>OZ004717.1:16196450-16871450 GCA_963924515.1 Vespertilio murinus | reverse complement strand
GCTCCAACAATGAATAAATGAAAATGTGTGTTCAGTTCTTTTATTCTATTCCCAGTGTGATATATGAGAACTATCATAGTGTCATGAGGCTGTCTTTCAGTGATTACAGAAACTCTAAGCCATGGATTCAGGTTCAGTCTAGATATTCTCATTCTAATTCTGTGTCTCCATGACTGAGTCCAAATATTACTTGCCTCTGAAAATGGAGAGAGCCAATTTCTCTTTACCAGAACACATATCATGGCATATAACATCCCACTGAATACACATTATAGCCTGGGAACTCTATAAATACTGTTGACAATGTATTTGGCTTGTCTAATATAGTCCTGGATTTTCCCCCCATGATTAATGCTTTCCTGTTCCCCTTTAAAATATCCTGGTAAATAATAACTTGCATAGTCACTCTGTCTATAAATAAAGCAAACAATAAAAATATCTGAATGACTGTCTAAGGACTTTCATCAGATAGCATCATATTCTCAGGCTCAATTTTACAGTATAAGCAGAATCTCCTGGCAAATTCTATTCTCAATAGGTTTGAAATACCATATTTGCTGGCGTATAAGACGATCTTTTGGCCCTGAAAAATATGCCTCCAAGTGGGGGGTAGTCTTATATGGCGAGTATATAACAAACTCTGTATTTTTAGTGGAAATGTTAGGGGGTCGTCTTATACGCCCAGTCGTCTTATACGCCAGCAAATACGGTAGTGTCTTTTGGGAGGAAACTTCATACTATATTCTATAGTGGCTGTACAATTTTACTTTTAGTTTTTACATTTCATCAGCATCACTTGTGTACAAGGGTTTCAGTTTATCCACATCTTTACCAGCGCATCCTTTTTTATAATGATGACTATCTTAATAGTGAAGAAATGACATCTCTTTGTGGTTTTGATCTGCACATCCCCAATGATTAGTGATGCTGAACAGCTTTACATGTCTACTTTGGAGAACTGTCTATTTAAATCTTTAGCCCAATTTTTAAATTGATTGTTTGTTGTTCTCTTTTTGGGTTTATTTTGCTATTAAGTTGTATCAAATATTTAAATATTTTAGAAATTAACTTTTTATGAGCTATATGATTAGCAGACATTTACTCTCATTGTGTTGGTTGCCTTTTCACACTGTTGATTATTTCTTTTGCTGTGCAAAGCTTTTATATTTTCATGTCCTCCCACTTGCCTATTTTGCTTTTGTTGCTTGTGCTTTTGGTGTCAAATCCATGAAATTATTGTCAAGGTCAGTGTCACAAAGCTTTTCTCCTAGCAGTTTTATAGTATCTAGTCTTAAGTTTAAACCTTTAATCTGTTTTTGAGTTGATTTTGTGTGTCTTATATAAGATAAGAGTCCAACATCCTTTTGCATGTTGCAGGATATTATTGTTGTGGTTTTGGTTTTTTTGTTTGTAATTTTGTAGAGTAATTATACCCCAATAAAGTTGCATAGAAAATAAATAAGGTGGTGCTGAAACAGAGACTTATGACTAAAATGCTTTTGAATATTTGTTTTTCTTTTTCTATTCCACCCTCTTTATTCCAAATATCACTATAAATTCATTTTATTTGCTGGGCTGATACATGATAGCAGAGGTGACTATTTCATGCTGAGAGCTTTTAAAATATTTAGTGTACTAGAAATATATGAAAGTGCTACTATGTGGCAGTGTCAGAGACAACCAGCGCTGCTCAGCACTGCTGCTCTGAGTTGCTCTGAGTCCTTATATTCTTCTTCATTCTCCCATTCAACTAGGCCACACAGGTGAATTCTCGGTGGCAGGGCAGACGAAGAAGCTATGAGAAGTTGTGGGTGTGTGAGAATGAGTCTTCATTGCAGAAGCCAAGGGCCATATAGCCATCAGACAAAGCAATCCTTTCCAGCAAAGTCCATGACACAGGCAGCCATACACCTGCTGGTAAATACATATCTTTCCTACGAAGCACCATTAATCTTTGTACCCACCGTTATTGTCTGAGCCATAGCATGCTGCCCCTAGGCTCATAGTTTTATGCAGCAATAGTACCTGAGCTCTTCCTTCGAGCTACAGCCACAGTGGCCTCTCCAGCACACTCTGGCTCAGCAGCTCTTCCTGTCTCCCCTGCCCAGCACACTGGATGGTTAAATGGTAGCTATATCTGAGTTCTCTATGAGGTCTTAGCCTTACATTGTAGCAGTACCAGCTCTCAGCTCCTGAGCTCTGTAGCCTCTCCTGCACACAGGAGCTACATTCTCTGTGACTATGTCTCTGCTTCTCTGAGCTCTCTGCCCAGCTGCTCTCTCTCCTGCAGACTTCTGGTCAGGAACCTGTATATTACTCCAGAGACCAAGAAGGCAAGTTGGCAACAGTGCCATCGATCATTGTCATTATAGAAGGGCACAGGTTTCCCTGTGTCCTTGCACCCATTGTGGTGTCTTAGTCTTGGACACCCCGATTAGGCTCATGCTCAGTGCAGCCTTAGCCATTCTGGTGTATTGAGAACAAGGCCTCTGTTCTCCCATTGGCCTTGACCATCCAGGGACCCTAGTGCAGTTCCCACAGGCAGTCATTATGCTGAATCTTGGTCAGGTCATGGAATGTTGTAACTAACATTTCTCCAAATTCCCTAGCTAGAGAGTAGAACTTCACTAGAGCATGAGGCTACAAGCCATGGTGACTTCCACTATTTCTCACTGTATATTTCTGGTTATTTTTCTTATGCTACCACAAGGACTTCCTGAAAGTAAGGGAAAAAAACTTCAAGACACTGTTTTTCCAAACATGGAAGGCAACCAAAGGACATAAACCCAATGGCATTTTAGCAGCCTGCTTTATTATACCAATCTGCTGAAGGTTCCTCGAAACAGACTCTGAAATACAGAGGAGTGTGCAAGGACCTTATTAGGTAGTGATCTTCATATCATCACCTGCAGAAGGAAAAGGAAGGAAACAGAGTTGGGAAGAGCAGGAAGCTGGACTGCAAAGCAGTTCCCGAAAAACCCATGGGGCACTCTCTACAGCTGGGATGTCCCTTCAGAATTATCCCGAGTTCATACAAGGTGGCTAGATGCATGCATACTCCTCATCAACAAGTTAAACTCTGGGAAATAAAATTGTTGAGAGATGTTTATTCTCATGGATTTTTTTTCTTTTTTCTTTCTTTTTTATGAGGAAAGCAGACAATGAGTAAGTTGAATTAGGCAATAGTCTTGAAAGGTCTTCTCTCTCAAATTTCAAAATTTA
Organism: Vespertilio murinus; assembly: GCA_963924515.1. NCBI lineage: Eukaryota > Metazoa > Chordata > Mammalia > Chiroptera > Vespertilionidae > Vespertilio > Vespertilio murinus. Next base: position 16,868,228 of record OZ004717.1, on the reverse strand, counting down.
ATCTAAAAATTGAGCAAACAATAGTCCCTGCCTTGGCAAAAGATCAAGGATATTTATTTTCTAGTTAACCAAGTATGTGAAAGAACTTTTAAAATATCATTCTCAAGCTCAGCCAGCGTGGCTCAGTGGTTGAGTGTCAACCAATGTAACCAAATGGTCATGGTTCCATTCCCAGTTGGGCACATGCCTGGGTTGTTGGCTCCAGCCCCAGGATGGGGCATGTCAGAGGTAGTTAATCATGATTCTCTCTCATCATTGATGTTTGCATTTCCCTTCCCCTTCCTCTCTGAAATCAATAAAAATATACTAGTATTTTTAAAAAGATAAATTTAAAAATGAAATAAAATATCATTCTTGAATGTCTAATCTCTCAAATATTTGAATGATAGATATGATGATCCTTTTAGTAATAATGAATAACTTATTGCACCACAGGGTAAGAGAAAGTTGTGGACTAGAAACTCAGCTGGTTGTAATTTATACATTTTTATTCTCTTCACCCCAGTTGTTCCCTTACAACTTATCCCTGGAAGTAAGGATCACTTAGGTCCATACTGAAATGAGGTTAAGCTCAGAGGAGGTTTATTTTGTAGAAGCTCTCATGCAAAGTGTATCAGAATCCATTCTTGCTCTTTCTGATCAGAATGAAGTTTGATAACTCACTAACCTCTACCATGGGATGAGGGAAATTTGAATCTCAACTCAGCAGAAAGAGAAGGAAAAGAAGAAAATGAGAGAATGTATGGACAGTGTAGTTCTTCAACAGCACTGAAGTGATGAAAGAACACATCACTGAGAATAAGAAATTGTGGGTTCTACGGCCATTTACCAGCTATAAGTTAAAATTATTATTAAGCCCCCCCCCCTCCCAACACACACACACTTTTATTCTCTTCTTTAAATGGGGAAATAAATTTCTCAAAATCCACACCAGGAAGAAAAAAAAAGAACAACAGAGAAATAGGTAGCAAAGCTGTTTTCCTAGTACCTATCTCATTAATTTTTCAGTTAATTTATCACCATTTCCTTCAGATGGATGACTTGTAAGGGGGGAAATTGGCTTGATTTTAAGCAGACAAAACAAGTCCTAAAATGAACTGACATGACTCAGAATGTTCCTTGAGTTTCATCCATAACTTCTGTGTGACATGGTGAATTAAATGGCGATTAGACAGAAACAAAGGAAAGCATTTCAGGCACAATTATCAAGCTGCTAATAGCCTCCGTGCAGCACAGCATGATTCATTTCTGTTGCCTTGTTCCATCCCATTTGGCTACAGTCCAAATGTATCCAGACATTCATGTATGGATGAAATCACTGAGTCTCATGCTTCCAGTTTTCTCCCCCCCTTATTTGTCTGGTGCAGCACCTGCTTCCATGGTGCCCTTCTCGTTAGATACCCAGAGCCTGAGAAGCAAGGCATACAGATTCCTTTCTATTCTGATCCTTGGAGGTCATTTTCCTTCCTGTTTCTTCCAACTTTCAAATGTGTTCACTGCTAAACTTACCTCTGTGTATACCTTGCTTGTTTGCTGTTCGCAATTCTATAAGTCCTTAATTTTTCATTTTAATTTTCATGGCTTGCACTTCACCTAATTGAATATATCTCCTATCTTAGAAATAGTTGCATAGAAATATTATTTAGAAATACTTATACTTCAAAGAGTTATATCCACTAAAAGGAAACAGAAATACAGATTGTTGTATACACAAATTCTCTGTCTTTTTCATTTCTTTTTCTCTCTACTGTCATTCCCATAAGGAGGAGACTTTTGCAAACTTAATAATCAGGATTATCTCACGTCATTTAAGGATGAAAAAGACAACTGAGGAAAAGCCCTTATTCTAGTTAAAATATTTTGTTTTTATTATTTTCAAATATTACTGATAATTAAAAAAAAATCTTGTTCAATTGTTTTGGTTCTTATAGCAAATGAAGAGTTTGAATATAGCCAGAATTAATTCTGTTTTAAGAAATGTTCAGATAAAAAATTATATATATATGCAAATGAACATGTATAGAAAGCCTTACATTTGTAAAGGAAAAAGTAATAAAATGAACTTTTCAAATTTATAAAATACCTATTATAATCATAACATATATAAATATACAAATTTATATTATATATTAGTATATTTTTATACATGTACATATCTACATATATGAAAACAAGAAAATTTGTTACAAATATACACTAATAAAAGAGAAATATGCAAATTGACCATACCTTTGTGACATCCACCAGCCAGTCAGGAGTGAATATGCAAATTAATCTAACAAAGATAGCAGGCTATATAACCTCTGTATTAACATGGTGCTGCAATAGGGAAAAAAGGAAATTAGAATCAGTTCTTGCCCCATAGGCACACAATTCAGATTTGTCAGGCATACAAAATGCAGAATCCAGGTGAGTGGGAAAGCCCATCTTAATGATCTCCTTGTGTTGCCTTTGGCAAAGCATCCCTAGCTGAAGAAGCAAACATTTAAATGCTTATATAAAATGTGAAAGAAACACAAGAGTAAATTTAAATATGAACTGATATGACATTAAATTTCTCAGCATAACCCCCAGCATTTTAATCACTATCAGTCATTCAGCCAAGAATATGGGAAACTCAAACCAAAACTCATTGCAATTTTTGTTAACTAACTAAATAAGAACAAAGAAATGTGCTTTTAGATAGAGATTCTCAATACTCATGGCAACAGGAGCAGGAAGGGTTTTCCTCCGACTGAAAAGTGAAGGGCAAAGTGCAACACTTAATAGACTTCCTGCTTTAATCACCTTGAATCATAATATTTGTTAAGTTTTTAAAATGCAAAAGACACAGGATAGCATTTTTGTTTTAATCTTGACAAACTTAGGCTAACTTGGAACACCTGTGCCTATTGCTATTTAGCATAGAATATATATCTTGAGTATATGCACAGACACCAGAAAAGCCTAAGTACATTTAGTATAATAGACATTTTGTAAGATTCTAGATGCAGGTGTTATGTTTTAAAAAAAGTGTATCTGCAAAACACTCACAGATGAGTAACTAAGCCCTGAAATGATCCTGAGCTGTTGGAGTATAGGAAAATACCAATTAAATACCTAGCACTTTCTCGTCAGCTATATTTCCACTAATGAGAATGCAAAATTAGCTTTTAAATGGTAGGTACACAAAAAACCATTGCTTCTGAATAACAGGCAATAGTCACTGCTGTGATTATATAGTCATAGTAAACATTTAATTTCTAAGTTTCTTCTGTACTCTCCTTCACAGAAAATAGAATCATGATAGTGTAATAGGTACCTGTTTTATTGGCATTGCCCTCATCCCCACTCATACTTTTTGACTTAATCATGCATTCAGCCGAAGACCATGTTGGAGGAACAAAGACTTGGACTCCAGTGTGAAGTTTTTTATTGTTTATCATAGATTAACCAGGGCTAAGTTCTCCATTATTTCCAAGTGTCTAAATCACTTGTGATCTGATCTCTCAATGACAAGATACCCATGTCATCTAAGAATTTTTCTCACCCTGTATTTTTAAGTTGTCAAGGATTCATTCTACTTTGTGCTACTTACCGATACTTCCTCATTATTTACTGCCTGATGTTTAAATACATAGAAAAAGTTTCAAAAAAATTGTAAAGATATTTCAGTATCAGTTGTGGTACTATCCACTCACATATATACACCCCCCCACACACACTCACACACCACATATCACACATAGATATCTAAATGGTTTAGCAACTTGTCATGATTCAATGAGGGGTCTGTAGGTATTTTTAGAGATAATTTGCTTAGTAGACGTGGTTAGAGAGTTAGATATATTTATACCTTCCCTAAGTGGTTCTTTATTAAGATGTCTTTAAAATAGAAACTGTAGAAGTTGGCATTTTAGAATTTATTCTGCCTTACAGGTGATTTTTCTTTCACACAGCCTTTGGGAAAATATATTTTCCCAAAAGGAATTTAAGAGTTGAGAGCAACTGTTACACTAATAGGGATCCCTTATCAATCACAGGTTAACAATGCAATTAAATTCCATTAAAAAAGTATATACCATGGGCCTAATTAGAATAAAGTACTGAACTAAATTGTTATAATTTATAAAGCTTCTTCAAATGGTAAATACCTCAGATAAATACTGCCTTACAAGCTTATACATTCACATCTGGGGTACTCCTCTGTGTTTATATTACAAACGGGAAAAAATACAACAAACCATATTTCTCAATGTTGAATTGACTAAAAATGTCAAAATTCACTTTGACAGAAAATGTGACTCATAAAGAATTTTTAAAAACCTTGTCGGAATTAAATAATCCGATTTATACCAACATCTTAGATATAATTCAGTACTTAGGGCTAGTAAGGTCTGGTTCTTAGGCCAATTATGATGAGGATCAGAAGTTCAACTTTTAATCAATTACCTCTATAGCTAATACTTTATTTCACTATGAGTTTTCTAAAGCATCTGTTTATACTGGTAGACATTAATTATGCTTTTTTTCTTCTTGCTGTGGCATACTAAAACTTCTGTCAAGATATTTACCCAACTCTAAAGAAAAAACCACTGTGTTTTTATTGATTTCAAAGAGGAAGGAAATAGAATTTGTTTCAGTGGTATAAAAATATTTGTGCTATGTCAAATGGAACCATTTTTCCATTTATAAAAGAATAACATAGATAGATGTTGGAAGAAGACTAATTATACCAGATATGTACCATTTTTTTTCAACATGTGAATGTATCTCAAATTTAGAAAAATTCCCAGATTGTTGGTATGCCTGTGGAGAGGCAAAGCCCCATCCTATCCCCTATCCCCACACCCTAATAGGTCATCTATATAATAAAAGCCTAAGCAACAGTTCCGGTGGAATGACCAGAAAGACTAGTTTACATGATGTACACTGATGACCAGGGGCAGACACTCAATGCAGGAGCTGCCCCCTGGTGGTCAGTGCGCTCCCACAGTGGGAGCAGCCACTCAGCGGGAAGCCATGCTCACAGCTGGCAAGCTCAGCAGCAGTTGCAGGACCCTCTTCTGCCTCTACAGCAGCACTAAGGAGCAGCGAGCTGAGCTGTGAGGAGCAAGCAGGCAGGTGGTAAGGAATGAGGGATCCCAGATTACTAGAGGGATATCTGCCTGCCAGTTTAGGGATCCGGCCTAAACTGGCAGGTGGGCATCCCCCGAATTATCCTGGAGTGTGAGAGGGTGCAGGCCAGGCTGAGGGACCACACTGGGCCTCTATTAGACATATAAGCTTGCCTTGATGAATCAATAAGACCTTTCTTCCCTAGGCATTGAGTATTCAGAGTAGATCACAAATTTCAAAAAAATGTTAAAAGTTATTCAAGTTGGCAGGGTCTAGGTTTTAATGGTGGCATTTGTAAGAGGTTGCAGGGTTGAGATTCCAGTACTGATATGTCCAGTCTGCTGGCATCTATACAATTTGTTTCAGTAGCCGTTGTCTCCTATTTACCTTGTTTCTACTCCTTTTTTTTGTTTGTTTTTAAAGTCAGTATCCCGATTCATTCTAGGGGCAATTTTATATCATCTTAATAATTTAATTTCATTCCTATGTTATGTTTCTGTTTTTGCAATCAAGAACAAGGAATCTGAAAAATGCTCCCTAAAATATTGAGAAGTATATACTTGACTTAAATGGAACTTCTAACAATAAAGATGAAAAGAATCAACAATCTGTAGAAACAAAGAGAAGGTCAAATGCTCAGATTATATTACACCAATTATTACACAAATATGAATTTGGGATATCTATATTAAATTCATTGCATGTTATAATATAGGAAATATTATTATTGTGTAGTGTTTTTTTAGTCTACTCTCAACTGTCAGTACTTTATGGAATAGTTATTAGAAACTGGATCAGCATATAAAACATTGAATATTGCAGGAAGATAAATCCTAGGATTGTGCACATTTGAAAATATTTATGAAAGCTTTTTGTTAGATTAAGAGCCAACTTTGAGGTTCACAGTGACCCAGAAAATTGTATTTATCTTATTTATCTGACAGGAAATGGAATACAGCAATGCCAAAAGATCAAGCCCCAAAAATGTTTTTGCTGTTTTATTCAAGGAAATTTTTTAAATGACTAATTTTAGCGCATTTTTTGAGATTTCTTGTTGTACTTTCCATCTATTCTTAATTTATAAATATCATTGTGCTCCTAGCTCACCTATAGGCTCATTTTTTAAATTTATAGTTTGTTCTTATGTGATATCATCTAGCTTTCTGGCTCTAAATAACAACAATATGCCAGGTTTTCCCAAATCTCTCTTAAAACCTGAACCTTTCTTTTAACTCCAGACTCTTATATACCACATGAAGTTGGTGGTGAAATTGATGGCATTTGACAATTTTTAGCTTACCAAAAAAGAGACAGTTTTATATGGTTCACACTAATCAATACCTTCATTTGAATGTTACATAACAATCTCATATTTAACAATACATAAGTGCCCATTATCATAAACATGCACAGATAGGATACACTTAACAAATGTATGGTATTTGAATAACTTATATTTTATTTCATAAAGGGAATGATTAAGTATAGTTTATATTACAGTTATAGTGCATACTCATTTTTCCCAGCACAGTTAGAGAGAAATCACAGCCACCCAACCTCTTTTTTGCTTGTTATAGAAAGCAAAAGGACTGTGTTTTGATTAGTAATTATCATTTAAGTATGTAAACAAGTGAGGTGAGAAACAGTGGGACAGAGAAACACAGCATGTCTAATTGAGAAAACTGCGTGATAAACAATATTATGTTATACCAAGATATATACTTAAATCACAGAAAATTGGCTTAGGTCTGACTATTCAAAACAAACTATGCATAAAACTAACCTGTTAATCAATAACATTTATATTTTCATTTTTTGAAAAGTTCAAAAAGATGAAAATAAAAGCAATAGGTGATAAGTTGTAAAATAAACCATGGGGATGATATCAATTTTTTGATTTAAGTGGTATAGTTCATTTGAAATATATAGATCATAGGTCTTAGATGGGAAACATATTTGAAAAGCATGTGGATGAGACTAGTTCACGTCACGACCCTTAGTGTATCTTTTCTAAAGAATAACAAAGAAGGAGTTAAGCATTGAATGATGTAGAAAAATATAAGTGTTTAAGAATATAGAAAATTGGCTACAATCTGAGAACCAATTTTGTAGTTGTTGTTGTTTAGGTTCTAAGTGCATTCACACATATACATTTTATATCAATAGGTGTGCTAATGCAATACTCATTACTCATTTATAGTCAAGCCCCTGATGAATTTTATAATCGTCTTTCATTTGGTATATAAACACCCAAATTACGACATAATTTAGTATCATCTTATTTTACGGACAAGCAAAGTGAGAATTCAAGATATTAACTTGTTTTTAACAAGTATATAATAAGGCCTAGCAAGTTTGCCACCAACTGGATTCACATTATGACGCTTTCTGATAAAAAACTAATATTGTTGCTTCAGAAAACACTATATTAGTATTCATGACTCCTCATAGTTTACCTTTTGTCTTATTTTGTTGTTGTTGTTTTGTTGTTTTAGCCAATAGGATTTTATCATTTTGAATCACTGGACTATGTATTCCCACATACATATGCACACAGTAGTTTTATCTAGTCTTACTAAAATAATTCATACTTATTAGAACGTATATGTTTAATTAATAACTATTTTTATTTTAATGAAAATAGCATATGGAAACATTAGCTCTACGTTTCAAAAATGTCAAGACTAAGTTATATATCTTATGTTTTCTAATTAAATAAGTGAGATAATAAGGATTATAATTGAATTCTATTTTTTTCTGCCTCTCATTTTCTTTGAATTAATCTACCAAATCAAAAATATTATTCCTCTAAAGAAGAAAGATCTTCAACAAGGTGACAATATACTTTCATCACATAAAGGGAAATAAAAAATTAAAATATATTTTAAAGAGTAAACTATAAGCTCCATAAAGTTAAGAAACAATGCAAGAAAATTAAATGTTATACACATTAGGAAAAGTAAATACATATTCTTTATTTGTAAATGACACAATTTTATATGTAAAAGCCACCAAGAAAACTATGAAATCATGGATAAACATGTAAACTTAGCAAGATCTCAGTATATGTGGTAAATATATAAAGCTCAGTTAAAGTTTCCTACATTATTAATACATTTATATTGACACACAAATTATGCCACTAATATTACCAGTGTTAAAAATGGTATGAATTTATGGTAAATATGCAATAAATGTACATTGAAAACAGTGTGGAAGAAAATTAAATTAAACAAATGGTTCAAGAAATATACCATATTTATGGTTTATAAAATGTAATATTGTTAAGCTATCAATTTTCCTCAAATTCATCTATAAATTTAATTAAATTGTCTATCAGAATCTTAGGGAAAACAGGAGGTTTTCCTAGCTATTTACTAAGTAATAGGAGCTTTATACATGTATAATTTATGTCCACCCAATGGGGTGAGTTCATTTGTATTAGCTTTTATTGCAGACATAGGAAATGAGACTCAGAAAAATTAATTAAGTTGTCAAGGATCAAGAACTTTGATTTTTACTCATTTTTTAAATTTAGTTATGATTTTTTTATGTTAAGGAGAAAATAACAACAATGAGACTTTTAGAATTATATACAGAGCAATACAATTTTAGTTCTTAGTTTACTTTTCTATAACATATTTCAAATTGCTTCAAAATGTGTTTCAAATTTTAGCTCCAATACAATTTTTTTGAGTGTTCTCACTATTTCTGTGGAGGAAATAGAAGCTGGTATTGTTTCCATCATCATTCAGGAGTAAAATCACTAAAAACAAAACAAAAAAAGTATCTTTCATTTAAAATCATCCACAGGGTCTGTGGTAGAGTCATGAATTTTCTCAGGATCCTGGAATAGTAGCTTATACCAATATGCTAATTACATAGGAGGCCATAAATAAACATTTGACCAATAGAATTACCTGCCTAGATCCTTGGAACAAACTGTTGAGTCTGACATAATTACCTTTCCATTTCTGCTTAAACATCAGAAATATGCAAAGGATTCATTTGGATTATTTGATCACAATTTTTGGCTTTGGAAAGAAGTAATCATTAGATTTGGAGTTTTAAAGGATGTAGAGACCATGTGAACAACTCTTATTATTCAGATACACTTGCAAGAGGTTACTAAAGCAATTATATATCTGACTTAAAATCTCATGATCTCAGAGCATTATTCTTCTTGCATCCCACTCTCTTTCACTTGCTCATGCAGTTCATCACTAGCTAGAAAACATTGTTAAATTTTAAAAGAAACTCTCTGAGCCCAGCCAGCATTGCTCAGTGGTTGAGCATTGACTTATGAACCAGGAGGTCAGGGTTCAATTCCCAGTGAGTGTTCAATTCCCGGTCAGGGCATATGCCTGTGTTGCTGGTTTGATCCTGAGTGTGGGGCATGCAGGAGGCAGCCAATAAATGATTCTCTCTTATCATTGAAGTTTCTATCTCTCTTCCCTCCTCCTCCCTCTCTGAAATCAATAAAAATATTTTTGAAAGCTAAATAAATAAATAAATAAATAAAAGAGACTCTCAGAGAAACTCTGCTATTATCAAAGTATAAGTTTATAAGGTGTTCAGAATGCTGCCACATTGTTTATACTGCCTTAATAAAAAGACTAAGCTGAGTTTTATTGCCACTCTTAAAAATCAGCAACACAACCAAGTGCAGCCAGCTCTGAACTCATGCTGTGGAAAGTATGGATTATGAAATTATTTCTTCTTGACAGTTTTTGAGGTAGAGGTATAATTTTTCATCTTATCTGTATTTTACACTTGCAAGATAAGTCCATTTTACAATTAATTATATAAGAAAGGTTGCCACATTCTAAGAAACTTATCTGAAAAAAAAAATGCCAGGTCCAGTAAAATTTCTACCTAATCGTGTAAGATACATTCCTGTAAAAAGTTATCGAACTTAAAAAAAGAAATTACAAAACCAATCAAAGTACATGAATACTCTGTACAATCTTCTATGACAGCAAATACTTTGGGTTATTTTAAAAAGTAAAGGTCCAGGGTATAGCCACTAAATAGTACAATTTGTGGTAAATGTCAAGGAACATTATTCTGATAAATGCCATTGTAATAATTAGGTGGAAATGGTTCTGAGCTGTACACGCCATATAATCAGCTTTGATAGAAGGATCAAAGGTGGAAATTTTAAGTCCATTAAAGTGAAAAGGTTTATCTGATGCTTTACTGGGAAGGAAAAACGTGAAGATAACAATTTGCCGTAAAGTCATTCTACTCAACTATAATGTATGCTTGTAGGTTTTCTGAATATTCTGTACACTTCATCCTTTTTGTGAATACAATTGTAATGATTTTAAACACATCAAAGTAAAAAAAATGAAGTTCATTAAAATTGTAGTTTCCGGTTATAATAAAAACAAACACAAATACATGATTCCTGAAGTTTCACCCCAGGTACTGACTATGGGAAGCAATGAACTTTTATAATTTGCCCATCAAGCAGAACAAGAAATTAGCTTTTGGGAACACAAACTACTATCCTATCTAATGAAGAGGGGATATGCTAATTGAGCATCACTCCATCACAAAGATGGATGCATCCGTAGTTGAGACCAAGTTCCCTTAAGGAGCCTTAACAATTAATCAGCAGGGACCTGAAGCTATGCCCTCCCCCGCCCCTGTGGGGCTGGACAGGAGACCTTAGGCTGCACCCCACACCCATCAGGGCTTACTGGGGGACCTCAAGGTGTACTTCCTGTCCTGGTGCTAGGCTAGGGGACCTCAGACGACTCCCCCCACCCCAGCACCAGGCTGGGGAATCTCAGGCTGTACCCCCCACCAGGTGGGGCTTGACAGGGGACCTTAGGCCATGCCTCCTGCCCTGGTGCTGGGCCAGGGGACCTAAGGCGATGCCCCCGTCCAGCAGGGCTTGACAAGGGTGGGACTGGCCAGGTCTGCATCTAGCACCATGGGGGCAGGGGGCCAGCCGGGTCTGGGCCTCACGCGATTATGAGGTGCATGTGGGTGGGCGGGGACTTGACTCTGGGTCCCATGGTGGGCCCCAGACTCTGACAAGAGGAAGGTTTTCATAAGCATTTTGCTAATTTTCTTTCATCTCTGACACTTCTATTATAAAGGGCAAATAGCGATATTAAATTATTTCCTCTAATTAATTCCCCTTTTAATGTGCATGAATTTCATGCACCAGGTCGATAGTATACAAAATAATAAAAACATATGCAACATATTGTTTAATCATTTTTCTAAGTTAGAGATTTTTAAACTGAGATATTAATTCCTCAACCTTAGCAAAAACCAGCCCCACCTCCCCATTTATCCTATTGTACCATATACATGGTATGTGTTTCATGGTATTACAAATGCTCAGACTTATTGGCCTTGCAATAAGTTGTATAAGAAGTCTAAAAAAGGAAAACATCATTATGGATTTTCAGAAATAAGGAAGATGGAAGCGGTTGCTAGCAGGATACCTACAGTATTTAGAAGCTATATCTTCTCTCTTTCACATTTAGAATGCTTAGTTCAAAAGAGTCATAGCTGGCTGACACCCTGTCTGGCTTCTCAAGGAATACTGTCTAGCTGCTTGTGTATATTTGGGTATAAAGAAGAGGGAAAGAAGGATGGCGTGAGAAGGAGCCAAGGTGATTTTGGAAAACTGTAATTGATTCTTCTCTTCACAAGTCCCACAGAACTCAAGGTCAGTCTAAATCTGAGGCAGAAAACCTAAATCTGTTTGGCAGTGACTGAATGCTTGCCACAACCCAGATTGGAAGAACCTATAAAATCAGTGATTTTATGAATCAAGCACAACATAAATCTGCCCTTTAAAGGGGCACAAAATAATATTTTAGTATGTCCTCAAAAGTGACGAAATGTGGTTTGAAAGAATTTAGATGAAGGTACTTCTTAACAATTATTTAAAAATAGAAGCAGACATGATATTTTATGGAAATACACATTGATGTTTCAATGCAAAGGTTTTTGCAACCTGATGTTTTATCCTTTATGAAATTCAAATTTCACTATATTATAACAAATGTAGTCAGCCAGTGTATTTCTAGGACATCTAAGAAATTCACATTCTGTGATTTTTAAGAGATTGAAATAAATTTATTTTAACTATAAAAAACATATGTAGGTAAAAAAATGTATACTTCGTTTTGTTAGCTAGAACTCATAGTCAGTTCATCTTGCCATTGTCTTTACAACATAATGGGTTCTTTCTTCCAAACCTATGCTGATCTATTTATTCGAGAATAAATTTAAGAAGATGCTCTCATATAAAAAAGAGCTTTAGTTTCTTTATTTTAATAAGATTGGTAAGGCAACGGAATGTTATTTAGAGTAAAATGAAATAAAAAATTTATTATCATACTATCTGATGTGCAAAACAGTTGCCTCTGTTTGTTATACAGGTGGCTGTTATATTTAAAACCATTTTATTTCTCTCAGAACACTATTCAAATGGCTGACAGGGGCTAATTTGTTTTTTTTCAGTGAAGTTGTAATTGTTGTACAAGGAAAGGTTCTCTCACCTTTCAGTCCACAATTCATCTTCCTGTGGTGATTTATTTTACTATTTTCAGAAATGCTTTAGTACCTACAGACTGGGCATGACATTTTTGTTCTGGGCATCAACTGAGCCCTAAATAGTTATGCAAATTATAACAAGTTCTAAACTTCTTGAATTTTCTATCATTACAGACAATTCTATGTCTTGTGTTTTTTACAGAATTTTACAAACAATATAAAATTGAGAGGAACATTTAGATGTATCTATAGGTCAACTGCATATTTATGGTTACCTTTGATAAAGAAGATGCAATTACATTACACAGGTGACAAAATCAAAGCTGAAATAATACTTGGAGGTGTCAGAAATATTTTTTTGCTGAGTCATAGGCTATAACTGTATTCTGATTGCTAAGGAAAAAGCTCTAAGACAGAAAGGTCATTTATGAAAGAGGAGAGGACAGAGAAAGGAATCACATTAGATTCTTTTTATGTTCCAGTACTATCTTAATTAACTTAAATTACAAATGTAAATATGTGTGACATACTAGAATTTGATTTCCATAACAGCCATACAGTTCCTATTCTGTATCATGTTTCATTGTCAATAGAGTCTACATATATCACCTGTCAGAGCAGAGCAAGTTATAGAAATTATGTATCTTTATTATGTGCTAAAAATGATCACATTTTGCCATATTAGTTTAGTAATATATTTCACCTTCACCAATGCAGCTCTACTGTTTCATCAGGCTATGTTTCAAAAGGCTAAATGTTGGTAATAAATAATTGCGTTATAGAGCAGCCAATTGCTTTTGCATAGTGTTTGCTCCATTCTGCTTATCATAATCTCCTCAGTGAAGTTATTTTATAGTGATGCTGTGCTTTTTGTCATAGAAAGGTTATGGAAAGTCTCATTAGAAAGATTATGAAAGTACACAAATTAAATATTTTCCTGATTTTTTTGGCCCCAAGTCAATTTTAGGTATGTATTAAAAGATATATATATATATATATATATATATATATATATATATATATATATATATATATAGAGAGAGAGAGAGAGAGAGAGAGAGAGAGAGAGACATCTTCTTTTGAAGAAGCCACTGATAATGTATTTCCCCCTGTCTCCAATGTTTCCTTCTTAGCAAATAGGATCACTTTCTCTCAAAGGGTTTTGTAAGTGATTTATGCCAGCTCCATAGGATAGGGCTTTCAGGTAAAAAGGTCCATCACAAAGCTCAATGGCATTATCTCAAGCTGTGCTAAGTCAAAGGTGGAAATATAGGTGTTATGGCCATTTATATGGCTGAGACTATGGAAATGAGAAAAATTATGGAGGAAAGAAGAGGGACAAAGAGACAGAGAGAGGACACCAACCAAGAAGAAATACTCTAATTGGAAAATAAAAAGGAAGAGTGCCATGCCATGGAAGATGAGTAAGAGGAAAGATACTGTATGAAGAATGGTGCACAGTGGCTAATCATGTGGATTTTAGTTAGGATCAAGCCCAAGTCAGTCACACTGGGATGAGGCTACATAGAGGATTGACATCATTAAAGTGAAGTGAGTAGACTTGGGAGGGAAGACAGTGTATTCTGAATTGAACATTAGTATCTAAGAGACAGTAAGCTTAAAGTACTCTAAAAAGATTAGCTCTGCCGGTCAAGGGCACATGCTTGATCCCCATTGCTGGGTGTGCAGGAGGCAGCCAATCAGTGATTCTCATTATTGATGTTTCTATCTCTTTCCCACCCCCTTCTTCTCTGAAATTAATAAACACATATTTTTTAAAAAAAAAATATTAACTCTAAAAATGTAGAGCTACATGTTAATAACTAAAAGATGTAGATGGAAAGACTTTTGTTTTACTCAGAAGAATGCACTGAGGTGAAGGTCTTATGAATAGATTTCAGGATTGAGAGATAGTAAGGAGGGAGAGGTTATAAACACATTAAGAACAGGAATGGTACTTGGCTTAAAAAACAGCAGAGGGGGATGAATTAGTGATAAACTGGAGGGGCAAAAAAGGTGGGCACAGATATGGGAAAATGAATATGTATGGGTGGGAATAGAGAGTTGAGATGTCAGTCTTAATGGATTACCACTATATAGTAAAATAAGAAGCTTTCTCAAGGTGTAAATTCTCTTAATTTTAATATATTATTATTATATTATAATATTTTATCATTCAAGTTCAATAACCATGCTTTATTTCTTATTTCTTTACAATATCTCTTGATACTGTTAAATGCATTTTAGTAATATGTTCCATCTTAAGGATATTCATAGAAAATTTGGTCTCCATTATAGAGATACATGACATGTAACCTTCTCACTAGAGAAAAGAAGTTAATATCCAAAAAGTTAGAGATCATTAATGTGATATTCCATAAGTAATATTATCCAGTGAATGTA
This sequence comes from Vespertilio murinus, assembly GCA_963924515.1. Taxonomy (NCBI): domain Eukaryota; kingdom Metazoa; phylum Chordata; class Mammalia; order Chiroptera; family Vespertilionidae; genus Vespertilio; species Vespertilio murinus. Next base: position 16,853,204 of record OZ004717.1, on the reverse strand, counting down.
TATATTACTAAAGCCTCTTATAAAAAGCTTTTTTAAAAAATCTGTTAATGCACATGCCCTGCTCACAGCTGTGCTGTAGAAGCATGTTTGGGTTTGTGCATTGTATCACTCTTTTCTCTGACATGAAGGTCACAAGGTCTTTCCTCTGTCTGATGATTGACAAGGCAATTTCAGAAATTAGATCCATGTATAAAAAAAGCTCTAATTTGGTGTATAAAAAACTCAAGGGATAATAGTTACCCAGCTGCAGGATAGAGTGATTCTCTAATTGCATACACACAAATATTAACAAAATGGTGTAACATTTTTCTAAAGCTCAAGACACCGACAGTACACTTCTATGTTCATACAAATGAGTGTATTAAAAAAAAAACTCTGCTTTTTTAAACTATAGAATTATAATACTCTCAAGCTCATAATATATATTTGATAAAATTTCTGAAATATAATTTTAATACCCAAATTTTAGCTACAAACAATACTTAAGGATTGAGTATACTTTCATCGATTTTTACTCAGTGACATTCTACAATTGAGCCTTAACTAGAATCACAAAATAAATTTAATATGTATTCTCTTTTAGCCATTTATAATTTTTAAAATATTCATTGCACTCACTATACTTTACAGTGCATGAGAAGAATGACAAAAGAAGCGGGATACATGTTTCTATAGTTTGTTGCTGATAAAAATTGCCTTTTAATTTTACCTAGAAGTAAAAATATCTCCTTCTTTCCTCTAAAAGCACAAACACTATTTTAAGTCATTATTAGCTTTGAGTGTGTGTGTGTGTGTGTGTGTGTGTGTATGTGTGTGTGTCTTGCTAAGTTATCCCAGCCACCCAGGAAATGAATCTCACTCTTATTTGTAATTAGAGAACCATAATAATAATTTGTGGAATTTCAGGTAAGGATGCAGAGCTTAAACCCATGGTCCAGAGAAGGAAAATGGAAATTTTCTGCTTAATAAATTAAGTAGAGTGCAGGCGGGACCTTGGCTGAAGGGAAAGGAGAGCATCTAGCAGCGTGATAAGAACCAGAGTGGAAGGGAACAAATGGGCAGTGAAATGGGTGATACTTTTCCAGGAAGAACGATGGCGAACATTAGGTTTGCAGTTATTTCCGGTCCTGTGTGGTAATTGCTTCCTGCTACTTCCTGACCTTTAGAAAGATCTTTCCCAAAAAGACCACCTGGTGTTAGGGTAAATTTAGGGGAATGAAAGAACACTGATGGAATCTAGCAAAAAAAACAATGTGATATGAACATGTTAGAGCAGGAAAAGCAAGCGCGTGGATAGGAGAAGTCAGTAATAAAAACCACTTGTACTACATATAATAGAAGAATGTGACTGTTAGGGTGGAGGGCAAATATCTGGGTGCTACATAAAATCTTTGGAAAGTAAGTCGTGTTGCCTGGTTTGCCACATTGCCAGGGGAGTCGGATACAGAACAGAAACATCTGGATTCATTTTGGCCCTTTGTATGTTTTCTGAATCTGAAACAAATAATTAAAAATAATATGCTAAAGTTTAAATAGATTAATCCTAAGCAAAGTACAATTGAAGAATGGATATACTTACAAAGCAGTGAAGGTGTAAATATGTTTTTAGATGAAAAAGTTAAGTAATGTCAGTGTTCAAAAAAATGGGGAAAGTTTGGAAGGGTTTGGGAAAGGTAAATGGCTTAGAAAAGGTTGCTTCTCAGAAAAAAACAATGTTACAAGGCTGGGGGTGACATGAGGGGGGGCTAATTTTGAGCCTTCCGTGGCTATTAAACAAGGTTTCCTAGAAAGTCCACTGGCCTCAAAGAAAACAGAGAAAGAGGAGAGAGAGAGAGAGAGAGAGAGAGAGAGAGAGAGAGAGAGAGAGAGGGAGAAACCTTTTTCTAAGGTAAGTATTTAGGCATTTTTAAGCAGGAAAAAATTTAGAGTCATTGCAACCTTCTTGAAAGTTTTAGTATTTGAACAGTTTGGTCAAAACTCTATTTGTTAATTCACCTGATTTTTACTTAGTACATACTATGGGCTAGACACTGGGGAAGCAGCTGTGAATAAGACAAATTTTGTTGTTGCCACCTTATAGAGTGTATTTACATTATAGAGGAGCAGAAAAAATAAGAAGTATGCTTGTGCTCTTTGATCTAGTTATTATGACTGTTCTAGCTAATATGAACTATTACCCCAAAACAGTGTCTTAAAATAATAAACTTTATGCTGTGCCTTAGCCTGGCATTTGCTCAGGACTGAGGTGGTACAGATGTTAGTAGTTCAAAGCCATCTGAAGGCTCATTCATCCCCGTGTCTGATCATTGAGGCTGCTGTTAACTAACCCTTTTCTGGAGTTTGTTGGCTGGAAGAACTATACGCCACCTCTCAATGGCCAGGACTTTCTCAGAACATGATTATATGGGTTTTGCCACAGGGGAGGAGAAGGGAGTGAGAAAGTTTAGAATATCTGTGTGGCCTTTTTTGACCTAGCCTTAGAAGTCATTCAGCACCATTCCTTCCAGTACATCCTGTGCATTGAAACAGTCACATTATCCCACCTACATTTAAGAGGAGAGGCAGTAGACTCCACATAATGAGAAGTTGGATGGTTCTAAAAGAGAATTTGTGAACTGAAATATCGCTGTGCTCATTTTTGGAAAATACAATGTGCCACATTCTGATATTTTTGTTTCCAGTTTATTAAGTAAAAACTCAAAATTGGTATTTAGAAAGATATATTTATTTAGTAAAATCTTTCACATTCAACTCCTTGTGTCTCTTTGAAGTTATGGCTATTACTACTGTCACTCGGTGAGACAAAAGTGGGTTTACAGTTGTGAGTGTGCAAAACACAGAGTTTATTCTTATCTTATGATGTATTAATTATTGTATGATTTCCATACAAACAACCGTAATCCTGCTTTTGCCCCACCTAATATTATTACCATTACTGTTAGTATTATCATTATTGGCTTGTGAACTTCCAAATCCCACTGACCTTTAAGTTTTTCTCTGCTATCTATACTAATAAAAGGGTAATATGCAAATTGGTCACAGTGCCCTCACAATAACAATTGGTTGTTGTTAACAACCAACAGCAGGCTACATGGGGCATCAAGGCTGGCAGGGGGGTTAGCAAGGTATGACCAAATGACTGACCAGCATGCTGTGTAGGGCGACCAGGCCAGCAGGGTGGGCAGTGAGAGGTAACCAGGCCAGAATGGGGGGCAGTTGGGGGTGACCAGGCCAGCAGAGGGGGACAGTTGGGAGCAACCAGATTGGCAGGGGGCGCTAAGGGGCAACCACCCCAGCAAGGGGGAGGGGCAGTTGGGGGAAAACAGGCCAGTGAAAGGGCAGTTGAGGTGATCAGGCAGGCAGGCAGGTAAGCAGTTAAGAGCCAGCAGTCCTGTATTGTGAGAGGGATGTTCCAAATTGGAGAGGGTGCAGGCTGGGCTTAGGGGACGGACCTCATCTCCCCCTGCATGAATTTTGTGCACTGGGCCTCCAGTCATCTAATAATCTTGAGTGTAGCACTCAAAAGTTGACATTATAAAAAGTCGTTTAGAAAGGAACAATATTGAAAATTTTGGTTCAGAATATTTCATTTGTAAGGTTTATTTGAAAGAAAGTAATTCTTTGTCAGGTGGTTTTCAAGGTGAGCTTATGATTAGCATAAACTTGCTGAAGAAAAATATCTCAAATGGACTGTGCCCACTATCCCCAGCTAACCCCCATAAGAATTATCATTTTACTTTATGATCATTTACCCTAAGCTTGTTGGCCTGGTGCAGAGCCTTATAAATAAACATTCTGTGTCATGTAATGTTGTTGAAAGATGTTAATGTCTTGTATTCAATATTGTATTAGAAAAATACAAAGAACATGCCACTTTTGTTCAGATTAAAGGTAAGAGTTCATTAAAGTGTAAAGGGCCTTTGCTAAAATGACTGCACTAGTCAAAATGACATCATCAAGCTTATACTCCATCATTTTTTAAAGGTTAGTAGCTAAAAGACTATGTCTGCTCTTTGAAAATGTCAAATAAAAGATTACTTTTCCAAAGTGTGAAGCAATGTTAATCTAAGCATTACAAGAACACATTATTATAAGAAAATAAATTTAATACATGTAATTAATCAGAAATTATTACATATTCCTAGAATATTTGGATGTCCTTAAAATATTTAAAGACTAAAAATCAATGTGTTTTTTTTTAATTCTTGGGTACATTAGCTATAACTTAAGGTAACTAGGGTAGAAAAGTAATGAATGTTTAGAAATTCAAGTAAAGAGAAAAGAAAATTAATTTACTTAAACTTAAATAATTTAGCTAAATGGACACTTAATTTGAGTGAACATAACTGATATAATGTGGTATGCAGAGACTGGAGTACTACTAATTTGAATATCACCTAACTACCTCCTTGTATTTCAATTTCTTTGTTGTAATAGTGATGTTCTTTACCATGGACTACTTAGCAAGAGTGCTGTGATTTAATATTAGACAATTTCAAATACTTTTACATTAATATTGAGGCTTTAAAAAATTTTAATGGTTTGAGAGAGAGAGGAACATTGATTTATTATTTCACTAATTTACACATTCATTGGTTGATACTTGTATGTGCCGTTTCTAGTCTTTATAGATATATTATTAGGATAAATCTTAAAAGTGAAATTGTCAAATCAAAAGTTATGTGTACTTTTAATTTTAAAAAAATGTTCAGCATGGCCACAATCAAGGTAATAAACATATCTATCACTTCTAGAAATTTTTTCCGTCTATACCCTTTTTTATTTTGTAGCAAGAACATTTAACTTGAGACCTACTCTCTTAGCATACTTTTCCAGTGTACACCATAGTATTGCTGACTTCAAAAATATTGTTAATTCTAAGAAATGCAGTATATTTACAACATAGTATTATTAACTGTAGCATTAACTAGAGTATAGTTTAGATCTGTACAGAAGATCTCCAGAACGTATTCAACTTATTTATGCCCATTGAATGACAATTTCCCAGTTTCCCCTTCCTTTGGCCCCTGACAACCACCATTCTCTTTTATGCTTCTTTAACAATTTTAGATATTCCATAAAAGTAAGATCATGTGGTATTTGTATTTCCATGATTAGCTTATTTCACTTCGCTTAATGTACTCCAGATTCATAAAAATTATTACATATGGTGGTATTTCCTTCTTTTTAAAGTTGAATACATTCTATGTATACTAGAGGCCCTGTGCACAAATTCATGCACTGGTTGGGTGGGGGAGGGATGCTATTGGCCCTTCAGGGTAGGAAGTAGAATGCCTTTGCTGGCCTGGGATCCTGATTCTTCCCCCTGACTTTTGCACTAGTTCTTGGGAGCCACCTTGGGCCACTTTTATATTGTTTTTTTGTTGTGGAGAGTCTACAGAGGGGAAGCGGCCGCAGTGCCCAAGGCTGACTTCTAGGAACCCTTAGGTGCTATTGGGATTGTGCCAGCAGCGCTGGTCTGTGGGTGCTTGGCCGGTTCTCCGGAGATTGAACCTGTAGGATTACTGAGGGAGGGAGTAACTGCTACCAGGCTAGTGGGCTGCCTTGAGGGGTCCATCAGCTGAGCAGTACTCCCACTATGTGAGTGCACTAACACCTAGGGGACAGCTTCTGCATTGAGTGCCTGCCCCCTGGTGGTCAATGTGCATCATAGGAACCAGTAGACCAGTTTTTGTGGTCATTCTGGTTGTTTGGTCATAACAGTTGCATATATATATATATATATATATATATATATATATAATTTCTTTTAGCCATTTATCAGTTAATGGATATTTCATTTTTTCCATATCTTGTCATTACAAATAATAAATGCTGTAATGAACATGGAGTGCAGATAACTTTTGAAGATCCTGATTTCAAATCTATTAAATATGTACCTAGCAATGGTATTGCTAGATCATGTGGTAGTTCTAATTTTAATTTGTTTAAAAAACCCTTACATAGTTTTCTTTAACATTTTTACCATATCACCAAGTACACAAGGATTCCATATCTCCATATCCTTGCCAAAAGTTATCTTTTGCTTTTTTTTATAATAGCCGTCCTAACAATGATGAAGTAACATCTCATTGTGGTTTTGACTTGCATTTCTCCAACGTATGTTTTGGTTATTTGCCTTTCTTCTTTGGGAAAATGTCTATTTTCTCTCTCCATCTCCTTTCCTCTCTGAAATCAATACTACTCTCTCAGTAGTCCTAAGAATCACTTAATATTCTTATGATAATAACAGTAAGAACCTCAAAACAAATATGTGTTTTTTAGGTGGTATTTAAGCAAAATATGAAAAATAGTACTATTTAATATGGTTTGAATGAAACATTGAATTATATCACTTACAGATATGGCCTTTTTGTGGAAGATAACAGCAAGAATTGATGGAAATAACTCAGTTTAGAAAACATAACTTTCAATTACTGAAAATGACACAATTTCCCAGAGAACATTGAAGGTCGCTCAACAAGATCACCTGTGGAGTTAATGCTGAAGATGTATTTGTTGTCACGCATCTAGTTCCCCCTTCACATAAATGCTACAGATGATTTTTAAAGGAATTTTTAAATGCATAGCAAACTCAAGTTATTAACAAAATTAATAGTACACTGACTTAAATTGTCTTCTAGGAGACAATCAGACAGCTCATTCAGCAGGAGTGAATCATGGGCTGCAAGCAGATTTGGGACTCACGTTGCATTGTAATGGCCCATCTGAAAATCAGAATAGCTGTTTTCTATGTCAGCAAATAGTCTGGAATATTTAAGCAATCGATTGCTTAATGATAACTTGTCTCTTTTTAAGTTACCAAAATAATACAGATATATGTGTCTTTTTCCAGCCAAAAATAAAGGTACATTTAAATCCTATCAAACCTTTGAGATCTAAGAGCGTTTGTTTATACAACAAAACACATCTGATTTCAATGTTTCCATTGGGAGACCAGAAATCTTCTGAGTCCAAAGTGAATTTTTTTAGTCTGAAGTAAATTTTTATAATCTACCTATGATGGTTAATTTTATGTGTCAACTTGACTGGGATAAGAGACACTCAAATAGCTTGTAAAGCATTATTTCTAGTCGTACCTTTAGGGTATTTCTGGAAGAGATTAGCATTTAATTCTGTAGACCCAGTGAAAGTGGTCTACTGTGGGCTAGTATCAACTAATTCACTGAAGGTTCATAGAACAAAAAGACTAGGAATAGTAAATTTTCTCTCGCTTGAACTGGATATCTACCTTTTCCTACCTTCAGCCTAAAACTGATTTATACCCCTGACTTTACTTGCTTTCCCTCCATAAGACTAATTGTAAGAGCTAGAACTAAAACTGATTAAATAAAACAGGGGGGAGAAAAACCTCTTGGCATTGGATTTGGCAACATTTTCTTGGATAAGACAGTGAAAGCACAAGCAACAGGACCTGTCTGCCCATTGCCATGTCCACAGTGGGCTGAATTTGGTCAGTGAGACAAAAAGTCAAATAGGAAAGTCCACTCTGGTGCAATGCCCAGTGTACAGTCTCTATAGATGACAAGCATCTTTGTTCTACACTCTGATTTTGTTGCCCTATGTTCTTAATAACTTTCTGAAGTAATATGAACCCAATGTAAATTAGTATATCTCATTTGTATGCCTGGCACAATATATTGTACTTATATATTTAAGAGTTTCTGTCTTCATAGAATACTATAATATGAAGCAAATATTTTCAAGATATAACTACCTACTTAACAACATTTAGTAGATGCTTTTACATGAAGGATTCCTAAGATGATTATGTCACACATTCATGATCTCAAGGAACTTTCTGATTAGTGAATGAAGCAACACTGCAAGGTACAAAAGACTAACTTAGACTGGGAGTAAGATAAGCTTCCTAGAAAAGATGCTGCTTTCACATCTAAATTTACATGTAAAAGATTTTCAATGACTTGTTTAATTCAACATCCCATGCAGCTTTCCCCCCAGGCTTACAACTAGAAAATCTTATTTTTATTCATATCTGTGAAATTTAATAAGTAAACTTTCTCCACATCTCCAAGAATACCTTGCACCTCTCAATACCTTCACCTTTTTCACCCAGTCCCCTAACCCTCTTCCCTTCTGGCCACCATCAGTTTGCTCTTTGCATCCAGGAGTATGTTTCTGCTTTGTTTATTCTTTGTTTTATTCTTTAGATGCCACATATAAGTGACATCATGTGGTATTTGTTTCTCATCTGACTTATTTTACTTGTATGAACACCATGCTGCATATCTGAAACAAACATAATATTGAATGCCAGCTGAAATTGACAAATTAAAAATATTTTTAAATTTTAATTTCCTAATACCTGTAATAAACACTAATGTGCTTAGAATAACTCTGAGTATAGTGGCAGATAATAACAAATATTACCTCTACCATAAAGAATGTGATTTTACTAAAGTGGAGAGATGGGAAAGCTATGCATTCATGCAATTCAAAAGTTTAAGGATTATTTAGATTCACTGGTTTCTATTCTGCAGTTTGACTTGGTAGCAAGAGAATGTAGATACTTGATAAAAGAGCTTTAAAAGTTTGATTTGTTTTTTCTTTATTTGAAATAAATGAAAGTATTTCACATCAGAAGTGGCTTGAATATTAATTCACATGAACAAGAAAATATATTGAGTAATAAAATAACAAAGTAGGAATTTGAATAATCTTATAGAGTACTTCCTTGTCTGTAGGGATAATTTAATCATATTTCAATTCTTCTGAGTTTGTTTATGCTGAACAACAACCTTACTTTATAGTTGTAAAAAGGAACTGTTATTCAAGGGAAAAACTGAAAGGAATTGCCTAGATTCATGCTGCCTAAGTGCAAGAGAAAGACTGGCACCATCTTCTTTGCAAGTAATTTATTGATAAAAATAAAGGCTCATCAAATTCAGATGAGGGACTCCTTGCCAAAAAATTAACTATCATTTTGCAAAGGTGGACTCTTTCTACAGAAAAGCTCAACAGAAACACTTAACAATTTGGTTGATTTTCACTTCTGATTTTAAAAAGCATGACTTCTAAACAGTATCTTGTACATCAACACTTTAGAATGTTGGGGGTATTTCTCTGCGGATAGTGCAAATTTGTTCCAGCCAATTTCGCCTAAATCAATCAGCCACGGTCTCGCTCCAGCATGGCACAATCAGGGGGGTTTGCAATGCTAGAATCTTTAATTCCTGCAATACAGAGAAAGACTGAGTTGAAAGCTATGGCCAGAACTGCTTCTAAGACATTGTTTGGAAAGTCAGTGTGAGTTCCAGGAGTTGATTATCATCAATCACTGATTAAGAAATCTTAATGTGGACCAGGCTCGGCTTCACCTCCCACCAATCACTGTCTCTATTTTTAGACTTATAAAGCTAAAAACTGTGTAGTGATTATGGGAGAAATTTGCATATTGCATGTGGCTATTTTGAAAATTGATGTTTATTTTGTTCTGAATAACATTCAAGTCTGACTAGAAATGAATGTTGAATATCAATGGGCTTTGTGTAATTCTTTTTGGAGAAAATGCTATAATGTGGTAGGTGTTCAATAAACATTCTAATAAACAAATAATGTTAAAAAATGGACAAAACACTTTTACAATGGCAAACTATAGGGGTAGGCGGCCAATCAGCGGTTGTTTCAGATTATGATTGAGATTAGGGGTTGAGAAAGGACCTCACGGTATTTCTTGGGAAGCTGAGACTGTTCTCACCTTGATGGTAGTGGTTACATAATTGTACATAGTTGTGTTATATTGGATTTGTATTATGTTTGAATGTTCCAAAACTCATGGAACTGAGAGTGACATTTTTTATATGTGAACTATATCTCAATAATTCTGACTTTTAAAATAAAAGCTCTGAGTATCATTTGGGCTCTGCTATTTAAACATTTTGAAGACATTGTGGGAGAAAGATGCCATGGGTGTACTTAAAATGTATATTTGCACACACACACAAGAAAAACCCAGAAACCTTATTAACCTTAACGTATTCTTATTTTATCTCACAGAGCCTGTGAAAATTCCATGAGGCAACAAAACTTGGCTTTTTCTTGTAGCTATGATTATGTTGGCTTGGAAGAACAGCAATGGAAAAGGTAGGAGATGCCACCAGGGAGATTAAACACTATTATTAGTATTTTATATCAGTTGTTGGGTGATAACATCACAGTCTCCATTTTATACAGTTCTTGCATATTTGCTTATAGGTTACATGTATTCTTTTGTATGCATGGACTAAACACATGTTGATGAATAAAAATTATTCATATAAGAAGCATATCTTTGGTTATTTTAACCATATCCCTTAGCTCTCCTTTCTAAGGTCTTGGCAACTCCTAACCTGATAAAGAATGGACAGTGTCCTGAGGGATTCCAGGGACAGTGTGTGCTCCTGGGAGAAATCCAAATATGTGATTTTGTTTAGGATGCACATTTGATGTGTTTGTATCCTAATGACAAAATCACACTTAAGAAGTTCTGAAGTTTAGAATCTGTTAGAGAGACAATAATCCCTATTCATTTTCCCATTCAAACTACAAGGAGATTTACATGCATCCATTCGATTTCAAATTTAGTATACAAAAGTTGCCTAAAATGCTGAACATTGTCTCTCTTTTAAGAAATTTTTTTTTCCTGCTGTACATATCAGAATCTGCATTTTCAACTGCCATCTCCAGAAGATATGAATGAGGTAGACTTCTGATGGAAACTTGAGAGTCCATTCCACAGTAATGGAATTGGTATATTAATAGTGAAAAATGAATATTGCTAGTTTCATTTTGCCACAACCTCCATATACTCTGAGCTTGTCATCTGTGAGAAAACATTGGGTTGCAGTAAGCATGATTTTCTGCATAACGAGAAAGTGATTCATTCTCCGCTATGAAAAAGTTTGTGAATTTCAAATGGATTTTTCATAGTTCAGTTGTTCTCAAGGAGACTTCACCTGTTCTCCAATAATATACATAAATTTTGTATATCTTCCTACATTTTAATGCTGAGAGAATTGTGAACATGTGTATCTGCAGCAGAATTCATATATTTGTTAGAGCAATAAATCATACAGTTTGTTCTACTTGCCATCTTTCAATAATTAGACAATCTTAATTTAAGTAGAGAAAAGAAACTTTTATTTTGATTAGTGAGTAAAGCTTTTGATGACAGCAATTGATTTCATTTTGCTTCTAAATTCTGCACATTCGGTGTGACAATTATCCAAGAGTAATGACTATGGAACAATACACTGCTTTTTTTTCTAACCATAATTGTATGAGGATATTTGGTGAATATCAGTCTCAGAAGAGAATCTCAAAGTCCTTTAGCAAATCCTGTCATGACAGTCATGATGTGTGATGTTCTATCACGACTTAAAAGTATTTCTAGAAATTCTTGGTATAATTTAATTTGCGTTGTTCTAATGGATAAGTATACTCTTATTTTGCATGCTGGTCACACTGATTAATTTTGTTATTGTATAAGACTTAAAGTAATGTTCCAGACATTTTAAGCTAATTCTTTATATTACAACCTTGACAATATAGAAAATATCCACACCTGAGGACTATTTCTCATGGGACTAATAACTGTCCATAAATATCAGAGATTCATTCTAAAATAGTTCCCCTTCCAACTATAATGGAATCCACACTCATTTATTGCCCTTAAATATAGAAGAAACCACAGAATATGCCATTACTGCTATTTCAATACTAATCAAAAAGTGCCAGCACACCAGTTGGAAGGAAATGATCACACATGTTATTTATCTTGGTAAGGCAAGCTTTTTTTTATGGAAAATGGCTTTTAAATCTTACCTACACTGAGCAGCCTAGACATGACCCAGAATTGCAATCACTTCCAATGCAGAAAAGTAATTGGACAGGGTCAGGTTCGGAGCTATGTTTTTAAAATTTATGAGAATCTAGACTCCAGCCTTAAATATTGTCAGTGAATCACATTCTGTCACAACTTAAACCTCAAGAGTCTCCATAGAGAACTGTTTGGAAAGATTTTATGTTTCTAATCACTAGTGAATCTTGTGACTAAAACCAGATTATTTATAAAAGTTTCAGGGAAACTGTCCTACTACTACTAATTTTCAATATTACAATAAAAATTAAAGTATTCAATCTGGGTTTATTGGGAAAATCTGAAAAAAAACACACAAAGAAAAACCACCAACCCCCCTCAACTTATTAGCATCTACCCATAAGCATGTGTAATGCGCGTGTGCACACACACACACACGCGCGCACTCACACACACACACACACACACACACACGCCTGATCTAATAAATGCCTTATTTCCCTTTTACTCATCAGAAAAGTAATTTTGTAATAAAACACAATCCCATTGTATGCAATTTACAGGTAATTTTGATTATATATAACGGCATAATTTGTTTTCTGGGCTATCTTATATTTTTATTGGTGACTTTGATTCTTTCCTTTTTGTTTTTTAAATATATTTTTATTGTTTTCAGAGAGGGATGGAGAGGGAGAGATAGAAACATCAATGATGTCGAAACCGGTTTGGCTCAATGTATAGAGCGTCGGTCTGCAGACTGAAAGGTCCCAGTTCGATTCTGGTCAAGGGCATGTACCTTGGTTAGTGAGTAAAGCAGGACAATGTATATTCCATGCCTTGCAGAATTGGATCTAGAACCAAGCTGTCTTATCCCACATCACAGAGTTGCTCTAGTGGAGGGATTCCACCAGAGCCACAGTGGTTCACTAAATGACAGAGCAACACTGGCCCTTGTAACAAAGATATCCCACCAAATTCAGCTTTTTACACAAGATATAAAATTATTTATCAGGTGCAGGAGTTCTAAGATTGTGCATAGCTTTGCTCCAGGCATTCAGATTCCTTCCATCCTGTTCCTCAGCCCTATGCCACAGTGCTGTCCTCACGTGCACCTTAAAACTGGCATAGAGGAGCTTCTATCCTGAGACTTTAGAAAATGGAAATATCACAGAGAATGTTTATCTTTTCTCTGAGAATTATTGCATATAGCACCTCTCCTCTTAATTCATTTGCAAAAACTTAGTCATATATCCACATTTAGGTGCGAGAGAGTTTAGGAAATATAGTCTGGCTATATTCATGGCTATAATTAAATTACAACGGAATGAGAAATACTGGATTATAATGCATAGCTGGTCTGCTTATCCATCTATGATAAAATTGGCTTAGCCTGTCCAGGCTACTATAACAAGAATATTATGGCTTATAAATAACAGAAATTTACTTCTGGCAATCTGGGGGCTGGGAAGTCTCAGATCAAGGGACCAGCAGATCCGATGTCTGATGTGGACTTGCCTCCTGGTCCGTACACAGCTGTCTCTGGCAGAACAGGGGAATGTAGAGCTGGGCTCTCTGATGAGAAGAACACTGTGGTCATTCATGTCACTGTTATCATTCTGCCCTCCTGACCTAAGCACCTCCCAAGGCCCCTCTTCCAAAAACCGTCACTTTGGGGGGTTGTTAGCAACACTTTTTGTTGCTAACAAATTTGGGAACACAAAAACATTAAGTCTCTAACACGCTAAAACATTTACTACTGAAAATCAAGACCACAGTTAAATCAAGACCACATACTTTCTATGGATTGAGAAGAAAAACTAGTCCAGTTTGACAGAAGAGAGCACCCTTGAGTGGAAATTACAGTTTCTCTCTAGTAGTTATCATTATTTGATTATTTATAAAACCTGAGTAAAAAAATACTCCACACAGCCACCAATCCAACCTACAGCCATGAGGAATAGCGAGCCAGCAAACACCAGAAGTCACCTCTGGCAATCAGCTAAAATTCCAAAAGCAAATCATTTATGTTAATAGAGAACGAGTGATTTGTTTTAGAATATTAACTTAAAATATTTTAATTCACCTTCTAAAAAATTGGTTCATCCAATTTCAAAATAAAAAAAGAGGACAATAAAGACAGGAGTGAAAAAGGTTTTGCCAACTAGCATTAAGAAAAATATATAGCCGAAACCGGTTTTGCTCAGTGGATAGAGCGTCGGCCTGCAGTCTGAAAGGTCCCAGGTTCAATTCCGGTCAAGGGCATGTACCTTGGTTGCGGGCACATCCCCAGTGGGGGGTGTGCAGGAGGCAGCTGGTCGATGATTCTCTATCATTGATGTTTCTAGCTCTCTATCCCTCTCTCCTCCTCTCTGTAAAAAATCAATAAAATATATTTAAAAATTTAAAAAAAGAAAAATATATAGTTACAAACTTTGTGCTAACAATCATGTTAACTCCCCTATAATCAGTATGAGTTATTAGTGCCATGAAGTAATAGATGTGGATTAAATGCAAAGTAACAGTCAACTTCAGAGAGGCTAAACTAGCATATCCAATGTACATACTACATTGAAGCATAAGACATTGCTAACATTCAACTATTTTAAATGAATCAAAGTAGCAAATTCAAATTGTTTAACCTAATAGCCCTTCGTGAACAAATTTTCATTGAATATATCTAGAATGTGTTTAAATGTATCTCATTACTGTTATCTGACACATTTATATGTATCTGGTTTTTTACTTTAGCCTTACTGCTATGGGCTCATTAATATGTAGACGCAGGCAGCCATGTTGTATTCAGATTCACTTTATTGTAAGTGGAATTAAGAACTGCCTAAGTCAAGCTGCTGCTAAGGGAGAATCAGTCCTAGAACCAGTGTTGTGACTTCAGAGTCTGGAAAGTCACCACATCATCTACCACAACTTATTAGTTGGAATTTAAGGGGAATAAAGAACCCAGTGTATGCATAGGAAGCATGGCATATTACTGCATTTCCATAACGTATTCAATTTCTTTTCATTCACTCTTCACCTTAAGTGTGTTGTGGTAGTTAGCCTCTCTTAAATTGTTTGAACTCAAGGGTTATGATTTCTTTGGTCTCCATGGAAACACTGACAATATATTTGAGCATTGACGATTTTCTTTGTTATCCCTGTTAGCTCAGCAAAACGTACAGTCGTCTCAAATAAATCGAAAATACAGTCTGCTGAAGCAAGTATTTTTAAATGAAGACTATTTTTTTCCTTTTATCCACCTAACATGGCTTTGTATTAATACTGATTTTCAAATTAAGAGTTGTGTTCTCAGAAATCATATCACGTTAGCCTCACAAACAAAAAAAGGAATTTTTTCTATTTTCTTGTTTAGAATTGCAATCACTTTGTAAGTAAAATAGTTGAAACAGTAAACCAATTAAGTATACAAACCCTTTCCATCAATTTAATTTATAAATAAAATATTTTAAATAATTTTCTGAGCAACAATTTCTACCTGTTTAGCAGGTTTGGGTTTGAGATGTAGTAGCAACTCTACCTCACAGTTTTCAAGGGCAGCTTAAGGTCACTTTGCATTTTTGTTAAAACCACTGTAGTGCTAAAGACAGCCATGGCTGAACCCGTGATGATTGCAATGCCACCTTCCTGGAACCTCTAGACTTTGATAAGCACAATCTGTCAACACATATATAAGCAGGAAAGCTAAAACCCTGAGATTTACTATTTATTTTGCACACTGGACTGATAAAATTGAACCATGAGAGCAGTGCAAGATTTTTCTGTGTTGGCTCTTCTAAAAATAAATTTCAAAGCTTTTGAGTTTTGTAATGTAATATTTATATCTTATTCTTTCAAATAACTTATGCAATCTTATAGTTAAAGACAAGAATTCAAGAAACCAAATTCTCATGCTTTTCAGTAGAGAATGAAATGTAACATCTATTAGATCTGACCAGATAACTCAAACAATACCCCTTCCTCTGGGAAACGCACCTTTAGATCATTTTACAACTGACATTCCCTTTGGCTTAGACCACATTCCATTTGCTAAGACCAGTAGCTTTCCCCTCCTTATTTGCCCAGGATCCAGACCAGCCAGAGGATTCCCTATAGAAAAAGCCCTAATAGAGTCCTTTAAAACCTTTGACTAGTAGGTCCCTGGGTTCTGACACCATTTGGGGACCCAGCCCATCTGGTTTCCAGATGACCAAATAAATTTATAATCCATCACCACTTTCACCTTATGCATTCCTCCTCCAGCGAAGCTAGCATTTGTTGTGGAAACCTCAGGCAAAAGCTGGTCCGGAGGCAGCCACCAGGTCACTTGTTTGGTCTTACTGCTTTTCTGGGCCTGGAGCTGGAATACAATTAAGGCCTAGAATTTATCTTTAGGAAGGAAAAGGTCAGTATTCCAGGAGGGGTGGTTTCAATTTGATTATGTGATCAGACCTAACAATATCCATTCAAGTCAATAGAACCTCCTGACAAAAGGATCAAAATGCTATTTTCATGTTTCTGGGACCTGAATAATTTTTATGAAGAGTTTAAAAATTCAATCATGTCTTATGTCAGGTCAAAGTTCTTATATAAATCAAAACAAACAAACCAGCCTGTCCAGTGTGGCTCAGTGGTTGAGGGTCCATCTATGAACAAGGAGATCATGGTTGGATTTCTAGTCAGGGCACATACCTGTGCTGTGGGCTAGGTCCCCAGTATAGGGTATGTGAGAAGCAGCCAATGACTCTCTCATCATTGATATTTCTATCTCTCTCTCTCCATATACCTTCTTCTTTAAAATCAATAAAATATTTTAAACACACACACACACACACACACACAGAATTTGTCATATTTTTGTTTTAAACTCCATGGCCAAAGTTCACTAGATACTTTGGATTTCCCTTAGGAAGTTGATTTTCCCAGCATTTATTTCAGAATGTCAAACAAATTAGAAAAATATTGCTATAGAAGGTTAAAATGAACTTAATTTCAAAAGTTCAGCTCTTTCTCTGCATTAGAAACATAACAAGAAAGCAGTTTTCCAGTGAGACTAGCTCAGCTTACATGCCATTTTTTATGTTTTTCAGTTTGATGACTTTGAACAAAGCCAGCTAGAAAAAACATCTACTGCAGGAAGAAAATGAATGTTTTCTTTGTTTTTTTTTAAAGCAATATATGAAATTATAACTAATCCAATGTTAAAGATAAAAATTCACCTGTAATATAGTATAAATTGAGAATTTTGTAAGTTTCAATATCCTGTAGTTTTGAACATTATATTAGTCCTGAAATTGGAAAAAGGAAACAAGTTGTTTCTCCAATCCCCAAACACGATTGTTGTAGGAATACAAATAGAGGAGGTCACTGATTCCTAGACTTCACTGCAGGGATTTTTTATTTAAAATAACAACAAAAAATAAATGTAGTACTTCATGTGGGCTGTGAGTAGACAAAAAATTTACACATTTGAATTACTATTTGAGTACTCTAGGGAAGCAAACTTTGCCTCCCACCCATACTACCACCACCACATGCCCCTGAAATGTGCCTCTTGGGGCATGAGGATTATTTTATTTTTCAGAAGCCAAAACTCAGGCGCAAACTTTGACCTTCCTTCTAACAGTGTGAAAAAATTTAGATGGGGGTAGGGGAGGGCTATGCCTTTAAAAAGAGCTATGAGCAGAGCTAACTACAGAAAATACATCAGGATGGTAGACAGGATGGACCTAGCAAGGCCCTTTGGTCAAAGTCCTCGTGGTGTCTCCTTGTCTCTGCATTGTGTCCCTGTAGCATAAACATTTACTTATTAAACATTTATTGCCATCTCTATAGTCCCAACGAACTACACCCTTCTGGAAGGATTTTGGAGACAAAAGAGACAGGTTTAGGGAGTCTTAGGGATAAAGAGGGTCCATGGGAGAGGAGTGCATAGATGGGGTCTTGGAGTTGCCAAAATGCTTATCTTACTTTTACTGAAGATAAAGGAGAGATAAGGGAGAGAACGAGGGGATGCCATATGGGCTTTGAGCTTTGAAACTAAGACCATGTAGCAGAATGACCAATGAGGAAAGCAAGGAGGTTCTAAATCAAGGAAGGGTCCAATTAGAAAGGGTCAGGTTCAGACAAAGAACTGCAGCGTATATAAACTGGAGAAAAAAAGGGATGTGAGAAAATATTTATAGACTGATTTTCCCATTAGAGAGAGAGAGAGAGAGAGAGAGAGAGAGACAAGAGAGAAGGCCTTTCTCACTTGAGGGCCCTCCTCCAGGGGGTCCCCTTAGGAGACACTCTGCCTAGATGTAGTTTGTATCTGCTTCCAATAAATTTCTACATTTCTTTTTTTTTTTTTTTTTTTTTTTTTTTTTTTTATTAAGGTATTATCTGTATACATAGCTTATCATTGCCCCCCCCCCCCAATATATGCCCTCCCTCCCCAGAGTTTTGTGTCCATTGGCTATTCTTATATGCAAGCATACCAGTCCTTTGGTTGATCTCTTATCTCCCCCAGATCTCCCTACCCCCCCCCCCCCCCCGCTGTCATTTGACAGACTGCCTGTTGTTTTACTGTCACTATATCAATCTTTCTGTTCATTCGTTTATAATGATCTTTAATATCCATAAATGAGTGAGGTCATGTAGTGTTTCTCTTTCATTGACTGGCTTATTTCACTCAGCATGATGCTCTCCAATTCCATCCAAGTTACTGCAAATGATGAGAATTCCTTCCTTTTTATGGCAGCATAGTATTCCATGGTGTAGATGTACCATAGTTTTCTGATCCATTCATCTGCTGACGGGCACCTAGGCTGTTTCCAAGTCCTAGCTATTGTAAATTGTGCTGCTATGAACATAGGGGTGCATATATCCTTTCTGATTGGTCTTTCTAGTTTCTTGGGGTATATTCCTAGTAGTGGGATTACTGGGTCAAATGGGAGTTCCATTTTCAGTTTTTTGAGGAAGCTCCATACTGTTTTCCACAGTGGTTGCACCAACCTACAATCCCACCAGCAGTGCACGAGGGTTCCTTTTTCTCCACAACCTCGCCAACATTTGTTGTTTGTTGTTTTGTTGATGTTGGCCATTCTGACAGGTGTGAGATGGTACCGCATTGTTGTTTTGATTTGCATCTCTCGGATAATTAGTGACTTGGAGCATGTTTTCATGTGCCTCTTGGCCTTCCTTCTGTCTTCTTTTGAGAGGATTCTATTTAGGTCCATTGCCCATTTTTTAATTGGCTCATTCATTTTCCTTTTATTGAGTTGTATAAGCTGTCTGTAGATGTTGGAGATTAAACCTTTATCAGTGATATCGTTTGCAAATATGTTCTCCCATACAGTGGGTTTTCTTGTTGTTTTGTTGATGGTTTCTTTTGACGTAAAAAAGCTTTTTATTTTGATGTAGTCCCATTTGTTTATTTTCTCTTTAGCTTCCATTGCCCTAGGGTTAGTATCAGTGAAGAAGTTCTTTAGGCATATGTCTGAGATTTTGCTGCCTGTGGATGCCTCTAGTATTTTTATGGTTTCCCGTCTTATGTTTAAGTCCTGTATCCATTTTGAGTTTATTTTTGTGTATGGTGTAAGTTGGTGATCTAGTTTCATTCTTTTACATGTATGTGTCCAATTTTCCCAACACCATTTATTAAAAAGACTGTCTTGACTCCATTGTATGTTCGTGCCTCCTTTGTCAAATATTAATTGAGCATATTGATTTGGGTTGATGTCTGGATTCTCTAATCTATTCCATTGATCAATATGTCTGTTCTTGTGCCAGTACCAGGCTGTTTTGAGAACAGTTGCTTTGTAATACAGCTTGAAATCTGGTATTGAGATTCCTCCTACTTTACTCTTATTTCTTAAGATTGCTGAGGCTATTCGGGGTCTTTTATTGTTCCAAATGAATTTTTGGAGAGTTCTTTCTAGGTCTGTGAAGTATGTCCATGGTATTTTCATGGGGAGTGCATTGAACTTATATATTGCTTTGGGAAGTATGGACATTTTGATGATGTTGATTCTACCAATCCATGAACATGGTATGTTCTTCCATCTGTTTACATCTTTCTCTATTTCTTTTTTCAGTGTCCTGTAGTTTTCTGCATATAGGTCTTTTACCTCCTTGGTTAAGTTTATTCCTAGGTAACTTAATTTTTTTGGTGCGATGGTAAACGGGATTGCTTTTTTAGTCTCTGTTTCTGTAAGTTCACTATTGGTGTAGAGAAATGCCATTGATTTCTTGGCATTTATTTTGTATCCTGCTACATTGCCAAATTCGTTTATTAAGTCTATTAGCTTTTTGATGGAGTCTCTTGGGTTTTTTATGTACAATATCATGTCATCTGCAAATAGTGACAGCTTTACTTCTTCTTTTCCGATTTTGATGCCTTTTATTTCCTCTTCTTGTCTAATTGCGATGGCGAGTACTTCCAGTACTATGTCAAAGAGGAGTGGTGAGAGTGGGCATCCCTGTCTTGTTCCTGTTCTTAGAGGGAATGGTTTTAGTTTTTGCCCATTGAGCATGATGTTGGCTGTGGGTTTATCATATATAGCTTTTATTATGTTGAGGTATGATCCTTGTACTCCCACCTTGTTGAGAGTTTTTATCAGGAAAGGGTGTTGGATTTTATCAAATGCCTTTTCTGCATCGATAGATATGACCATATGATTTTTATCTCTCAATTTGTTTATGTGATGTATCACGTTTATTGATTTGCGAATATTGTACCATCCTTGCATTCCTGGTATAAAACCTACTTGGTCATGGTGTATGATCTTCCTGATGTACTGCTGGAGCCGATTTGCTAGAATTTTGTTGAGGATTTTGGCATCTATGTTCATGAGGGATATTGGCCTGTAATTCTCTTTCATTGAGTTGTCTTTATCTGGTTTTGGTATTAGGGTGATGCTGGCTTCATAAAAGGAGTTTGGCAGTGTTCCTTCCTCTTGAATTTTTTGGAAAAGTCTGAGGAGGATAGGTTTTAGTTCTTCCTTGAATGTTTGGTAAAACTCTCCTGTGAAGCCATCTGGCCCTGGGCTTTTGTTTGCTGGAAGCTTTTTGATGACTGCTTCAATTTCTTCCCAAGTTACTGGTCTATTGAGATTTTTAGATTCTTCCTGATTGAGTTTTGGAAGGTTGTATTTTTCTAGGAATATGTCCATTTCCTCCAGGTTGTCCTGTTTGTTGGAATATAGTTGTTCATAGTATTTTGTAACAATCCTTTGTATTTCGGCGGGGTCTGTTGTTATTTCACCTCTTTCATTTCTAATTTTGTTTATTTGGGACCTCTCTCTTTGTTTCTTGGTTAGCCTGGCTAGAGGCTCATCAATCTTGTTAATCCTTTCAAAGAACCAGCTCTTGGTTTTGTTGATCTTATGTATTGTGTCTTTGGTCTCTATGTCGTTAATCTCCGCTCTGATTTTTATTATTTCCTTCCTTCTGCTTACAGTGGGCCTTTCTTGCTGTTCTTTTTCTAACTGTTTGAGTTGTAGGGTAAGATAATTTGTTACCATTCTTTCTTGTTTTTTGCAATAGGCTTGTAGGGATATGAACTTCCCTCTCAAAACAGCTTTTACTGTGTCCCATAGATTTTGGATTGTTGTGTTTTCATTGTCATTAGTTGCCATGATGTTTTTGATTTCTTCCTTGATTTCTCTGGTAACCCAGTCTTTGTTCAATAGCATGCTATTTAGTCTCCATGTGTTTAATTTCTTTGGCTTATTATTATTGTAGTTGATTTCCAATTTTATGGCACTGTGATCTGAGAAAATGCTTGATAAGATTTCTATCTTCTTGAATTTGAAGAGACTTTGCCTATGTCCCAATATGTGGTCTATCTTTGAGAATGACCCGTGTGCACTTGAGAAGAATGTATATTCTGTGGCTTTGGGATGAAATGTTCTGAAGATGTCAATTAATTCCATCTGGTCTAATACGTCATTTAGAATTGACGTTTCTTTACTGATTTTTTGTTTAGATGATTTGTCCAGAGGTGACAATGGAGTATTAAAATCTCCTACTATGATAGCATTGCTATTAATCTGTCCCTTAATGTCCTCCAGCAGTTTCTTTATGTATTTGGGTGCTCCCAAATTGGGTGCATATATGTTTACCAGGGTTATTTCTTCTTGTTGGATTACACCCTTTAGTATTATGAAGTGGCCTTCCTTATCTCTTGTTATGTCCTTCACTTTGAGATCTAGTTTGTCAGATATAAGTATTGCTACCCCAGCTTTTTTTTCGTTTCCGTTTGCCTGGAAAATCTTTTTCCATCCTTTCACCTTCAGTCTGTGGGCGTCTGTTTTTCTGAGATGGGTTTCTTGTAGACAGCAGATGAATGGGTTTTGCTTTCTTATCCATTCTGTTACCCTATGTCTTTTAATTGGAGCATTTAAACCATTTACATTTAAAGTAATTATTGAAAGGTAGGTATTTGATGCCATTTTTATTCTATCCCCCTGTGTTCCTTCTTCACTTCCTATTTCTTTATTATTACAGTAGACCCTTTAGCATTTCTTGCATTGCTGGTTTGTTGGAGATAAATTCCTTTAGTCTGTTTTTGTCGGTGAAGCTCCTGATTACACCTTCAATTTTGATTGACAGCCTTGCGGGGTACAGTATTCTTGGGTTCAGACCCTTCCTTTGCATGACTTTGTATATGTCATCCCATTCCCTTCTGGCCTGATGAGTTTCTGTTGAGAAATCAGTTGCTAGTCTGATGGGGTTTCCTTTATATGTAACTTTCTGTCTCTCTCTGGCTGCTTTTAAGATTCTGGTTTTGTCGATGTTTTTTGCCAGTTTAATTATAATGTGTCTGGGTGTTGATCTTTGGGGGTTCATTTTGTTGGGGACCCTTCGAGCATCTTGGATTTGTGTTGGTTTTTTCTTCTCTATCTCAGGAAAGTTTTCTGTCATTATTTCTTGAAATACTTTTTCCATATCTTGCTCAGTTTCCTTTCCTTCTGGAACCCCTATTATTCTAATATTGTTTTGTTTTGTATTGTCCCAAAGCTCCCTTAGGCTCTCCTCCTGTTTTTTAATTTTTTTTTCTAGCAACTGCTGTAATTGGGTATTTTTTTCCATTTTGTCTTCTAGCTCACTGATGCGGTCTTCTGCTTCATCTAGTCTACTCTTGATGCTTTCTATTGAGTTCTTCATAGTAGCGATGTCATTTTTCATTTCTTCTTGGGTCACCTTCATTTCCTCTTGGGTCACCTTCATTTCCTCTTGGGTCTTCTTCATTTCCTCTTGGGTCTTATTCATATTGTCAAATTTGTCTTCCATTCTTTTTAGCCAACTTATGATCATTACTCTGAATTCTTGCTCTGGTAGGTTGCTTGCCTCTAACTCGTTTACTTCATTTTCTGGTGATGGTTGATTTTCTTTCACAGGCGGGTTGTTTCTTAGTCTCCCCATGCTCTCTCTTTATAGGGTGCCTGGTAACGTAGTTCTCTCCCTCCTGCTTTGATTTAAAGGCACAAAATACAACACAACCAGGTACAACACACAAGGCACTGGACAGAAATGTGTTTGCAATATTAATATCCTCCAATAAAGGTGTCTAGAACCCAGATAACAAGAACATACAATCCAATAAAAAGAATAAGCAAACCAATCTTACACACACACAAAAAAGCATAAACCTTTGATATAGTTAGCATTCAACATACAACAACAAAGGGGTAGAGAGAAGGCTTTTTTTTTTTTTTTTTTTTTGGTGGGGGGGCAGTGGCAAGGTAGGTGTGAATGGGATTGGAGCAGGGGGTTGGGAATTATATATACACAGGACAGGTGAAAATTTTGGAGAGGGTAAACAGAAAGAGTAAGGAAAATCTATAGCAGTAAAGGGTTAAGATAAGCAGGACACCAAAGGTAAAGGGTTAGGAATAGAGAGATGTCATAAAGGTAGGTTTGAGATAGAATAGAGCGTTGGAGAAGGCAAGGTATGAATAGTTTTTAGAATAATAATCCCGCAGGAGGAAATAGAGAAAAAAGGAAATAGAGGAAAAAGGAAAAAAAAAAAATAGAAAGCAAAAAAAAAGGATTATAATATGACACTTAAAAAGTAGTAATAAAAATAAACAAAAGAAAATAAGATAAAAAAGATAAAAAAGGTAAAATAGTAGTAGTAATAATGTTGATTACCTATAAAAATGAATTAATTAAAAAGGTAAAATCTAGTGATGGCAGATGAAAAAAATTTCTTGAGTAAACTTTGCAATTAAAGTAGGTAAAAAACAAAAATTCAACAGTTAAAAAAATAAAAATTGAAAATTAAAAATTAAACAAAATTTGCAGTAATGAAGGTCATTCACTTTCTGTGTTGCTATGTCTCGCACGCCTGTTCCCAGTCTGGGCAGTAGTGGCAGTTCACTGTGTTTCACCGTTCCTCCGTGTTGATTACAAGACCTGATTTTTAAGCCAATCTAGAGACCCTATGTGCTTTAGCCTCTGGGTGGCAGTGTTTCTGGATGACTTCCAGGACTCTAAAGCCTTTCTAGCTTTTTCCTCTTCTCTGTGTCTTTGATGGCTGGGGGTGGGGCGGTCCGGAGCTGGCTGCACTCCCCTGCAATTCCGCGGCCACCTCCCGGACTCAGATCCAGCTGTGCTGCTCCCCAGATATCCCTAGTCTTAGGAGCCCTGTCCACAGACAGGCGCGCCTCCAGCTGAGAAGTAAATCCACGACCAGTCCCTCAGCCTCTGTGCGCCACGGGAGCTGGTGCGCAGGGGGGGGGGGGTGTTGCTGCGCCGAGTGGAACTCGGTCAGAACTACCGGTCCCAGTCCCTCAGCCTCCGTGCGCCGCGCGCGCTGGTGCGCAGGGGGGGGGGGGTGTTGCTGCGCCGAGTGGAACTCAGTCAGAACTACCGGTCCGAGGGGAACTCACCCACCGGATCGCTGCGAAATCTGAGCTCCTCTGAGATCAAGGGTTCGCGCCGACTATGTTCCCATTTCTTTTTTTTTAAGAATACTTTTTGTCTGGAAGTTTTATTTTTTAAACTTCATAGGGCAAGAACCCACAGAAGAAATCTGCACCCCAAATCCCACATTTCACTTCTTAGCCCAAGATGATAAAATAGCCTTAACTGCTTAAATTGTCATTGGGCCCTTATTCTTATAGAACCCCCTAACAAATGTAGGTAACTAAATTTGGTTATTTTCTTCTGTTAATCTGTCTCATGTCAATTATTTTTCTGAGCTGCCAAAAAATCTAGAAGAGTAATTAGTAGTTTCTTTCTCTTTGATAATATAAACCATCTACCTCATTGAACAAAGGCTGTTTTTTTTTTTTAAGAATTTACCTTTCCATATATAAAAGGGAATCAGTGATGAGAAATTTATTTAATTACCATGTTTTCCATGTAGAAAAACGTCTCCTAATTTTATAAAGTGAAGCCCAAGAATAAGCAAAATATAATAGTCTAGGAATGAAAATAACCTTAGTTACTAATTTATTTTCTAAGTTACCCATATTCTACCGTGGCTACTCTGAACAAAGTCAGATAATTGGACCTAAAATTTTCAAATTAGAAATGAAAGTGAGTGTCATTAGCATTTATGGGGAGTCATGACAATTAATGAAAATCCCAAAGGAGAAAGTGGAAACTAAGATGATTTTCAAGGACATCAGCCTTTACAGAATTTTCAGAGAAAGAGACCATGTCAGGGTCTGAGGAAAAGGCAATGAAAAAAGCATAACCTGAAAACCACCGTGTCATGAGAACCACAGGGAAATGCCCCTTAAAGGAAATTGTTATCTGGCAAAGCCCGAAGAAAGGTCAAATAAAATAAGGATTAAAACGTTCCATTTTTACAAAGTATGAGATAATTATGCCTGGTAGCGTAGCAGAGCACTTCCAGTAAAGTAGTGGGTAAGAAAGTTAAAGTTTAACGCTTTTTAATAGAGAATGGGGAGATAAAATGTATAGACAAGGAATGAAAAAATAATATTTTTAGAATCTTGGCTCTAAATAGAAGTAGACAAATGGAATGCTAATTAGAAAGAGGAGGATTTGAGTGTTTGAACTTTTCTATACTGATAGGAACTTGAACATGCTGAGGGAAATGATATTGGAAAATGGCTTAAGTATGATGAAATGCTAGAATGACAAGATGAAATAGACATATTCTAGGAGTGGAATACCTATTGGGGAATAAAAGGAAAAGATCTTTCACTGAGATAGAGGCGAAATTGAGCAGAGATCTAAGAGTGGGCCTAAGGATAATTGGGTTTAGGACAAACCAGTGACATCTAGCCTCTGCTGCCCAGCACGCCGGCCACTTAGAGAGTCTTCATTCATGCCTTCTTCCTGGTGCTCTCATTCTTCCCATTTCAACATTTCATTTGCACTTGTTATACTTTACCTGCTTTGGCTCTATTTAGGCTCCTTTTATTATGGCTCGTTTTGCTCTTTATTACTTTAAATATATTCACAAGATCAACGAAACATTGACAAAGCATTAACAAACCACATACTCGATGTTGTAAAATACCCTTTGTTCCTAGCTTAGAGCCTTTCCATTTGTGATGGTGACGCATGGCATGGTCCAGAAAGTAGACCTTGTTTACTAAAATACATATTAAGTCATTCTTGTTTTTCTTATTATGCCAAATTTATGAATTTCAAATTTACTGATCACAGCCTCCTTTTGATTTCCTACCAAAGTTTGGCTTCAGAAATTTCTTTCCTGTTTAAACTAGTTGGATCAAGTGAAATCAGCGAGTGAAATGAGTAAGGATATGGAGCACACTATTGTGTTTTGAATGTATGTTTATGATATTAATAAAAATGTTGAATTAACCTTACCAAATATATGGAAATTCCATAATTTTCATTTTTATTAGAACTCATACTAGTTTGAAACAAAACATATTTATCAAATGATTGTAATGTTTGGTTTTTTGTTTTGTTTTTTTGTCCTTTGCAATATTTTTTCCTTTGCTTTGGCTTGCCTTCCTCTTTACATTACTTATTTTTTCTGCCTAAATTTTGTAATTACATATTCCATCTCATTTTCATAGGAAGGAGTTCTTTACACACCATTTTCCCTTTAATTCAGGAAAGAAAATAGTTTTAATTTATTATAAACATAATTAATGATGAACTCAGATATAAAGACAAAAGTAATGCATGGCCAGAAGTTCACTGAAGAATTTCCCATAGTGCACACTATTTAGGCCTTAAACTATAATATTTTGTTGATTTAAAATGAATAACATTGCTCACATCCATCACATATATTTTTATATTTCAAACCTTATGTGGTACTAAGTAAGGAGTTTGCCCATTTGCTTAAGGTCAGTTTTAAGATCTGTTTAATTCCACATTAGAAATTATATAAAAAGACTTATGATTTGGGACAGAAATTATAGAAAGACTATATAGCCTTTATTTCAAGTCATTTCATATGTCTTCAAATTCAGGATATAAGTATATGTCCTGGAATAATCAACTCTTAAAATATATACTACAGGTTTTTTGGTAGCATAGGAAGCACTAAATCATAAGTATCATGCATTAAAAATGTTAAAATGCTTTCAGTTGATTCATCTGTGATCTTGGAAAATGTAAAAGAGAAGGAAAATATCCAAATGTGTATATACTTGATAAATATAGTCTTAATCAGGTTTGTTTTGTTTTGTTTTGTTTAAATATATATTTTATTGATATTTTATGTAGAGGAAGGGAGAGAGATAGAGAGCTAGAAATGTCGATGAGAGAGAAACATCGACCAACTGCCTCTTGCACACCCCATACCGGGGATGTGCCCGCAACCAATGTACCTACATGCCCTTGACCGGAATCAAACCCGGGACCTTTCAGTCCGCAGGCGGATGCTCTACCACTGAGCCAAACCGGTTTTGGCAGGTTTGTTTTGTTTTGTTTTTGTTAACCCTCACCTGAAGATATTTTCAATTGATTTTTAGAGTGGGAGGGAGGGGGAGAAGTGGGGTGAGAGAAATGTCAATGGGAGAGAGACATGGATTAGTTGCCTCCCTCAGGAGCCCTGACCTGAAACTTACGTACATGTCCTTGATCAGGAATTGAACCCATGACCCTTTGGTACACAGGCGGACACTCTAACCACTTAGCGATGCCAGCCAGGGTTTGATCAAGTTTTTAATTAAGCCCAATGTTTAACACTTATGACAATAAACTTAAGGATTTCCTTATATTGCAAATATCAAAACAAAAAAAAAGGGCTCTCTCTCTCTCTCTCTCTCTCTCTCTCTCTCTCTCTCTCTCTCTCTCTCTCTCTCTCTTTCTCCCCTCTCTCTCTCTTATAATAAGAGTCCCTCCACTTCATAACAAGTTGTGACTTCAGTTTAGGAAAGCCCAAAGTTCAACATGCAGGTATTTTTGTCTTATTATTGAGACATCTCTCTTATTAGAGTGGCATTGTAAGGGAATGGCTATATTTACCTATGACAATTCATTGAAAATCTGAAGAGAAAATATGACACTTATGTAGTAACCTTTTTAATTTTTTTATCTTAATCCCCTGACATTAAGGATTTAGCTTATGTGACTTGAAATGTGGAAGGTAAACTAATATTCTGAGAATATCTAATTTTTAGAAAAGTCTTAAAAACCAACATAATCTTGAGAAATGCCATACAAGATCTAGGCTACATTTTCATCCCTAAGATAAGGTTGTAGAAAATATGATTTTTTAAAAATAAATAACAATTACAAGGAATCCAGAAATTAAAGCATCTACTCAAAGAAAAAAGAGGAAAAAAAAAAACACCTCTCAAATGACAATTTTTTGTAACTGAATAGACTGTTCATTTAAAACCTTTCACAATCATTAACTTATTCATCACAAAGCTCTGGGGTAATCAGGACAATGTATTGTATCCTCATTGTAGACTTGATAATTTAAGAAAATTCACCAGCTTTAAAGTGGAAGAATTAGACCAATTTAACTTTCTACTCAGTGGCTATTGTTCTTTCCATAACACCTTATTTTTCTTTATAGATGGAATTGGGTAAAAAGAATATTCTGATTCAAGAGGAAAGCCAGATGTCTAGCAATTTATCTCATCACTGTCATAGTCAGCGTAGTGTTAAATGCTTACTACATTTGAGGTTACTTGAGTTGGATAAAAAGAGAAAAGTTATGTGAATACTATTTCTTCTGAGGACTAGAAACATTCATCAACATACATAGGTTATAAGTTAGTCTTTATTTCTACTAGTAATTCAAACACAAAAGCAATGTAGGAATACCTTTTGGGATATCCTTGACAGAGACAGTCATCCCTCTCCTAAAATTTGTCTAGGGACAAAAAAACTCAAAGACAGTTTTCCTATGTATAGAAAATTCTCACTCATGTAAAATATGCTCTCTTTCTTTGTTCAGAGGCACCCCTCTTTCCTCTTTTTCTGCTACCATTATCTGATATCACTTCTCTAATTACTTTTTTAGTACAGATTCCCTATTCTTTACTTTTAATCTTACTTTACCATGAGACTCTGGGATATTATATTTTGTTACAATATTTCTCCTTGATCTTTACCTCACTTCCTTGTTTCTTTAAAGTGCACCAAGGGTGACATATGTCAGGAAAGACAGTCTTTGGACATCATGACTAGCTATTCCTGGCAGATTAGCAGAGTTAATATCAGGCAAATTATGTTGACATTTTCAAACTTCAAATTCCTCATCTATAAAATCAGTTGATATGTGACTTTAATTAAATAATCAATGGGGGGAAAAAGATTTAGTGCAGTGTCTGACATACATTTATTCATTCATTTATTTTACAAATATTTATTGAAGCCAGTTTTGTGCCAGATCTTTCTACTTGCTAGGGGTACAACCGAGAAACAAACAGATTCTCCCTTCTCACGATGCTTAAAGAATCCTAACTTATCACCCTGGCTGGTATGGCTCAGTTGGTTGCGCATGTCCACTGCACTGAAGATTGTTGGTTCAATTTCCAGTCTGGGCAAAAGCCTGGCTTTGGGGCTTGATTCCCCAATAGGGGGCGTGCAGGATACAGCCTATCAATTTTTCTCTCTTCATAAAAATCAATTTAAAACATCTTCTAAAAATACTTATCAGCCGAAACCGGTTTGGCTCAGTGGATGGAGTGTTGGCCTGCGGACTGAAGGGTCCCAGGTTCGATTCCGGTCAAGGGCATGTACATTGCTTGCGGGCACATACCCAGTGAGGCGTGTGCAGGAGGCAGCTGGTGGATGTTTCTCTCTCATCGATGTTTCTAGCTCTCTATCCTTCTCCCTTTCTCTCTGTAAAAAATCAATAACATATATTTTTTTAAATACTTATCAAATTGTCATTTGAAAAGGTTAAGCCAAGAAATAAGTAGAGTAAGGGGAATTTTCAGAGAATGGAGGTAATCAGAGAAGGCCTCTGTGCTAGTTGACAGTTTTATCAGAACACAAAAAATGAGGGAGCAAACTGTGTAGATTCTTGGAGAAAACAGCATAGCATGAAGATAAAACAACAAAAGTAAGGTGATGTGCAGATAAGTAGTTGGTGAGTTTGGAAATTGTGATGAAGGCAGATTTTGTAGAACAAGCAATGTGCTAATTTAAAAAAATGACTAAAAATGAGATCAGAGAAATGATGGGTAACTAGAAAATATATTTCATGTAGATTGTATATATCCTTGAAGGTGCATGGGATTTTATTCAAGTGAGTTTAAAGAAATAGTATCCAATAATCTTATTCATATAGGCAAAATTAAAATCATTAGAAGCATCTCATTTTTAGAAAAGTCATAAAAACCAACATAATCTTGAGAAGGAAAATTAAATTTATCTTTTACAGTAAATTTATAAAACCAAAACAAGGCACAGAGTAGAGAAAATCAAAGGCATATTAAAGAGATGGTGTGGTATGTAAGTCAATAAATATTTGCAGTAAAAAAAGTGCATATGGTAATATATTAAAAGAGAATGTGTAAACTAAAAGGGCGAATCAATGAGAAAATCATAAAAAGACTAAAATAGAAGAAAAACTAAGAGTCATTGTGAAGAACAGAAGACTTGAAACATAAGCTTTTAAAATGTATGTTCTAAGTAAGAGCAAGTCTCTTGGAAAAATAAATGTGTGCTGTCCCTTTTCTATTTAGCAGCTATTGACTTTTCAGGTGGTGAATGCAGCAAGCTGTCTTTGATGAATTGGTAGAATTATTATATAGTTAATCTATTAGACATGCTGTGTTGATGGTATTCTTTTATTGTTTTAACCTTCTGTATTTTTATGTCATACACAACAAATAGCCTTCTGATTATAATTTGACATTCCATGTAGATTCGCCTATAAACAAAGAATGCAAATTCAAACACTTTGCAGTTAGTTACTAAATTGAACTAATAATTTTACATATCAAAAACATTTATTTAGTATTTCTTGTTTTGTGTTGATAATTTGGTTTTTTTGTGTTATCTGAAAAATTATTAATTATTCTTAAAGGGTACTCTGAAATATATATATATATATATATATATATATATATATATATATGTCTTTGTTAAAATTTCACATGTGTTCACATATGCTGTCTATCTTTACCAATAAAATTATTAACATATTAATCATAATATTTTAATTTCCCTGTCTGTTAATAGCAACTATTGGTTTCTCTATTGACAATATGTTGAGGTTCTGTTTCCCCCTTGATTCCTCTGGGTTTTCTTATTTTGGTTGCAAATTGGACATCTTGTGTTTGACAATTTGTATCAGCCAAATTTCAGTTAGAGGAGAACCAGTAAGGAAATATATGTCAAGAGATTTAATATAAGAAATTGGCTTATGGGATTGTGAGACTTGTCTAAGACTGTTCAATACCCATAGGGGAGGCAACCAGGAAGTGGAGATTGAAACTCATGAGCTAAAGCTGCTGCCCATAGACTGACTTTATTTTTCATTTAGGGAAAGTTCATTCATTCCTTTCAACTGATTAAATCAGGCCCACCTCGGTAACCAAGGATAATCTCCCTTACTTACTGATTACATACTTTATTCAAACCTACAGAATACCTTTGCACTAACACATAGATTAATACCTTATTGGATAACTGGAACTATTGCTTAGCTGAACGGGAACATGAGAAAGAACATTACAGCTTTCTTATGGGCACCTCTTTTTTTTAAACCATCACCAGACAACATGTCTATTGATTTGAGAGAAGAGAGATACATGGATGTGAGAAACATAGGTCAGCTTCCTCTTGTAGGTGCCCCAACACCAACCCAGAACCCAGGTATGGGCCCCAATGGGGAATCAAACCCATGGCCTTTCCATAAACTAGACAACACTCCAAGCAACTGATCTGCCCGACCAGGTCAAGGGCACCTGTTTTATAAGGGCAACAATCCCACTCATGAGGGTTTCATTCTCATGATCTAACCACTCCCAAAGCCCCACCTCCTCATAGCATCACATTGGCAGTTAACTTTCAGCATATGAATTTGGAGGTGGGGCACAAAAATTCAGTCAATGACAACCATCTTACTTTAGTTTATTCTCAAGTATTTTATTTCTTTAGTGCTATTGTAAATGGAATTGTTTTCCTAATTTCATTTTCAATACTTCTCCTTTCTCTCCAGAATCATGCTATCTTTGCTATTTACTTCAAATACAATAAAAAACACTTCAGTAACTTTGTAGTGAACTGTACATGATACCAATAAAATTATTTTAGTACTATTTTACTTAGAGAACTATTTTATTTGCTTGTATGTACTCTGACTAGATAACTTTCAAATATATGTTTTCTTTAAAGACTCTTGTTGTATTTGTTAGTTTCTAAGAACAAAATGTACTGAATAATTTGCTATAGTAATTACTACAGTATTTTAATTTGTGATGGAAAACTTTTTCACACACCAAAAATACACCAAAGTAGTTTTTAAATTTATAATGCTAAATATTTATACATAATGAATTACCCTGTTAAGACAATAACTGTAACATTTGCTAGAGGGTTTATAACTAAATTAAGTAGTTAATTCTAAGGTTTATTCCAAAAGATTTGATAAGAAATAAAGCCACGATGTGATAGTATAAGAATACAGTCAGAAATACAAATTATATGTTGCTAATAGATGTTTTCGTTTTCATGGAGTATTTAATATAATTCAACAAAGTTTCCCCTACTTATCTCTAAGACATTGACTTGAGGGTTTTATATTTTATCAATTCATCTCAAATCTATCAACTTTCAAGGAAAAAAATATCCAGCTATGAGCTAGATGTTCAATATCACCTTTTGCTGTCAAATTAAAATTCTTTCCTTGCTGGGAGCTAAATCTTTAAAAAACATCATTAAACTAGCATAGAAATATATAATTATTTTACTTGTGCTAGTCAAGCAATATTTATTAAAGTTTTGGACCATTGATATTAATTTCACTGACTAGATAATTTTCATAATAATGACAAAAATCTTGCAACTGAAACAAATTATATTTATCTCTGAGCTATCTCTAATAATGACAAAAATATTAAGATATAGGTAAAATATAAATTTTAAAGGGGTCTTATCATACTAAATAATATATGAGCTAATATTATTATCTATTTTGTGCCTTATTTTTCCTCTTCCCATCATCACTGGCTTAAGTATTTATAATACTAATTTTGTTATGGTCTCTTTATCTCTTTTGACCCTCTCATTAGATGGCAATGCAAAAACTGTATTTTTATTCAGCAAAGTGTACCCAAGCACAGAAAGGTCAAGTTTCAAATATAATCAAGCTAAAAGTATAATTTATATCAACCTTATCACGAGGGACACTTGACACTTGTACTCTTGTACCATGTTTTATTTTAGCACTGTTTTCATTTTAGCACTGTTACTCAATTCAGCATGTCCCTTCATCTTGTATTCTAGTCTATAACTGCTCCTTTCTCCCCTTGTTTTGGCCCTTGGAACTTGTACCCATGGCTTCTGTGACTCCTTAGCATTCAGAGAAATGTTTATTTTTGCTTTGTTTTCTGATGTGATCAAGGACTAAACTGGAACTTTCTCAAAAGCCAGCAAGGAAAAAGGGACAAGTGAGAGGTGAAGGTGGACAGTGGAATGCAAGCTACCTTTTATCCTCAGACTAGCTGCAACTGAGCACTTGAAACTTCGTTTCATTTTTCTAATGCCTTTGCAAGAATGTCCTCAGCTATTAACATACCATTTCAATTTCATTTGATCTTATCTAGAATAAAGAAACAATGTCTTAACTGGCCTACTTGCTTTACATGGGTGCCTGCGATGTGAGTTAAATCTCATTGTATCATACTACTGCGTACAACTTTTCAGTGATAATTCTTTTATTGACATAAAGTCCCAGTTCTCTTAGTAAGACAAGCAAGACACTGGGCATCCGTAGCCTTACCTTTAACCATTTTTCAGAAGCCTAAACCATGTTTCATAGATGCTGTTGTATGGCATGATAAAGAGGTATTACGCAAAACAACATTAACCTGTATAAATAAACTTGAAAAATCCTGGGCTGAAAGATTGTCAGAGATATCTTAAGTGAAGATTTTCCCAGAGCCATGGCCAGCAAACTGTGGCTCGAGAGCCACATGTGGCTCCTTGGCCCCTTGAGTGTGGCTCTTCCACAAAATACCACGGCCTGGGAGAGTCTATTTTGAAGAAGTGGCATCAGAAGAAGTTTAAACTTAAAAAATTTGACTCTCAAAAGAAATTTCAATTGTTCTAACTGTTGATATTTGGCTCTGTTAACGACCACTGTCCCAGAGTAATTAGTATGTATTGTAAATCTCCAAAAAGTATAGAAAGCATTTTCTCAGCTATTTGACTGGAGTAATTTTTTAATGCAACATCGTGAGTTGTGATGTTTTAGCATATTCCTTTTGGATAGTGTGGAATCTTTTTCACCTCCAATACTTCTGCTTTAAATGCCTTTCTCCAACTATGTTAAATAGAATTTTTCTCAATCATCACCTATTTCCTATTTGAACCCCTTTTGAGCTAGCCCTTGTATAACATGTGTGTGTGTGTGTGTGTGTGTGTGTGTGTGTGTGTGTGTGTGGCTAAAAATGATCTTTGCCACATACTCTTGCAACTTGGATTCTACAGGTGGTCTCTAAGGAGAAGCATCTCCATAAAAAAATTTAGAAGCATAAATAAGCAACAATAAGGCAATAACAACCTAAGACGTTACTGAATATTCTGTTAAGCATGTAAACTTGTGCTAGACCTGGCAAATATTATAGGTGCTGAAGTATGGGCAGCTTTATCCATGATGCCTTTAGAATGTCATGTTTTATGGTAACACATTTATGACCGCTGCTAATTCTTTCTGTGGGATAGCAAAGCCTGATTCTCTGATCCTCTCCGAAATTTTGTTAATCTCACCAATTTCTTTATTTTAACCTCCTTCCTGCACAAATTGCTTGGAGTTGAACTGGGGGATTATATTGCCTTAAACTACAAAAACTTTATTGAAAGAATTATTATCAGAGGACATATCAGGTTAACATAGTCTTAAGAAAATCTAGGAATTATTATCTTACCTAATTGAATTTTGAATTAGTGATGCTCCATTTAACCTTTGATTCTGGTACATAGATCATCTATGGCATACTGCAGTGAAACAGCTACATTATTAACTGAAAGAAAACATTTATTAAAAGTAGGGTTTTGGTAAATAATGTACTAATTTTTATAGATCATCATGAGGAATAGAAAGATTCCATGTTAACAGATAGTTTCTAACTATTCTGGAAATCTTAAAGACATAGAATGTCACACCAAAAGTTTGAAAATCTCAGTTT
Organism: Vespertilio murinus; assembly: GCA_963924515.1. Lineage (NCBI taxonomy): Eukaryota > Metazoa > Chordata > Mammalia > Chiroptera > Vespertilionidae > Vespertilio > Vespertilio murinus. The sequence goes on along the minus strand of OZ004717.1, from coordinate 16,817,603 downwards.
GATACCGGATTATAGAAAGCAGAGACTTCTTCCTTTCTCTCACAACTACACAATATAGACAGCGAAAAATCTATATCAAGTCTGACCATGTTACTCCAGTATAACATAGGTTGAATTTACAGAATTACCAGGAACCTTGTAAGAAACAGTGAGAACCCAAATTTTGATTGGAAGTATTTTTTTTTAAGATTCAGATTTAACCTCACAGAATCCTTTGCCCCTTCTCTGTCTTATGGGCCTTATATATCTTATAATGCTGTAACCTGAGGTTACCCTACAAGAGGTTTCAATTTTTTCAGCTTCTCCTTTATGTCTAATTGCCCCAGACCTAGAACTTGGAACATATCTCTCTCTATCTCAATGGACAAGTATCAAAGTCAAGTTCAGAAAAGACTTATACACTGAAGGAATAGCAGTAATTTGCTTATCTATATTGACAAATGTTTGGGGATATTTATATGATGGATTCTGGTGCTCTCCCAGGCAGAATACAGATTGAAGTGAATTTATTGATATGATCACACTTAAAGGTTATGCTGCATTTATTGTTGTAAGTCATATGGCAGGGGATGTTTGCTTAGTTAAATGAAACCCTGAATCAAATGGAGCCTAAGTAAATAAAGTTGACAAAAAAATCCTTAAAAATAAGTTAAACACATAAGCAGATTAACATTGCATAGGCATATATTAACTGAGAATAGGTCCTTGTTAAAATATTTGAAATCTACATTGGTGAGAGTTTGTCCAGCCTCTTTGAGAAGTGTCATAGTGACTGTTACTTGTGGGTGGGGGTAATGATGGCTGATTCTATCATGTGTGATTTTATCTTACGTGGCTGATAGCAAAATAGAAGCATTTAGCCAAGGTTTGCAGGTAAAAAAAATAACTACATTGCACTTATCTACAAAAATAGATTGATATTATTACTGTAGTGGACAATAATACTCAACTGATAATAAGAATGATTTGACCCAAATGGGTATTTAGCAATGACAATCAATGACTATTACTTTCCTATGACCAAAATTGAGGGGAGTCAACTTGGTTTTATTTTTATCTGTAACCTGGAGAAACAAACAAAAAGATATTTTTTCTAAACCTGACTTTGAACTATCTTTAAAATACAATCATGAATAATTATCTAATCCTCAGGGATAGATAAAGTCATAGATTCAGAGGCCCTTGAAAAAAGGGAGGCCTGATATTTTTGGGGAAAGTCTTGAAATGATAAACTAACATATTCTATAAATATTTTTCCAGTTTCCCCTAAAGGGACATGCAATCATTTAGCAGGGTAGCTGTGTACCGTAGCAAAGAAAATACCTCAATATTTTAGGGTTTATTCTACCAGCCTCTGAACTAATACACCAGTCACAGAGAACAGTAAAGTTGATGTAGTTTTCTGGCCAGAGCAGGTCTAATGGGACAAGGTATTAAATGTAGTTTAGGACTAAATTCATCTTGCAGTGGGCCCAGGGGGTCTCAGAATTTATTTTGTATTTATTTCCTGGGATCTATATACCTGGTTGTAGTAGACATACTCGGACATTGGCGGACAATCACATTGACTCCTGACCTGTAAATCCATTGTTCCTGTTGAAAGTATGAATTGAGAAACCCACAGTTGCTCTCCTGTCTTACCAGAATTGTACATTAAAAGCAGCACTACAGTCCTTTAAAAATGGGAAATTAGTGACACACAAATACTTGAAAAATATAGGAGAGTTATTCCTTTTGTATCTAAATTAAATTTGTTTGGATAACTTATTGATATGACAGATGTGTCTTGATTAATAATATTTACTATGTAGGATAACAAATTAAAAATGCAGTCTCAGATATGGTTTTATTACTTGAGTGAAACAATGAAAACCCTGGTACCTAGTGTGTAGCTATCAATCTAGCAAAGCTTTTTTTCCCCTCACAGAAGAAAACTGAAGAGTAAATTACTTTCATTTGGCATGGTTAACAACACACAGTTACCATATTGTTTCAGAATGATGCATATTCCTTAATATCTATAAACTAGAGGACCGGTGTACAACATTCATGCACTCAGGGGAGAATCCCTCAGCCTGGTCTGTACCCTCTCACAGTCTGGGAGCCCTCAGGGGATATCCGACTATCGTGGAGGAAGGGGAGGCTCCCGCCACTACCACTGTGCTCACCAGCCATGAGCCCGGCTTCTGGCTGAGCAGTGCTCCCCTGTAGGAATGCACTGACCACCAGGCAGCAGCTCTTGCATCGAGTGTCTTCCCCCTGGTAGTCAGTGCACATGCTAACAATCAGTCGATCTGCCGTTGGCCTGAAACCAGCTCTCCAACATCCCCCTAGGGGTTCCGGATTGCAAGAGTGCGCAGGCCAGGCCGAGGTTCCCTTTGGGTGCATAATTGGGACCTGGGAGGGAAGTGGGAGGTTGGCCAGATGGGACAGAACCATAGGAGGGTTCCAGGGCACTCTCCCACCTGTCTCGCTCAGTCCCAATCAGCGGGAACCCAGCAGCAAGCTAACCTGCCAGAAAGAGCACCTGCTCCCAGGTGGTCAGTGCACATCATAGTGATTGGTCCACTGGTCGACTCTGCCCCCTGGTGGTCAGTGCATGTCATAACGAACAGATAAGCATCCTTAGCATATCATTAGCATACTAAGTTTTGATTGGCTGAATGGCTAAATGGACGACTGGGCACTTAGCATATTAAGCTTTTATTATCCTATATTATAAAAGGCCCATGGTTGCGACACCCTAACGGCATCTCGACCAAACAACTGGTCAGAGCTGTGTAGTAGAGACAGGGCCCACAGCTCCATGTGGTGAGGCCTGGTGTCCCACTGGCACAGCAGGTCTGGGTCTTGCACAATTTCATGCACCGGGCCTCTAGTATAAAATATAATTAAAAGACTAATATGCTAAGTGTCCCTCTGACCATCCACCTGGTTGCTATGATGAGCACTGACCACCAGGAGGCAGATGCTCAATGCAGGAGCTGCCGAGATATGCACTGGCCATTTACAAAGAAATGGCACTGTGGACCTGGTGCCAACAAACCAACACTCGGCTTCCCCTAAGTGGGACAGAGGCTCCACCACCACCCCAGAGTGACACCCCAGAAAATTGCAGCCAATGCTGCCAAGACCCTGTGGCACAAAATGTGGCCTACAGTCCAACTCAGCCTGTAAACAACTGGGTTTCTGTGGGTTCCAGGAAATAATGTCATGTAGCAACATCCAGCTTTCTCTCCCTAGCGACTAGCCTCCTTGGAATTTCTTCAGCACAGGAACACGACTCACTTTATAGCCAGGTGCTTAAACACTTTAAACAAATATCTGGAAGCATTTTCCTGTGCCTCATCTCATTTGATCCTCACAGAAGTCCTGGAGTAGGTAGATAGGAGACTCAGTTGAATCCTATTTTTTTTTTCATTAGCTGGAAAACAGAGATTTAGAAAGTTTAGAAACTTGACCCAACTGAAAAGAAGAAATGGTGGACCTTAAAAATGATTTCAAGTTTTCCCACTGCACAGAATATAGTAAAACTGCTCCCGTTAAATATTTTACCCTTTGTTCTCCCTCTGTGATCTACAATAATAATCTGCTTTGTGTTGATATTTACTGCTGTGTTGCTCACAATTAACTGAAAAAGAAGTTGAGGTGCTTCATTAGGTTGGGGAAAAAAATAGCTAAATCTAAAAGCAGGTCCAATAAAGCAAGTTTAATATATATATATGGCTAAGTTGACTTGCATATGTGCAATACATATAAAACTCTCTAGCTTTCGCCAAATCACATGCAGGTGTTTCGATCAGTCATTGTCAATCATGAATTTGCTTTACACTTATATTATAGAGAAAGGTCAAATAGCGATATTAAAATATTTTTCTAATTAATTTCCTTTCAATATGTATGAAATCTGTGCTCTGGGCCACTAGTTCTTATATAAAATTTAGTCTTCAGTTAACATTGAGTTCATCATTCCAGAAAATAGGACTTTAATCCACTATATTGATAACATCAATGATTAGGAACTATGAAGTATTTTAATGCCACAGAAAGATCTACATTGGGCCAGAAAATGGGAAATAAACTCATGGGAATTCAATGGCCCTCACTCTAGTGAAAGCTTAATAATTTAAATGTGTAGAGCATGTTAGGATATCCTTTTCTAATTGAAAACAAGTTGTTATGCCTTCATTTTCTGGGACTAGAAAGAAAGAACACACATTAAAAGCTTTTACTTTTCAAAGATTATCTGAGATTGTCAGTTTTAAAAGCAGTCCCAAAAAAAAAGACAGCTCATCAGATGATCCAGCATAGAATGCTTGTATGACTCCTGTGATTTTATGGTTCTCAAATTATTTTTTGGTAGATTGTAATGCTGACTGGTAACCATGGGACACCTCAGCCATAGAGTAACAGCAATGATTTGGGATTTTTGAGCAAAGCTATGTCTTCTAGCTATTCTGCTTCTGAAAAATAGAAATAAATGTTGCTTGTTATTAAACCATGGAAAGGCTGACTGCTTTCCACTGGAAATCTCAGTGGCCCCATAAACTGAGCTTCCTTCATAAATTTGATGATATCTGACCCACTGAGCCATATATTCAGACATCATCAACAGTATATCATCCACACGTAGTTACCTCACAAGTCCAATGCATCTACTTCTGCTTCAGCAATTATAGCATCCATGTGAGCTCTTTATATCCAATCAACCAACTTGGAAAACAATAATTTTGCATGGTTTATAAAAGGCTCTTCAGAATATGCTATCACCAGTCAGAGGTGAACTGTGGCAGCTTTGCAGTCCCACTAATTTACTCTGATAAAGTGTAAGAAGAGAAATCCTCAACATTTGCAGAATTTTAAGTGAACTTTCCTGTATAATTTTATGTATGATGGGTTGGAGCCATACTTATGTGAATAATGTATTTCATAGATTATAATTTATCAAGATGAGATTGTTAAAAATATTTTTATTGATTTCAGAGAGGAAGAGAGAGAAGAATCAATGATGAGAAAGATTCATTGATCAGTTGCCTGCTGCATGTTCCCTATTGGGAATCAAGCCCACAACCTGGGCATGTACCCTTGCCCAGAATTGAACCTGGGACCCTTCAGTCTGTAGGCCAACACTCTATCCACTGAGCCAAACGAGTCAGGGCTCAAGATGAGACTTTAATTGACCTGAAGAAGTGAACATCACCCAGGGATGGGTGTAGTGACTGATGAAGCTTTGGAGCTCCACTTCTGGGGAAAGGTGTATATGCTTTCACTGATAATAATAGATGATTATATTATAAAAGTGAAGTTATGTTACTGTTATTATTCCAAAGGTACATATGTCTATTCAATGTTAATCTGCTTAAGTGTTTAACTTATTTTTATGGGATTTTAGACAACTTTATTTACTTAGATGCCATTGATTCAAAGTTTCATTTTACTAAGTAAGCAAAATATTAAAAATTGTCAGTCCCTGGACTTATAGATCTTTCCATGAGGATAGAAGACAGAGCTTAATCAAATAGACATCCAAGTAATAAAATTTTAATTGTGACCAGTCCTATGAGTTAAAGATATATGGTGCAATAGAAACTGTAGAATTACAAGACCTGTTTTCTTCAGGGGGAAAAAAATAGGAAAATCATTCCTAAAGTAATGGGAATTGACATGAGAATCTTAAAGTCAGGAGAAGGTACTTTATTGAATTGGTTTTTGGATCAGGTCACTCTGGATAAAATACAAAGGAAAGAATGGAAGGGACAATTAAAGAAGTGTATAAACTAGTTGGGAGGGTGATGAGCTGGGGAGAAGGGCTACTGTAACTTTCCAGGCATGATATGGGGTGTAGCTTCAACTAACTTCAGCATATTGACTAAGAAATTGAGTAGTGGTAAATGTCCATTTGGTGGTGGTTGTTGTTGTTTTCTAATGCCTATACCTTTATTGTTATGCTCTAGTTGTAGATAAACAAAACAACTGACAATGGACTTTTACTTATGGCTTATTGATCTGGGGACTGGATTTCTACTTTAAACAAATAAACTGGTCCGTTGGATTATTAGCTACTATGAAACCTTGAAAGATCTCTGTCTGTGTAACACCTACAAATGATTGGGAATTTTTTCTTAAATGTATGCATAAGAGGTTAATAAGTTCTGGGTTACGTTTATTGAGTCAGTAGAGTAAAACTGTAATGAGTCAAACTGCTTAGGTTCAGTACTGGTTCAGACATTTAGGAACTGTGTAAGCCTCAGTATCAGGAAGTTAGTTAACCTTCTTGTGCTTTAATTCCCTCATTGGTAAATCAGGGAGAATAATATTTGCTATTGATTAAGATAGTTGTGAGGATAGAATGAGTTACTCTCCAAAAAGTCTTCCAATAATAACTGGCATGAGGAAAGGCCTAAAGGAGTACTAGTTACTATTATTCATTACCTCTGGTTGGTTAGGAGTTAACTTGCTTTGACATAATTTGGGTTTCATTTGTTGGTTTGTCTGTTCCATATCAGACTGTTTTTCTTTGAAAGTTACATGTTTTTAGTAGTACAGCAAATTCTTAATGTGTATGGCCATTGCGATATGGATTGCTTATACTTCATATTTTGTAATTATGTGGAGTGGATATTTTTCATTTTCATTACACTAATGTAATGGTATCTTCCTTCATGTCTGAATTTCAACAAGACACAGATAATTCTCACTATATTTCTGTAAGAGAAGATAGCTGAGCTTAGTTAGTATAAATCCTTCCTTCTATAGCCATGGGGTAGAAATGAGAAAAAAAGGAAATGCACCTGCAATGTGCTTTGCCCAGGGATGTACCCTCCAGTAATTATTAGGTAAGAATAATAGGCTAATAGCTGTTTATATCAGATTTTTGTTTGCCTTTATGTAAATGCAAAAATACAAACCCCACTTTCTTGGTTATTTGCCCACTAAAGAGCCTTCACTGAAAGACAAATTTCCCAGTGCCTACTGGTTAGTTCAATGGAGTCTGAAAGAGAATCATAAAGGTTCTTATCAAAATGCTGATTCCAGGTCCCCATAATAAATCTCAGGAATCATAATATTTGGTAATTTGCAGACACCCCAGGTGTTTTTAATACTACACTTGAGAAAATACTGCTAGACTATATTTTTTCTCCATGTGAATTTAATAAACTGCGAAAGGCACATAGTGAAAAAGTGTAGAGTTGATGGAAATTTTAATTAGATGTGTCCATTCCTCTTAAAATGTGAAAATTGAGAACTAATTTCAGTGTACTCATTGAATGTCATTTTTTATTTTTGTACTCCTTTTCTCAAAAAGTAAACCCTTATAGAAATGACATTAACATTTGAAAAGTTCAAATTGGTCTATAGAAATTAATTCAGAATAGATGCATTCATCAAATTAAGAAATTAATGAATGTGATTGAAATATAGGCATAGAAAAATGTATTGGTGATTTCAATTATTATTTTAGCATTTTACATAGTGTTGATAATTATTGCAAAATCATATAACCAGCAATGGAATGCTTAGTACATGCAAATGATATGCAAATTTTCATGCACACAATAATATTTATATAATATTGCTTAAGGGGTTCTATTATATAATTCCTTGTCTTCAACTAGAAACTAGTTTTGTTCTTGGAAAATAATGTTTGGTTTCATTTTATTTTATAAGATTTCTGGGAATTTCAACAGTGTTAGGTTATTTAAAGAGAAATGCATGAATGTAACATAAATAAACTATATATTTTAGGCATGTTGTAGTCAGCAGATTTCTGTAGTGCCTGTCTGTCATTTGCACCTGTGAAACATTATCCTGGAGGAGACCAGTTTTCTGTTTAGGATTTAAACAACCTTTGTTGTCAGGTCCTTTGAAATCCAAGCAATATTGTAAAGGCCATATGAGCTTAAAGATTTTGTCTATCCTCATTTTCTTTCAGTTAAATCATAGGTTAGAAATTAAAGTTGGTTTAACTTATTTTATGGAGGGAAATAAAGAATAGGAAAAGGTGATATGAGGATGTAGCAAAAATGGCACCTGAAAGCTAGAATAAGGTAGAATACTTCTGTGTTTATAAAGTCCACTAAACTTGGTGTAAAATCCAAACTCCTACCTCATCCTACAAGATTTTGCAGGGGACTGGTGTCCCCACACATTTTCAGCCTCATATCGTGCTACTCTCATTATGTTTCTCAAGTTTCTCCAATATTAGTAGAGCCACAGTGGCCTCTGAATACTTGAACAAGCCGTTGCATCTTCCAGGAATATGAATCCCTTGCTCTTCATTCATAAATGATTCCTTGTTATTCTCTGGTCTTCAACATAGTTATTACCTCCCTTCAAAGGACTTTCTTTCCATTCTCTAATGCATCTATCCTCCGTTTTCCTAACCCAGCACTTGTTACATATAATATATGGCCATTGTAGTAATTTATTTTAGTTTCCCCAGAATAGTGAGTAATTTCCAAGAGTGATAGAAAATGTAGTTGAGTTAATTACTGTACCCCAGATACTTAGCGTGGAAACTCAATAACTATTTTTAACCGAATGAATATTGTTTTAATATTTCTCAAGGATATTACACACACAAAAATCAAGTATTTAACTTGCTTTAGCTTATTTCCTCTTAGGACTTAATGTCTAAATATGTCAGCTCAACTATTCTAAAGAATCAGATTTTAATTGTTCTAGAAAAAAGAAGGTGTCTCTACTTTTTATGCTAACTAATACAAAATGGAAGAGATGACTGTATTTGTTTTCATTTTATATGTAATATATTCATATGATCCAAATAAAAAAATAGAATAAGCAATAAAGATTTTCATCACAATTTTTCCTCAAGCAAAACCAATGCACTGTTCCATATCTTCTTTATTATTTTTTTTTCCAAATAACAGCATATCTTGGACATTTTTAATGTAGTGTTTTAAATTTTAAATTAAACTCTGCTCATCTGAGCCACAAATATAGCACATGTACTTTTCTATCTTCTCCAGGGGGAAATATAATATTTTCTAAGAAATTCTGATTGTTTAGGGTAATGCGTGCTTACGCCTTTTTCACCCCACCCTATGCTACATGACAGCGAATAAAATGAAAATAATAGTTTACACTATGATAAATATTTGTATAGATGCATTACTTATTATTTGGTGTCACATACAGGTAAGAAAGCAGTTCTACCAGGAATATCAAGAGGGTTTCACAGGAAGGAGTTACTTGAGACAGGGCTCGACATATAAAATGAATATAATTAAATTATGGGGAAAAGAATGTAGAGATATACATAAATCCTTTACCTTTGTTAATAAAATAAAATGAAGATCATTTAAGATTGACAATGGAGGAAAATAATCTCTCCACTTGGGCAGCAATAAATTTACTATAAAATATTAGCTTGAATTGTGTAAAACCCACCTTTCCTTTGGGGAATAATTCATATATTAGTGCTGTTCACTGTCCTTACTGTCTTCTAGAGGACAAAAACCTAAGACATCACTGATTTTATAGTGGAGAAAGAGATATAAGCAAATTATCTAGAATATATAGTACTGTTAGGATTCAAAAACTATGGGGAAAAAAGCTAAATCAAGATGAAAGAAAGGGAGTGAATTTTTGTGGGGTGAAATTTTAAAAAACTAGTAGTCAAAGAATACCTGAATTGGAAAGTGGCACTTGAGTAAAATCTGAAGGAGGTAAGACAGGTGTGATAAGTGGTACACAGGTTCACTGTTGTAACTTCAGGACCTAAACCAACGTCAAACATATAGTGAGCATTCAATGGATATTTGTTGGATAAGTGCATGAATAATTTAATTTGTAATGATAAGGATAATGTATGTACCAGAAATAAATATCAAGAAAAGAGATTGGAAAATTAGGTTGAAAGCATGAAAGGGCATTTAGTTTATTATGGAAAAAAATTTAATCTTGCAGACAATGAGGAATTTATGAATATTTTTACATCATACTTTTATACTTCCTGATGGTGCCCTAAATCATATTTCTTTGTTGAGGAGTTAGCAATGACAAAGTGGCAGAGTAAAGAGAAACATTCTTGAGACCATCCAATTAGAAATAAGCTGATGGCAATCCCAAAGACATCAGATACTGGTGGTAGAATTGACACAGAAGCGGAGGCCTCAGACATGCTCTTTTATGGGGTATTGACTAGATCTCAGTTGTACAAATACAATTCATGATGAGGCATTGAGTGTAGTTGTTAACAATTTCCAAGTTTCTGACTCTGTGACTGAGACAGATCAATGGCAATTCCAGAAACTCACATAACAAAGTTAAGACTATGAACAGTTTAGCTTGGGAAAGAGAAAACCCTAAGTTCATTTTTGTACATACTGAATGTGATATGTCTTGAATTGTTGACAGATAATTTAGTTTATTATACTACTAGAGGCCTGGTGCATGAGATTCGTGCATGGGGGGGAGGGTGCAAGTCCTCTCAGCCCCACCTGCACCCTTTCCTATCCAGGACCCCTTGAGGGATGTCTGACTGCCATTTTAGGTCCTAAACAGGCAAGTAGGACATCCCTTTCACAATCCTGGACCACTGGCTCCTAATTGCTCACTTGTTTGCCTGCCTGCCTGGTCACCCCTATCTGCACCCCCCCTGCTGGCCTGATCACCCCTTACTGCCTCTGCATGCCAGCCTGATTGCCCCTAACTTCCCCCCATGCCGGCCTGGTTGCCCCTAACTGTCCCTTGCTTCTGGCCAGGTCGCCACCAACTGCCCCCTCCCTGCCAGCCTGGTCACTTCCTAACTGCCCACCTCCGCCAGCCTGGTCACCCCTCACTGCCCTCCCTGCTAGCCTATTCGCCCCCAACTGCCCCCCTCAGCCAGCCTGGTCTCCCCTAATTGTGCCATATAGTCTGCTGTTCAGTCATTTGATCATCCCTCACTAACCCCCCTGCTGGCCTGGGTGTAGACAGCCATCTTGTGAGGGTGTCAGGGTTAATCTGGATTTTACCTCTTTATTATATAGGATGTGCATTAAATATAGTACTATGAAAACAAGTAGGAGGCCAATTTTCTGTATTTGGGAGTGAAGAGTTTAAAGAAAGAATAAAGGGGAACTATATTTGAGGCAAATTGTAAAATATAAGGTGGCATTAGCCAATGACAAAACTAGAGTACTTTGTTTGGGTACAAAATGCAATATACAGATCATGAATCATAGAAATATACACTTGAAACCTATATAATTTTATTAACCAAAGTCACCTCAACACAAATAAATACATTTTAAAAGCAGAGGACAGGTCATTTGAGTCAGGGAGAAAAATTACAGATTCATAAAACCCTAATAAGGAGATTGGATAGGCAAGGAGTATATAATATATTTATACCACCAGCATCTTTATTTATGTAGGGAATAAAACAAAGCAAACACACAAACTTACGTTGTACTCAGAAGCAGGTTCTTACATTGATTTTCATATGATCTTTTCTTTCCCTTCATTATTCAGGGTACCTTCCTGGCTTAAGTTCAAAGTCCTCTTAAGGGGAGATTTGCTGCCGTAAAACATACACACGTGTGTGAAAGCTGTAAAAGACTTGGCTTGATTTGACTATTATGAAAACAGAGTATCAGCATGGTCACTTAAGTGCTGAAGAATATTCTGTTTACAGTAGAGTATTTGTGATATTGCTAGTCACTTCCCATTACCTTTTGATCAATAGGAATGACACTGCCAGAAGCAATTGACTTTGACATTGTGAATGCGTTTGTTTAAGGGATTTCAATCATAGCTGTGAGTTTCTTATGCTATCCACTTGACTTCTACTGTAATCAATTATAACTATGGTGGATGGTTATATTTGAGTGACCTCTAGGGCTACATGTTTGAAATAACATTTTAGTAAATCTAAGTAATATATAGGCCAACCGGTAAATCCCAACTTCAGTTCACGGTGGTAGCATCACTTAAACGAACTTGGCAAAAAGCCTGTTTAAGAATGTGAATGATGCTTTTCCAAAAGACATTATATCTTTATGCTCCATGGGTCAGGAATTTCTAAAGAAAACTCTAAAAGACTATGAATAGGTTTGTATCTTTCTTATTGTCTTATGAGACATTTTTAGTACAATTGACACTAGCTCAACTATCTACCATTTGGACACATGTATATTATTAGTAAATTTAGGAAGTAATATGTGTACTGTAACTATAGTTACCATGATTTTTTAAATTTTTGATCAAGGAACACTATGAAATCAAATCTGGTATTAACTGAGCAGTTGATCAAATATTCATGTAATGCATGTTGTAATCTGCCTCATTTTATATGTATATCCAGAACTAAAAAAAATCAAGGTTTATTTTGGAGTTATATTTTAAGATATTAACACAAAGCTAATAATACACAACATTATAAATAATATGCCAAATGCAAAAACCAAATTACAGCAGACAGAAAGGATTTCATGATATGAAAATAGACTTGCAAGTAGAGTATTTGCAACTTACTTTCTATTATATTTCTCCACCATTAGTCTGTTTTTGTATGTTCAAACTCTTCCTATTGAAGTCAATATCAGTTTATCAGTTTTAGTCATAAGCATTTAATTACTCATAATTGATTTGCAAATCATCATTCTTATCAACCACAGAGTTCCAGCCCTGGACACAGATTGAATGTCATTGTTTCACAAGGTGAGTTTTCTGTGTCCCTTATGCAATGTTTTTCTTCCCAGTTTTTATCTCCAAATAGTAGCATTCAATATGAGCTATATAATAATAACATTTATCCAAAACTTTTGGTAGTGGAAAGCTGGGGCAGTGTGCTTTTATAATGCTCTAAAGGTATTTAGGTCTGTTACATCTGATGAGATCTAGAAGAGATGTTTCTATGTTTCTATTAAGCAGAATACAAGCCTACAACAATTTAAATAATAATAAAAACAATAGATTCATTATTGCAAACATTAAGTGTATTTAATGCATACAGAATATTTAATGAAGGTTATTTATACCTCCCTATATGCTAGGTCCTGTGTTAAATATTCTAGTATTATCTAGTTGTGGTACTAGTAGTAATAGTGGTATTTCCACACCAATATCACCACTATGACCATCATTACTAGTATTACTTGATTTGTGCCTGATAAAATGGAGATGTCTACTCATTTTTTAATCTTTCCTCTAATTGAAATAAAAATAGAGATTCATTTAAAAGAGCAATACATGGAAAGAGGAAAATAATTGCTTACTTAGTATAATGTAGAAATACTATCTTTCTTTTACTTATCTAATAAAGGTTCTGAGAAGAGATTAGAATTAAATGTTTTCTGAAATGTACTCATCCAGAAATGCTTAAGTGTTCTCATTACATACTTCTGTTGTTTTCTAAATACATTGCTCAATTTCTTTTTTATTTTTGCATTATCATATCAACATAAAACATTGTCATTGTTAAATTAAAGTGATAATAAAGTACTTACTGTATCATTTTATGAGCAAAAAGTCATAACCAGAGCCATCTGCAGATTTTAATATATTATTTACTGAGTTTATTCTAGATTGTTAATAAACTTGAATGATAATAATATGACTAACATTGACTTCCAATGAGCATAATGGCCACTTTCTTCTGTCAGTATTTATAACATATTATAGGTCCCTAGACTGGGTCTACATCAGGGCTGACTTCCCCAGCTGCCCACAGCCAGCCCCACCCCACCCCCATCACCCACCCCCGTTTCCCCTTCACCATCACGGGAAGGGATCAAGAGGTCAGCTGTCCCCACCTACTCAACTGGCACCACGCCTGCCACGGGTTGCCCTCTGTGTGTGGGATGACTGACAAGATGGGGGCCTTGCCCTTGCACCACCTGTGGCCCCCACCACCCACCCCAAGTTCATTCTGGTTGTTTTACCATTAGGGTCAATTTGCATATTACCTTTAATTATATAGGATAGAGGCCCCATGCACAGCTGGGTACGGGGCTGGCCTGGGCGAGGGGCCTTAGTTGTTCTGGTCTCTAATTGTTCTGGTCCTTCCGCCATTTTGGTTGCTGAGGTTTTACAGTATAGGACTAGAGGCCTAGTGCACAAAATATGTACACTAGGGGTGGGGGGGTCCATTAGCCCAGCATCTGCCTTCTCACAGTCTAAGACCCGTCAGGGGATGTCCAATTGCCAGCTTAGGCATGCTCCACATGGACTGGGTCTAAGCCAGCAGTCAGACATCCCTCTCACAGTCCAGGACCTCTTGCTCCTTATCACCTACCTGCTCACTGCTCCTTACTGCTCGACTCGCTACTCCTTTGTGCTGCCACAGAGGTGGGAGAAGTTCCCACCACCACAACTATACTCACCAGCTTCTGAGCCCAGCTTCTGGCTGAGCATCACTCCCCTGTGGGAGCGCACTGATCACCAGGGGGCAGCTCCTGAATTGAGCATCTGCCCCCAGGTGGTCAGTGTGCATCATAGCAACTGGTCATTCTGGTCATTCCACTGTAATGGTCCCTTAGGCTTTTATTATATAGATTGACTTTTATGTTTGCCCATCATTAGTCTGTTGGGCAAACCTAGAAGTCAAAAACATGTCAACACTCTTCTTATGGAAACTGATATAAATTATTCCTATGATAATTTTATTAAAAATTATATCACTTCATTGGCTAAAAGGCAAACATAAAAATATTATTCTTGCCCATTTTGTAGTTACAGAGAAAGTTTTCTAATTCCTTACTTTATTCATTACTAACCTCTTTCTAGCTTGTGCCAATCACATAGTCTATGTTCTAAATCAGAATATAATTTCCTTTAAAAATTATCATACTCTGTATTGAAACGAGGCTATTTTCTCCTTGTTTTCACTTGGCCATTGCAGATATGTATAGTTTTCAATAGTGAGATCACATTATAACTCATAATGGCACAAGAAAACAATTCAAGCTTAAGAAATGCATATTTATTTATTTTTCTTTTAGAAGATATTGTTTAAAATACCCTTAATGAAGATGCTTGCCTATCTTGACATTAATCTTGCTGGGGTTCAAATATTTACTGCTTCTGAATTGTGGTCAGCTCAACAAAAGTATGAGGATATGATGAAATTCTGTTTTAAGATACTGCACTTTTTAAATAGACATTTATTTGGAATATTGACCTATCACTTAGTTTTCATTAGCTGCTGTAAGTGGTTCCTATAAGAACAGACACATTCTCATATATATGGAGAGAAGGATGTTCATACTCCATGGTTCCTGGGATGAGTGGTAAGCATCACAGATCTAATCCCTGAGTAATTGGACTGAGTAGTTGGAGGCCTGAAAAACAATTGTTTTCTTATCACACAAATAGAATTTCCTTTACCGAAAAAAGAAAAAGCAAGATGAAATGTAGAGATAAAAATCTCTTCATTATCTAAAAAAGAAAACTGTCGAAGTTTTTCAAAATAAGACAAAATACACCCTTTAGGTCCATTTCTAGATGATAACCCAAACCTTCAAAGCCATCAAAATATGGACTAGTTATAAAATATACAAATAGTAGTCTGTTAACTTTCTTCTAAAAATACTAAACATAGCAGTTATTTTGTTATTTAAAATAATTTAATGTACATTTTCTTGGCTTTATATCAAAATTTTAATATGGAAGTAGGATTTGGTCACTTCTCACAAATCTATAAATCAAGCAGTTGAAAATCTTACTAAATAATCACCTTCAAGATTATTTATCTGCTAATATGTTTCTTTTCTTCCCATAGAAACAATGAAAAAAAGAAAGAAAGAAACACTAAGCATTATTTTCTACTTTATAACACAGCTAAAATAAGATAAAATAAAATGTATCTTATATGGGGATTTTTGGTAATTTTGTTTGAATGTTTTAAAGTTACTAATTATAATAATAAACAAAACTTGCTAATGTTTCCTTTTATCTCTAATTCAATTTTAAAAATGTCTTCTGAATACACAATTTCTCATATAATAGTGCATGTGGTATTTATAAATGAAGTTAATTTGAATTAAAGTAAAAAATTATATTGCCATGTATTCAATCACCTTAATTTATTGACCAATTGGAATAAGACATTAAGAATCTCCTGTGCTGTATCAGATTTTACATAAAGAGCAATGGAATTATGAGATCAGCACTCATTATACTGTAGGGGGTATGATAATTAGAATATGGGTAGTATTTTTAACTTAAAGCCTCCAGGGTGTATAATGAATTGTCAGTGGAAATATAATTGTTTTCATTTTGCAAGTTTAATCAGGCAAGTAAAAGATATTTGGTAACCATGGCAAAGAGTGTGATTAGTTGACCATTGTGATCCTTAAGACAATAAAAAGTCTCACTAGTATCTTATACATCCTAGGAATTTGTAGGAAGGAGGGTAGTCTTTGACTGATTTTAGCTTCTCTATCAGCAAAAACAGTTATACTTGCAGACTTAGACCAGAAATATTAATAAGTTAATTAATTTATTTGCTATGGAAAACTTATGTCTAATCAACTTCCTGGTACACAACTAGCTTTTCTATGTCTCAAATAAACCTACTTAAATTAGTTAAAACAAGAACAACTTAGTTGATTATTTTATTTATGTATTTATTTAAAAAAAAAAAATATATATATATATATATATATATATATATATATATATATATATATATATATATATATATATATATATATATATATATATTGATTTTTTACAGAGAGGAACAGAGAAGGATAGAGAGTTAGAAACATCCATGAGAGAGAGACATCGATCAGCTGCCTCTAGCACACCCCCTACTGGGGATGTGCCTGCAACCAAGGTGCATGCCCTTGACCAGAATCGAACCTGGGACCTTTCAGTCTGCAGACCTACACTCTATCCACTGAGCCAAACCGGTTTTGGCTAGTCAGTTATTTTAGACAATTACTTTGTACAATGTGTTCCATTAATATACAGAACTAAACAGATAGTTGTAGGAATGACTACATGGACAGTAACTTTTCTGATCTCATAATTAAAACTTAGTATTTTCATGAAATATATGGTCCATATTTAAGAAAACAGATAAACATGCAACTGTATTTTTATTCAAAATCCTTTAAAATGTCTACTTGAAATTTAAGAGAGAAATTGACTTGGGAAAAATAAACTCAGGAGAAAGAATTGACATAATTTTCCTTATGGTTGATTGTTGCTTTTGTGGTTTATTTAAAGACTGGAGGGCATATGTGGGAAACAGTGGATTTTAGACATCTGTGCAGACGCTATTTATTGCATGTCTGACCTCAGCACTTGAACTACTACATGACATGCTGTTAAACTGTTTGGAAAAAATACCTGTGTTCATAAATCTGAAAAAAATACAGTATTTCTAAGTTCTCACCTTGCAGAAACATCTACCAGAAAGAAAAGATTAAGAAATACTAAAGTATTAGCAAATGTTGTGTAGGAAAGAATAGGAATAAAGCCTATTCTGTAATTTCATTATTCTAGTAAAAGTAATGGTAAGTTGTTATTTCATGAATTATCTATTGAAGCCATTGTCTTCTGTAAAGATCAACAATAGTAGGCCCTGGCTGGGTAGCTCAGTTAGAGTGATTCCAGGTACTCCAAGGTTTCAAGTTTGATTCCTGGTCAGGGCATATACGTGGACTACCATTTGACCCAGTGATCCCACTTCTAGGAATATATTCCAAGAAACTAAAAACATCAGTCAGAAAGGTTATATGCACCCCTATGTTCATAGCAGCACAATTCACCATAGCTAAGATTTGTAAACATCCTAAGTGCCCATCAGCAGATGAGTAGATTAAAAAATGGATATACATAATGGAATACTATGCTGCTATAAAAAAGAAAGGAACTCTTACTATTTGCAACAGCATGGATGGACATGGAGAGCATTATGCTAAGTGACATAAGTCAGTTGGAGAAATATAAATATCACATAATCTCACTCATTTGTGAAATATAATGAACAACATAAACTAATGAACAAAGATAGTTCCAGAGACAAAGAAGCATTGGAACAGACTATCAAATTTCAGAGGGAAGGTAGAGGAGAGGGGAAGAGGAAGAGATCAATCAAGGAACTTTCATGCATACATGTAAGCATAACCAATGGACACAGACACTAGGGGGTGAGGGCATGTATTGGGGGTGGGAGTGGTTAGGGAGAGGTTGATTGGGGAAAAAAGAGCTATATGTAATACTTTGATCAATAAAGAATTTTAAAAAAGAATCAACCAATGAGTGCATAAATAAGTGGAATAACAGATATCTCTCTCTCCCTCTCTCTCTCCTCTCTCTCTCTCTCTCTCTCTCTCTCTCTCTCTCTCTCTCTCTCTCTCCTCCCTACTCCCCAGTTCTGCTGTGTTACTGGCTTCTTCACCAGTTTTGCTTGAACACCAGCAGCTGCTGCTTTATACTTTTTGAGCTCCAAAACTTAATCAGAAGGAAGTAAGGTTTAAAAACAAACAGTTTTGATATGCACTAAAACATAATTTGTACATTTCTGTGTGAAGTCACATGCAAATTTTCCTAGGAAGCAATTCAATCTTCTTCAGATATTTAAAGGTATTTCATAACTTACCCATCTAAGTACCCATTCTAACTTTCCTTTGGGTAATTTGTTGCCCCCTTACTTCTACATGATTCTGGATATTACTTCTGAGTCCTGTCCAAGGTTCCATTGAATTCTAGTAGTACTCAATTTTCTGGTCACCCAGTCACCAATTAGTGCAGGATAACAGAAATTACCCATAAAGGCTACTGAGAGGTCTTTCCCCATTTTTATTTTGAGCTGGCAGTAAATCAGTCAGGAATCTCAAACATAAGCATTTGGCTTATACTAGTACTGTAATATACTGATTATATCTGCAAACAGCTGCCCATCAGTAATTTATGTAATGTTTTCATTTGCATGGAAAAATTAGTAGGCTCCAGGTAATTAATTCAATTAATCCAAATCAATAAACATATTATAGAGAATCGACCATGTATTAGAAACTGCCCTGGTTGCTTTAGTCTTAAACATAAGTGACATATAGTCATTATCTTCAGAAGAACACACATGTTTACTCAAATGCTCATAGCAGTTGACCATGGAAAGGATGAAGATTTCTGAAGTGGGGCAGTGATCCTTAAGCCTGTTGAATTCAAAATCCCCTCTTCTATAAGATAAATATTTCATACAACTCCCTGTGATTTCCTGAATTAAAATCTACATATAACGTTACCTCCTACATATAATTTCAAAAATATTCATTCTAGTGCCCTTAACTATAAATAAATAATGACAATTAAAAAATAAAATGTTTATTTAAATATGTATGTGCTACTTAAGCCAGATGACCATAAGAGATTCAACAAAATACTACCGCCCAGTCAGCATGGCTCAGTGGTTGAGCACAGCCCTCTGAACCAGGAGGGAGACAGCCAATCAATGATTCTCTCTTATCATTGATGTTTCCATCTCTGTCCCTCTCCCTTCCTCTCTGAAATCAATAAAAGTACATTAAAAAAAAATACTGTCTAATGACCATCGTGCCTCCCAGGTTTTAGATTCCAGAAGACTAAAGAGGTTTGGTTGAGAGTGATAATTGTGTTTAATCTCACTTTCCCAAAGCTCCATGCACTGCAGCACACAGACCATGTCAACTAGCAACTTATTTGAGTATGTACAGAGATCAGTTTAGAGTTAAAAAAAGGATGCCCTAAACTTTCTTAATAATTACTCCAATATTTTTTTCTGTTTGTGTGGCATGATTTTTTTTAATTATGCACATGTGTAATTTTGGTTGATTTTTAAAAAATGAAGATGAAAATATTATAAAGGTCAATACACACAGCCTCTGTGACAGCTGCAATGGGCCACTTTACAGTGGAAATTTCAGTCTTACCCTGA
Organism: Vespertilio murinus; assembly: GCA_963924515.1. Classification (NCBI taxonomy): domain Eukaryota; kingdom Metazoa; phylum Chordata; class Mammalia; order Chiroptera; family Vespertilionidae; genus Vespertilio; species Vespertilio murinus. The sequence continues at coordinate 16,797,730 of OZ004717.1, read as the reverse complement.
TTTTAACATGGCCTCTATGACACTTCTTTAATAACATGCCATTTTTGCAGTGCCTGCTTTGTTAGAATTTTATTTCAGCTTGTTTCTTCATATGTAAGCAGTGATATTAAGTAGGAAGTTAAAAATCCCGCTTCCCGTGTTTGCTAATTTAAATATTGAGGAGAAATTGGAACTGGGTTTATAACAGGAAATCAAACCCAAATAAGGACATTTCAAACCTGAGAATAAATGGCAAAATATGGACAACTGCATTGAAATCCACAACACCATAAAACTACCTTGCCACGTGTAAACGAATCCAGGACCTCTTTGGAGTTACATTTTAGCGAGCAGTTGGCCATAAACTTGAAGATTCACGGTGAAGGACTGGCAGAACTCTAAACAAACATGTTGTGTAAGCAAGAAGATTTGGTCATGGCAATTTAGCGATCAAGTCAAAAGCAATGATTCTGCTGCCTTATGTTCCTGAACTGCTTTAAAACTTTCAAAAATATTAAATCAACAATAAAATTCAGAGAAAGATGTGCATGTGAACATACACTGTGTTCTATCTAAGTGAGGCATTTTTTATGATGTAAATAATAAAGTAATGGTTTGCAGTGGATGAAACTCAAGACAACAGTTTTTTTCTACAAAAAAAAAATAAACTTGTAGAGTTTATAGATATTCCATGGTTGAAGCTGAAAGAAATATTTCAGTTAAAAAGCCACAGCTAAGTTTTAATATCTGAAAAGGTTGAGGTTTGAATTCTAATTTGGATTGTCTTTATTTGGGGCAAATCCTATGAGCAAGTATTTAATGATGTAAATTAAAAGCAGTCTCATTATTCTGGAGAAAACTGAAGTGACCTGAAAGCAAATATTTTATGCTGTGATGCTAATTGTTGTATTAGGGAGGTGAACATTGTACTTGCATAATTTAATGTGGCTCCATAGTATTTTATCTACCTACCTACTTATCTGTTTCTGCATGTGTCTGTCTATCATCTCTGTCTACTTTCAGTGCTGATGTGTGTGCGTCTGCAGAGAGTGGGGTGCAGAGAGGAGAGGAGTTCCTCTGGAGAAGACAAACTAGACCAGTGAGAGGACCTGGAATTTTCTCTGAAGGAAGTGTTACTCACTCTGGCAGTTGTCCTGAGAAGAGCAAGGTTCTGAGGCAGAGAAGGAGAACTAATTAGGTGAGTAATATCGGAGAGGAAGAGAGAATGTGTTTCCCTTCCCTGCATGGTTGGTGCTTGGGCCAGTCAGAGATACCTGGTTTTCAAAGGAAGCCAGCAGGCCTCAGGGCGCATTTTGGAAAAGAACAAAGGGGAATGTTTCCTTGCCATTGAATGTAAGGACCTGGGCAATCGGAAGAAAGAGCCAGAGTTGCCAGACCCTCTGTAATGTTCGCAACGTATTGAAAGATGTTCATGGGAGTCAGAAGTTTGATTATCTGCATTTGGAACCTAACTCTGTTTTACATAAGAAACCAAGGAGTTTTTTGGTTTTGTGTTGTTTTGTTTTGTTTTTGTAAGTTTAATATACTGTTGTCCTACAATGCCACAATTGTGAAAAATCAAGGTAAGTTGTACTTCAGTTTGTACATCGTTTGTTCACTAAGACCCCGCGTGTGGAGTGACAGCTGCTGCTTTTGTTTATCTACGTTCTACTTGTTGATTCTACTTAAGGTTACAAGCTTGATTTTAATTATTTTCCTTTTATTTTTTTCTTTAGATATGTTTCTGAAAAGCTATGCGTTTGTGTTACATTGTGCCTAATTTCCAATTCATTACGATAAATAGAAATTTGACAGTATTTGTTGTCAAAAAGAGCAGTCAGTCTAATAAAGAATCACTGACAGAGGTAAGCAAGTTCCCTTTTAGTTAAATTACATTTCCATTATGCTGAGCTTCCCATAATGTGTTCCAAAAATACCGATTGGTTCTCAGAGATAATAAGAGAAAAGATCTTATCCTGGGAAAGATCTTGGCCCTGGCTCAGAGTCAAAATAATTAGAATAATAGCCATTAAAATATTTCTCACTGATGAAATGCTGATTAGCATTAGATATTTCAAAAAACTGTGTCAGCCCTAACATAAAGCAGCCTCATGGATCTAGTGGACTTTGTGGCCCTGACCTTAGGACCAGCACCTCAAGTTTGATCTCTGAATGGTCTCTATTCTTAGCCTTGTTTTGGACATTAATAAAATTTGGCCTCCAGAATCAGGATGATTGTCACATCTACATTGGTAAAAATTTCATGTAAAAATGTTCAAAATACTTATAAGGAGGTGACAGAGTCTAACTCCATTTTTGTATGTTTGCTGGCTGCTTTTAAAACTCACCCTCTCCCTTCTCCTGGTGCCCCAAATTTTAATAAACTTATAAAGCAAAACCCTGAGTGTCCACTTCTTTGGTGCTGCTCTGAGATTCAAAGCAAGCAATCCCCAGCTAGTGGGTAGGAACTCTCATCCTATCCCTACACCACAACAACATAAAAACCAGGCTCTTCCCCCCTTCTTGCTTTCTCGGGCCATTTTGGAGTTTCTTGAGAGGCCTGTTCTTCTCTCCCCAGAGATCTCAACTGTGTAAGGAATAAATCTCTTTATACCTTCTTGGTGTGTGTGTGTGTGTGTGTGTGTGTGTGTGTGTGTGTGTGTGTGTAAAAGAGAGAGAGTGAGAGAGAGAGAGAGAGAGAGAGAGAGAGAGAGAGAGAGAGACATCATGTCTAAACATCTGAACAAGTAAACCTAATTTGATTTATTATCAACAACATTGGAAGCTAGAGATACTAAAACAATGTCTTTAAAATGCTAGGTGAAAATAACCTTGAGGCTAGAATTGCATAACCTACCAAACCTCAGAAGGAAAGTAAACATATTCTCAGATAATATTAAAAACAAGAGCTTCACTAACCTTTATTTAAGATACATTATAAAGGCTATATTCTAGGATGAAGAAACTGACATCCAGATGGTCCAAAATGTCTGAAGAAATAAAGATAAAATAAATTGGTTTCTATTTAATTTTGTAGGAGGGCCTATGACACAAAGATAGTTATTATTATCTGACTTATAGTAAACTAAAACTGGAATAAACAAAAACTAAACTCTAGAATCACTGAGTTAGATGATTGGTCAAATAAAATAATTTCTGGGGAGAGTGATAAAATCCTATATTATGGACCACTAGGAATTGAGGGAGGGGAGAGAGAGAGAAAGAGAGAGACAGAGACAGAGACAGAGAGAGACAGGGAGCCTACTAAATGCCATCACTTTATGAATGCACAGGGGTTTCAGGGAGAGAAAACAGAAAAGGCAATATTGCAGATCAAGAGAGTTGAGAGCAAGAAAATCAAGTGTCAGAGAAGCTAGAGTGCCAGCTGCTTAGTCAAATAATTTAAGAACAGGGATATCTAAAATTCAACATTATGGTATTTGCAATGTTAAGAGACAATCCTTGTCTCCCCAATAACTCATTAAAACATCCTAAACATACAAAATGCCTTGAGAATAACAAATAAAAGATGCAGGGCTTCTTATCTAGGCTGATGATGTGTGAGCAAAAATAAATAAATTTAGTGGGAGAAAACCCAAACCCAAACCAAATCAGTACGTAGAGGGCATGGCCTCAGGGCCAGAAGTGATCCTGGAAGCACGGAAGACGATTAACAGAAACCTTGGAAGGGGTAATTAGAATTTGCAAATATCATGTGAAGAAGTTCCACCTTAATGTTACTATATGCAACTTAAGGAACATCAAGACCACAGTTCTACTCTGTGTTTAAATATATGCATCAGAATATGAACAAGTTTCACTATATACTGGAGTGATTTTTCTATTATTTCTTCCACCCTCTTTATCTCCCTTCCTTCCTTCCTTCCTTCCTTCCTTCCTTCCTTCCTTCCTTCCTTCCTTCTTTCTTTCTTTCCCTTTCCCTCCCTCCTTCCCTTTCTTCCTTTCCTATAATGTTTCCCTAATCTTTCATTACTGTCCAAGAGGTTAATCCCTCCCCCACTCACATACCAGGTGTGATGCTCTGGTCTCTAAATGCTCTTAGCCTTTTTTAGACCTCATCACAGTTGGTAATTATCACACACACACACACACACACACACACACACACACACACACACACAGGCAATCTGACCTAAAACTGTTTAATTAATGTCTTCCTTGTAGTAGTATCAGTTTTAAGGAAGTTAGAAAGCTAGGCCCATATCAGTTTTTTTGTTTGTTTGTCTGTTTGTTTGTTTGTTTTGTTTTCTTACCACTTCATTCCCATTCCTACTGGCTTAGTACCTTGCACATAAAAGTGGTCAGGAAACCAATGACTTCATTTTCTTTTGTTAAGTTTTCCTCACAGGTAAAATGTTCAACAACTATTTATTGAATCCTTACCTTGTGCAATCACCTGCTAGACTCTGATTCACTTTGATTTTGAACAAAAGGGCCTGGAGACCCTGTCCACGGGGAGCTACTACTCTATAGGGGGGAACTGAACAATAAACCACATTAAAAAATAATATATAGTTGGCTAGGGGATAATAAATACTATTGACTAAAAATACAGCAGAGCTGGGGATAGTACTTTTAAGGGTTGCAATTGTAAATAATATATTCAGGAAAAGGCTTAGTGACAGGTAATATATTTTAAATATAGACCACATCACAGACTTGCAAATAGTCAAAAGACAAATATAGTAGACAGTTCAATAGAAGTAATTCCTTGTACTAAATAAGTTCAACAAGAGGCTATTTTCCCCATATATAGAAAATACAAGAATATATATCTATCTGGGAAGTAAAAAAAAAATTAGTAATTAGGCATGCTTTCGAAACTCACAGCAAATAGAGTATCAACAATTTATGAAATCAATAGATTGAGAAAACCAAGCAGCAAGACCATTTTTAATGAGGTGTATATCAAGGTCTAATCTGTCATGTATAAATTAAATACCATTTATAAAATATGTACCTGTGTTTCCCTTTTATGTCAAACCCAAAAGCTTACTTCTTTGAAGTTTCTATTCTCTGGATTTCTCAGTTAGAAATCCCTGCTGTTTTTGTTCATTTATAAAGAGAAGGGATCATATGCTAACATAATAACAAAGAAGGGCTATACTTACTTAAAGTAGATTGGAAATATATATTCTATTTTAATGGTAAGTGTTTCAGTCTGAAAAAGCTTGAGCATCACACTTGTGTCACTAGGGATGCACCATGCAAAGTGATAGATGTAAGGATTAGATTTTGTAGCAGTTTTTGGTTAAATCAAATATTCTAGATAATAGGAAATATAAACCTTTTGTAATGAGGCTAACGTTAGATGTTAATGTGCATATTCACTACCAAATATCTTTAGGTTCTGTTACAATTTAAAAATAATAAACAGAAATTCAAAAGCCTAGCTTTGATATTTTTATAACTAACATGTCAATTTTGATATGGGGGAATCCACCTAATAATTAAAAGTGTAAATATAAAAGAAATCAAATTGATTCAAATACACATATGGAATACAAACAAGTCTATCAGTATCTTTTCACCATAAAGTATTCTGATTTTTAATATATATGTACATATATATATATATATATATATATATACACACACACACACACATATATATATATATGCATATATCCTATCTAATAAAAAAGTAATATGCAGATTGACCATCACTCCAATACACAAGATGTCTGCCCCTATGTGGTCAAAGATCCTGCCCCCGTGTGGACACAAGATGGCCTCCACGAGATGGAGGGCAGTTGGGAGGGACCAGGCCTGCAAGGGAGGGCAGTTGTGGGCAATCAAGCCTGCAGGGGAGGGCAGTTGAGGGTGACCAGACTGGCAGAGGAGGGAAGTTGGGGGCAACCAGGCCTGTAGGTAGGGCAGTTGGGGGAAACTCAGGCCTGCAGGGGGGAGAGCAGTTAGGAGCAAACAGGCTGGCAAGGGAGCAGTTATACATCAATCAGGCTATCAGGGGAGTGGTTGGGAGGTGATCAGGCTGGCAGGCAGAAGTGGTTAGGGGCAATCAGGAAGGCAGGCAGGCGAGCAGTGGGAGCCAGCAGTCGTGGATTATGAGAGCGATATCCGATTGCCCATTTAGGCCTGGTAGGATCTTACCCAAATGAGCAGTCTAACATCCCTCAAGGGGTCCCAGATTGGAGAGGGTACAGCCTGGGCTAAGGGACACCACCCCTCCCCCTAGCATGAATTATGTGCACTGGGCCTCTAGTATATAAATATATAATCACAATGCATTAGCTTTAGGAGGGATCCTAGAAATTCATTACTGAAAGGCCTTACTCAATGTATGAATCCTCAACAAATGGTCACATAATCCACCAATGACCACCTAAAATAATAAAGACCTCATTTCCTTGTGAGGTTAGTAGTTCCAACCTCAGGTGGTACGCATGCTTAGAAAAATAGAGATGATGGAAACTTCATCAAGATATAATAAGAACTGAGAGAAGGAATGCGTGTGTTTAGTAGACATTTATTAAGGGGAACAAATGGTTGGCAAGAATAGGTGTGGCCACTGCAAGCACCTGGAAAACTGGGGGATACACAATACCCAAAACAAAGGAATTTTCTCTCTTGTGCCTCTTGTTGTTTTTGTGTCTTAGTTCAGGCTAGCTTCTTGGCTTTGTTGCATTCATTGTATTGACATGGCCATGCGGACTCCACAGGCAAATGACTGATAAACTGCAGCAGGAACCATAAGCCTGATTCTGAGTTGGACTACACCCTAACAACATATATCATATCTGCATATCACATTGTCTGTTTACCATCCAAAGTCAAATCTCCTTTCATTGCCACATATTTGACCCCCTTTACCCTTTACTACCTACCCCTTCCCATTCTCCTCTAGTAACTGTGTCTATACGATTCTGTGAGGGTGTTTTTTTGTTTTGTTTTGTTTTTTGTTTTTGTTTTTGTGTGTGTGTGTGTGTGTGTGTGTGTGTGTGTGTTTATTTGTTTTCAGTTTTATATCCCACACATGAGTGTAATCATATAGTCCTTACTTTTTCTGTCTGAGTTATTTCACTTAGAATATTAGTGTGATATTCGCAAGATCAAAGCTCTGTTTTAAAGAATCAATTCTTCTCACATTAACCAAAGGCTGTTATAACGGTGTTTGTGTGTGTGAGAGAGCATTCAAATAAAATAACTACATATTTTCGATAGCATTCATGGGGGCACTGAGGGGTAAAGTAATATCTTTCCCCTCCAAATTTTGTTAAGAGAAAAACAAACCTACACAGAAATTGCTCTTTTCAAGATTATTTTATCTATGTACTTCACACGTGTTCCACATATAGCTTCATCACTTTTTTTTATAAATATGGCTGGATGAAATGAGGGAGAAGTTTTATTTTCTTATTTAGCAGAAGTAAGAGGTGCTATATTCTTTTTCCGGTTAATCATTCAGTCGATATCAGAGGGGTTTTTTTAAATAGCTAGTCCATGACATGATTTCAATGGCTAGGAGGGAACCCTTAGATATTTCTGACTCTCTTCCAAGTACTGACTCTCTGCACAGGGCTGATCAACACCTGTCCTGCTTGCTATCTTATAATCAGGTTTAATCCACCCTGTGCAGTCTACTTATATGTATCACCACTCCTTTTCAGAGAGTGGATAAACAGAAAGAATCCCTGGGAAACCCATTCTCTTGAGCTTTATATAAAATAAATAAATACCTTTGAGGCTAAACTAGGATCAGACAATTATTAGAAAGTACTTTAACTTTGAAGAGATTCTAAAAGGGGGACCTCTGTCATACTTTCAACAATAAAGGTAATTTTTAAAAAATCTAGTCCAAATTGAGCACTTATTCCATTTGAACAATACATTCATCTTACGTTTTCTCTTCTAGTGATGTTGTCCACGACAGGTCCCCATTGCATGTCAAATTTAAATATTCAGAAAGTTGCCAATAAGAGTGTTTACCTGGCTCGTCATATTTAGGTTATGCAAATAGATGCAATAGGAATCACACTGAAAAATATGACCTTCATCGTCAGCACAGCGAATTTGTACAACCAATCTGGAATTTCGATTCCAGATATGGACTTTTCCTATCAGAGTTTTGACAAGCCAGCCAGATATTCTTTCTAAGGGAACAATTATATTATTTACAAAATCATTAATGTGTAGGGCCTAGCAGCAACAGCTGCAAGGACTATTAAAAGAACAAGTTGTTCCATGATAGTCATTGTTGCAGAGATCCGAATTGGGTGTCAATCTTGTGGGCTACTCCTGCATATTTGACTCACCATGCCAGATGCTTCATCAAATTGTGCTTCTGGATTTCTGTTCCCATGAGTCAGGCATACAGTACAACTAGAGTTAGGGTAAAAAGGGAAATGAGAGAAAAAAATATATATATATATATCATATTGTAGTTATGTTTCAATGAAATAAGTTATCAATTATGAATTCAATATATCTATACCATAGATAGAGAAATATATTATTTCAATATATTGCTCATTTCAATAAATATTGAAAATATAACCTAATTTTTTCAACTGGCTTCATCAAACTTTTTGTTTTTTGTTTTTTATTGATTTCAGAGAAAAGAAGAAAGGAGAGGTAGAAGCATCAGTGATGAGAATCAGCCCTTGGCTGCCTCCTGCCCCCCCACCACCACCCCTGCTACAGGGGATCGAGCCTGCAACCCAGGTATGAACTGGGAATTGAACCATGACCTCCTGGTTCATGAGTGGACACTCAACCACTGAGCCACACACACAAAAAAAATTAACTAGGGAAAAACACTTCTTGCTTGAACTAGTCTCACATTAACAAGACCATATCTTCAACCAAAAGGAGCAAGCAGAGTTAGTACCTTCATGTTGCCAAACAATAATGCAGCCTAAATCTTTCCAGTATTCTGGGCAATGATTTCTTCACCGTCCATCTGGTGACTACAAACCCAGGCTCTTTCTTGTGAGTAGTTCTGATACTAAATCCAATGACTTCAATCAAAACTATTCCCCACAAGCTCCAAATGGAAAGTTTTACTATCTTGTTGTTACTACTAGACTCTGTCCTTGTTTGTACCCAGGTTTGTACAAGCGAGAGATTATTAGAATCAGTGGCTAGTGGCTGCTAGGAAAACTTAAGAATTTGAAGCTATAACAGGTCAGATTCTTCTGATCTAAGCCTCTCAGAATATTTTAAAGAATTCTCTCTGCAAATTGAAAAGCAAGATCTTTTACAGGCTGGGTTTTTTTTATATATTTAATTTGCTGCTTGCAATTTGACTTTACTTAGAGCAAATGGGTTATTCTCAAGTTGATAAGAACCAGTATCTCACTTTGCATGCCACCCCCTGGCAGAAAGTCAGCTACCTCAGAGACTGCAATCATTCTTTCGAGCCCTAGGAAATTATTTCGCTCATTGCAACTGTAATTTACTAAATGTTAAGAAAGCATTTTGTATAATCTAAGATTGCTACTCATTCTGGAATGAGCCTATTCCATTTGTTCAAAAGAGTTTTTGTAACTTTAAAAGATAAAGAATGTTTGATAAGGCAAGTATATTGCTTAAGCATTAATACAGCTTGATTCTTTTAGTTTCATTAATGTAATGTTGCTTTTAGGAGTTCATAAAAACAGCATTTTCCTAAGCAAAAGGAAATAAAAGCTTTACAATTTGTGTGACCAAATTGCTTCATATTACAAATTAGACAGCAGTTTCAGAAATAGCTGGCAGAATGCTAGACATCTCCTACCTCCTACACACACACCCACTTCATTATTTCATTAATTACCTTCTTTTCATCCTTTAAATCTCAGCTTGAAATCCATTTCTTCTAATAAAACTTTCTTGGCCTCCCAACTAGAATATTTCTTTCTGCCATGCATTTCTCTTACCATGACATTTGCCACAGTTCATAGCTTACTTAACTCCCAGTTTACTCTCACCAGACTATATGTATTTTCTGACAGAGCATCTCTCTGTATTACGGCTAGTCATATCGCTAGAGGTTTGCTCAGTTTAAGGTCATATAGTATATGGTTGGTGAATATTTGATGAATAAATAAATGTAGGAAATAATGAGACTTCAACTCAATACTCAAATAGAGACTCATCCATAACTGAAATTATATTATATAGATACATCAATATATAACCCTATGTATGCAATTTTCTGATTGCCAGTATATCCTATACAATAACATTATTTTTTAAATGTACCGGTATTATTATTTATTTCAGAGAGAAATGGAGAGAGAGATAGATACATCAATGATGAGAGAGAATCATAGATAGGCTGCCTCCTGTATGCTTATCTGAGCCCGCAACCCGGGTATATGGCCTGACCGGGAACTGAACCATGACCTCCTGGTTCCTAGGTCAATGCTCAACCACTGAGCTACACCAGCCTGGCACAATAACATTATTTGGCAGTTTTCTTCTTACCAATGAAATATTGCAATCAGTATACCATGTTTGCTGAAAATAATTTCTTCTAGTATAATAGTATTTTATTCTGTTTCCAATATGGAAGAAGAAGTATCGGTATATGTGTGTGGCAGGGGGGTTGGAGGCGAGAGTAGTGGGAATACCTTCCTGGAGCTAGCAGTCAGACAAACTTTAAAGATGAGAAAGAATCTTTAGGTTATGTTAATCACTTTAAGTCATGGGAAGGGCACACAGCTTGCTAACTACAGCTAGTCAGATGCAAATCAGAGGCTCATTAGCTTAAATATATCAATCTAGTGTGCTTTCTGTGCAGTATATGTTTTCATAAGACTAATGAGTTGTCTTAGAGATTTCTCACCAAGAGCCAATATCTGAATGCATCTTTGTGTAGTACCTTGGTATTGCACAAAAGATGTGAGGATAACCAAATGACAAAGTGCCATTGAAACAAGGTCAGTGTTACATTACCTTAATATTACTAGACCCGGAAGGAAAAGGGAAAGCGATGAAGTGGAAAGGAGGTATGATACCCACTAGCCAACTCATATAAAAATCTTGCTATTATAATTCACCAGAGAATCTCTCCATAACCCATCTCATTTTATTTTCTCTCTCATACACTACAAATATGGACTTTACAACTTCAAATACATTAAACATATGCTTTATTATATAAACATCAAATCATCTTTTAATATAGAAAGTTATTAGCTATTCTGTTTTGGACTTCTAGAAAAATATGTATTTTTGTCTGAGTAATGGTAATCTTAAAATGGAGTTAAAAGTATACAAACTATGCAAAAACATCTGTATCAGAAAAAATAAGCTCAACATAAATATGCACGACTGTTAATATAATAAATGTATAGTGCTTCTAGTCCCACCAATTATTAGCTCTTTAACCTTAGCCTTTATCAGTCTGTTTTCTGGTATATAAAGTGAGAACAATAGTAATCCCACCTTATAGGTTTAAGGAGAGAGTTGATAATACAAAAGCTGCTCAGCTTATGTGGTGCAGTTGTTGAGCATCAGTCCATGAACCAAGAGGTCACCAGTTTGATTCCCAGTCAGGATGCATGCCCTGGTTGTGGGATTGGTCCCTAGTAGAGGGGGTGCAGGAGGCAGCCAATTGATATTTCTCTATCATCAATATTTTTCTTTCTCCATTTCTCCCTACCTCTCTCTCTAAAAATATTTTTTAAATATCAAAAAATAATGCAAAATCCCTTAGTGTAGTATCTGAAATAAAGTAAGTGTCCAATAAATAACAATTATTGTTTGATTTAGTTTCTAGATTTAGTGTATCAGAAGATACATGTATTATCACCAATTATGCTTATACCACTATTTCTAAATGGGCAACTTATGTTCTTGAAATTATTCCTGACTTAGGGAGGAAAAAAGTCCTATTTTCCTCAGTAACAACAAGCAAGCAAGGATAGTTTTAATGCAAATTCCAGATTGGCTTGGTTTGCTTTGCTTTCTACTGAGCCCCTGTGATCGAGTATTTTATTTCTCAGTGTTTAAAAGACTGGAAGATCTAGCAGGGAAGGGGGTACAGGGTGGAGGGGGTCAATGAGGAAAAAAAGGGGGACATATATAATACTTTCAACAATAAAGATAAAGTAAAATACTGGAAGTGGGTAAAAAAAAAAAACTACACAAGCATAGAAGTATATGCTGCAAAGTCAGAGAACCAATGTTAATTAAAGTCATATCAAAAGGATTTCAGTAAACTCCATCCTCATCATTTCAGATTAGTTGAATGCCATTTGGTATTTGATAAAGCTTCACAAATCCTAATGAACAACTTACTTTGGCAAGATGAGCTAACGCAATTCAGCTATGTTATTTAGACATTACTCCTAATTCCCTCTGGCTAAAGATTTGAAAAAGCAAAAGCCAACAATTGAGTTCTACACACTTTCCCACTATCTCCAATAACAAGGCACTCATCTTTGCAGTGCCCTCCAGTTCCTTTTAGTTATGTGGTAATTAAATTGCTAAATATGGATGGAAGAGGAGCAAAATGGATTGCCAGAACATTTTTCAAAACTAATCTTATGGGTTGCTGCTATTTTCATATTGCTAACGAATTTGAAATCTGTGAAGGTGATCTTGAAGCAAAAATATGAGGAAATTTAAAAATCCTATGTATGTATCAAGATGCAGTTTAACCTCTAAATTGGAATGGATGTCAGGCAAACAGAAAGAAAATGAAGGATTTAATGTTTTTCCAAAGATTAGCTATAATATAATTACTAGAGGCCTGGTGCACAAAATTTGTGCACAAGGGTGCGGGGGTGTCCCTTAACCCAGGCTGCACCCTCTCCAAATGGGACCGCTTGAGCAACATTCCTCTTACAATCAAGGACTGCTGGCTCCCAACTGCTCACCTGCCTGCCTTCCTGATTACCCCTACCACTTCTGCCTGCCAGCCTGATCACCCCCTAACCACTCCCAGGACAGCCCGATTACTGTCTAATTGCTCCCCTTCCAGCCTGTTTGCCCCCAACTTCCCTCTTCTGCCAAACTAGTCACCCCTAACTGCCCTCCTCTGAAGGCTTGATCGCCCCCAACTGCCCTCCCTTGCTTGCCTGATCACCCACAATGTCCTCCCTTGCAGGCCTGGTCCCTCTCAACTGCCCTCCCCTGCTGGCCGTCTTGTGGTGCTATCTTGTGTCCACCTGGGGGCAGGATCTTTGACCACATGGGGGGCAGCCAGCTTGTATGTTGGTGATGGTTAATCTGCATATTACTCTTTTATTAGATAGGAGGATAGAGGCCTGGTGCATGGGTGGGGGCCAGCTGGTTTGCCCTGAAATGTGTCCTGAATCAGGGTGGGGGTTCCCTTGGGGCATGTGGCGGCCTGAGTGAGGAGCCTGTGGTGGTTTGCAGGCTGGCCATGCCCCCTGGTGATCCAAGTGGAGGCCCTGGTATCTGGAATTTATTTACATTCTACAATAGAAACTTTGTAGCCTGGAGCAGAGCCAAGCCTCCTGTTAGCTTGTGGCGGCAGCCATGTCTTTGGGACTTATGTATCTTCTATAATTGAAACTTTGAAGCCTTGAGTGGAGTCTTAGGCTGACAAGGGCAGGCAGAAAGCTTGGCTTCTTCCATTGCCTGGGAAACCCAAGTCTCCCCCCTGCTCTCTGTGGCTGTAGCTATTTTGGTTGAGTTTATTTGCATACTTGCTCTGATTGGCTGGTGGGAGTGGCTGGTGGGCATGGCTTGTGGGTGTGGTGAAGTGATTGTTAATTTGCATATTACTCTTATTAGGTAGCATATGTAGATTTTAAAAGCACATAAACAGTTACATACATTATTATCAAACAACAATTTAAAAGATGTTAACAGGGAAGTCATGTAATAAAGGGACATAAGAGAAAAGAAGCAACTGAGAAAAACAAACACACTGAGTACATAAAACATTTCCAATCTCCAGATCATATGATGTAGTAATTCTGCATCTGGGTATATACCCAAAGAAATTAAAGCAATCTGAAATAGATATTTGTATATCCACACACATCCTATATAATAAAGAGCTAATATGCAAATTGACCACCATGCCCTTGCACAAGATTACCACCCCCATGTGGTCACAAAATGGCCACCACAAGATGGCCAACAGGGGAGGGCAATTTGTGGGTGATCAGGCCAGCAGGGGAGGGCAGTTAGAGGTGACCAGGCCAGCAGGGAAGGACAGTTGGGAGGGACCAGGCCTGCCAGGGAGGGCAGTTGGGAGTGACCAGGCCTGCAGGGGAGGGCAGTTTGGGGCAATCAGGCCGGCATGGACACAGGTGTCAATCAGGCTGGCTGGGGAGTGGTTAGGGGGTAATCAGGCTGGCAGGCAGAAGCGGTTAGGGGCAGTCGGGCAGGCAGGCAGGCAAGCAGTTGGGAGCCAGCAGTCCGGGATTGTGAGAGGGATGTCCCACAGGGATCTGGCCTAAACCTGCAGCAGTTGGACATCCCCTGAGGGGTCCCAGATTGGAGAGGGTGCAGGCTGGGCTGAGGAACAACCTCCCCACCTCCAGTGTACGGGGCCTTTAGTATTATTTATAGGATGAAGGAATAAACAGAATGGAGTATAGACATACAATGGAATATTATTCAGCTTTAAAAAGGAAGGACATTCTGGAACATGCTACTACCTGGGTGGAACTGGAGCACTTTAAGTGAAATAAGCCAGTCAGAGAATGATAAACACTGTGTGATGCCACTTATATATGAGATATCTAGGTTAGTCAAGTTCATGGAAACAGAACCTAAAATTGTGGTTTCCAGGGGCAGGAGGTAGGCTGAAGTCAGGAGTCTTTGTTCAATGGGTACAGAATTTCATCTTTGCATCATGAAAAGAATTCTGAATGATGGTATTGGTTAAAAAAACCAACAGTGTGAATGTACTTAATATCACTGTGTTATATATGTAACAATGGTTAAAATTGTAAATTTTATATTATTTGTGTTTTACCACAGTTTTAAAAAAGTATATAAACCATTACCAAAATATCTATGTGATAGCTTTTTCACTTAGAATTCACATTTGAATACATGACTGAGATATATTCAATATGGCCCTGGAGACGGCATTAACATTAGTATGACAGCTTCTTTTAGGGAAACCTGGAAGTCTGGTAAAGCCCCAGCCTACACAAATTACTTCAGATCTACCATTTCTCCCCCACAAACAGAAATCTGACCATTATGGAACTTGATAAGAATATTATTAATGGTGAATTGGAGATGTCCTTCCCCAATATTTATGAAAATTAAATATGACCCAGAACTTTACTTTTGAAGTCAACAGATTGGTTTGTGGAGATGTAGGGAAAAAATGTTTACCCTATACTACAATATGTGATATATCTGTATTTAAAAATCAACTGCATATTAATTAGCTTGGCTCTCATATTTATGCCCCTGAGGAATAGACAGATTGACAGAAAATGAGGGTTTGAAGAATTATCACAAAAGTGAATTTGCATGACAGACATGAGTTATTTCTACATTCATGTGGACAAATGGTCTTTTAGCCAAAGCAGCTGTAACTTGCAGCTGATATGTGAAGTCAAAATACCCACTCCTTCCAACATTCTTGCCTTATCAATTACAGTGCTTTCCACACCATAGCACTTTAGCCATGAAACATCACATCAAAACATAAGATTAACTGGTGACTTAGATGAAATAGGTCACATTTGAAGGTGGAAAGAATAAAACAGCCAATGAAAGTTTTGCACTGCAAATGCAGTAGAATCAAATTTGGGTTAGGTCTGCAAAAGAGCTGGTAAAGTTAGAACTACCCCTGCAATGTTTATTGACCTACAAACTTTTCAGGAGCCCTTTACCTGCTGACATTTTGCATCAGAGTACATTTTTGAGTGAATTTTATCAATCACACTGTGACTCAGCTAAGGAGACAATATTGATTTGTCCGGATAAGATCAAACTGCATGGAACATAAATGTTAAAACAGTAATGACTAAAATTAGATAGATGTTTATTTTTCTTTCCCATGAAACAAGACTTCTTCAATATTTCTACTTTAATTCCTAGACTACATTGGTTTCTTTTTCAAGGATACCTTACAGTCCAGGAGACTAGATGAAGTTTGCATTATAAGCAGCAAAAATACTAGAGAGAAGGGACAACAACCTTTATTTCACTAAAATCCAGCTCCTCTGCTTTTCTCTAAATGCCCACAACACCTTCTCTGCACTTCACTGGCTAGAAACTTCACGACTAGATATAAAGAATTTCTGAAAAGTGGTCTTTTAATTGTTTCATTACTGCCTAAATGAAAATAATCTATTGCTTAAAAGGAGGGAAAATGAATACCAGGTAGAAAATTATAGTCTGCTATAAATAATGTTTTGGTTCATATATGCCTCTATTTTTTTTCCTACCACATATTTCAGAGAGGAAAGAAGAAAGAAAAAGAGAAACATCAATGATGAGAATCACTGATTATCTGCCTGCTGCACAACCCATACTGGAGATTGAGCCTGCAACCTAGGCATGTGCCCTTGACTGGAATCGAACCCAGGATCCTTCAGTTCTCAGGCCAATGCTCTATCCACTGAGCCAAAGTGGCTAAGGCTCCTATCACATTCTTTTTTTGTTGTTTGTTTTAAATATATTTTATTGATTTTTCACATAGAGGAAGAGAGAGGGACAGAGAGCTAGAAACATTGATGAGAGAGAATCATCAATCAGCTGCCTCCTGCACACCCCCTACTGGGGATGTGCCTGCAACCCAGGTACATGCCCTTGACCAGAATCGAACCCAGGATCCTTCAATTCTCAGGCCGATGCTCTGTCCACTGAGCCAAAGTGGCTAAGGCTCCTATCACATTCTTTAAAACAAACTCCTAAGCCTTAGGTCAAGTATAAGATGTTCATGCAATGCGAAAAGAGCTCAGGGAAAGTTCTATAAGAACAGAGGGGGCTGCTGTATTGGTTTTACCCATTCTAGGCATCAGATTGTGAGGCTGTCCTACAAGTAAAGTATATTCTGTCAAGTTGCCTGCATAACAAAAGTACTTCCAGTTGTTGGTTCTTGCTTATTTTTACTTACAGGTTTCACGAAGAATAAAATTGATTGTGTTGAGCATGATTAAATCTTCTCTGTGTGGAAGATCGAATCCCACAAACTCCAAGCAAAATCTGAGAACATCCTAATGATAACAAGGGTGGCTGAGAAAATACCTTCTGAGTTAGTACTATTGGGATTCTTCTACTTCACTCCCTCTTCCTGATAGATATTTGGATATCCAATTCCATCTTCATAACCTTTATTAAGTAATAATCTCTGAATACTGAGGTTTCTGTGTATGCCTGGTATTGTTGGCTTTAGTCTGTGTTCCCCACCCACCTGATTTGAGTACTGTCAACACTCCACCTGGAGGAAGAGGGTCTATCAGCTCTAGGAGAGTATCCTCACTGGCTTCAATATAGAAATACTCCAGTGACTTTGTAGCTGATGTCTTAGTGCTTAGAATTAGATCAGAATGGACTATGGGAACCCTTTTTGTACAGTGCCATGAGAATTCACCTAAACAACATGAAGTCAGTAGGAGGTTGAGTCACTGAACAGCCGATATCATTTGGGTTATACTTTTTCTCAAATTATCTTAACATTTTATTTTTTGAATTTTCTCTAAAATCAGAGGGGCTTCCTAATTTCAATTATTAATGTTGCAAGTAAAAATATTCACTGATTTTACAAAGAGTAAAGCCCAATCATTGACGAAAGAGAAGTATTACCTTAATGCCTCTGAATTATCCTTCTTAATTAAACGAATTCAGTGCCAAATAACAAAACAGCACTGACAAAGAGCTGTTGGTAAGCACAGATCTTTGATTACAATGCAAAGCGACCTGGTCACTGTAGTTGGCTGAAAAATGGATCCCCAATTGATATTTACATTTTTATTTCTGGAGACTGTGAATATTCACTTATATGGCAGTCTTTGGAAATGTGATTAAATGAAGGATCTTGCAATTGAGAGATTATCCTTGTTTACCCAGCTGGGAGCTGAATGCAAATACACATATCCTACCTAGCAGGGCAGAAGGAGATGTGACTCACCTGGCAGAGAGTGAAGTGATGCAGCCACAAACCAAGGGATGCACCTGCAGCTGGAGGAGGAAAGACTCTTTCCTCGGGCTTCAAAGGAAGTGTGGCTCTCCGGACACATGGATTTTGGGCCCATGCTCCAGACGTCCTACCTCTGACCTTCAGAACTGTAAGGAAATATATTTTGGTTGTTCTAAGTCCCTCAGGTGTTGGTAATTTGTAGCAGCCCAGAAAATCCAATAATTTTAGATAAATAAGAATACTTCACTTTTAATTGTTGATGTGCATGTACTTCTTTCATTGTACCTGTACCGCTGGGCTTCTGGTTTGTAAATCACTTGGGGAAACTGATAGCAAGGTGACTTCCGGCTACTGCTGATGGAGTAGGCAGATAGTTAGATTTTAACAAAAGAGGAGGCAGCCAACATAATCTGACTGGAACCTGACTTCTGATTAAGCCCGATTAGTTGGGGGGAGGGGGTTGCAGGGGGGAGAAACAGCTTTTCAATCACCCTGAGAAGTTTCTGGCATCGTTCTGCCAAAAGGGCAAAATATCTGAGAGGGCAGGAAGGATAGCTTGTCCCCGCGCTGAGGGAGAGGAAGGGGAGAATAGTGAGGGATTCCTTTACTAAGTGCATGTGCAGTAAAGGAAGCGGAACTATGAGGCATGTTCCAAGTTGGCTCCATAAAAAGGAAACAGGGAAATCTGGAAAAAAAAAAGGAGATCAGATAGGAGGACAGCACAAACACAAGCCCAGGCAAAGCCAGGAAAGAGATTGGATAGTATGAAAGAAAGCCTGCTCTTTCCAGAACCCAAGGAATTATATGGAAGCTTAGCAAAGACCTCGGGGCAGCCACAACCTTCTAGCCTGTCCACACTCTGCCAGAGTGTGTTCTCACTTTTGCTCTAATAAACCATGCTGCTATGGCTTAAAGCTCCTTCTACATGAGTGTGTCTGAAATTACTTTTCTTTGACACCAGTGAAGAACCTTTTTCTCCCATAGCACTACTTACTACTCAGGGGATCTGTTCAAAGCTATTGATGCCTATACCATATGTCAGGCTCTGAACAGGGCACTAGATAAAAAAACAAACAAATTAAAAAAAAAAAAAACCAAAAACGTATGTACGGGATGGGGCCCTCTCAGCAAAGACTCATATTACTGGGACAGAGAAACAGGTGAAACAGTAAATGCTCAACTATGTTATGATTCAGTCTGAATTAATAGGAAGCACTTGGGTTGGGTGGTCAGGCACAACCTTCAAGAATAGATGATTATATCTCATTTGCAACCTGGTGAATGACTGTCATAACTCAGTTATGAATTGATGGGCTAGATTTCACAGATGCGAGTGGGGATGAGGTTCTTGGGGTGCAGGGTACCACTGAAATAAGCATTTTTAGAATGAGATGTGGCAAAAGGCTCATCTTGGGTTGAAATTACATTCCTTGGGTTCCAGATTCCCAGTGCCCTTAACCCAGTTCTAAAAGAGGGGCAGCTGTGAGTGAGTTCAGCAGAGCCAGCTTCCAGAGCCTCCATTCTATGTTGCAGCTGCGACTAGTTCAACGTTCAGGTTAAAGTTCACTAGTCCCTTGTGTGGGTCCTTACGGAGCACACCCTCTGCAACAGGGGTCACGGGAGCAGCACAGGCAAGCAGGAGGGGCAAGAGCCAAGAGAATGTGCTCCTCTGTTCGGAATTTTAAATATTTAGGCTTCACACCCTTGCAGTAGCCATGCATGTTCAGGCCACTGACTCACTCCCAGGTGCGGCTGAAGGGAAAGCACCTTCCCAGGTCACTCAGACCTCACCGGGCAGGGTCTGCTGACCAGTCCCTTCCCCCAGCGATCAGCAGGGAACAGGCTTAGACAGTGTTAAATTAGCAAAGCTGTATAAATGGCATGCCTGTATTTGTCCAGTCTTTCCTTTACTCCTTACCCTTTAAATATTAACCACATTATTATTAAGATATCAGGATGGGGTTCTGAGTTATCTGGCATCATGTTTCAATGTATTTTTAGTGCTCTGTTGGTGACTTTCATAGACAGAAGTAATTTTGTCCCTTAGTCTTACTGTAATTTAAATGCAAAAAAAAAGGAGGCAGATAAATTTGCTAGGAGAATTTGGTGTGTGCACATTAATTCCAATTCTCTCTGCCTCTCCTGGGCACCTCTTTTTATATCATACATAAGGGAGATTGTTGGTTGGAATGAGTTCTTTGCTCATTGTGTGCATTCGCCCTGGCCAATTAGTAGGTCCACACAGACCCTCAAATGCTCTGAAAGGAGTGAGCTGGCTCATGTTGCGCCAATCCAGCAGGAGAATGTTCCCCGCTTTGTTAAGGAAAGCTAGTTGCACAATCTGCAGGTAATGCTTTATGCATTTGGGTTGCAGCAGTATTTTTGTGCGTGAAATTAACACCTCTGTGCATGGGTATATTTCCCAGACGTAGCTTTCATAAGGAATTGCTTTACTTTTCCTGGAGTAAATAAATGCCTTATTCATGAGCTTTTTTTTTAATTTATTTGAACCCAGTGCCACCCTCTTAAGTATGTATCTGTATAATTTTACAAAGTTTATGAGTAAAGAAAAGTTAGAGGCACAGCAGCATACCTACCAAGCGTTAATAATCCAGATGTTAAAAATATGTCTTATCGATTTAAGAAACAGTTTTAAAAATCACATCTATGACTCAATTATTTCTTCCTGCTCAAGAGTGAAGAGCCCCTGACTCTGGAAACATTTGAGCTGCTCACAGAGAGATGATCTAAGCACTTTCCTAAATCTTGATTCAGTACATGCATACACCTTGCCTCAACCAGAGAAGAGTCAATTCACAGATAGTAGTCGATTGGACCCCTTATTATCTAATTCAGGAATCCCAGGCTATTGCATTGAGTTAAAAAAATCATTCAAGTTTATTGACTATATATATATATATATATATATATATATATATATATATATATATTTCTATTCCACTTCCACACACACACACACACACAAAAGAAAAGAAAGCAAAAATAAGACAGGAATGAAGATAAGGTAAACAGAGAAATGACTTCAATAAATGCCACTTACATATTTTTCCTCATCATTTCCCACTCACAGTATCTCCTTACATAAATATGAAAAATCTGGAAGAAGTGATTAATCTTATCTCCAGTTGTTATAGTTATCGGCTTGTTCAGGAGCTTGTATTGTGTTCTAACTTTAAAGTCCATTAATTGCCTTTTTTTCTTGACATGAAATCTTTGCTATTTTATGTGTTTTTCAGAAACAGGAATTCCTCAGATGGAATTTACCGGTACACAGTTCTTTCAGGATCAGTTTTGTGAGCCAAGACTGGCACCTACTGGTAGGTTAAATTTGTTTCATAACCTGGATTAAATTGATTCAGTTCATAAGTATGTAGGCATATTGCCTTGTGAGCCACTCTGATATTGCTTTCATTTATTAGTATTAAAATAAACAATGATAAAATGTTATCTATAGCATATTATCTAAGTTACAGTTAAAAGATAAAGCTGGCTAATGCCCACCAACTTAAAGAAATTTTGCAAATACAGAAATTGCTATTTAAGTTTCAAACCAAATAATCATCGATGTGTCTGGGCTCTTCAAAAGTTAATGTTTTCCAAAGGACCGAGTTAAGAACTAGAGATGGACATTGCATAGGAGATCTTTATATTTGTTTACTTATTAAGGTATTATATGTGAAAATATCTTACCATTGCCCCCCCACCTCCCATACATGCCCTCCCTCCCCAGAGTTTTGTGTCCATTGGTTGTACTTATATGCATGCATACCAGTCCTTTGGTTGATCTCTTATCTCCCCCAGGTCTCCCTCCCCTCCCTACTGCATAGAAGATCTTAAGTAAGCATCAGCACAGTTTGAAATTAGGGACAGGCTATCTCACAAGGTACTTAGTGTTATGTCACTGGTCTTTCTGAGTATGAGCTAAATGAAAATCAATTTAAAAATGCAGTAAATCTGTAAATTTCTGTGGTAAATATGAGGTAGCTAATCATATTTGAGATGCATGTTTTCTATTCTCCATACCTGTTCTTGCACAGCATTAACCATCTACTTGCTCAAACCCAAAAACTTAAGACTCATCTATAATTTCTTGCTTTCATTTGCTTTTTCCCATTTAATAAATCAACAAATCATTTTAACTTTCCATCCAATATATTTCCTAACCTTATCTATTTCACTTAAACTTTATTCCTAACCTGTGCCAAACCACCATCATCTTACCTTGAATACTAGTGTATTAGTGTATTATTAAGTGTCTGGCTTCTATATTGCAATTCTAATACTTAATCCCATTCTCAATACAGTAGACAGCAATTTAAAAAAAAAAAGTATATTCTACATTTAAACTGGATTGTCAGGTGCTGAAGGGAAAATGCCTGGAACATATGATATCTGTAATAGTAAAAAATGTTTTTCCATTACATTATGCCAAATCCAATTTCTTGAGATTAAAAAAAAGGCATACTAAACACTAAGTCACACACATGTATTTAATTACATATATTTTAAATATATTTTAACACATTCACAGGGTTAAAATTGTGATTAAATTTATTACATTTTTGATATATTGCACAGTTTCCATTTTGCAAATATCTCAGCAGAGGAAAACAATGGCTTTTTAAAAATGTGCTTCTACAAATTTGCATTTTAGAAGTAATAAAGTTATACATGTTAATTATTTGGCTTTTCCATTTTTTTTCATTAGGTATTATGAATATCTAAATTATAGCTGTCAAGTGCAACTCTGAATATCCAGAGTGGTTCTAACAGATTTACTGAAGCATAGTTGAAATACAGTCAGCTGCATATATTAAAAGTATACAACTGATAAGTTTTGACATGTGTAAACATCTATGAAATCATCAGCAGATTCAAAATAATCAACATATCTCTAAGAACCAAAAGTTTTCTCAAGCCTTTTTGTGATCTCTACCTCCAGCCTCTTGCCATCCCCCTGACCCCACACAGACAACTGGTCCACTTCTATCCCTGGAAATTTGTTTCCATTTTCTAGAATTTTATATAAATTAAATCATGTAGTTTTTAACTGGTCTATTCCACTAAAAAAATTATTCTGAGAATCATACTTCTTGGGGCATATATCAATTGTTAATTTTCATTTCTAAGTCATGGTTAATTTATAGATATATATGTTATTTCTCTATTCACCTAGTGGTGGATATTTGAGTTGCAGTTTTTATAAATATATATATATATATATATATATATATATATATATACACACACACACACACACACACACACACATACATATACACACACATGATTTAATTTTCTTGGTTTAATATATTGAAACTAGACTAGAGGCCCAGTATATGAAATTCATGCAATAGTAGGATCCTTAGGGCTGCTGCTGCTGGCTGGAACCTCCCTCCATTCCCATGGGTGAACTCTCCAATGAACTCCTGGTCCAGGGAAAAATTTGCATACTATGCTTTTATTATCTACTCTAATAAAAGAGAAAGATTCAAATTGACTGTACCTTCATGATGTCCATCAGCCAATCAGGAGGGAATTAACCCAGAGGGAATTAACAGAGATGTTGGGTTAATTTGCATACACAGGTGCCAAGTAGCTAGGTGGTGCAGAGCAAGACACTTGTGTTCTGCACTGCTCTAGCAGCTCTGGGCCTCTGGGCAGCATGGGAAGGTGGAAAGGTAGCTCAAGCCAGAGTGAAGGCTGTGCTGACAGCCAGGGGAAGGAAGACCCATTCCTGCATGAATCTTCATGCATCAGGCCTCTAGTATAGCATAACATATCTGTGTTATATGAGATGTATATGTTTATTAAGAAACTGCAAAACATCATTCATCCTTCACATACTAGTAAAGTCTTGATATGCTGTCTGATTTTAATAACTTTAATAGCTGTATAGTGGTACCTCACTGTGATTTTGAGTTATTTCCTTGGTGATTAATGATAACTAGCATACCTTCTTCTAGTTCTTATTTGTATTTCTACCTTATTTTTTAAAACTATTTTTATTGTTGACATTATTACAAATGTTCCATATATATCTATCTTCTTTTAAAAAATATTTTATTGATTTCAGGGAGGAAAGGGGAGGGTAAGAGATATAGAAACATCAGTGGTGAGAGAGAATCATTGATTCACTGCCTTCTGCATGCTCCACACTGGGGATTGAGCCTGAACCCGAGCATGTGCCTTGACCAGGAATCAAATCGTGATCTCCTGGTTCCTAGGTTGATGCTCAATCACTGAGCCATACCTGCCAGGCAGAACTGAATTTTTTTTTTTATGAAGTTACTAGCAATAACAAAATCTTGCAAATATTTTCTCCTGCATTATTTTAAAATAACATTGAGGGTTCGTTGTAGGAAATACAGCATATACAATACCAATAATAACATCATATGCAATCTCTTCATTATTTGCATTCTATTTCTTTCCCCAATTTACATATATATATATATATATATATATATATGTGTGTGTGTGTGTGTGTGTGTGTGTGTGTGTGTGTTTTATAAGTGAAATTAAAGCTTTTAAACTTTTTAACATAATACAACATGAACATTATTCATAACCATATTTATAGTTCTGTAACATGCATTTCATTACTTAATATATCATTTTCCCTAAATATTTACTTGATTTCCTATTTGTCACTTTATGCAACAAGCACACTACAATAAGTATACTTGATTCATAAATGTTAGGAAACCTCTTTATGTCCTCCTGACCTATTCCTGGTAGTGCTTTTATTGGTCAAAGGATATAATTACTTTCAAATTATATCTAAATGTTTACACTAAAGGTTGTAGCAATTTGCATTTTCAACAGCAGATCCTACTGTCCTGTATATTTGGCAACATTAAATATTAACATAGAGCCGAAACCGGTTTGGCTCAGTGGTAGAGCGTCGGTCTGCGGACTGAAAGGTCCCGGGTTCAATTCCGGTCAAGGGCATGTACCTTGGTTGCGGGCGCATCCCCAGTGGGGGATGTGCAAGAGGCAGCTGGTCGATGTTTCTCTCTCATCGATGTCTCTAGCTCTCTATCTCTCTCCCTTCCTCTCTGTAAAATATCAATAAAATATATATTAAAAAAAATATTAACATAGAAAGAAAAGTTGATCGATAGAAATAAACACAATTTTAGTTTGAGTCACTTTAAAAACTACGTACAATTGACATATAACTTTATGCTCAGTGAAGGAAGTTAACAGTTACAAACAACAAACTATGAAGAACATAACAAATCATGTAGAAATTGGCCAAAATAAAAATGGAAACTAAAAGTTGTCACATAAATCCTCAGAGTATTAGAATTTTTCCCAAATTCATCACAGTCTTAAAAGTTCCCTCCAATGACTCTAGGTTAATAAAAATAAGTTTTGTGTATCTTTCTGAGCACACAGAAAACTGAAAAAGCCCTAGATGAAGAAGTTCAAGTGAAACTACCAGAAAATTGAAAAAAAATGAAACCAAAAGATGAATGTAATGAAACTACATTTTGAGTTTAGAAGGTAAGGCACAATAAAAAAGAGATTCCACATATCACTAAATGACACTTGGAAAGTACAGTACATGACTTTCAGGGTGTGGCAATGGGTTTTCTGGCCCATTTGGACATCACAACATTGGTGGTGGGAGGCAGCCATTTGGAAGTGAATGAGAAAATGTGCCTCATTGGAAGGAAATACAAATTAAGTAAGGATTTCAACCAACTAATATAATTTGGAGAATCACTGCTCCAACCCCACCCCACAATATTTCTCAAAAATAATTTGCTGCATTTGAAGATAATTGATAATTAGAAACTTGAAATAGAAAGAAATTGACATAAAACCTATGTACAGATGCTGTAAATAAAGTGCAAAACCCTGGAGAGGTTAAAACAGTAAAAAACACATTGAGGCTGAAACCAGTTTGGCTCAGTGGATAGAGCATTGGCCTGCGGACTGAAAGGTACCAGGTTTGATTCCGGTCAAGGGCACGTACCTTGGTTGCGGGCACAACCCCAGTAGGAGGTGTGCAAGAGGCAGCTGATGATTCTCTCATCGATGTTTCTTTCTAACTCTCTGTCTCTCTCTCTCTTCCTCTCTGTAAAAAATCAATAAAATATATTAAAACACACACACACATTGAGCATTGACATTGTCATCATCTTTCATTATGCAAATTCCTGTTTTTCAACTTGTACTTTTAATTTGTTTTAGGGTTTAAGGTATAAGTCATTTTGATTCTTACAAATATGTATTATTTTAAGATATCAGAAGACATTTTTCAGTATTTAATACTGTATTTTAGCTGGGCTCTAAATATAGCCTTAGGAAAAAGATTAAATGCAAGTCAAATTTTTAATTTCACAGATTTAACTAATTATGTAACAGCTTTCTCTAATACACAGTAATATTTTCTGAACCACAGTCTATTTTCATCTTTTTCTTTTGTCTTCTGGTCTCTACTTATTTCCAAGTTTATAAGAAGATTCTCAAGTTTGGGGACATTTTATAGAAAACAGTATTAATTGCTTTAGAGTTTTTACCTGTACAGGGTAAAATGTATTCCTCATCATCAGAATAAGGAAGGTAAGTCGTTGTGTGTTTTTTTGTTTTGTTTTGTTTAGGCACTAGTGGACTGTAGTTGATTCTCTTTCTATTCTTTTACCTCTTCTGGACTGTGACATATAAAGACTGACACAGTTTATTACAAATATCAACAAAGAGAACAACATGTCACTAGATTTAGTGAAAGATGTAGATATTTCCCAGCAAATACAAAAATCGGCTTTCTTTCAAGTTAATGTGTACTGATATTGTCACTCTGCTAGCTCAACATTTATTTCGTTCTACTCAAGTGGTGCTCTGTCTAAGAATGCAATGAAACTTCTAAGGGTACGGATCCTATTTTATTCAGCTTCCAACCTCTGTGTCTATCAAATTGTGTGGCATAACATAGTTGTTTGTCTTAGTCAGCTCAAGTTTCTCCAACAAAATACCATACTGAGTGACTTAGACAATTGACACATGTTTCCTAGTTCTAAAGGCTGGGAAGGTGGAGGTGAGGGAGCAGCATGATTTGGTTCTGCCAGGTCCCTCTTCCTGGCTCACAGAAGGCTGCCTTTGTGGGGTATTCTTGTGTGGTTGAGAGTCTACTCTAAGACGTCATCTAGTCCTAATTATCTCCTAAAGGTTCACACTGCTTAGGGTTTCAACTGATGATTTTTGGGGAGAACACAAAGTGCTTACACATATTTGTCAAATAAAACTGAATAAACAAACTATCAATAGCAAGAGTGATGAATCCTAGCATATCCATGTAGACAGGCCAACCATAGCAAATGGGCCAAATCCTGGATCCCATTTTACTCAGTTTTGGTATTAGTTCTATTAATATAATTAATTCCAAATATAATGTCTTTGTGTAGATCTTTTAATTCCTAATATAAATATGTTGACAATTATAATGTAATTTTAATGGAACCTTCCATAAAGATTCTTCCATAAGTATTCCAAGGATCTCCTCTTTATTTTTCATTTACTCTTTCTAATATACTCTTAACCTGCTATACCCCCTTTAATTATTTTTTTTTCATCAAAGAGGGACAATATTCATTGAGTATTAATTCTTAGGATACTTTCCCTAATTTCTTTATGAAGTGGACTTGGCAATCCTTTTAATGACGAATCTAACTGTTTTAAAATGTTAAAAATGTCAGTGTGAACTTTTCATTCCAACTGTATAAATGCTGACACTGGGTTGTGGGTGTGAGTTTAATAGAAGCCAGGACTTTCCTCCCCTACGCTTCACTATATGGGGTCTTCCCAAATACAGTCTTTATTCCCTTTCCGGCTTGTACCATAAGGCCCCTAACTTTCTCCAACTGATATATTTTTTAATTAAAGAATATTCTTATTGATTTAAGAGAGGAAGGGAGTGGGGAGATAGAAACATCAATAATGAGAGAGAATCACTGATTGGCTGCGTCCTGCAAGCCCTCCACTGGGGATTGTGCCCACAATCTAGGCAGGTGCTCTTACTGAGAAATGAGCCATGACCTTTTGTTTCATAGTTCTATCTTCAACCACTGAGCCACATTGGCCGGGCTCCAACTCATAATTTTGTAGCCCCTCTCTCCTCTTTCTGAGGAAGTCTAAGAATGGAACAATGATATACGATGAAGCTGAAGAAATATTACGATTTGAGTGTAATTAGAAAGGCCCTTGGAAAATTTTGCCAAAGACCAATCTTGGACTCAGGAAAATCAAATTATTTGATTTATTCTTTTACCTCCTTTATCCTAAATTTAATTATCTCTTCATTCAATTTTCGCACAATTAGTAACATGTGTAGACAGTGCAATTTCTAATAAAGAGGACTTATGGGAGCTTAAATGCCCAATCACCAATTATAATTTTCTTGCTATTAAGGAATCTCTCATGAGTTTGAAACAAGCAGTGTTCATATAACCTTTTATAAGAGAGAAAATACAAAGTCTGCCGATAGCTGGGACTGAATTTATGGAGCCCTTTATTCCATTTACATAAACAGTAGCCACAGGAATAATTTACAGACTCCCGTTTCCCTGGGAAGGCTGAGATGCAAACTCGAGGTCTCCAAAGACACAATTGAAAAAAAAAAGTCATTTCAACTGTGCATAAGTTAGTAACGGTTAGACAGATCCAAAAGCAATTCCTGATTTATTTGTTATTCACCGGATAAACTATCATCATTCAGAAATATTTTCAGTCACTATCCATGCACATAATTTTGACATTGTCCTTGTGGTAAGAAAGATTTACATTGTAAAGGAAGTTTGTGGAAAATCTTAGGGTCACCTCTGTTACCTCTGAAATAATTGCAGAGTATTCTGAATAGAAATCTAATTGTCCGAGCTGCAGATATTCTTAACATTTTTTTTTTTGGTTTGCTTTAGCAGCCCTGCCCTAGTTTCTTTTAATACAAAATAGCAAGTCCATGTTATGTAAGGTGTCATATATTAATTGGTTATGAAAAATGCTCAATGACTTGTTGGAGACCTGACCGTTGCCAAGCATGGCAAGGAGAGCCCTATTTTACTTTATTTTACTTGTGCCTTTAGAGTCAATTAAATTCTGGGTCTCTGGAGCGGTTTCCAGGTAGAGACCCAATCTCATAGCTCATCATTAGTTCACATCCTAATGACACAGAAACATTCCTGGAGGCATTTAATTTTCAGCACCAGAGGCTTTAGAAAAGCTTTTTTTTTTTAAAAGAAGCTGAAAAGTCTTACTTTAAAAATCAGAAATGGCATCACTACCTGGTAAAACAAAAGAACGATTACGGAAAGGAGAAGGAAAATAATGGTGGCTGTCATCATTTGACAGTGTTTTAAGTGCCACCGGTACAGTAGGAATTGCTTATACACTCAGGAGGGCAAAAGCACACCGGAACTCAGATTATTAGGCCAAATTATGCTTGTTTCTCAGCTCTTTTCGGAGGTATATCTACATGTTTGTTAATGACAGTGTAACATTCTTTCCCAAGGCATGTTTCCATGATACGTTGAATCAGAAAGAGCAAATATTTTAATATATTTTATTGATATTTTATAGAGAGGAAGGGGGAGAGATAGAGAGCTAGAAACGTCAATGAGAGAGAAACATCGACCAGCTGCCTCCTGCACACCCCCCTACCGGGGATGTGCCCGCAGCCAAGGTACATGCCCTTGACCGGAATTGAACCCGGGACCCCTCAGTCAGCAGACCGACGCTCTACCGCTGAACCAACCCGGTTTTGGTGAAAGAGCAAATATTTTAATAATTCTACAAAGAAAAGTTTTAATATTGCTCTCATCATGTTATAATAGCAGTGACTCAAGGAGAAAGAGCCTGCTTTAAATTTAGAAATGCTTTAGAAATATGATTACCTCCTATTACTACTACTACTACTACTAATATTATTAGTGATTGGATTTCAGCTCTTTATATTTTGCAGCATGTGTATGTTTTGCCCACAGCTTCCCAGATTTTGTCCATTTTGGTTCCACCATGAAATTAATGGGCCAAGAAAAAATTACTATCACCGACCTCTAAAACAATGTATCACTTAGCTAACATGCTAAATTTAATCTCTAATGAGCATCGCACAAAAGGTACTGATTCTGCAGATTTATGAAAAATACATCATTGAGCAAGTTTACAAATTTCTTTGCTGGCACCCCCAGAACCTGGCATCTCCCTGCCCCTCCACAGCCAAGTTTCCTTTTAAAAAGTATCTTGTGCTGACCCTCTGTACTTCTTTAAGCCCCTCCATGCCTGCCTTTTTCAGTCCAGCAGCTGTTCCTGTACCTGCTTAAACTATTCTCATTTAGGTCACCGATAGCCTCCAGAGAGCTAGATCCAAAGGACATTTTTATCACCTTATTTTATTGCACTCTGTAGATTTTGACAATGTTGACAACTCACCACCACTTTAAATTTTCCTCTCCCTTAGCTCATGTGACAAGAGTCATTCTCATTATGAAGTTCTGTGTTTAAATGTCTCCTCAGAGTCTTTGTCTGACCGTCCCATTTAGAACAGACTCCTCTCAAGAGACATATCCTATTTTATTTTCTTCATATTATATATCACTAACTGAAAGTATATCGTGTATTAATGTGTATCTTTGATTATTGCCTATTTCCACCCTAGAATCTAGCTTCATGAGAACAAAGACTTGGACCCCTTGCCACTAAAACCTCAGCACTTATAACAGTGCCTTATACAAGCCAAAAAGATGCTTAATAAACATTGACAAGCTGAATAAATGAATGCAGGGTCCTAGGCCCTTAAAGCTAACTGGAAATTTTTAGTGTTTCTCAAAATTTTAAAATTTTAATTTTAAAACTCAAGGTTTTAAAACATGATCTTTGGATACTTCTTATAAATTTACATTTCTTAAATTCATTACTCTTCTCATTGATAAAAGTAGACATGATTTTTGGATGCTTATTTCTATAATTTTCTTGAATATATTTTATGTTATTTATTTCTATTTCCTCTACATTCAAGGATTATGATCTACTGCAATAGGCTTCTATTTGGTGTGTGTCCCCAAACTTGGATTTCATTCAATATACCCTGTACATTTTTATCTGCATAGGCTTTCTGAAATATAAACCGACTCATTGCAATCCTTAGGTAGGAATCTTTCAATAGTTCACTAGAGCTTCCACAGTAAAGCAGCACTTCTTTTGCTTCCGTCTATGAGGATGTCCGTGACCTCTGTTCTCACCTCTTACACTTCTTCCATGACCTCTTTATTATTCAGATGAAGTAAGCCAACTGAAGTATGTTCTTTTATTTCTCTTTGCCTTCACATGATCCCTCGCATGTTAATTTCACCTCACATTCTTCTACAAATCTCTGATCTTGTTTTAGGAGCTTTAAACGTAATTGCCATCACTATAACCCTTTTTCCAAATATTGCTTAAGGAGCCAATATGTCATAAGTGCTTTAGAATAAGCAAATAAAATGTACTTTTAGTTTTATCCTAAAGTAACAGTATAGTTCTGTTTTTTTTTGTGCATTGAACAATTTTCCCCTACATATTTGTAATTTCCACCTTTATTTCTTAGTAAAACCTTGATGATTCTTGCTCTAAGAAAAATCTGTAAACAAATATAGGAGACTGTTTACAGAACTCAAAATAGAGAGATTTTATACTGACCAGAATTTTTGAGTAAAGCAAACAAACAAACAAACAAACAGGAAGAAACATTTTTAAAGCCATTTGTTTAGTTTTACACTTATATTCTCCATTTGGTTATATAATTACTATTTAATGAGTAGCTATTCTAATGCTTTTAGTTAAGAATTTTTTGGTTTGTAAACAACCAATAAGCTATTGTTTTTTTGTTTTTCTTTTTATAAAACAGGAATTTATTGGTTTACATAACCTAAAAGTACTTGACTAGAGGAGGGTATGACTAGATCCACTGGCTAAAATAATATTATCAAAGTCCAGTGTCTCTTCACCTCTGCATTATGCTTTTCATTGTCTCATGTCTAGGCATTTTGGATTAGATCTTCATTAATTCCTGTCCTAAACCATTTTTATTACCAGTAATCTCAATTGGAAAAGGTACAAATAAGATAAAATTTTACAAGATGAAATAGAATAATAAAAATGCGAACTATAGTTATTGATTATTAAAAGAACTATGGATAATTAATACACACATAATTCTTTGTTCTGGAAAGAAGCACAATGTAGATGACATCATAGGACCTATAGATTGGAATATGTTGGTGCCAAAGAAGAGATTCAAGTTGTAAGTTCCTTGTGAGAAGGCAGTGATTCGTGTGGGATAGGATAGATCAGAGAGTGGGATAATCCAAAAGATGTGGGATTTGAGCAGAATTTCTTAGAAGGTTAGAACTTGGAGAAGCATATAAAACACATGTAAGGATTATCTTGTCAGAGGGGAATAATATAAGTTAGAAATGACATAGCTCTGGTGTTTCTTCTGTCCCAAGCCCCAGGTCATGGCACGCATCACTAACCCATTGAGACTTTTTCCTCTTCCTGAGTTAAGGGGCAGTATCAGAATGTCCATCAATAGACAACTTTCAACTTATTAGAGATGACACGGAGAAAAAAATCTACTGTCCAGACATGATGGGTGTATGGGAAAGAATAGAGAAAGAGTATGTAGATATATTTAACCAAATCAGGAAGAATATGAGAGCTGATAAGTAGATAGTTTGTAAGAACCTCAATTAGTGGCCAAGAATTTTTGATTTTTCTTGTACAAGAAAATGATTAAAAACTGCAGCAAAGGAGTAAATGAGGGAAGCAGAGCAAGATTTTTAGGGTAATCATTTTATGAGCATGTGACTAGAAGGGGAATAGCAAAACTGAAAAAGAATGTAAAGAAATAAAGTGCATAATTGTCAGGGATTGAGAGTAATTTGATATGAAAAGAGATAGGTCAATTATATTTTATTGAATTCTTACTATATGAAGAATTTATGATAAACATTTTATATGCATTATCTCATTTGACCCTCAATATATTTAACGAGATGAGGATTTTTACTGTCTCCATTTCACAAGTGAAGAAACTGGGGCTCACAGATGCTAAGAAACTTACCATATTTTGAAAACTAAATAATATAATGAACTATTTTACCTGGTTTGGGTGTCAGAATAATCTTCAACTTGACTCCAGTGCTCACTATAATCAGAGTCCCATTCCGCTATAGCCATCTCCTCCTCTGTGGTTGCTACAGTTGTTTCCTCCAAGAAAAGGACATGGGCTTGGCTCAATTTCAGATTTCACTTTCAGCAGGAAAGTTAATTACACTTGGGGAAATTACACCGGAATTGAAAAATACAACATATGGTCACAGCTGGATATATTTTTTAACATGTTCTCATCTGCCACATTTTTAAATTCATCAGATCTTTAATTTCTTTTCTTATTGGCCATAAGCACATAAAAACAATAGTTAAAATATGTTCTGTGCTTGCTAAGTGCCAGGCACTTGGGCTAAGCACTTTGCACGTATAATCTCTCTTAAGCCACACACACTTTAATGAGGCGAGTAAACGTAGTTGCTGCCTTTCTCCAGATAAAGAAACTGAGGCCCAGAATGTTTAAATCACTTACCTAAAGTGAAGTAGCAAAGCCAACAGTCAGGGTGAGATCTATAACTGTGGAACACACAACCTTAAGCCGTACCATACGACTGTTTCAGATAAGTAAGTTCTTTCCTCTTTCACAAAATCATACTGTGCCAAATACTGTACACATTTAGAGCAATATTGAGGCTTAATGCATTCTGAAAAATACATATCTTCTCAAAACCAGAGGCATTAGATAAATACTAAGAAACCCGGCATTTAGTGGGTAATTGTGTATGCCGGGCTCTGTGATAAGCATTCTAGGCATGTGATAACATTCTATTTTTATTGTTGTTATTCTACATTATGCATTGAGCATCTGAGTACTAGGGAAGCAGCAGAGAATAAAATAGACAAGGTCCATGTTCTCTCATGGGGAAAAAAAGGAGATTGATACATACATACATACACACACCAGTCCTTGTTTTGCCCTGCTGTAAAATACATGAATTTCAGGTACCCAGGTTTAGTTAAATGACACCAGTCTCACAATAAAATCGTTCACACACCAGGGACAAGATGATAGTTAGAGTTATGGTTACAGTGAATAAACTCATACAATGCAAACTCCATTGCTCACTGTATAGTATACACATTACTTCATAAATAATAAATGCACAGATTTATGACCAATCACATATCAAATATGATAACTAGAAATGGCAAAATGTAATTTCCTTACATTTAATGGTCTTTAATTTCCTTGCACTGAAAAGTATTTGGCAATCGTGCAATCACCAATGCAAGTTACCTTTTTTCAATACTTATGAGTGATTAACCCCTGTACATTTTATGTTAATTTCACATACTGCTAGCAAAATGTTATGTAATCATATTTAATAGGAAAGGCATTGCCTCCTAGTCCTCCAGATGTAAATCCATGTGACTTTGGAAAGGGGACATGTGCAATACTTCCAATAATAAATATTTTTATAAAGAACAAAATGGACCCAAAAAAAGTAAATAGTCAAAAGAAGAAATTGGCCAACAAATATGAAAGCACAGCAAAGAAATAAAAGTGGGGTGGCTGGTCAGGAAAGGTATCTTGGAGTGGCCATACACTTACCCCTAGAGGTAATACTCCATGCTCCTTTTATATGTGAGTAAACTAAGACTAGGAAACAATGGCGTCCTGAGCTATCCTCCAGCAGATATCAAATGCCAGAGCTTGAAACCAGACTCATATTTATCTGAATTTAGAGTCCATATTCTTTTCACTGTACTGTGCAAAGAACTATACATGTGTATAGATGGAATGCATTTTTTTTTAATATGGCAAGTCTTTTAAATGAGTTTAGTTGGTAGGCTGAAGTACAGATATAACAGTTCATATCCAAGTTTTGCTGATTGAGAGACCCACACTGCCCAATCAGCATAGCTTTCCTAGTCTGAATAAACATCTTTTCTTCAGCTAACTGCTGACACTATTTCAGGTTTCCCGTGGTCATTTTAATTGCCAAACGTTGGCATGCTACTATAGGACAAGAAATGGTATTTGCACCAAAACCGGTTTGGCTCAGTGGTAGAGCATCGGTCTGTGGACTGAAAGGTCCCGGGTTCGATTCCGGTCAAGGTCAAGGGCATGTACATTGGTTACGGGCACATCCCCAGTAGGGGGTGTGCAAGAGGCAACTGATCAATGTTTCTCTCTCATCGGCATTTCTAGCTCTCTATCTCTCTCCCTTCCTCTCTGTAAAATATCAATAAAATATATATTTTTTTAAAAAAGAAAAGAAATGGTATTTGCTTAAGTAACACGTGTCCCAGAGTTTCCCATGTAAAAAGGATGGAAAACCATATAGAAACAGAACTTCGGGAAGGAGGCTGACTAAAGAGAGCCGTGTAAGCCCTTTGAGAATATTGCTTTTTCCTGGTGGGAAAATTAAATTCTGATCAAGAACTCTAAGCATAGGGAACAAAAATTGGTCTTTAATTTCTTTTACATTTAATGGTCTCTCATTTCCTTTCATTGAAAAGTATTTGGCAATCGTGCAATCACCAAAATACTTCCCAACTAGGAAACTTAACACCTACTATTGTTAGCTATTTTCAGTAGTTCAAAGAACGTGAAGGCAATGGCAATTAGTAAAGAAAACCTTTGAGAGAGGGAAAGATAGCTATAACATACCTAATTGTTTCTCTTAAAACCTGCTCCCATGGTACCTCAAAATGCTAATGAAATGCCATTTTCCCATGACAAGTGGCACACAGGTCTTTCTCTTCCTGGGTGGTAACAAGGCATGCTGTGACAACATATGTAATACCCTTCATTAGTAAAACTTGCATTATTCTAATGTTACTGGCTGATAATTAATGTGTAAGTGATTCTAGAAGCTTAAACCCTATTTCCTGTTTGTTGCTTAGCAACAATCAAGCTGAGTGAAACTCTGCTAGGGTATAGACTATGAGTCAGAATGGGGAAAGCTACTTGGAAATTATTGGGTTGGGATGGCTCTCTCTGGAGTCTTTCAAGGACCATCTCTATGTAATTTAGTTGAAGAAAACTTTTCTTACTAATGAGAAATTCGGTATGAATGAATCTGGGCCCATGTGAAAGCAGCCCTGTTAGAGACTTTTTCCTACAATAAACATAATTATTTTTCAAGAACATATTGAATTCCACTGTTTCTAAGGAGTTTTTCCTTAGAAATAAAAGTTGGTGTTAACTATCCTTTATGGTATAAATGTATTTTTTTTCCTTGAATCTCAGCAGAATCAACAGACACAACTCTCTGGGCATTCTATATGGTCACAGGAACATGCCTGTGTCTACATATGCAAAATGAAATGGGCAGTTGTTATAAACTAAATGTTTGTACCCTGAAGCATTCACATGTTGAACTATAATTTCCTATGTAATGGTATTTGGAGGTGCAAATTTTGGGAGGAGATGAGGTCATGAGGGTTTAGTCCTCATGAATGGGACTAGTGCCCTTATAAATGAGATACCAGAGCACTCATTTTTAAGAACACAGAAAAAAAAAAAGATGGCTGTCTGTGAACTGGAATTAGGCGCTCACTGGACACGAAATGTGCCAGCACCTTGGTCTTGAATTCCCCAGCCATAGAATGATGAGAAATAAATGTCTGTTGTTTATAAGTCACCAGTCTACATGGAACTTTGTTGTAGTTGCTCAAATTGACTAAGACAGGAATGGAGCCAATTATCTAAAAAGTATATGCCCAAATCTCTTCCAGCAAAACACAAAGAAAAAAAGACTAAAGTGTGGAGTTTTACTGTGCTAAAATTATCCAGATAATCATGTGGATGTGGGAATTACTTTTATGACTATTTGAGACCTAACCAACTGAAATGCCATCATTGACAGCCTAAAGCAGCTGTGGGCAAACTACAGTCCGCAGGCCGGATTCGGCCCGTTCAGCTGTTCTATCCGGCCTGCAGAGCCGAAAGAGCAGAAGGTTCTCTTGCTCTCCCCTCCACTCCTTCACCAGCAGCCCAAGATGAGAGTGCCAGCATGGTCAGGTTGCTTTTGTTCCGGCCCTCCAGTCCAGTTTAAGAACCCATGTGGCCTTCCAGTCAAAAAGTTTGCCCACCCCTGGCCTAAAGGCTATGTAGAAAACTTTCACCTCAGTAAAGACTAAAGTCAAATGCTGTAAGGTTACATGAGTCTCTGTCTTTCTTTCACCCCTGAGCTACCAATTCATAGCCTTTAGTTTACATGATCAAAATCAACATGTGCAAATATAAGTGATAATCTCAAAGCATGTACATGTAGGTTCTTGTTACTAATGAAACTATGATAACAGGCAACAGAAGTAAAGAGTTCAATTGATTTGTCTTTGTTTAGGACTCATATAAATATTTAAATGGTGGGAAAATATTTTACCTTTCTATTCCTATAATCTTCATGTATCACTTTTAAATTTAGAGTGCAATATTTTTAAATGTCTACTATCTAAAAGACAAATTTCTGAATTATCTTGTTACTAATATTAATAAGTGTCTCTAAATTAAAATGTTATGAATATAGATAATGTATGACAATCGATTACCAAAATTTATAACTTCAGCATTTTGTTAGATATAAAACTGTATCAAAATTATTTTAATCCTTACCCAGTGTTGGAAAAAGTAATATATTCTCAACTTTTATATAGAGCACTGCTAAGACATCAGGGATGAAGATGTTCTTTATTCTGATCTTAATATCATTTAATAGTATGTCATCCTCTTAATAATGAGGCTCCTGACAGAAAGAGTCCATAATAGAGATTTTAAATATGTGTCTGTGAAAAGACTTTGTATATATGCAAATCCAACCATGTATCTAAAACTAATACTGCACTTAGCTCAATCTTGTTAATTAAAGATCTGAAGGCAATCTAGAATAGGCGCAGCCAAAGAGAAGGAACTGTCAATGTGTCTCTAAGACTGTCCGTGAAGAAGTGATTGCCTTGCATATTTGAACTTGCTATGTCAAGTGTAATCATCCAGGGGAGAAGGAGATATCAAATTCTCTTAATCTAATCATATTAACCACTTAATTTTTTAGCTTTCTCTGCCATAATTACCTATTTGCGCCAAACCTTTCTATTGCAATTTGATTTTATATGTATATTTGTCCGCAGAAGAAAAGGTTGTGCTAAACAGCTGGTATGATACTAATATATTTTTTTATTATTTATATGGTTACATATATACATAGCTACATCCTATATGATAAAAGTGTAGTATGCAAGTTGTCCCCTCGACTGAGATGGCCGTGAGTTCAACCAGAAGGCGGAGCTGGCCAGGGGAAGGAAGGGAGGCTCCAGCAGTGGCAGCAGCCGCTAGGGACCCTACCAGCACACGAATTTCTAGTAGAAATATGTAACTTTTGGTTGATTATACCTAAGTTATCATTTACGTTTGATTGTCTTACACCAGGAGCATGCATATAATTGCTTCCAAATACAGACATAACCAAATTTTCAGACCTGCCAAAAATTATTGTATCTCAATTTCAGTGAACACCAGATACATCTTGGGAATTTTAGGAAGTAAACATTCAGTGTTTACTGAGTCTGATTAGTGCACCTTGAATGATATATCTCTGCTTTAACTAGAGATTCATTTCTGGCATAATAGAGTGAATAGATCAACTCACCCTCTGCATAGAAAACAATAGAGAAAAATCAATGAACTGAAAGTTGTTTCTTTAAAGATATTAACAAAATTGGTAAACAAGACTGTTGAAAAAATAAGAGAAAAATAAAAAATGAACAAAATCAGTAGTAAAGGAGGAAACATCACTACTGAACTACAGATATCACCTGATTCTATGGAGGCATAAACTCATGCTCCAGAGCTCCCAATGGGATCAGGCTGAAAACTCCCCTCTATAGAACGTGAGCCTGTAATCACATCTTCTTGCCTCTTCTCCCTCTTCCTTAGCCTTCTTTCCCCTTACTTGTCTCTTCTCCTGAGAACAGTTTCATAATAAGTCACTTGAAAACAAGTTCCCACCGCAGCATCTGCTTTGGGGGAAACCAACCTACACCTAGTACCTATCATGGGCCAGGCCCTTTGAAGGTAATTCAAAAATTATTAAGATACAACCCGAGCTCACTGTCTGATTGAGAGACAGAGGCCTACATTGATTATTTCAGTACAGTGTGCAAAGGTGCTGTAAGAAAGGGAGATCATTTATCTACACCTTTACTTTTTCAGTTAAAATAAATTTAATTCTTTTTCATGTGAGTTTCTCATTCTCCTACAATTTTAATCCACTTTTTTATTGTTTCCCTAAGCCTTTAGAATAAATCCCCTGGTCTTTAATGGTGTTTTTATTTAGTAATATAGATATTTAAATTATCTTTTAGCCGAGGTCGGTTTGGCTCAGTGGTAGAGCGTAGGTCTGTGGACTGAAAGGTCCCGGGTTGGATTCCGGCCAAGGGCATGTACCTTGGTTGCGGGCACATCCACGGTGGGGAGTGTGCAGGAGGCGGCTGGTCAATGTTTCTCTCTCATTGACGTTTCTGGCTCTCTATCTCTCTCCCTTCCTCTCTGTAAAATATCAATAAAATATATATTTTAAATTATCTTTTATTTGGAATAAAGTTGCAGAGTGTCTTGTATATTTTAATACAAAGTACTACATTTTCATTGACTCTTAGATAGTTCAAAATGTTCCTTTAGATTTTACTTTTGTCCCAGGGAATATTTATATAAAAGTTTTTCCATTTTCAATCAGCTAAGAGTTTTATTTTTCATTTAATATCTATATGTGAGATTTCTTCCTGGTCAAAATATTTATTAAGAATTTTAGAGTTAAGGAGAAATTTACTAGGAGTCCAAAGATCTAATATC
This sequence comes from Vespertilio murinus, assembly GCA_963924515.1. Classification (NCBI taxonomy): domain Eukaryota; kingdom Metazoa; phylum Chordata; class Mammalia; order Chiroptera; family Vespertilionidae; genus Vespertilio; species Vespertilio murinus. The sequence goes on along the minus strand of OZ004717.1, from coordinate 16,757,726 downwards.
TAAACTAGAAAAGCTGACCTTATGCAAAGTATTTAATTTATTCAAGAATAGTTTTCTCATATTTCTATAAAGAGGTTAAACTATATGAGATTGACATTTTTAATTGTAAATTTTATTTATAAACCGGGAGTTGCACCACCTGCTGTGATGTTTGCTGACCACTAGGGGGTGGTACAGAAGGAAGGAAAGCCCCGCCTCTCAGCCCAGGGAAGGAAGGCCCTGGCCAGCAGATGGAAGGCCTGATCGGCCCCCACCGGCCAGGCCTGGGGACCCTACCAATGCACTATTTTGGGCACCAGGCCTCTAGTATATGTATGTTTTATAGTAGATTTAGGTTCACAACAAAATTAAATGGGAAGTACGAGATTTCCCATAATTCTCTCCCCCCTCAAAACACACAGCCTGTACATTTTATCTTTTTAACATCTTGACCTTTTAAATTATAAGAAATAACTTTTTTTTTGCATTTTAGACTTTACAGATAATAATACCAGTTTACAAAATAATCACTTGTTTCTTTTATTTTGACAAGTAAAAATTTTTTTTAATATTTTCAAAGACAAAATAAATTCTCAACAACAATGGATCTAATATTTTATTGATAATTTGTACAGATTTTTGGCAAAACCATAAACCTCAAAGACCTCTCACATATTCTATTAAAAATTATAGCACATTTTTTAGAGAAATGTCATAATGATAGCCCTGATGTCCAGAATTATTGCACATAGTTTTATTTTCTTTAACACTTAAAATGATAATTTCCAGAACTCTCTCTTAAAAGGAATTCAGATGATTTGCGAGTCATACCTTCATGAATTCTAATAGACCCTTTCTATATTATCTTTATTGTTCAAAGTAGAGGCTAGGCACATGAAATTCATACACAGGTACAGTCCCTAGGCCTGGCCTGCAATCAGGACCATCTTCCCCAGCTGTCTGCAACTGGCCCCACCCCTCCCCCTGCTGCCATCCACCCCCAGTTCCTCATTCACCATTGCGCGATCAGAGCCTGCCAGCCAGGGGGAGGGACTGAGAGGTCGGCCATTCCTGCCCACTCGCTGGCCCTGACCCCACCATGGGTAGCGATCTGTGTGTGGGGGCGTCTGGTGGGGCGGGGTTCTTGACCTAGTGCCACCCATGCCCCCCACCATCCACCCCCGTTTCCCCATTTGCCATTGGGCGATGGGACCCTCTGGCTTAGGAAAGAGACTGAGAGGTGGCCAGTGCACCTCATAGTGACTGGTTGAGCCATTGTTCTGGTTGTTCCACCATTAGGGTCAATTTGCATATTACCCTTTTATTATATAGGATAAGTGTAGCTTCATTTTGCCCATTAAGAAGTGTTAGAGTACATGCCAAAACCGGTTTGGCTCAGTGGTAGAGCGTCGGTCTGCGGACTGGAAGGTCCTGGGTTCGATTCCGGTCAGGGGCATGTACATTGGCTGCGGGCACATCCCCGGTGGGGGGTGTGCAGGAGGCGGCTGGTCGATGATTCTCTCTCATCGACGTTTCTAGCTCTCTCTCTCTTCCTCTCTGTAATAAAATCAATAAAATATATTTTTAAAAAATAAGTGTTAGAATACAAATAGGTTTTGAACTTACAAGCATAGTTTTCTTTTATTTAGAAACATGTCGAGTGTCTGCTATCATTTTTGTAGTATTTTACAGGATTTATTTTCCTGTATTTGACTTTATCATCATTCACTAATTTACTTTCTGAAAATTTATATTTTCATTCCAATCCAATGATTTCCCTCTAGCTTGTTCTTTTGTTGCAAGCCTCACAGGCAATTAACTGTCCTTGCATGACTGCCTGCTTGGCTTCTCATAGCAGCTTTTAGGGAACATCAGGAGAGCAATTTTCTTGTGAATATTTTTCCAACTTAGCTTTCTTCTTCCCAGTGATTGCAGTCAAGAATTGCCACTCATTTCTGAGAGATTGCTCTCCTCACCTTTTCAATCTCCAGCTAACTGGCTGAGATGGTAATTCTGTTTCCCTCCAGGGTAAATTCCTTATTAGAATAAATGTTATGTAGCTCTGACATTACCAATGGTTGTTAGTGCTTTCTAGCTGTTCCAGGCTACTTTTTAATCAATTGATTAAGTATCAGGGTGGTCACATTTCAGGAATGTGTAACGACAGGTACCCAAGGTCAAGTGAGGTAAAAGAAAGAAAGAAAGAAAGAAAGAAAGAAAGAGAGAGAGAGAGAGAGAGAGAGAGAGAGAGAGAGAGAGAGAGAGAAAGAAAGAAAGAAAGAAAGAAAGAAAGAAAGAAAGAAAGAAAGAAAGAAAGAAAGAAAGGGAAAGAAAAAGAAACTATGGAAGGGAATTTCAGGTAATAGCTCAGGCTCAAATTCTGCTCTATGTGTTATTTGAAAAACCTGAAATTCTTTTCCACCCAGCATATAAAATTATAATCTAAGGGGCTGATTTCCTAAGGAACATTAGCCCAGGAGGTATTACTTCCTTGAAAGACTTGTGGCTCATGTGTTGTCTATGAGGTAACTAATGTTTTTAAAATAGGTTAGTATAAATGATGTGATGTATGTGTCTCTACAGTACTGGGATTATTTTGACAACACTTGAACTGCCTTCAGCAGGAATCAGTACTCCAATGGTACTACTTAACATTTCAGGTATCATTATGGAAATCTACATTAGAGTGTTTCTAATTAGCAAGAAGATGTTAGAAGTAATATTTGTATTGCTGAAACAGCAATGTTCAAGAAAAGTGTTTGATTAGGAAGTATAGATCTTATTTTATTAGGATTTAGTAGAAAATTTGGTGAGCAGTGCATGTAGCTTTTGAATTCTATAACCTTGTTGATCCATGTGTTTTTATGGCCCCAATTGTACGTTCTTTGTCATTTGACCTAAAGAGGAGTATATTTCTTTATCCCTTCATTACTGAGTTGGTCATATGACTTGCTTCAGACAACAGAATATTAGTGTGAGTGACAAGCAAAGGCTTAAAACGTGCTTATATTTCTACTATTCTTATAAGATGAGCTTAATCCACATTAGCTGCTTCTCCACTTGCTTGAGCCCAGATCAAATCATATGTAAGCATAGAGCCAAGCCGAGCTGGGGCCATAGCTTAGTGAAGAGCCACTTCCTTCACCCCAACCAGCCAACATGCAAAAACATTATTTATATAATTTACTAGAGTCCCGATGCACGAAATTAATGCAAGGGGCTCAGCCCTCGCAGCCCCTTACAGCCCCAGCTGGCCCTCACAGCTCCAGCTTCCTCCTGAAGGTTGTCTGGAGGGTGGTGCTTTTGTTCAGTCTAATTAGCATATTAGCTCTTTATTATACAGGATAGTTTTTTACACCATTCAGGTTTTGTGTCTATTACGTATTGTTAATGTAATAAGTGCACATTAATCCATTCCTTCATCCAAATTCACAGGGAATGTCCTTGACCTCACTATAAGTTTGACAAGTTTTGTCCTCAAAGAATCCACAAGTGAACCTTTGAGTCAAGTTTTCACAAAAAGAGCCAGTGGAAAATATGAGAGTTATTTTCCATGCTGTTGAATAGGTCAAGACTGTTTTGAGCATTCTTGCTATACATATTTGTACACTAGGCAGTATTTGCCTTCTTTGATACCTACCACCTGGTACTAAAGCTAGAAAGGAAATATAGTTTCCCCTCCTCTAAACCCAGGGACTATGAATATTCATCAAAAGATCTCTGACATTTACTGAATGGGCAAGAGGGCTTAGGTCAGTGTGCAACAGTGGAGAAAAACAGCAGTGTTCACTTTAAAAAACCATAGGCCCTTTATCAGGGAAAATTTCATGTCTGCTTCAAGAGAAAAATGTGCATTTTTGCACAGCTATATTTTTCTTGCTGCCATACACACAAAGACCCACCTATATGAAGATGTCTTTTTGTTGTGGTGGTTACCCACTTACTGAAGTAAAAGAATGTTTTCAGAATTGACAGCTGACAGCCCTAAAGTTTTGAATTATAATTTTAATGTAAGCTATAGCCAGAAATGTCTGAACATTTTCACTGTCTTAATTTATAATTTATGTATTTCTATAATTTGTGAGATATTTTTTCAACCTCCTTCATATATATACTTTACTCACTTCTGGAATTGATTTTGCATTTGTTTATGCTCTTTTGTTCTCCATTTTTAGCATATTGAATTTACAACAGGTGTCATTGTTTCCTTTCTTTTAATCATATGTATTGTTATTTTAGAGAGAAAGAGTAAGGGAAAGACAGACAGACAGAGAGACATTGATTTGTTGTTCCACTTATTTATGCATTTATTGGTTGATTCTTATATGTACCCTGATCTGAGATAGAACCAGAAACCTTGGCATATCACAAAAATGACCTAACCAACTGAACTACCCAACCAGGGCCTATTGGCTGCTCTTTTTCAACTTTCAGAATCATAATTCAAGATAAACCAGTACCTAGAGATGTCTTCATTCATTAAATCCATGCGCTAAATCCTGTAATTCCCAAAACTCGATGAATTCTAATTCATTTGATTTATAAGATCTCATATAGCTGTTTTATAAGTAAAGGAGAATTCTTTAAAAATAATAACACTTCGAAAAGGAATAATAAGTACACGATTATCCTAAGGGACCATATAAATAAATCACTTATGAAAAGGGGGGAAGAGTTTGCTGGTGATAACTTATATGAGGGACATTGAGGGACAATGAATTTTAAGTTTATATCTTAACATTCTGAAGCTGGGAGGAAACTTCATAGGAAGAGCAAGAATTCTTGAATCTAATTTTAAGAAGAGTACATGTATGGGAGGGAAAATAAAAAACTTTTCATTATACCCAAATTTCATGGAATACTTGAAGACTAATCTGAGTGCTAACATTGAAATCATCCAAATAATTAACAAACATCTATTTTACTTTTGATCACACAGAATAAGACTATAGGAGAGAGATGCAAATCAAAACAACAATGCGATACCATCTCACACCTGTCAGAATGGCCAACATTAACAAATCAACAAACGACAAGTGTTGGCGAGGTTGTGGAGAAAAAGGAACCCTCGTGCACTGCTGGTGGGAATGCAGACTGGTACAACCACTGTGGAGAACAGTATGGAGTTTCCTCAAAAAACTGAAAATGGAACTCCCATTCGACCCAGTAATCCCACTACTAGGAATATATCCCAAGAAAATAGGAGCACCAATCAGAAAGGATATATGCACCCCTTTATTCATAGCAGCACAATTTACAATAGCTAGGATTTGGAAACAGCCTAGGTGCCCGTCAGCAGATGATTGGATCAGAAAACTATGGTACATCTACACAATGGAATACTATGCTGCCATAAAAAAGAAGGAATTCTCATCATTTGCAGCAACCTGGATGGAACTGGAGAATATCATGCTGAGTGAAATAAGCCAGTCAATGAAAGAGAAACACCATATGACTTCACTCATTTATGAATAATAAAGAACATTATAAACTGATGAACCATAAGTTAAATATAGCGACAGTAAAGCAACAAGCAGACTGTCTAATTACAATGGGGAGGGGAGGGAAATATGAGGGAAATAAGAGATCAACTGAAGGACTTGTACACATGCATATAAGTATAACCAATGGACACAAAACTCTGGGGAGGGAGGGAATGTTTTGTTTTTGTTTTTGTTTTTTTTTGGGGGGGGCAATGGTAATATATGTACACAGATAATAATTTAATAAAAAACAAACAAAAAAAATACTCACAAAAAAAAAAGACTATAGGAGAGCTACTACCTCAAAAATCACAATCTGACCTTCAAGCTAGATGATCGTTAACTGACCCAATTCACTTCTCATATCAGAATTAGATATTTTGTCCTGTATCTAATAAAAGTCCTTCTTGAGGTTGATTTTGCTATTTTGTAGATTAATTATCTTGGTCACCTCAAATGTGTGATGTAAAAGCAAATACACCTGATTGCAAAGCTGGAATCACCAGCCCCACAGATTATGTCTGACATGGCGAAATGTGCAGAGAGCAGTTCAGAGGTGCAGATGTCACTGGAAGGAAGCCAGCTAGCCAGCTCCTGGGAAGCCTCGCTGTGTAACGTTGCCAGGGCAAATTCACCATGTTCTGGTGGCTAACCTTAGTTGTAAAGGTTAAGACACAAACTGGTTAAGTTAAGGAATGATTGGGCTGCAGTGAATTAACTTTGACAACTATTTGTACAAATGAGCAGTTTCGTATCAAGAAAAATCACTGTTTGGTATAAAAATATTTAGAAAACCAAATGACTAATTTACAGTTCCGAAAATGGCCCAAAAGTATACTGAGATAAATAATTATGGAAAATTTTCTTCTGGTTCCAAGACAATATTTACTTAGATGACAAAGGACTCAAAAAAGCTATATTTTCATTCACTTATTGTGGTCATTCCTCCCTTCATGACAGTCTCCATGCCCTTTCTTTTTCCAAAACAAAATTTGAGTGCACAAAAGAACTCAGAATAGCTACATCCCATTGGGCATTTCAGAATTCCAATCATTGGCCCACTCTCAAAGTCTCCGCTTTTCCATAGCTCTATTGCCAGTGGATGGCTGTCTCTGAGAACAGTTCCTCTATGCATTTCTTCATATTATTTCTATTACCTGGACTGTCTTTTCTCCCTATATTTATTCTGTCAAAACTGTTTTTTGAGAGCCAACAAAAGACCTGTGCTCCACAAAGGCTATTTTTCTTCCTCATTCTTAGCCATAGATTCTATTTCCACCTGCTGAAATGTTTTTCTTAAAAAAAAATGTTTTTTATTGATTTCAGGGAGGAAAGGAGAAGGAGATGGAAAGAAAGATAGAAACATCAATTATGAGAGAGAGTCATTGAGTGGCTGCCTCCTGCATGCCCCATACTGGGGACCAAGCCTGCAACCTGAGCATGTGTCCTGACCGGAAATTGAACTGTGACCACCTGATTCTTAGATCCATGCTCAACCACTGAGCCACGCCAGCCAAGCATGAGAAGTTTTTCAAAGTGTGATTCACAAGCCAATCCCTTAAAATCACGTGAAGTTTTGATGAAGTTTTTAGGTCTCTCTTAGAAGAGAGAAAATATGAATCTGTATAATTAACAAAGCCCCAGAGATTCTGATAATTACCAAGTTTAAGGAACACCATTCTGACCTAATACAGAATTTCTCTTCTTCCTTTCTTATGACACTCATCCATATCTTCTATGGATTCTAATTATTGTATGTCTATCATCACATAGCAGGTACTTCACAGCAAGATGCCACATTCATATTTATATTTTTAGTCATATATGGCTCATTGCTCTGTGTTAGACGGGTGTTTAATAACGGTTTTATTTTCATGATTTCTGGGAAGAAAAATAGTTTTATTTCATAAATAGTTGTATTGTTCTAATCAACAATTTAGAAAGACTTGTTTTTTAAGTTAATAGGTATGTAGATAGATAAACAGTATATTTGGAATTTTTGTATTTGTATATTTGGAATTGTTACTGATCAGCAAGAAGGATGAAACATGGGGCTTGAAAGTTACTATCGAGATACTTATACAAATCAGACCCAGCAAACTCAGGAGAGTGGTAAAATGTAAAAATAAAATATTTCAAAATATCCCTTGAGCTAAACAGAGATCCCGCCTCAGTGACAGGAAAAGCTCCAAGGACTCTCTGCCTGCAATCTTGAGCTCATGCTTCCCCTCAGATCAGTTAAAGCAGAACCCACTGGGTTGTCTGCCTCCTTTTGAAATTATATCTGCTTCAGGCAAAGCTAGCCTCAAAGGGACCAATTACAGTGAAAATGGGGTGGTTATTTCCTTTTAAAGTCCCTTGACTCAGGCAAGTTAGCTCTACTTTCTTGGGCCTTTCTGGTCCTTCTTCGTCCCATACACCTCGCTGGGCAGAACCCCTTTCTCCTGTATAATTTTCCATATTGCCTCACTCAGTGCTTCCCAGACCACATGCAGAACCTCTAATAAACTGTGTTAATTAAGATGATGAGAAAATAATCATCTCTTTGTGCTGCGTTCATTTAGAGGAAAGTTAGCTTATATAAAAGCAACGTAGTTCAAGCAGAAAGGATTTAAGTGAATTTTTAGAAAGGTTAATATTGATCTAGTTATCTGGAAAGTTTCACATGAAGATCAATTAACCTTTTTTTTCCCCTTCCAAACTAGGCTTTTCCCGTCTTTGGGGAGACTGAATATCTTGAAAGTCAGTCAGAAAGGTTCTTTTTTTTTTTTAAATAGCTCTATAGTCTAGCAACTTTCACTCTTTGAAGACTTTAGCCAGAGGTATTAATACAGAGAAGAACTTAGGAAATTAAATCAAAGAAACCCAGGCACAAGCACATTATCCATGTTTCAACAGTCTTTTTTGTGTCAGGTACAACTCAGGTGAAACTCTCTTTTGTAATTCTTCATCTCAAATTTGGCATGGTTCTCTGAAGTCCTTCAACAGAGCAATTAAAGAGAGAATCCAATCATACAATTCAACTGTATCATAAATTTGCAGCTTATGCAGCTAAGACAGGTGTGACTTTTCAATTAGGGAGAAAAAGGCTTATATAATGCCTTTTCTATACCATTTTTATTAACTGTGAATTTTTGTGCATTGTAGAATAACATTTAGAAACCTATAATATCATATTACAGTTTTTGCTATATAATATTAATGCTGCAACTTTAATGCCTCCAACATTTAAATATAAGTAAAAGAACTTTTACATTAAACTTATATATATATATATTTTGATTATAGCTATTATCAGGTAACACACATTTGATTAGTTCTCATTCCAATTAGTCTAACTGCCTAACAGGATCTGGGACACGTTCTGTATTAATAAATTATAATACCACACCTTTGACTCAAGGGCTAAAAGAAAAAGAAAATGTATCCTTTGTTATGTTATCAGTCTTACAAAGAGAACTAGACTAGGGTAGTGCTCTTGAATTCTAGTCTTTGCTTTACTACTGCTGCTCACAAATATAAAACTGGCTGGTGGGGGATATGACAATAGATGAGAAAGGGATGGTTTTGAGTATGATTATGTCCTGGACACTCTATAAAGTTGTCAATATTACCAATACACTTCTGATACTTTCCCAATTATACAGACATCTGTATATGGGTCATGTGAGCAAACCCCAACCATTAAGTTCTTTATTGCCATCAACCATACAATGAAGTATATTGACAGCTTATCATTGAAACATTAGGGCTTTCTGCTTTCTTATTTAATTTTTATACCATAAAACTCCAGTACCAAAGAGGAGAGTGAAAAATTGAAGGGCAAGTTTTAGTTATTCAGATGTCATTTGCTAGTTTCAAAAAACAAGGGCTTTCAGCCCAACCCTGATAGCTCAGTTGGTTAGAGAATCACCTCCATACACCAAGGTTTCAGGTTCGATCCTAGATCAAGGCATATACAAGAATCAAGCAATGAATACAAAAATAAGTGGAACAAATATCTTCTCTTTCTCTCTCTCTCTCTCTCTCTCTCTCTCTCTCTCTCTCTCTCTCTCTCTCCTCTTCTCTCTCTCAAATCAATTTACAAATGAAATAAAATAATAAGGACTTTAATTTTGACTTAGTCTGGTGGAGACAGGGAAGCTGGGCTATATGGAGAACAGAGACACAACTTATATGCATGGACATTGAAAGGCTGCATCCTTTGCAAAAGGATAAACTAGGAAAAGGGAAACTGAAAGAAAACTTGCCTGGATGGCTTAGGCTCTAAGTAGTAAAAGAAGTCTCCCCCTGGGAATTCATAACACAAGTCTATCCTGGTGTATGTTTGGTATTGAACTGAATTGTCACTATCTGTGTTGTCCACAACTCCAATGCTAAGAAGTCACCAGAAAAAGCCATCTCAAGCTGGTCACAGCCTTGCTAAGACACCAACTAAAACATCATTTGGAACTACACATCCTAAACTTCACAGACTTTTCTTAGGTAATCTCCTAGTGAACATGAGCTCACATGTCCCAGATTAGGGAGTTTATCCATATCAGACTGAGTTTTCGGGAAAGCCAAACTACAGAACTCAACCTACAACCTTGGAAGTCAAGATGAAATGTCAGTGACAGGTTCAAACTTACATAGAACTCCACGTCCAGGGTAGGAAGGAAAAGTAAAAAGATTAATTAACATTAATCATTGTTAAATAAAGTTCAGGTGTTAATATTTTAAGAGTAACTGCAAAAATAATAAAAATAGAATGTATAAATTTTACTTCAGTGACAGCAAGATTGGGGGAGGGACAGGAATTAAAATAATAATTATTTGAACATTAAAAAAGAACAAAAGGAATATATTAACTATATATTAGATATATTGGTTGATATACTAAAGAATTCAGATGTCTAGAGAGCATAAATGAAGGTGATCTAAGTACAGATCTACCAGTAAAGACAATGAATACAAATTAATTAAGAATTACAGTTAAAGATAAAAAATATTTTCTTGAACAAAATACAATCTATTTGCAATTTAAAATCGGCATATATAAGATATAGATTACAGAAAGTTTGAATGTGAACAAAAAATAATAATAAAACTAATATCATAGCCTAAATATATATTAAGCAAAAATATGCATAATTCTAAAAAGTAATGGGCAAATCCATAACCAATAAAATATAGTTTAGCACAACTCTCATGACTGATAGAAAAATAAGAAAAAATTAGAAGAATAAAGAAGATTTAAACAACCTGATTAAAAATTAATAATGGGCACATTTAACCCTTTTGTCAACACTTAGAAAATACTCATTATATTCAAGCATTTTTGGAAAACACAGCAATATTGTCTACTTATTAGATTCAAAAGAAAAACTGGGAATAGGATCCAGGATTATTAAGAAAAGATTTTCTGATGCAAATACTTGGTATCTTAAACTAGATTATGAGTGTTTGCCATTCAGTAACTCTCACTGTCTCTCTCTGCTTTTTGAAATCATGAAAAAAATAAATGTGTTAGGATAATTTTTTTAGTGCATGTAGCTACTCATGAGTATAAGATCATAAAATGTTAAGAGGTAGACAAAACATTTGATTTTATAAGAGGATCAGTTTAAAATTTTAAAAAATGAAGAGGAAACTAACAGCATTTTCCATGAGTTGACAATATTGGTTATACCAATGTTGGGAGTAGAACCTAACCACAGTGAATTACTTTGAAGGATCTAATCTTTATGGTTCTCACTCAGATCAGTTTTTCCAACTCAGGAACGTGCAAATAATAGCACTACAAAAGTACTTGAAGGCACAGAGAGCATGCCATCAGGCTGGGGATTCATCTGCTTTTCTATTTAATATTAGATGTGAGCAATTTTAGCCTACTGATTAGATTTATCAATAATTAATGCAATGTTATTGTGGTGATTAAGATTACTTCTTTTAATGGAAATATCAAATCACTTTTAATAGCCTGATATAAATTCTTCATGACATATAGCCCTGCGTATACTTCAGCAAGCTACCAGACAAGCTTTAAAATAAGATTGAACCAATCTCAGAGATTCAATGAGACCATTTTTTTTTCAGACTTCTCTAGTAAGTGCTTACAGTAAAACTTTTAGCCGTAACAAGACTGATCTCTTGACCTAATCTTACTAACTTTCTTTTACCTCTTTGTGATTTATTTTAATTTATTTCATATTCAGGTATGTTTATTCTTTAATTTAATCATACATCAGAAAATAAAATGGAAATAACATTCAGAGTCAATTTTGTATGTGACTATTATAATATGTCAAGTAGTTGTGATATTCTTTTTATATCTGGAGACCTAGAACATAAATTCCTATAGAAATGCACTCTACATCTTTATAAGAAAAATAGGTCATGCCATTACATCAAGATGTATTTTTTTTTCTTTCTGTAATGTTCTCTGGTATCTCAGAATAGTTACTCTAACTTAGGAAATTAACTATTCTGGAAAAAGCTCGTACCCTCACAAACTCAGCTTCGGCCCCATTTAGCTTTGGTTCTGCCACTGGCCCATCCACCTACAGTCCCGGGTAGACTCTCACCCACCTGTGCTTTGGGGAACAGACATACAAACCTCGGTCTTGGCTGTGGACCTTGATGTGCCCCATAAGTAAACTCTAGCTTCTCTTGATTGTGCTCTGGGGGCCCCTGGAGAACACACATTTAGACAATTACCCAGGGACCACAGAGCCTTTCTGGACATCCAGAGCAGAGAAGCTCCATAACACAGTTGGAGGGGAAAAAAAATAACAAAACACCCTGAAAATGGGTGCATTGAAAAGGGGAAGAGGCACAGTTTCACTTTCTCCAAGTCAGCCTTCCCTCAAGGTGGCATAACCCAGTGCCAAGAGGGCCCTTCTTGGCCCCCAGTTTCTCCCACTGGGAAAAGCGGGTGTGTCATTGAGTGCCCAGCTTCCCCACTATGCTGGATGCTACCACAGAGGCTTATGTCTTTCTTATCCCACCCAGAGTACCAAGACATGGGATGGGAAAATAGAAACTATGGCCTGGGACAGAACAGAGCAAAGAGACTTGCATCTCATGACTTCTACGGGGAGGCCTTTCCTCTAGACATTGGGGATGAATCACCTGTAGATCCCCCCAAATGGCCCATGGACACCCCTAGTGCCTCACCTACCCTAGCCCCACCCCATGACTGGCCCCATGGGTGAGCATCTGGACAGTGGCTAGAACTAGATTTTTCAGACCTCTAGTGAGCATGTGCAGAAAACCATCCCACTATGATGTGAGCCTGAGAGTGACCACGAACTTGAGCACTTAGCACCACCCTTGGGAAAGCAAAAAGTAAGTGATCAGCACACTCACTGGCTTGGAGGATCCAGAGAAGGCATACAAGCTTAACAATTGGACCACAAGAGGGAGCAACAAGGGTGGAGCAGGCATATCTATAGGACTGAGGAAACCCTGGCAGGTCATATTTCTCTCCCTACGTTAATCAGTAAGGACTGGAGGAGGTGACTCCTTCCTGAAATGAGAACACTGGAATGAGAGATTTCAAAAATATATTTTTTTAAATTAAAGAAACATGACCATAGCAATGGAACACAATCATTCTCTAGTAGCCAACTCCAAGCAAATGGAAATCTACAGTTTGCCCAATACAGACTTCAAAATACTTGAACAGTTTAAGAAAACTTATACTAGAAGTTTAAGGGCATTTATAGTGATAAACACAAACATTAAGCAAAAATATTTTATTAGAGTAACTATGAGATCTATTTTTAGTTAGTTTTGCATTTCTATACAAAAAAAGCCTTTAAAATATAGCATAGTGAATGGTTAATTGTTAAAAAGAAGCTTGCTTTCAATGATGGTCCAGTCTTGCTATTTATGACCAATTATGTTGTAGACAAAGTAGTATAAAAAAGCCAAAACTTGCCGAAACCGGTTTGGCTCAGCGGTAGAGCGTCGGTCTGCGGACTGAAAGGTCCCGGGTTCGATTCCGGTCAAGGGTATGTACATTGGTTGCGGGCACATCCCCAGTAGGGATGTGCAAGAGGCAGCTGGTCGATGTTTCTCTCTCATTGACGTTTCTAGCTCTCTATCTCTCTCTCCCTTCCTCTCTGTAAAATATCAATAAAATATATTTTTTTAAAAAGCCAAAACTTTTCCTATAATCTAATTATTTGAATTAGAGCTTCAGCTCAGCCACTTACTAGCTGAGTGACCTTGAACAAGATTCTCAATCTGTGTCTCGGTTTACTTATATTTAAAACTAATAAGAGTATCAGTCTCATAGGATGGTTAAGATGACTGTATTGGTTAACAATTGTAAGGATCTTAGAACAGTTTGGCATGTGGTAAGCACTATGTCCTTAATAATACATTATAAACTATTTGAGTGCAGTACATCCTTTTGTTTACATTAGCTGTGAATCATACAGTAATTAGTCCAGAGGCCACTAAAGATCCAGAAAATATGTGCCAATAGGAAAAGAGAGAAATCAAATAAAAAATATTTAGCTCAATAACTTATTAATAATATCAAAAGTGAAAACAACCCAAGATGAGTGTGCTGGAGTAAGAAAAATAAAGATTTTATGGAACAAACCAAGGAAGATCAATCAAAGTTCAATTTTATTTCAAGAACTATTTACTGTTATAAATCTCAGAAGGAACCAGATCATGTATTAATTATGGGACATCTTGTAATACCCCAAAATAAAGAGTGCCATTAGCCATTCGTTGGTTGATTTACGATTAGGAAGAGGGGAGGACCAATTTTTTTTAGGCCACGACCTTGCTGGGGTCAGCTGAAACTGTTCAGTTATTCAGCATTTTTCCCCCAAGGCAAAAAGAAAGAAGAGAGGATTTCAGGAAAATGAAGATGCCAATAAAGTGTTACTTGAAGATAGATGAAATGCTCTCAACCCTCCAATCCTAGACAAAGATAAACTAATCTAGCTCAGCATGGGGTCTCCAGAGGGAGATATGTAGTTAGATAGTTTGCATTACATCTCTGGTGCAGGAAGTTGCCCGAATAGGAAAGTTATACTCCGAGAGGAAGGCGGCTTTCCAACTTGACATTGTTCCCAGAGGCTTTGCTATTCACACACATAAATGTTAGAAATGTGTTTCCATGCATGAAATGAATGGACCGCTTATTTGGACAATATATATTAAAAATAAGCTTCCATTGGTGAAAGAAACAATAAAAGGTATTCAAGAAATGTGAATTGAACAAAATACCAGACAAACACTCCATACACTACCTCTTGCAAGCCCCATGGCATCTAAATATAGGAAAAGGTGATTCATCCTTAAACATTATGCTGTGAAATTTTTCTCAAGTGAAATTTCTAGACAAAGTGTTTGCCAGGGTTGCCACGGACCAGAATGGGGATAGATTAAAAAAAGAGAAAAGGCCAGGACCACATCTAGCTTGGAGTAGAAGTTGTATGATGGTTTTGTGGTGTGTGTTTTTATTTGCTGTATATCTGAGCCATTTAGTGTCTGAGGTCGAATTAGGACCCTGAGTCTTTCATTACAACATATTTGTGAGGTATCCAATGCTTTCCACTGTTAACCTGAAATTAAAAATCTAAAATGAGAGGTAACCAGTATTTATTTGGGATTAAAAAACAAACAAACATAATATTGTAGTTTAGAGAACACAGATTCTGGCAGGATTCTAGTCTCCTGAATTACAGGGTGAAGGCAAGGAGTTTTTATAAGATAAGGAAAGGAATAGCACATGAAAAGAGGAAAACATTTCCACTAGTTCTGAGTAGGTGAGCTACTCTTGGCTAGGCATGATTGACTTCTGACTTTATTTTTAGAGGGAGAGACCATAATTATCAGTTCTGAACAAAGTGCCACTAGTGAGCAAAACAAAATCAGCACACTGACCAAAATAGCTGTGCATTATCAAACTGGCAAAGATCATTTCATATTTTCAATTTCATATCAATGACAAGAAAGGATTGCTTTATAGGTATTCTTATATCTTTTAATGTCATGTCACATCATTCAATCACACATGCCACACCACCATTTTAATATTACACACATTTAGTCTGGGCAATGGGACACAGGGACATTTGAGTTGCAGAATTATATTTTAATCTAGGGGGGAAAAAACTAGCTAGGGAGAAACCTGATTCTACATGGGTTAGCGGGTTCTAATACCACTTTTAGGTAGTGGAAAAGTTACCACATCTATTAATTATCAATTGATTTATTTGACACTTATCAGAGAACACTGTGGGACAGCACAGTAAGCAATACACTTTTACAAGAGACTTAAATTTGCAGCCATCTGTGCGGTTTAGAAACAGATGGTAAATATTCTGCCCCGTGTGTGTGTGTGTGTGTGTGTGTGTGTGTGTGTGTGTGTGTGTTGTGTTTAACCTGTCTTAAACTCTAATTTCACAAATTGGAATATGCAGTTACATTTACCCTATTTTACTTTCTATAGATTCCCAAACAACTGCTTTTGTTAATCATTACAAAATGATTTCTATTATCTTTTTAATAGTATTTTAGATAGAATCCCTTGATTTAATTGGCATTATGTCCCTTGAATTACATGTATGTAATAAAGAGAAGCAATGTATTAATATATGTAAGCATAAAAATAGGTTAAAATAAAAACTGTATTAGCATAGTCATTATATTCTGTTTACTTCATTTATCTCCAAATTAGATTTATTTCTTATTAAATAGCTCCAACAGTGCCAAGATAAAAAGAAGGGCATTTGGGAATTTTTGCAGTTACCGTTTGCTTTTTACTTCCAACAAGTTGCCTAATTATCTGCTGAATATTTGAGACTAAAGTACAGATGGTGACGAGATTCCTTCTGTACTTCTTCTCCACAGTCCTAGGATTCAGAGAAACCAGAAT
Organism: Vespertilio murinus; assembly: GCA_963924515.1. Lineage (NCBI taxonomy): Eukaryota > Metazoa > Chordata > Mammalia > Chiroptera > Vespertilionidae > Vespertilio > Vespertilio murinus. The sequence goes on along the minus strand of OZ004717.1, from coordinate 16,741,376 downwards.
GTACCGTGGCAACTTTCTAGAAAGGGCTAGTGACTGGCTCTGTGTGATGACTGTAAGTATCAGCAAAATATGTTACAGTGGCAGGGATATCCTATGGCACCGGTCTAGATCAAAGAATGCTCAGGATCACTCTCCACCCCCACATTTTTTTTCTGTCAGTGGGAAATGGAAGTACAGTGAAGGTAGAGTGACAGGAAAGAGTTGCCCTTTGAAGACAGAATATTGTCCATCTGATGACCAGGTCATGGTAAAAATTGATGGAATATATTACAGCCATGGATATCTGCCCAAACCCTGTTCCTCCACCCCCAAACTTCCAATTTATCTGTATAAATTTGAGCCTGTCCTGAGACCAGAAAGGAAGATGGGGCCAGCGATGTTGGAAATGGAAGACTTAGTCTGGCACGAAAACATGGAAGAGCCGGAGCCAGCAGTGGAGTGAGGGCCAGCTGGATACCAGGAGCAATTGGCATGGAACAGTGGTGGCACCAGTCCCAAAGCAGAGAGAGGGCTGATCAGAAGGGAGGAGATAGCGGCCACATGGCTGAAAAGAGCGCCAGGCTTTCCGGATGCCCATGTATCCAAACCAACCCCAGTGAGCCATATATAAGAAGTTTTGTTTTGGGGGGGGTTTTCTTAAAGACACAGTGTTTGGCATGACGCCCAGAGCCAATGCAAGGCTTGTGTGTTCGCAGCCATGGTATATAATTCAGTCAAAATTCATAGAAAAAAAATTTTTAAGAAAAATATAAGCATAGTTACCGTCTTGTGGTATATTGCAGAGAGCTAAAGTTTGGGTAATACTGTCATACTGATAACTTGAAGACGATATTCAGTTGCTATACTATATACACAATTCAAGTAAAGACAACACTAGATGATTCAAATATATTAGTAATTGTTACCAGATATTGCAAGTGTGACTTTTAAAGTCCCATAAAGGTAACAGTTATGCTTTTTTTAAGAAAATGCTATACTCAGTGTTGCCTCTTATGCAGTACTAATGAGAGGTGAGCCTTTGATATGACAGCACCTCTGATCTGAAACTCAGAGCCCCGCTGCCTTCCACGTTTTGAAGAAGTTCTTCCCTTGCCTCCTGGCTTCTTTCCACCAACGTTTACATATGTTCAAGTCTCTCTTACATGAAAGCAAACTCTCTCTTCCTGGGCTAACATGACCAGGTTTTTCTACTGTTACATCTAAATTTGCTGGATGTGGGTGTGAGTTTGGGACATCCCTGAAGGGGGTGACAGCTGAGAACACTCCAGCACCGAGATCAGCAAGTCCTTCCTTGAGAGAGTCCGGGTGGCATTTCACAGTCTCCGGCACAGCTCCTTCCTTTGTTTGGATCCACTTTTTCAGAAGAATTCTATGAGCATTTATGTTTCAGAAAAATATAAAAGAAGAAAACCAGTGCACCACAGTTGCAGCTGGTCTAGCACCTCCTTCATCTACTCTCTAGTCCTCATCCTTGTAAATATAAATCTTTTTTTCAGTTTCAGATGTGGCAAAATCTTCTCTCAACTCGTCACATGTGAAATAATAAGAAATGTATATGTATTGGTCTCTGCTCCCAATTCCTTACACAGAGCTCCTAAATCACTAGGAATTTTCTGAGTGACAGGAGGGACTTTTGTTCTAATGCTGTGACTTTTGGTGGGTTTCTGAGTGGAGGCTGGTCCCCAATGTGATCAAGCCATGATTAAAAGTTCATAACTTTTGGTCCCATCTGCTCCCCATGCTCCAGAGAATGAAGAAAGGCTGTAAGTAGAGTTAATCAATGATCATGACTTCATGATGAAGCCTTCATAAAATCCCAAGGTTGCGGGGCTCAGAAAGTTTCCAAGCAAGTGAGCACATCTTGACAGGAGAGTGGTGTACCCCAGCTTCATGGGAAGAGAAACGCCTATGCGAAGCACCCTTCCCTCTGTACCTCATCATCTGGTTGTTTATCTGAACCCTTTATTGTGTCCTTTATAATAAAGAGCAAACATAAGTAAGTCTTTCCCTGGGTGCTGAGAGACATTCTCATAAATCATTGAACCCAAGGAAGGGTTTATAAGAACCATGATTTATAGCTAGTCAGTCAGAATTACATCTGACAATCTTGGGGCTGCAATTGGTGTTTGAAATAGGGAAGGTCTTGAGGGACTCAGCCCTTAACTTGTGGGATATGACACTAACTACAGATAGTGTCAGAACGGAATTGAATTGTAGGACCCAGCTGGTGTCACACAATTGATTCGTGTGACACATCTGGTGTCATAAGTATTCCGGGCAACAGTAAAGGAAAACAGTGCATATTCCCTAGATCTCTCATTTCTTAGGCTGGCTTATGGTATTTAGAAATGTCATTTTGATGTAGACTAGTCTATCAATGTCTTACCATAGGAATTATACTTTTGCAATCTTTTCTACCTCAAAGTCGTAAAAATATACTTCACTATTGTTTATGTTATTACCTTTTACATTTGGATTTTTCTTTCTGTGGTTTTCGTTTACATTTATATACTCTACCAAATTTGGCAATTTAGAAAATGCCAAAAATTAATTGGCTTTATCTTGATTGCCCAGTGAATATATTTACATATATACATGCCTAAGCAACCCTTAGGACCGGTCGCTATGATGTACGCTGACCACCAGGGCGTAGACGCTCAATGCAGGAGCTGCCCCTGGTAGTCAGTGTGCTCCCGCAGCGGGAACACGGCTCAGCCACAAGCTGGGTTCATGGCTGGCTAGTGCAGCTGCAGCAGCACTACCATCGAGCAGCAGTGGTGGCAGGTGCAGTGGGGCCAGGATGGGCAGCAGCGGCATAGCGCCCAGCCTGGCTTGGGGTTCCTCCCCAGCCACCTGCTGCTTTGCTCACTGCTACATCCCCCAGATTGTCAGAGGGCACAGGCCATGCTGAGGGACCTCACTGGTGCATGAATCCATGCATTGGGCCTCTAGTATGTGTGTGTGTGTGTGTGTGTGTGTGTGTGTGTGTGTATACATACATACATACATATATATGTGTATATATATATATATATATATATATATATAATTTTAGTCTCTACATTGTAGTTAATTCTTTTTACATCTTATTTATTTGTACTCTCTTTTTTCTAGATAATTGGATATTAAGTGTCAGAGTTTGACGTTTGAGTGAATAATTGATATAGATGCTGTTTTATATATATGGGTTTAGTTCTATACATGATATTTCCTTAAAATGGAAATAGTGCCTTTATAAAGATAATTGAGATAATACATAGAACATTTTAATGTAGCTAGGTATATAATATGAGCTTAATGTATGTTTAAAAGTATTACTATGTTATTTTATGAATATTATTATTTACAAGTCAAAAATAAATATAATTTTAAGCTTTCTTGAAACCAACTTGAAAAAGATAAACCTAATCAAATGCAGAGTTCGCATTCTCCAAATAATAGACAAACTTTTTGTGGCTGATACTTTTTAAAAAATATATTCTTACTGATTTTAGAGAGACAAAGGGAGAGGGATAGAAAGATAGAAACATTGATGAGAAGACAACATCGATGAGCTGCCTCTAGAGCTCCCCCTAATGGGGATCGAGCCTGTAACTTGGGCATATATACCTTGACCAGGAATTGAACCGTGACCGTCTGGTTCATGGGCCGATGCTCAACCACTGATCCATATGGGCCAGGCAACACACATAATATTTTGAGACACTACTTTTTTCCTTCTTGTATTTTCTTTTTTTTAATATATATTTTATTGATATCTTACAGAGAGGAAAGGAGAGAGATAGAGAGCTAGAAACATCGATGAGAGAGAGACATCGACCAGCTGCCTCTTGCACACCCCCCACTGGGGATATTCCCACAACCAATGTACATGCCCTTGACCAGAATCGAACCCGGGACCTTTCAGTCCGCAGACCGACACTCTACCACTGAGCCAAACTGGTTTTGGCTGTATTTTCTATTCAAAACCTCCTTCAACACATACACATGCACATATGCATATGTGTACACACACACACACACACACACACACACACACACACACACACACCTCTCTTCAGAAAAACAGTAGGTTTTGCTTTATTGCTTCAAAGTGAAAAAAACTCTTGCCGAACTGGTTTGGCTCAGTGGTAGAGCGTCAGTCTGCGGACTGAGAGGTCCCGGGTTCGATTCCGGTTAAGGGCATGTACATTGGTTGCGGGCACATCCCCAGTGGGGGGTGTGCAGGAAGCAGCTGATTGATGTTTCCCTCTCATCAATGTTTCTGACTCTATTTCTCTCCCTTCCTCTCTGTAAAATATCAATAAAATATATTTTTAAAGTGAAAAAACTCGAGTTAAATGCAAAGCATCCTTGAAGAACTTCTTAATCTTTGCTTTAAAAAATATGAAAGGAAGATTTAAGAAGAGAGGCACAGTGTTTGGAAAACAGAAGTGAGCAAGTGTTTTCTGCCAGGCTAAAACGAGATCTCCCTGTTGGACATGAGATGGAAAGAGAAGTTTATGGGCTTCAAAAAAATGAGACTCGGGTCTTATTCTTGTCAGGGTCCTGGATTGAGGCCAAGATCCCAGAAAGGAATGGCTGCGATGAGCATAGAAGGAGATACAGTCACAGGTTCCAAGATGCCAGCTGCATCTATTATCTGCAGATGCAATTAGATTTGAACTCCCAGAATGGCCTTTAATTTTAGGGAATCACCACTGGCTAAAACACTCATAATCTGTTTAACCTTCAGCCAGCTCTTTTAGTTCTTTATGTTTCAGTTTGCTAATTCATAATAATACCTGCCTTTTAGTATTGTTTTCAGCATTCAATGAGGTAACAATTCACAAGACTTTCTCTTTGACCAAACTCTAGATGGGCTCCTCTCAGACCAGCCAGGCCCCTTCCCTGGACTGGTCCTCAAGAGGCCAGTTTATGAAAAATCCTACCAGATCATTCTAGCCAGAATCCCCATCCTCAATATCTGATCACCTTCCTCATCCCCACAACTCCCTACGTCAGTGGTCGGCAAACTCATTAGTCAACAGAACCAAATATCAACATTGTTGTAATTGAAATTTCTTTTGAGAGCCAATTTTTTAAACTTAAACTTCTTCTCATGCCACTTCTTCAAAAAAGACTGGTCCAGGCCGAAAACCGTGTTTTGCGCATGGGCCATGAAGTTTCAGTCGCACTGTACGTGCACCCGCACATGGTATTTTGTAGAAGGGCCACACTCAAGGGGCCACAGAGCCGCATGTGACTCACAAGCCGCAGTTTGCTGACCACTGCCCTAGGTGATATCTAATCACCTGGATTGCCTTCAGCAAGAATGCTATTACATCAGCTTGGCAAACATTATCCTCATTTAATAGTAATGTTCCATTCGCCTACCTCCTACCCTGTAGTCTTCCCTATTGCAAAACCCTAGTGTATTCATCTTGAAATCTATTGTGATGGTGCTGATTAAAGTCTGCCTTCTAAGTGTTTGAGTACCGTATTTGCTGGCGTATAAGACGATTTTTGGCCCTGAAAAATACCGTATTTGCCGGCGTATAAGAGACTGGGCGTATAAGACGACCCCCTAACATTTCCACTCAAAATACAGAGTTTGTTATATACTCGCCGTATAAGACTACCCCCCACTTGGAGGCATATTTTTCAGGGCCAAAAAATCGTCTTATACGCCGGCAAATATGGTAATTTTTTCTATGACATAATACGTGTGGAAACTTAGAACCACACCCAGCACAATTCCGTAAATACTAGTTATTTCGCTATTGTTATTTACTCCTTGTTAAGATTCTTTCTATTGCTACTTTACCCATTTAGTTGGTACTGTGTAAGACGTCCCCTGGGTATGGCTCAACCCTGGGAAAAGATGAGCTCTGGAAATGATTGAGGTGGAATTCACCACTATTCAATAGAAGAATGAGTTCAGTAAAAAAGTAATTTGTTTTAAAGGCAATAAAATTATTTTGATTATGTGCTTGAGAAAGTAAACTCAGTTTCAAATATGACACACATTGCTTATTGCCACCTAACTATCCAGATAGCTTGAGAGTATTCTCATAGAGAAGACATGATGTATGAACCAAGTCCTCAAGACGTGTTGTTTCTTATTGTTCTTTTCTAAGGCACTAGCCTATCAACTTACAATAAATAAATGCAATTTTATAAGGGCTGTAATAATCTAAGCTTTGACTAGAATAATAGGTCCCAACTTTGGATACATTTTTAAAATAAAACTTTATAGGTTAGATCTCAGAATTATTGAAACAGAATTGTTAAGACGGGGACTCAGAAAAGTTTTCATTGTATGGCTGTTTTGAATAAGGCAGAAATTATGGATAAATTACTTCTGCAATGTACCTTGTTCAACTATTTTTGTCTAAGCATTCTTGCATTTATTAACTTCTTCAAAGACAAAATATTTTCTGAGTCTCTATTTATCACTGCGCTAAATATTGGGAATACAACTGATACAATCCATGTTTTATAGAGTACTATCTGACGGGTGAATGGAGAAGCTAACAATTTACAAATTTGTATTCCCAAACTTAGCACCATGCTAGACAGAGTAGGCATTTGGCACATATATCCAAATCAAACCCAGAAACATACACATTACAAAGATCATTCAATTATGAGACAAGCAAAGTTGGACAATAAATGAAAAAGGAATATAATTTTTAAAGAAATTGGTCAGATTATTTATTTTAGGTTTAAAAAGTTCCTTGAAGACTCATATAAATCAATTTTATTTACTTGTGATAAATGGAAACATTTCTGATAATGCAGTAAGGAAAAGTGATAGGAATTAGATGTACAACTGGTATAACTAATTAGGTGGTTTACATTTCTTGATTTCATTATAAATACAAAGTATGAATTTACCAAAATACCATAAAACTCCATTTGATATTCTTAAGACTCAGAAAATAATATTTTAAAGTAAAAATTGATATTACTTTTTGTAACTGAATGAAAGCTAAAGACAAGCCACTGAGACACCAATGGTCCTGGATGCTACCTTCATGGAACATTCAATGGCAGTCTTTGGGTTGAGATAAAACATAACTACAGTTATACAGAATTTTAGGAATAGTTCAATATTTGATATAATGAAAATAACAGCAACAAGTTTAGAAGAGGAGTATTAAATCCATAAAAAATAAAAATTTAGTGAGATATATTTAACAAAAATTAATCTTTTAATTTTTAGCATCCTATAGGGAGGAGGACTAGAAGGAATAAGAGCATGCATGTTCACTCCTGCTTTTTAACTAAGTTTTTATTTCTAATTTAATAATACATTTCTCTAATTGGCTTACTCATATAAATAGTTCAGAGCTTTGTCCCTAACAATTTGCTAATCTCATAGCTATTAAGGGCAGATGACACGAATACCTCCCAGGTTGAAGGCCAGTACTCTCACAGCACTCTGAAAATATAGCCCTGTGTATAAAAGGGAGTTCATGATCTCAATAGCTCTTTTCTTTTTCTGACTATACACTCAAAGGCAAAATAAAATGTCATTTCATGTGTCAAGGAAATCCTCTCGTAAAGCAAGTTATTCTGCTCTAAGTGATCCTTTGCTCTTCATCTCTACCAAGAGAAATGGCTATGGAATTTATAATGAAATGACTTGTAGTAGTGCCAATTTGTGCTTCATTTTATCTAAGCAAACAACTTCTGAAAATATAAGAGAACCCATGAAATGGGAGGGTGGGAATGGATAAGGACAATGGATACAATACAATTATATGCATTATGTTTAATGCTTACTTATACAACTTTACATGTATTATTGTATATATATAATATATATATAATTAATACATAATATTTATTAATAAATATCAGAAGCTTAATTTACTGGATACATGTCTAATGGAATTGGATCTCATGGGAGACTAGTGTATTTGAAATCTTAATTTACTTTTCAATATATTTTTTGAAGATATATATTTTTAAAAATATATTTGATTGATTTTTTATAGAGAGGAAGGGAGAGATAGAGAGAGATAGAAACATCAATGAGAGAGAAACATCAATCAGTTGCCTCCTGCACATCCCCTATTGGCGATGTGCCTGCAACCAAGGTACATGCCCTTGACTGAAATTGAACCTGGGACCCTTCAGTCCACAGGCTGATGCTCTATCCACTGAGCCAAACAGGTGAGGACTTTCAAATTTCTTTTGAGTAATTTTGTCAGGGAGTGTGAGATGAGAATATAAAGATATAGAACTTTTTATTTCTTGATGATATTTGCTAGGGTTTGCTCAGTGATGGGGTCATGAAAGAATTCACAGCTAAAAGCAGAGATGCAGAGAAGTTTATTACACTTTCCAAGACAGGAAAGAGCCAAATACTGCTAATCTATACAAGGCAAGTAACAAAAAGTAACTTCCACTTTTAAAGAGTAATGGCTATTGTTGCTAGGTAACAAGAAAGGGAGGAGATTTCGGGCTGAAATTGAGCAGATATCAGGAGGGCTGTCTTAAAAAGTTATAGTTTGTTTTTCAGGAGACAGTCCAGCAAATGTCCCAGGGATGAGTCTTGGTGTTTTTCCCACTTCTGTAAAACATGCTTATAGCAAAAGTTATGAAGAGTTCAAGAGTCTTATTTTAATGGAAGGGGGATGGGAACTTTATACCAGCTAGATATAATTCCTTGGTGTGAATTATCCCTGATTCCTGAAAACTTCAGGGAGGATGGGGGGATGCAAGAATGTATCATTGAGAGGAACTTGTCTTGCAGTTTGAACAGATGAACTGATTGAATCAGATGAGCTAACCGTCTTGGAGTTTAATTACCAGGCACTTCTCATAAATTGTGGGAGGTCACAGCAAAGAAAAAGAAAGACCTTTGTATGTCCTTATAATATTTGGACCAGGTTGGAGCTCAGACCAAATTGACTTTTCTACTGGAGATGAAGTAGGCAGGAAAATGCAAAGTGACAGCAAAACAGTCAGATCAAGATGGGAAGTTCAGATCTTATATAGTAGATTATTGAAAGATAGAGGAATTTTTCCTTCCTTCCTTCCTTCCTTCCTTCCTTCCTTCCTTCCTTCCTTCCTTCCTTTCTCTCTTTCTTTCTTTCTCTACTTATTTATTTTATTTGAACAAAAGACTAATAGGTTGTTGGGGCAATTAAAACATGCAGAAACAGAGCAAAGTCAAGGGCACAAAATGTTTCTGTAACTCTGAAATGTATTGGACATCCTAACCTGATGTGTTTTCTTTATAATTAGCATACCATATTTGCCGGCGTATAAGACGATTTTTTGGCCCTGAAAAATATGCCTCCAAGTGGGGGGTAGTCTTATACGGCGAGTATATAACAAACTCTGTATTTTGAGTGGAAATGTTAGGGGGTCGTCTTATACGCCCAGTCTCTTATACGCCAGCAAATACGGTAAGTTGGTAATTGGTTTTATAGAGAAAAAAAAGAATTCCATATACAAGGAAACTTAGCAACAGTAGTTTGATATAAATGATTTACAGTAAAACAAGTAAAAATATTCTAAAGAATCTTCTTTTGTGATTTATATGTGAATATCCAGGAAGGCAATATAGACTATAACTAGCCTTTCCAAATTTATTTTATTGCAGAGTACAACATAAGTCAAAATTAATTTAGGATACATTTTAGGAGATGCTGAATTAGAGAAAAAGGGTTCAAAGAGACACCATCAAAGATATAAGGCATATGGGTATAATTGACTTCTGGCTTGTCTAAGCCTGCTTCTAGTGATTTTATATTCTAGAGGCCTGGTGCATAAAGCTCATGCACAGGTAGAACCCCTAGGCCTAGCCAGCGATCAAGGCCAATCGAGGCCTTCTTGCTGCTGGCCAGGACCTCCCTTTGTTCCCTGTCTCCCCCTGGTGGTCAGCGCATGTCATAGCAAGGGATGGAACTCCTGGTCTCCTTGGTCAAACTCCTGAGGGGACACTTTGTATATTAGCCTTTTATATACATAGATACCAGAAAATATAGTAATTGGGACTTACAGTAAGATCATTAGTAACTGCAGACAAACTGACTGCCACTGGTAATAGATGATAACCACTGAAATAATAAATTGGTTTACATTATTGTAAATCTTTCAGAAAATAGTTATCAAATACCACATGTCAGGCAAGATGTGAGATGCTGAGCTTCCACTTATAAAGTAATAAACCATAGATCCTCCACCCAAAGGCTTTACATTCTAGTTGGTAGACAGGTGGGAGGAGAGACACTTAAAGGGAAAATTGCAATGTACATTGTAGATTTTATAAAAGAAGTAATTAAAAGCCATAAACTCTTTGTAAAATGTTACGAAGATCAGCTTTACCTGCAGAAATCATTTTCAACAGCATACACTTTTAAGGTATCATAAAATGGTGATAGACAGTGTAGCAATCCTGATTTATGTGTGTTCTCCTGAATAAAATGGTTATTGTATGAAAACTATACTTCTTTTGTGCACCCTGCCAGTAATCTATTTTACATTTCCAATAAAGTTCCATAAATCAAAATCAAGCCTTCGAAGGTATCTTGAAAGAGACAGAATTACAAATAATGTACAGAGGTGAACAGCTGTTACACCAGATTACCCTTACTAAAAAAATGTGATAATGCAAATCTGGTTTTTTGTTTTTTTCCTGACAGTCATTTAATAAAATAAAGTCTCCCCAAGTGAGAGGTGCCTGACACCAAAGCATAGAAAAGGTGTTATGTACTCCAACACATTTTTTTTTTGCTGTCAAGATCCGTAAGAGAATATTCTAAAAATGACTTCCATAAATTCCTTTCTTTTGTTTACATTTTTGCAAACAGTCTTGTTCCTTGTTGTGTGCTATCTTGTGAACTTTAAAAAAAAATTGGCTTGTTTCAATAAAGTTATTTGATAGGTAGGTCTGCAGTTTTTTCTTGAATGATTATCTAAAGGTGTTATCAATGTACTCTTGTCATAATATCCCAGAATCTGTCGCCTAAAATAGATTAACAGTAGTCGGCCTCAATGGTTGTGGAACTCACTTTATATTCTATTTCAAGTTAAAGTAGAAAACCTAAAATTTGTAATTCTTGGGACGTGAACATAAATTAATTGTTTCACTGAGGAGAGATTGCATGAAGGAATGTGCTCCATAAATATAAATAATTTAGTTCAGAATGTGACATAAAATTATCAAATAGGATTGCTGTTAAGCAATGCAAAAAAAGGACACTTGGTTTATTGTTCTTAATATATATTTCAAGTACATATTTCTTAATATATAATTGAAATAAAACCCAAGAAATGGAAATTCAGACTTTGAAATTCCAAATGCTTGAAAATTATAAACCATTAGTTGATTGTTTTCATCTATTTCTTAAAATTTTACCTAATTGAAAGAAACAAAGTAAAAGTAAGTACAATAGAAATCCATTTGGCTATTGCGAGTAATTCTGCAATGAACATGGGAGAAGAGATATCGCTTTAAAGTTCTGATTTCGATTCCTTTGGGTATATGCCCAGAAGTGGATCATATTTTAGTTTCTTTTTAAAAAAATTTTAGGAACCTCCATGCTTTTTCATAATGGCTGCACCAATTCAATTCCCACCAACAGTGTACAAGATTTAAAAATGTTTCATGTCCTCACCAATACCTAACTTTAGTTTTCTTGATAATTGCCAACCTAATAAATGTGAGGTTTTGATTTTTTTATTTCCCTGATGTTTAGTAAGGTTGAGCATATTTTCATATACCTGTTGACCATTTGTACGTCCCCATTAGAAAATATTTATCAAATATTAGGTGATGTCAATAGTGAATAGAACATCGAGACAGAAAAATCAATAAGGAAATAGTGGACTTGAACTACACTATAGATGAATTGGATCTAACATACATATGTTAGAACATTCAACCCAACAGTAGTAGAATACACAGCCTTCTTAAATATACAGGAAACATTCTCCAGGGTAATTACATATTAGGTCACCAGGTAAGACTTTCATTTAAATTTATTCATATACTTTCTCCCACATATTCTATAGGTTTGATTCTTACACTAATGTATCGTGTATAATTTTACAACAAATTCAAAATATAAAAATGTTAAAAGGTGAGATGTAACTAAATGATAATCTGGTATTTTATTCTTCTCCTCAGAGCAATGACTTGCACAAATCCACCTTTCTTTACAACTTCCTGTGTCTGCTGCACTTCTTACAACTTACAGTCTCTTGGGCTCTGGCTAAGAGAATGACCTTAACTTGAGGTGTGTAGGTATTTAATTATTGGTGGAATTTATTTTCCCTTCATTCTTATACTAAGCTACCTTTCATGTTGATCCCAGTACTATACCTAAGAGTCATTGCTCAGTACACCCCAGGCAGGTAACAAAGTCCCAATAGATCTAGAGCTCATTTCTCATTCCCACTCCGGGGAGAAACATTTTCTGTAAATCCCAGAATGGTTCCACTCTAATGCTAATTATTATTCATTCTGCCAACTTATCAGAGCAGGTAAATGAAAGATAAAATTTCCACATATTTGTGCTTTAAAGAAAAGGCCTGTGATGCAGCCCCCAAGGAAATCCTTAACTAAGACAGTTTGCATTTGTTTCTTTTGTACTTTGCCATGACCTACAGCAGTAAAAAAAAATATAAATAGCTCATTTTAAGAACTGCAATATTCTCCTTCTCTTGTGCAATCCATCCCCAAAACTTCCCTTCACACAAATGTTCCAGTTAAATTTTTGAAGTTTTCCTGACTAATTTTTGGTACCAATTATCACAATTTTTCCCATCTTGCTGCATCTGAGATTATTAATGAACCCTAGTGTATATCCCTTAGGTTTCATTTTAGCTCATCCCCATGCTGTACCAAGTGGGATAGCCTATCTGGAATTATTTTTTTAAATAATAATTTTATTGGTTTCTGAGATGATGGGAGAGAGGAGAGAGGGGAGAGGGGAGAGGGGAGAGGGGAGAGAGAGGAAGAGAGAGAGAGAGAGAGAGAGAGAGAGAGAGAGAGAGAGAGAGAGAATGAGAATCATGATTGACAGTCTCCTACACACCCCACACTGGGGACCAAGCCCACAACCTGGGCATGTGCCCTGATGGGAAATGAACTATGACCTCCTGGTTCATAGGTTGATGTTCAACCACTGAGCCATGCCAGCTTAGGCTAGAATTGTTGATTTATAGCCATAAAATGATTTTATTTCTCCAGAAAGAAAGAAATAAACTCTTTTTTTTTCAAAACCAGGGACAGCAGGGGTTGGAGGGAGAAGTATATTGCTGATACTGTTTTTGGATTATAAAATTCAAAAAGCAAATAAGCCAAAAGGAAAACAAAAACAAAGGAAGAAATTTTGTTATAGACAGAAAAGAAGTTTTAAACAGATGGAATCTTTAATGAGTAGGATGATAGAATCTAATCAAGTTTTGCTAAACAAGATTGAGTGGCTAGAAAACCAAACTTGATTGTGTTGCTAGACTCCAGGGTCGGTGAATTCTGAAGGAGGAGATGATTTGATTGCATTTATGGAAATATAGATTCCTAAGTTACTGGCAACTGATACCGTGAATGATCAAATTAGAGTAAAAGGGCATTTTAGATGTCACGGAGAACTCTAATAATGGAAGAAACAAGCGGCTCCAACGTTTAAAATCTCTCATAACAAAAGGAGTACATAGACATTTCCAAAAAGGAAGACAGATAAATCCACTCTTTAAAATTATTATTCACTGTGCCAGTCATCATAGCAGGTAAATGAAAGAGAGATATTCCTCTTATTTGTGCTTTAAAGAAAATGACTATAATAAGCAAAGCCCCAAAGGAAATCCTTAATTAAGTGGTTTTGCATTTGTTTCTTCTGTACTTGGCCATGACCAATAAGTAAGATTCAACAGCAGTGGAAAATATAAAAAGTGAGACTAGCCCAATTGGTCATCTATTCATAATATTAACAATCATTTCATACATATGTATATCACATATTATGTACAAGGACATCGTTGTTCTTGTTTTCTTTTAGAGAGTTTTGTCTGGTTGTTTGTACATGTATCATTTCATTTTTACAACCTTCCTGAGATGGGTTAATTATTATGAATTATAAAGTGGATTTATTATTAATTCAATGTGTGATGAGAAAACTTTATTGCATAAATGTTAAATATCTTGCCCGGAGATAGATGATAACAGTTTTGAATCCATATTTAAACCCTGGAGGTCTGACTGCACATTCTTTTCTCTTAACTTCTATATTTTACTGCCTATAGTTTGCCACAGTGCAAGGGGATCTTGAGATACAGCAAGGCTTATGACTGGTAACATCAGATAGATGCAAACTTCCACTACTCAATTAGCTTGACTTTAAAGCACAGCTTTGCTCTGTCACATATAGCCTCAATCTGTCTCCTCAAGTTAACTCTGTCTGTTATTCAAGCTTTGTGGAGTCACTCTGCTCTCCTTGGCTAGTTAATCTTGACTTCTGCCCACGTCAAAACCTGACATTGTTTCTGTTATCCCTTCTGGTTATGCTAAGAAGCAAAGACCACCATCTTAAATCAGCCCAAGACTTATTTTCTCGAATAAATATCAATACAACTAACAGAATTTGGTGAGTTATGCCCCTGTAATTGGCAAAAAAATAAACCTGCTCAGTAGTTCCCACATTGACCTTGAAGAGACACATTCCCAACAATGCCCCTGCCTTAATCACCCTATTATCTCTCATTTTAACAGGGAATGGATATGCTACCCTTACACAAAGCTACCCACCCTCCTTTTAGTAAATGTGAGACCCAGGTTGTTACTCTTAGCCTGATGTTTCCTCTCAAAACTGGAACTTACGTGTTAGAAGTTTCTTTTCTGAGTGTACTTTACTAGGATCAGCAGTTTCAGTTCTTATGGGAAGCTAAGGAGCATGGCAAAGTACAGAAGAAACAAGAATTCAAACAAATGGCCAACTCAATTGATCATTGGCCCTAAAAGTCCGTATCTGACCAGCCAGGACACTGCCTGCATGGCCACAGCCCCTCTCCCTGATATCTCTGTTCTGCTTTCCCTCTTCCTCCTGATAAAAAAAAAAAAAACCCTTGCCTACACTAAGGTGATGAGATGGGCTTTGGAAGAGGCGTTCCTCCTCTTTTGGGGATGCTTGAATAAACCTCTTTCCTTCTCACCAGCATCCAGCTCATGAGTTTGGCTTTCGTTGCACCTGGCAGCTGAACCTGAATTTGGATACATAATCACTGTTGTAGATCCAAATTTCTCTTTCTTGCAATTTCTATAAGTCACTGACTCCAGTTCTTATAGACAGAAAAGAAGTTTTAAACTTCTTTCCATCCTGATTTAGTCTGTTCACTTGGGTATTTCTTCAGTATTTTAAACAAGTCAACACATTGTTCTTCCTCATAAGGTCTTCTACTTTCTCTTTCAAAGAAAGCTGTATTCATTATAATACCATCTCTGTCTTTATATGATCTCCAGTTTCAACACCACCATTTCCCACTCTCCAAAGAGAGCTGTAGGATGATAAAGTTTATTGCGAAATTCTTATACAATCTGAGGCTTTTAAAACGTTTCATATGAATCATACAAACAGGTTTTACCCACCATATTTCAGGCAAAGCTTTAGTAACAGTCATATTCCCTCTCTATTCGACACTCACTCTCTTTTTCTACAGATCAGTCTCACATTTTCTTACCATCTTCAACTTCAGGTCTCTGCTTTACCTTTCCTCTGCTTTATAGAGCAACAAACACAGTCTCACAAGATATCTTGTAAATCATTCAGAATGCTTGCAATTCCTACATCAAAAACTCTAAAATTTCTTCTAAACACACTCTGACAGCAACCCTCTTAGCACAACTCTCTTGTTCTTCTGGAATATGTTGTAGAAAACAATTCATTTTCACAAAAAAATTTAGAATTGGAAATGGCCTTATTCAATCTTTAATGAAGAATGTCTAAACTATTAAAGATGGTCATCTAGAAACTGCTAAACATATTCAGAGGTGGGAAACTCAGCACATTGTAAGTATGATGTTAAGAGGTAATTATTTTGAACTTATAGAGACTTAAATCTTATTTCAGACTTAAATTCATCTGCTTATCTTAGTCCCTAACTTCAAGGCAATATAGAATTAATTTATTCACTCCCTAAAGAAAACACATCTTCAAAAATTTAAAGTAAGCTTTCTCTTTTTTTATCAGCTTCATCTTTTCTATCCTTGTCATTTTCACTCTGGATCAATGCCTGGTAATTTGTCAATGCTGCCATTAAAATTAGGTGCAGAGAAGTGAGTAGCCCTCTCATGCTTCAAAAATGCATGCCATCCATCACACACAGAAAGCAGATGTGGGGATGTATTTACTATAGTATCTTTAGTAATTAGAATAGTGTCTAACACATAGTAGTAGGTACTCAATGAAAATTTGTTAAACAAATGAATGAATAAACTAGAAAGTATATTCCAGATGTGCCATAGAATAATTATCACTGTGCCTGGACACTGCACTTTTGTTTACAAAGCCAAATACAAAATTAATTTTTAAAATACCCTATTACAGAGTTTATTGTTTACTAACGTCTCTAGGTTTTAGCTAGGCTGGACTTGTTCTGTTATAAATTACTTTTAATTGTACCTTCACCCACCATGTGCTCATGTAATTTTTTAAAAAATCCCAATACAGTTTTACAGTTTTTTCTATTCTATTTCATTTTCTTAGATGTAGCCCATCTTGTTACTCAAAACTGTTCTGAATCATAAAGTGGTAATGCATCACATTAGGAATTATTTATCAGCTTTTTGTCATTTGCTTGTTTGATTCAAATTACTTCATGAGCCTATGATGATGAGAATTTCTGTTTATTGTGTTTACATTTTAATCTTTATGCTAAAAAGTCTACACAAAGTTTTTCCTAACATATATACTCCATCTGCCATATTTACAGAAGTTCCTCCCATGCTTTTGATAAGCTGCCATGTTTTTCTTTATATAATTACTGATTAAAAACAGGAAAATTCAGCACAATTCCAGAAATTCCATCAAAATGATTGATTCAACAAATATTTCATAAGCACCTACTATATGTCAAGATAATTACATTTAAAAGTCCTTACACCCAGGGGGAAGGCAAATAAATGTATAGCATACTGGAAGATAATATTAAGATTTACACAAAAAAAATAAACTATGGGTGATATGAAGCCTTCTATTTTAAACTACTAGTGAGGGAAGACCTTTCTAAGATAACATTTGATCAGAAACCTGAAAAAAATAGCTTAAAAAGTCATGAAATATCTGGATGGGGAGAGATAGCAAGATTTTGAGGTGAAATTATGATTGGCCTATTTTTTAAACATCAGCAAGAAAGCCAGTGTGTCTTAGAATAATATCCAGAATGAATCCATCAATGTGTTATTCAACACATCCTGACTAGGACAAGCCAAGTAGTCACTTATTCATATAATCTACTATTATCTAGCAAATTTTTTAAGTTTTATAAGCAGAGAAATCAACAGAAATAATACTAAATGCTTTGCTTGATTCCAGATGCACACTTTTTCTAATGTTGCTGGATAGAGTAACTCATAGACCTCCTAAGTCCACTGGCCTCCTAGATCAACCTCATAGAGATTATACATTAAATAATGGTTTCTATATCATTCCTTAACTCCTTACTTCTATGTTCTGCTAAAATTGAAGACTAGACAAGTTTCCATGAAACCTCAATGTTGTTTGAATATTTCAAGATTATTTTCTATAATGTTATCAGTAACAGCTATTCTAAAATTTTCTCTAGTGCTTAAGTTCCAGGAAGATATCCCACTTGAGGTATTGTTTCCTCAGCATGGCCTTCCCCACCAATAAGCTTTTTATAACATGATCATTATCACTTTTTCCCTAGCTTTCCCGGATTTGCCCTCTGTTACTCTCACTTCTATGTAATTAATTTTTCACAGTTAACTATGATTTTAAAGTGGTAGAAGGCTACCAGATTTGGACTTAGAAGAAATTTACACCCATTACTTTTACTAGTTCTTGGAAATGGAATACTAATGTCTCCATATGTCAATTTATTTATCTGAAAATTGAGATAATAATCAGTTACTTGCATGGTTACGTACACTGACTTTAAAACACATCTTTCCCTTGCTCAATATTCTTCCAAGTGACTCTTATATCCTAATAACCATTGTCTTCTATGACACTGCAGCTCCAAGGTTCATGCCTTTGCATGTATCTCAATGTGCCTAGAATACTTTCCTCTCACCTGGTATGTTTTTCTACACACAGCTCAAATATTCATTCCTCTGCCATACCTCATTTGAGTTTCCTGGGAAGGTGATTTCACCCCATTTAGCATTTCCATAGGACTTTGTACCTGTCTCTGTTATTTTTTATTTGTCTTTCCCACAGGACTGAGAAATATACAAGGCCTGGAACTATTAATTATTTATATTTGTATCACCTTGAAACAACCCTAGAACAAAGTGATATATAAATGATATAGACTTGCAATTGCTCACAATTTATGAGCATATTCACATAATATACCTCAAGAGTGAGACTGTTAGACAGTATATTTAAGATCCTTTGCTTCAAAGTAAGATTTACATTCCACCCTGCCACTTCAGAGCTGTGTTACCTGAGGAAAAGTCATTTAATATCTCTGAGCTTCGGTTCCCAATCTTGAATACACAGCACAGTGGTGAAACACAATGAGTGCCTACATAACACTTGATTATTTAAATCTCAGATATTACTCACTTTTTAGAAATATATGTGTATCTAGAAATACGTTTTGTACATATTAGGGATCAGAGGCATCTGTTAGTGTGCATGCCTGCAACATATAGTGTGGGGCAAAAGTGGATCTATATTTGTATGTGAAGCACAGTGCTTATTCTTATACTAGAGGGCCAGTGCACAAATTTCATGCACAAGGGGGGTCCCCTCAGCCCAGCCTGCACCTTCTCCAATCTCAGGAATTGGGCCTAAACAGGCAATCAGACATCCTTCTCACAATCTGGGACTGCTGGTTCCTAACTGCTCACCTGCCTGCCTGCCTGGTTGCCTCAACCACCTCTACCCATTGGCCTGATCGCCCCCCCCTTCCGCCGCCCCCCCCCCCCCGCTGGCCTGGTTGCTCCCAACTTCCCCTCCCAACCAAACTGGTTGCCCCCAACTGCCCCCCACCGCCAACCTGGTCACCCCATGCAGCTTGCTGTACGGTCATTTGGTTGTCCCTCACTAACCCCACTGTTGGTCTGGTTGCCCCACGCAGCCTGCTATATTGGCATTACTGTAATGGCATCCTGGACAAGTTGCATATTCCTCTATTATATTCTTATATTATGATTACTTATCATATTATTTTTATACAAACAACTGTAAACCTCCTTTGCTCCATCCCATAGTAGACAATCTATAAGACTTCCTGAATGATGAAAGAGCAGATGAAACATTACCTTTCAAAAGTGAATTTCATGTAAATTTTACCAAAGGAAAAACTAAAAAAAAAAAAAAACCACAAAATTCTAGAAATAAGGTAACTTGTCTGAGAATACGAAGCCAGCAAGTAAAAATTAGAATTCAACTTTTAAAAACTTCTAATTTTACAAAAGTACTTATTATTACACTGCATTTTCATGATTACTATGTATGCATTATAAGCCATTGAAAGTAAAGAAAAAGGAGAAAAAGATAAAAGATCAGAGGGAGGGAAAATATATATTTAGTTTACATTCAGTTTATTAACCAATTGGGACAACATTACAAATTTTGCTGACTCATCAGCAAATTCTTATTTGTGATTGGAGATTTATAATATTCCCCTTGACTCCTGCCACTTCCACACTACCCCATTTCTTATTATCAGCAAGCACATAATCTGCACTCTTTGCACTTCCAAAGAAAACCCACCTGCTATTATTTCCAACCATTTGTTCTATTTAGATGTGGATTGTGTAGTTCAAAGAGAATTAACTATGTAAAGATATAGTTTAATTAATATTTATTGAGAAGTCCTAAGGCACATTCATTTACTCAATGAAGAATGATTTGTTTTTTTATTTAATAACAACATGACATAATTTAATCTGGAAGTGTAGTTGAACTCCTTCAAGTAGTAATTAAGGAAGAAAGAATATATTAATGGCAATGCAGCCTTTTGCCATTGGGACAGACAGATCTGGCTGGCGCATGCAATCAAAAATGAAACAAAAGGTTGGTTTACTTTTCCTTCCTATTCTAAACCTAAGCTTACTGAAGTGAACAGTAATATAAGTTAATGAGAATTTCACAGAAGAAATACTAGTAGTATACTAGTATGCTGACAATACAAGAACCATGAACTGACCAAAAATAGCAGGGATATAATGGGGAGAAAAAAGTTAACAACTTAAATAAAGAAACCTTTTGTACAATCCAGGGTTTTCATCATAAGTAATGAAATAAAACCTATACTGGCTTTTACTCCTTGAGCAAATCACTGACAAATAACAGATCACCGACAAAAGACATGTAGGAAAACCAGAATGTCTTTCAGGAGAGCAGCAAAGAACAATTCTACCAACCAAGTTAAAAATCTCCTTGGCGGTTATGTTGTCTCATCTTTTTCATAACTGTGGTATGTGAGATGACACCTTCAGTGAAGCAAGTTACCGACAAAAGAAATTTAGGGAACAAAGCCAGCGGGGAAGATATGTCAGTTGTGGCTGAATATAGGACTGTGTGCTAAGAAAGCACCTGCAAGCATGTGCATTATACTAAGGAGAGCAGGAGCACAGTGGTCGCCACAATGTTTTACAAGGACAGAGTGAGGCACAAGTAGCATCAGTGTTCACTGCTGAGCCGCCCATCTCTGGAGAAAATAATTAGCTTTCTAAAGTTAGTTTTCAGTAGCTTTTCGATTCTTTTCATTCTTCCTATCTCTCTCCATCTGGACACCCTCTGTTCAGGTGCTAAAACCCAGAATTTTCATGTCCCTGAAGTGTTTCTGGAAGCCCTCTCCCTCCATGGTGGAAATGTGTACTGTTTAATTTCTTCTTGCATTATCGAAACTCATCTCTCCTGTCTCTTCCTCAGCAGATTTCCCTCACTTAAATCTCTATAATGGCAGCTGCAAAACAGCTGTTCTCAAAGTGTGGCATCATCAGAATCACCCAGAAGGCTTGTTAAAACATTCATTGACTCATGGGTGTGCTTTGTTGGTTGAGTGTTGCCCATGCACCAGGAGGTCACTGGTTCAATTCTAGGGCACATACCAGGGTTACAGGCTCCATCCCCAGTAGAAAGCATGTCAGAGGCAGCCAATCGATGTTTCTCTGTTGTCAATGTTTCTATCTCTCCCTCCCTCGTTTTCTCTCTCTGAGATCAATAAAAACATTTTTAAATATATTTTTATTGATTTCAGAGAGGAAGAGAGAAATAAAAACATGAATGATGAGAGAGAATCATTGACCCACTGCCTCTTGCGTGCCCCCTCATTGGGGATAAGCCCACAACCCGGGCATATGCCCTTGACTGGAATAAAACCCGGGACCCGTTAGTCCACAGTCTGATGCTCTATCCACTGAGCCAAACCAGCTAGAGCAATAAGAACATATTAAAACACACACACACACACACACACACACACACACACACACACACGCGCGCGCGCTTTGCTTGGAACCACCCCCAGAATTTCTGAATCAGTAAGGCATTTCCAAAAAGTTTCCAGCTGATGACAATGACAATGCTCCTGGTTTGGGGACCATCTTTGGAAACACTGCTGAAGAGCATCATCAAGCTCATTAATGTCTAGCCATTAAAGGATCATGGTGACAACACACGGTCCCTCCAAAGATGTCTTTTGTAACAATAGGTAATAATAATTAATATAAATTATTATATCTCCTAGTACATGGAAGAGTGCCCCTAGCACATAATGGGCACTTAATTATATTTTATTTAATGATTCTGATTGCAAAATAACAACAACAAAACGTGTCACATTTTTACTTCTGGACCAGTAATTGCAAGAATGGCCAGCAACCTGGGAAGGAGGGGCCATTCCAATAAACAGTCGCCTGCTTCATCCCTGGTGAATCCAGCCCAAATTAGGAGAAAGCATGGGAGTGTATAATGGTAGTAACAACGCTAGTAATGACACTCCACGTTTCCGTGAGAAATTTAAAGATCATGAGACATTTTCAGAGTCTGTGCCCACGGGGCTCAAAACAGTTAAACTCCACGTCTCAGACCTCAGTCTCCTAGAGAAATCTTCAAGCGCGAGTGCCGCACAGCAAGCATCCCAAAGCCGGTGACATCGGCGCAGCAGGAAACGCTTTCTCAGGTGCTGGCCAACCTGAAAGCTATTCACTCACGGCCAGCATCCAGAATAACCCGATGGCCCTTCCCCTGCTGGAGAAGGATGTCACCCATGGCTTAAAGGTAGGCATTTTGCACCGTACCCACTAAAAGAGAACAGCGATTCTTAAACGTGCGCTGTCCCAAAAATCTATTTAGGACTGCATTCAAAAGTGTGAGAGCTACAGCAAAACATGGAAGCTGTAGTGTAAAAAATGAAATGCAAATAGAGAAAGCAAAGCTCTCTAAGAGGAGTGTAAGCCTGGAACAAAGATGAGTCCATTTTGATTCAGCAGACATGACACAGGAACAGCATGAGGCCCGGCAGATCAGCAGGGCAGCAAAAGAAGGAGCGTTTCTGAAAAGAACACTAACAGCAAAAATTCCATTTGCCACAAATGGCCAATCTTTGGTGTTGAGATAGTGGATATATACATTACCTGTGATTTAAAACCTCTGTATGCCTTATGTTAACTTTTTATAGAAAAGTCCACTTTTAGGAGTTATTAAATAAGTTACGTCAGAACACTGAGCGAGAAAGAAAAAAAAGCCATCCTCAACCATCGGTGTTATAACAGGACGTATTTCTCCCTGGGCGACACGGCTCTGCTTTTTGGTCTTCATCATCCAACCCTGGGAACTCAGCAATGATATGTCCGTGTTACAAATAAAAAGGAAAATTAAGGTTCAGAGATGGGACTCAAACTCATACCACTTAAGGCAAACTTAACCTAGGTTATATAGCCACAGCCTTCCCCTTGGTGTATCTTGCCATTGAAGTTCTGGTTATTCTTTAACAGAATGCTATAGCATAAGCTAAGAGGAACACACCAAAAAGTATCCATTGCAAGTATTCTAAACTTATCTAGCATGACCTCAATTATTCCCTCTCATGCAATTGGTCTAGTTCATACTTTGTGCAGATTTGTTGTTTGTTATAGTTGGTCAAAATCCAGTAATTCTGAGAGAATTAACTTCTAAATCACCTGAGTTCTAATAACACCCGTGGCATACTGCATGTTTGGTATTTATTATTGTCAACAGGCATACTGAAGGGAGTGGTGGGGTATAAAAAAAAGAAAATTAAAAATTAATCACTATTATATAAGATGACACTATAAATTTTGAAAACAAGAACCAGATTCTATGGGCCTGACCATTTTGGATTGAGTACTGTGCTCTTTACCTGTGTGGGAACAGAAGCGATTCATTTCTCCATCCAGCTGATAAATGCATCTCTCCCTGAACCAAATGTCTGACAGCAGGAGTGGTCCCCAGGGACTCGCAGTGGCTCTCACCATCTAAGATAAAAACTGGCTGCTTGTTTCCCATTTTTGTTTTCATTTACTTTTGAGGTGAGCTCCATTTCTGAAAGAGTGTGCAGTTTTTCTTGAGTACCATCATTTGGACATTTTCAATTTTTGAGTCTAAACAGGAAGATAAAGATTCTCATTATTTTGATCCTTAAGAAGAATTCGCCAGAAATCTGTGAAAAATAACCGTAATGTGAACAGTTAAAGCAGGATTTTAACATTTTTGGAAATGTTAAGGCAAGCTTTTGTGTTGGTCAAAATATTTTTCTGCTTTTCTGCCCAATGATGATTAGTGACTCCTACTTAAGAGGAGGTATAAGCATTGTAAACCTGTTTGGGGATATATCAAATAGGAATTATTTGGGGATGCAAACACAGTTAATGACCAGAATGACAAAATTTGAAGTCCTTTTTCATGTAATTAATCATTTCAAATTTGCCATGTGTCTTGTGACTTTAACAATTCTCTACATTTAACTATCCAAGGTTATATTGTCATATGATCCTCCAAATCGGTATTTAAGTGTTTTCCATGTTTTTAATACAGCTCATTTAAGGTTTCTGTATGTTTATTTCACACACAAAAATGTTTTAGAAATGGAAGAGAGCGAACACAAAGTATATTTGGCCCATTTCATATTTTGTTCATATCTCGGAGTATATTCAACTGTAACGACATGTCTTGACATTTCACAAAGTTTGTAGCAAACCCATGAGGATGCACCAAAAAGAAACTTGCTGTTTTTAGATCTCAGAAAATCATTCTTCAAAGTGACTACCTTTGATGAAATACAATATTACGTTCAATCCCCTTGGTTCCTGTGACATTGAATTTATTATAGCAGGTAGTTAGTTATTACCAGAGGAAGGGGGAAGATGGAATCAGACATTAAGCCTGATTAACTAGGTAGGGGCAGCTTCAAGACGCCCCAGGGGACCGGACACCCTTCCCTACAGGTACTTAATCCCTGATTCCTGAACAGGCAGTCAGGGAAGACTGGCTTTCTATTATCTGAGGGGAATAGCCTGCTTCTTCCCATAGATGATGAGAGGGGAGAACAAGTAAAGGGGAAATTCCTCTGCTGATGCATGAGTAGCAGGAGCAAAAATGGGGACTATACAGGGGAGGAATCTAGTCTGGAAAAATCTGGGACAAAGGTGGGACAGGATAAGAGCAGAGGACCCCCAAGATCCAGGAATGGAATTGCAGTGGTCTGTAAACTGTGGCTTGTGAGCCTCTGTAGCTCTTTGGTCCCTTGAGTGTGGCTGTTCCACAAAATACCATGGCCTGGGTGAGCCTATTTTGAAGAAGTCGTACTAGAAGAAGTTTAAGCTTAAAAATATTGGCTCTCAAAAGAATTTTCGATGGGTGTACTTTTGATATTTTGCTCTGTTGACTAATGAGTTTGCCGACCACCTGTATTGGGAGAGGGCCCAATACAAGCCCACAAAGAATCAGGAAGAAGGTTGATTAATTTGAAAGAAAGTTTAGCCCTTTCCAAGCCCAAGCTTAACAAAGGCCCAGGGCATTGGCAGGCTCTCTCGTGCAGGGAGGCCTGAGTGTGGCAGCCACGGGGGCTGACATGCAGCCAGGAAAGAAAAGCCAGCTGGAAGGAAACAGAGACTGCGCTGGAGCCTGGATGCCAGGCAAAGGCGAGGCAGCTCTGGGTCCTGACCTCCTCCTGGGCTTGGTGAGGCCCTGGAGGCTGGACTTCTCCCACAGTGAGAAGGAGCAGAGTCCCCTGGTAGGGGGTGAGACATCTACCGTGGGGAGGAGGGGTCAGATGCAGAGAGTGATGTGTGGAGGGGTACAGTCCTTTGTTTTTTGTTGTTGTTTTTTAAAATATATTTTATTGATATTTTTCAGAGAGGAAGGGAGAGAAATAGAGAGCTAGAAATGTCGATGACAGAGAAACATCGACCAGCTGCCTCTTGCACACCCCCCACCGGGGATGTGCCCGCAACCAATGTACATGCCCTTGACCGGAATCGAACTCGGGACCTTTCAGTCCGCAGACCGATGCTCTACCACTGAGGCAAACCGGTTTCGGCTACAGTCCTTTGTTTTTGCTCCAAAAAAATCTTGCCACTGTGCCTGCCTCAAGTCTTCCCACGTGTGGGTCCTCACATGCATTTCCCAGTGCCTCTGCAAAAAGAACACTATTTCCACCAGCAACAGAAATTTCCTTCTGATCGAGGTAGATACAGAGTGGCTGTTCAAGCTGGCATGTGGGGTTTTGTGTTTTTATTCCGTGCGAAACTAGAACATGGGGCACAAGGGAGAGCATTCATTGTTCACAATTCTAATTTCATCTTCGATCAGGGTTGTATTCCGGGAGCCACGGAAGGCAATTCAATTGATATAGGAGGTTGTCTGAATTCATCTGGGAGCAAGGTTTGTCTGTAAATAATCAGTTGGGTTGCACGAACATTTTCTTCTCCACACGACACCACCTAGGAATACAAATAAAGAGGGAAAGGGCCTCCGCTCACCTCCATTTTATGATTGCTAGTGCCTTCACTTATATTACCTTACTTACTGCTCACAAGGCCTGTTGAAGTGCTATTTTATCCACATTTGGTGAAAAAGCTATTTCCTATAGACTTACCGAAGGACCCCAATGAAGGGAGAGACTGAAACAACACAATGCAAGCCCATTCCACGGCACCATCTTCTCCTCATTGCATCAAAGACAAACCGGTTAGTTACCATAGCTTTCAGAGGTCTTTTTCATTTCAGTCTCAAATACATATTGGAGAGAATTTTGGGAAGATGACCAAGTTGGAAGCACTAAGAATCTATCTCACCCTTTAGACAAAAGAATTACACTGGAAGAATGGACCAGACATACCTATTTTGGCACTCTGGAGTCTACTAAAGTCTTGCCACTTCCAAGGAAAAGTCTATGTAACAAGTACTGGGAACTCATGTGAACAAAGTATTCACCTGAAAAAGCTGGTACCAAAGGCAAGCTCCATATGTATCCTATCTTAACACTCCTAAGATACTGTGCTTATCTAACTCCCTGGGCAAATGGAGAAAACATTGTGGGCCTGCACTGCTACTTGCAACAGAGCTAAAAAGGACATGGACTTTGTTAAAAAGAAAAGAATCAAACAAGTAATTAAAAACATGTTATTGCAATTTCACCACCCCATAAGATCACTCTTCGCTCGGAATAATCACGGGGTTAGAGCTAAAAAAGCAACAACAGAATATACAGTACGGAGTCTCAATAATGCTAATCGTCCCTGAACAGGCTCTGCCTTTGTAATATTTTTTCCCCTCAAAGACCTTTGAAATAAGCTTCATTTGGAATGGAGCTTAAAACCCAACTGGGCTGAAAAACATCCACAATGTTCTTGTGATCCTTAATCTCTTTTCCAAGCCAAGAGCCAATCATGTCACATAAAACACTTTTAAGAGCCACCCAGAGGCAAAATTCTTATACCACTGCTGAAATATTCAATGATGGCTTTGAAAATCAAACACCTGTGTATTTTAAAGTATAATATTAGTGACTAAAGGGCAACACTCTATCAAACTTTTATGTCTCCCCTTAGAATATTTAGGGAACTACAGATGGGTTACAGTCACATTTGTAAATTGCTTATAGGGACTCAATCCCCCAATTCTGATTAAAAAGAGTCAAAGCTCATTAAAATCACCTTGAAAATTTTCTTTTTTTAATCGTTAACCTTGTCACTGGATCCCTAAAAACATATGTTGTGTGACCTACAGCAGATTTTACAAATGTGAAAATTTATTAGAGCATTTCCTTTTGAGATTATTTTTTTTCCTTTCATAATATTCAATTCACAATCACCTGTTACTGGATATTATTTTTACCAATTTCTAAGCTTTTTTTTCTGCTAAAAAGTTAACATGACCTGGCATGAGATTCCTGGTCAGGGCACATGCCTGGTTGTAGGCTTGATTCCCCAGTAATGGGCGTGCAGGAGGCAGATGATCAATGATTCTCACTCATCATTGATATTTCTGTCTCTCGCTCTCCCTTCCTCTCTGAAATCAACAAAAACATATTTTTTAAAAGTTAACATGAGAAAATAATTATAATAACAATAAAATGCCCTTTTTATTTTTATTGTACCTATTCTTCATGTACCCAACACAAATACACATACATTTTCTCTTTACATTGGATTTAATATTGAAAATATTGAATGTTTTATTATATTTCTTAGAGGCATTCAATAAATATAGGTAAGCAACTTGAATTAAGCAAAGTTCTGTCATTGGGTTGATACTAATAAAAGTACAGATAAAATAATTCAAAGGAGAGAGGTCTCTTGAAAATGCAGTCAGATAATTAACTTGTACCATATAGACAGAGTGACTCCTCCCCGCACTACAAAGTAAGAGGAGAAAAATTCATCACGGTAGAAAAAAACGGTTTCCTTAATTCCTGATTTAGAGATAATGTCTCCATTCACTTTAGATACACTGCAAAACTAGGGTTAATAGAAAGCATGGCTGCCATTGTTAATGCATCTCACACTTTGTTAAGGGTTAACTTTCTATAAATAGGCTCTTTTTTTAAATAATTGAATCATACCAATGGCTCAAGCTTGCTGTGAATCCAAAATAGCTCTAAAAAATAAAGTCTATTTTTTAAAAAATCCAAATTGAACTTTTGGTGAAGTCCATCAGTTCTAGTCCATATAGAGAACACATTCGTAATGAATACTTTTAGAAGTCTACAATACTGCAATGATTTTATTGAAAACTAGAGGCCCCAGTGCACAAAATTCGTGCACAGTAGGGTCCCTAGGGGCTGCAGGCTGTTAGGCGAGGCCTTCCTTCCCTGGCTGCCAGCCAGGGCTTTCCTCCATTCCATGTTGCCCCCTGATGGTCAGTGCACATCATAGCGAGCAATGGAACTCCAGGTCAGTCAAACTACCCAGGGGACACTTTGCATATTAATTTTATATATATATATATATATATATATATATATATATATATATATATATAATTGCAGAACTAGTCCAAATAAATATGACATTTATTAGTTTTTGTATATCAGTGTCATAAAATCAGGCCTACATTTCTAGAGATCTGCTTATGTAATATATAATGTCAAACAATTATGTAATATATAATGTCAAACTAATGCATTTAGTAAAAGTGACTAGTATACTAATTTCGAAGGTTCCAGTTGTCAGTTACATGAAGTAGTAATTAATCTTATTATTGTCAAGAACTATAAAGTGTCTGAGCTTTTGCCCTATTTGCAACCTAATAAGTCAGACTGCCACAACTTTATGGATGCCGAGGGAAGACAAGGCTCCTGGGTCAGAAACTAAGGCTAGATTATTACATAGAACAATGGCAGTCTCTAGAATATCAGCATTCCTGTGGTGTTTCCCTAAGGCACAATTCCCACATGGCAATGTGCAGTGGGTCAAATGATAGCTACCCAGGCGGTGGGTGGGGTTATGATAGAGGAACTCTTGAGTTCAGGGAATCTGAATATTTTATAATAACTGATCAGCATGCTTGCCTCTAGGCCTGGAGAAAGGCATTGCCTTTATTGTACTAAACAGGAGGCAGAGTTGTCCTTTGCTCCAAAAAGAGATGCTGTCTTTTCAGACCGTTTTCAGTACAAACATCCTAGAAGAGATAACATGGAACAAAAAGCAATCAGTGCCTTGCTTAAAATTTGTGCAGAAATGGAGGTTGATGGGGAGTTGTCACCCGAATTTTATAAGCATCTAAACTCCTGCCTTCTTTTTCAACATTAAAGTCATCCAAATAAAATTCAATTTCTATACCACTAAAAATAGTTTTGAGAGAGAATGTTCTATTTCTCACTCTCCTCATTATGTATTTGTTTTTCTTTAATGCACCAGATTTTTGGAAATCACTAGTACTCGCTTTAAATATTAAACTGCAAGAGCTGGAGGTACTTGGCACTAGTTACTATTAGGCATTCAGAGCAGACACATTTGAATAAATGTTTAAGCACTCACAGAGGTGAAAAATGACTGTGACACAAAATGAACAATCTTTCTTTCATCACCCAACAGTGCAAAGTAGCTGCAAGGTGAACTTTCTGTCTATTTGGAAAAATTAGATCATAACATATCATTATTTCTCAATGTAACCTCATTGAAACCTGAGAAACATTTTTATTATTCTCCCAAACTGAACACATTAGCACTAGAATTTCTTACTAGGTGAAACCTGAAAAGTTTATCAATAAGTCCAAAGTTGTTATTTTTAACAACTTCATTCTTTATAATAGAAGTAGCTGAATATCATTGAAACAGTTAGAATTGAAATCCAATGGAAAGTGCAAAGAAAAAAGAAACTACCAGAAGTGGTTTTATGTACATTTTAGAAAGACTTTCATCATACCCAATTACTTAAAAGGTAGCACAGTAAAAAATTTTGAGCTATTAACCATATCTGGCATAAGCTATCAGTAACAAATGAAAGCATTTATAACCGATGTGCAAAACCAGAAAAGAAAATAGCCATTAATAGCACAGGAAGCTCTAAAAAAAATAAAATAAAAAGTTCAGGAAGTCCCAACTTCAAAGAGAAATATCAGAAGAGAAGTTGATAAAAATTTTATGAAGTAGAACATCTCATTTTTTCCCTAGCAGTATGGTTTACTGTTTCGTTTTGTTTTGTTTTTATGATGAAAAACATAAAACATACAATTTTCCATCTGTCTTTTCAATTATAGTTCACATTCAATATTATTCTGTATTAGTTTCAGTTGCAAAACAGAGTGGTTAGATAATATACTTTACAGAGTAGTGACTTACTGGTAAAAATAGATATCCTAGGCCAGTGGTCAGCAAACCACGGCTCAAAAGCCACATGCAGCTCTTTGGCCCCCTGAGAGGGGCTTTTCCACAAAATACCACTAGTATTTGGGCAAGTCTATTTTGAAGAAGTGGCGTTAGAAGAAGTAAGTTTAAAAATTTGGCTCTCAAAAGAAATTTCAATCATTGTACTGTTGATATTTGGCTCTGTTGACTAATGAGTTTGCTGACCACTATTCTAGGCAAAACAACACACATACAGCTTTCCAAGTCAGAAAATGTTACTTTAAAAGGTCAACAATATATACTTCTGGCAATAGAACAGTATGAAACCAAGGTTCTTTATTAATTATTGTGGCAAATATCATAATGAAGAGATTTTCCATTTCCATTCAAACTTAGTTACAAAGAGAAAATTGTGAAATACAGCCACTATCTAAAAATTTATAATTTATTTTTGAAATCTTTGAATATCTTCAAGAAAAAGAAAACTAAGCATACAATGCTACTTAACACTTTTTTTTTCCTCCTGGAGTTTAATGCTTTTGTACTTTAGCATGTTGATATTCGTCTTCCTCCTTTACCAGACCGTAAGCTTTTTGAATGAAGAGATGTCTCATTTATAAGGGGTTGATATAGGACTAAGAAAAAAGGGTAAACCTAAAGAGGTAGTAATTATGGGAACTATCTATAGCTTGCTTATTACATAAAACCCACCAGAAAATGCAGCCAATCACAGAGAAAAGAAGAATGAAGAAAAGATACAGCTCTCTCAGGAAAGCTGAAATCACTTGAACCTCTCACCACGGAGGGCTCAGTCTTACATCTTAACTCTTGCAGTGATATGAAGACACAATGATGATCTTACAACTATCTAAGTTAAATTAATGTGGCCATTTATTTATCCAGCACACCAATTGTGTGTATAATTATGTACCTGCCTCTGTGTTAGGTATAGGTACATTGAAAGCAATGCTTGTCATCTTTACAGCACCATAACCTCAATTCACACATGTGCTATTAAGATACAGTATGAGAATGTGTGTCCTGGTGGTATGGACACAGTGATATAGGTGAAGTATCTCGTGTCCCCACCTGATACTGGTAGAAGTGGGATTCTTAGGGTGCTGTGGAGACAAGAATTTCCTGAGGCCCCACGGGAGGATGAGGTTGTGTGGAAAGCTTTATCAGTGATGTAACACTAAGAGAGTTTCCTTCCAAGGTCCCATCTCCCCCTGTCCCACCATGAGAAGGTCCCATTTTGTCTTTAGCAGGGCGAGAATTAAAGCCACTGCCCAGAGTTTCACTCCATATTAAAGTCCAGTCCAGTCCAGCATCTGGCTAGGTTAGCGTGTGTTCCCAGCTGCAGTCCATTGTGTGTGGGTTTTTTTCTGTCTCTACTATCTCATTCACATCAGACCTGTTTCAGTGCCCTTCAAAGTACAAGCAACCGAGAAACAAGAACACTACCCAGTTTGTTGATATTCTCTTTATTTGCAGCCAATAACAAGGAAATCTGGCTGGAAATTCACCCTCGTTATAGAAAAGAAAACTAATTTGAAAAACTTTTAGATAAAATACTTCAGTGGCAAGTTGTGTCCCTTCATTAAGGAATCAATGCTATGTCTATATGGTTTTATTTATTATTGGTAAAATGTTACCTTTCCATTAAGTGTAGTAGTGAAAAGTGAGTTGTAGGCTCTCAAGAGGTATAACCACCATATTTGAGGACAAGTTTAGGAAATAACTAAATATCACTAAAAGAATACCTAGTAGGAAGTTAAATAAACCAAAGTACCTAAGAACTAGTCTTGGTGGGATTCAGATACCTCTTAAATATCATCAAGTTACTTGATGTGAAATGAATCCCATGACAGCAGCCAAAGGAAATATAGTTCCTAAGAGATGATCTACTTCACTGGCATAACAATAGGCTAGCATTTCATTATAAAGGCTAAATGGAAAAAGCCCATGAATTAGAATTTTTCAACACAATCCAGGATATAAATTCTATAATTTGTCAATATGTGGAAAAGAACACTGGAGAAATAGAAATATATAAAAGGAAGATCAATAGAGAAAGCAGTCAAATATACCCGGGTATGAGGATAAAAGCAGCTGATGAAATTGAAATGCTAGAGCTGCAGAAAGTAAAATTTAACTAACTTACACTAAAATTGAGACAAGCCCATCATAATGGTAACATATGTCCATGAGCTTCCTAAGTAGCAAGGTGTGTTGAGAAGTACGCTCCCACATTGTAAACAATGTGTAATCATAACATACAAGTTTGGGCCATGAGAGAAAAGAAATCTATAATACCTAGATTTTTCTTACTTATTTGATAATTCGCTTTTCTAATTCAACTTCAAAGCTCAAAACATCAGGATATTCGATTTCCAGCACAGATAGGTAATAACCATGTCTTTCTAAATTCAGAAATAGGCATAGAATTAGGTGAAAAGAAGCCAGACGAGGTTGAGAAGAATCCAGAAGAATTAAATCCAACCTGAATTAAGTCCTACCTGTGTCCATAATCAAACAAAGTTTGAATTCAATCCGCAAAAGCTAGAGGTAAGGAGTCAATAAATGTAAAAGTTCACAAATGCAAGTTAGAACTAAATTTGGCCTATGAACAGAGAGAAGAGTCCATGGAAAATGCGACCTCTACAATGTGCAACGAAGGACCCCAAAGACAAGAGTTTGTGGTAAAGTTATTCAATAGTTTTAATACATGTTTCTTCACATGTTAATTAAAAGCACAAGTGCTAGCTACCTAATAAAAACAAAATGCTGCAAAAATTAACTTGAATAATAAATGTTAAACAGTTAGCTGTGTCTGGTACATAACGGGTCCGTAAAGGGGCATGATTAATAAAGGAATTGCCTATTTTAACTACTGCCTCCGAGGAGATGTAACATCTAAGCGATTTCAGTTAACATCTGTTAAGGGATCAATTGACTCTCAGTTAACAACCAGAAAACCTTCAGAAGCAGCTGGAGTGAGAAACCGATGTTTGCAGATCAGAGTGATGGGGTGCTGGACAGGAACCAAACACAAATTGGAGGCACCTTCTGGGGCAGGCCCTTGTTGACACGGAATACAGTAGGTTAATAATCCAAGAGCCAAAACGTGTGAGCTTGACTCTGCCCCTTCTCAACAGCCATGTCAACATCTCCAAAATGGAGTTTTCAAGCTTGACCTGGCGTTCTGTGCCTCAGCAGGAATGCACCAGGAGAAATATTCAGTGATTTAATGAGGACTTTTTATAGGTTTTTTTCCATTTAATTTCCTAACCCTACTGCTTAATTTATTCTTAGGAGGTGCATTTATTTCCTTTACTAATGGATCATTAAATAAAATATTCAGTTAAGCACCTCCACATAAATTGTGGAAGAGCATAAGAGCCCATTTCTCAGACAGCTGAGCGCCCACATTACAATGCTCTTTATTTCTTTTCCTTTTTTAAAGATATTTTATTGAATTTTTACAGAGAGGAAGAGAGATTGATAGAGAGTTAGAAACATCGATGAGAGAGAATCATCGACCAGCTGCCTCTTGCACACCCGCTACTGGGGCTGTGCCCGCAACCAAGGTACATGCCCTTGACCGGAATTGAACCTGGGTCCTTTCAGTCCACAGGCCGATGCTCTATCCACTGAGCCAAACTGGTTTCGGCTAATACTCTTTATTTCTAACATCATCAAACATCAATTTGTTTTCTTTATTTTGTATAATGTCTTCCTGAGGCATCTGGTAGGATGAAATAAGGACCCCCCCCCAAAGATTTTCCATGTCCTAATCCTTGGAATCTGTGAATATTGCCTTAAAGAGAGACTTTGCCAATCTAAGTTAAGAAACTTGTGATTTGGAGATTCTCCTGCATTGTCCAGGTGTGCTTTAATATAATTAAAGGTGTCCTTACAAGAGGTGAACAGAGAGAGAGACAAGACTGCAGAAGGGAAAAGGTGATGAGATGAGCTCTACGGGAGAGAGACGAAGATGTCATGCTGCTGCCTTTGAAGCTGGAGGAAGGGGCCACAAGCCAGGGAATGCGAGAGCTCTGGCTGCAGCTGCTGAAAAGGCAAGCCAAGGGGCTCTCGCGGCCTCCAGAGCCTCCACGGGGATCCTGGCCCTGCTGATCCCTTGGCTTAGACCCACTGGAACTGGTTTGGGACTTCTGACTTCCAATACTCTAAGATTTATGTTGTGTTTAAGTCACCAATGTTGAGCTAATTTTTCATAGCAATTCTAATAAACAAATACTCTTGTTCAGGCACATCATAGGGTAAGTCTATGAAGAAAGGGTTAAAGGAGGTCAAATGTTAAAGCATTGCAAATAGTGAATTCTTAAAGTACAAGAGCAAATTTAGTGAATTATACTTCTCAAAGTAATTCTGATAGATTTAAACCCAGTGACAGGTTTAACATTAAATAAACCAAAAATAATTGATACTTTTATGAGAAATTTCCTATGGAATTTGAACTCACTTTTCCCTTGCCTCCAGAATAATGTTCCTTTCTACCTTATTCCTAATACATGACAATAAAAGCCAGCACATTCACCTCTATGGCTCACCAAATGAAATCTTTTGCTTCTGAATTAAGTGTGTAAAAGTATTAAGTAACACCAACACATAAAATCACACAACCAAAGACGATACATATTTTTTCTCCTGATAGGATTTAAAATATTTTACAACAAAGAGGAGAAAAAATATATATATATATATATGTATGTATATATATCCATGCATAAAAATTATATTAAGGGATTTTATAAGTATCATTTTGTGTTTCTAAATGACCTTTGTGTTATTGTCTCTACTTTTAAGATAGATCATATCCTGAACATGAAAACATTATATTCATAAAAAGCTTGTATATCTTTGGTGAAGCTTAATCATGTTATCCAGTTGTATTTACTGATCATCCTCTTATTTATTTAAGACTAATGAACACCAGAGGAACGTTTGGAAATTGAAGTTTGCCATTCTCACTAGCTTTTGAAAGATTTGGAAGTCAAAGTACTCTATTAATGAGTCATGTGTTTTTTCTTTTTAATTCAGCAGGTAATAAAAATGGGCATGTCTTCCTTATACAATGTGAAATCAATAAGTAACAACTAATTCTGCCCTCAACATTGGTTATGAGAAAGTTTGTGCTATTGATTGAGGATATAGAGATCCTGGTTAGCCTTATGTAATGGCTGATCAAAGATAGAAAACAAATGCTCTCAACCTCACAGAACAGTGACTTCTAGGCAATGTTTTCCACCTGATGCTGCTCGGTGTCTCCACACCCAAGAGACTAAAGCTAGAAAAGAATATAATCTGGAAAAAAAGGCACACAAAATAGGGTGTGAAAATGAATGGTAAAATCTATTCCGCTTTCTCTGTCAAAGTTAATGCAGTATAGAATAACCTAGATGGATTGAAAGATTTGTGAATCAAAGTGCTTTATTCACTATCAGTGTCTCTCTTTTTCAATTCATCATCTAATAAATATATCACAATAAATATATATATTGTTTTTCTGTTCTACCTCCTTTAGAGCAATTATGCATCAGGAGCCCTGACTATCCTCACTTATTAATGAAATCAGATTTTCCACTTCCTTTTTATGAGCTGGTTGAACCCCAGGTTAACTTCTCAATGATATTAGAATTGATATATTTCTAAGTATAATTGTCTTGACTATTAGAATTGATATATTCTAAGCTATAATTGTCTGTTCACATCACAGCCTCAATACTGAGCAAAGTTGAGAGTGGTGTGCAATTTTTTGAGAAATCTTCAATGTGGAAATGGAGGAGCATTATAATTCAGGTAGATTCACAGAACAGAAAGAGGAAAGCACAGAAGAAAAGGAACCAAGTTGGTGCTGAGAGGAATATGCCAGAGATGCTAAGTCTATGATGTGACTCAGGCAAAATGCCCACACTAGGGTCAGGTTCCAAGCAAATCTGCATTAACAATGAACTCCTTATCCATCCTGTTCTT
Organism: Vespertilio murinus; assembly: GCA_963924515.1. Lineage (NCBI taxonomy): Eukaryota > Metazoa > Chordata > Mammalia > Chiroptera > Vespertilionidae > Vespertilio > Vespertilio murinus. The sequence goes on along the minus strand of OZ004717.1, from coordinate 16,704,928 downwards.
GAATTATGATCTTTCCCTGAGATATTCATCTCATTTCTCTTAGTGGTGTCATCTACTCCAGTAATTTCAACCATCCCCTTTTCAGGGTTTTCTGAATCATTGTCCAATGGTTCTGAGTTACACAGAAATGGGTCTGAATCTTAGCATGTCAACTTATTAAGTTGGACATGCTGCTAGTTAATAAAATTTTTATCTATAAAATGGGTATAATATTGGCCTTAGAGATTTAAGTTTATTATAAAAAATAAATAGGATAGTGTATTTAAAATGTTTAACAAAATGTGAGCCAGCATAAGTAGTTAGTAAATATTGCAAAGTATAATAATTAATCCTATACAAAATTCTATATATTTAAAAGCCAAATAACCAGAACGCTAGAACAACCAAAACAGCTGGTTGCTTTGAAATGCACTGAGGCCCTGATCGGCCCCCTCCACCCTGATGGGGGGTAGGGTGGGCCAGCCAACCTCCCATAACCTCTCCCCCCAGCTGACACTAATCAGCCCCAATTGGGGCCAACAGCCAGACCCCACCCATGCACAAATTGGTGCACCGGGCCTCTAGTGTCCTTATATTTCCATTTTAATTAGGTAGCTGATTCATCCCCTTATTACTTAAAGCATAAATATATGCAATTTCTTTTTTCTTTTTTAGCAGTGTGTGTGTTTTATAATGCTTCTCCATAGTCATTATTTTGACAATGGAAAATTTAGAAAGGAAAAAGAAGAAGAAATTGTTAATCTCACTATACTATATTTGACTACTGTTTCACATAGTTTAATTTTTAGCCTTTATTATATTAGGTCAGTTGGAATTTTACTAAGTAACTTAATTATGGCACTGACTTCATTCTTAAATAAATATATAAACATTATTTAAGTGGTTTAATAATAATATTTTGTTTGAACATACTAGAATTTGTTTAATAAAGTATTCTGTTTTTACTACTGAATAAGTACTGCATAATTGTAAGACGTGTGTGTGTGTGTGTGTGCGTGTATTTTGGGATTATGGGAAGCTTTCACTTCTCCTTAGTATAAATTTCTTGAATTTTCAACAAACATAATGAGTTTATATATGATACTTTATATATTATATTACTTTTCAAAAAATATTGTAGCTATATCTATTCTTAGTATTCATTTATGTTTTACATACTCTTGCATATACTGGGTGATACTTCTTAAAAATCTTTGATAATTTGATAAGAATGAAACTGCTTTATACTTTATGTCCTTCACTTAGGATTTATTTTTTAACCTATTTTACAGACACCAGGCTGTATTCAGTAATCACTGCTCTTAGAAGATAGTTCCTACACACCACATTCAGGTAACACCCCATCACCTTCCAACTGAAGTCCCTACTCTTTTTCTTAGAATTGAGTACTTTCCCAGTGTGATCATAACCATTTTTATGCCTTTTTACTTATCGATCCACCTAAAATTATAATTTCATACCCCTTTGAGACTGACCTTCAAGGTTCGTTCTCTGTACTCTGAAGAATTCATTTAGATGAACTCTTTTCAGATTTCCCATTCTTACACTTGGCTGACTTCTTAACATCTCTACTTGGATATTTCAAAAGGACCATTACCCTAACACATTCAAAATAGAATTAATTAAAAGCTATCATTCTTACACTCTTTCCCATTTACAAATGTGGCAGTACCACCCACACAGACATTCAGGTGAAAACCCCTCCTCCTTGGATCCACCATCTAAATACAAGCAAGCCTCTAGCTGCACAGCGTATCGCGTTCTAGAAAGCATCTCCATGCCCTCTGCGCCAGTTGGTCCGAGCTACCTGTTCTTCCCTGGATCATGCGGCAGCCCCTTCACACATGATCCTAATCCCTTGCTTAAGCTCTTCCTTCCTATGTCCCCTCCTATCAGCCAAAGGAGTAACAAAGTATAAAGAAAGTTTAATCTTACCATGTCATTTTTCTGTATATGTTTTTACCTAGTTCAGTTTGTGCTATAAATAAAAGGTTGTATATTCCTCCTCTTTAAAACTCATTGTTAAAAGGTTAGTATAACATCATTAGACTAGGCCATTCCCCTGCATAAAGCTTCAGTGGCTCCCTCTTGCACCTGAAGTGAAATGCGCACCCCTAAACAAGCTGGGCTTGCCAATCTCTCCAGCTTCACGGGGTGCCTCCACATGAACTGTGCTCCCGGGCCATCAGCCACCTCTCAGACCCTCCGAAGTGCCTACTTCTTTCTTGAAGCTGACTTCGGAGCACGTTGTGTTAACATGAGAAACCAAAATCAGCCTCTCTTTTGGCCTGGAATTGTACATTTGTTTTTACGATAAAAATGTGGCTGTATGCCACCCCTCTCTAATAGAAGGTACTATAGGGGATTCAAACTCTTCCAAAAAAATGAAAAATGAAAGAACACATTCTAACTCATTGTTAAGACGCCAATATTAGCTTGATATCTATACCAAAGCCAGACAAAGGCATCACAAGAAAAGAAAAATGCATACCAAAATCTCATGAAAACAGATGTAAAAATCCTCAACAATAAGCTGGCAAAGCAAATTCAACAGCATATTTTAAAAAAATTGTTTGGCATGACCATGTGGAATTTATTCAGTGAAGGCAGCATGGTTCAACATAAGGAAAACAACCACATGATCATCTCAATAGACACAGAAGAGACATTTGACAAACTCCAACACATGATTAAAAATAGCCAGGAAGCTAGGAATAAAAGAAAATCTATTCAACATGAGTAAAGGGCATTTATGTTTGTGTGTGTGTGTGTGTGTGTGTGTGTGTGTGTGTGTGTGTTAATGTAATATTGTACTCAATGGTGGAAGACAGAAAGCTTTTCTCCTAAAAACAAATTAAAGAAGGAGAGGCCCTGACCTCTCTTTCTCTCTCCCTCCCTCCCACCTCCTCCCTCTTTCCCTTCCACTCTCTCTAAAAAAATCAATGGGAAAAATATCCTCAGGTGAGGATTTTTAAAGGGGGGAAAGAGAAATGGGAGGTTATTGCTTAATAAATAGAGTTTCTCTCTGTGATGATGGAAAACTTTTTGGAAACAAATAGTGGTGATGTTTTCACAACAGTGTGGACATAATGCCACTTAATTGTACACTTAAAATAGTAAAATGGGCCAAAACCGGTTTGGCTCAGTGGTAGAGCGTTGGTCTGTGGACTGAAAAGTCCCGGGTTCGATTCTGGTCAAGGGCATGTACATTGGTTGGGGGTGTGCAAGAGGCAGCTGGTCGATGTTTCTCTCTCATCGACGTTTCTAGCTCTCTATCTCTCTCCCTTCCTCTCTGTAAAATATCAATAAAATATATATTTTTTTAAATGGTAAAATGGCATATATATATATATATATATATATATATATATATATATTCTACAATAACATTTTAAAGTGCATTATTGGAAAATTAACCAAACCACATAAGTATATATTTACATAGTACAATTTAAAAATGATTTTTGCTTGCATTTGTAGCATTTATCCTTCCAAAATTGTGAAAGCTTAAAACCACAAAGAAGAGTAGTTTATACTATATTTAGTACAATACAAATGAGAAAATATAACTAGTAGCTATTCAGTATAACTGAGTGATATGGTTTCTTGCAATTAAAATAAATTTTATAAAATAATTATACAGGTTGTATAGAGATATGACAAAAAAGAAAATTTTAGAAAACACTAAGCTTTCTCAAATAGAAGTGAGAATAGCCTCATGAGGCAGGAATTATAATCTCTATTTTGCACATGAGTGGAAACAACAGGTAAGTAAGGAAATACACATTAGTGTATCCTTTGCACATTATTATATTCTTTGCACATAGAAGAGCGGGCAGGACAGAGCATGTACTCAATATATTTTTTAAAATATATTTTATTTATTTTTTTACAGAGAGGAAGGGAGAGGAGAGAGATAGAGAGCTAGAAACATCAATAAGAGAGAGACATCGACCAGCTGCCTCCTGCACATCCCCTCCCAGGAATGTGCCCACAACCAATGTACATGTCCCCAATCGGAATTGAACCTGAGACCCTTCAGTCCGCAGACCGATGCTCTATCCACTGAGCCAAACCTATTTGGGCTCACTCAATATTTGGATCAACAAACAATGATCCAACATCAAAGAGATCCAATGTAAAAAACTATATGTAATACTAAAACTATGTCAAGTCTTTAGATAAAGAACAAATCAATAAGACCGAAGTCAGAGTAGGAAGCCAGTTTGAGAAAGCAACTTTCCAGCTGCTCTTCTCTTAACTAATATCATAGGTTATTGGCAGCATTCTATCCCCCACAAGCCATCAATGCTTCATTTAGCCAGAATCAGTTTTAAGTATTAAAGACACCCTATGGTAAGTGTGCGGCATCTAGTCAGCAGCAGCTTTTGTGGAATTATCAAAGGTATTCCCATCCCACTGCCTCTGTAAATCTTCCCCATAATGACCTCCACTCTCATTGATCATGGATTGTTCAAGGGGATCCTACCACACCGACTTGGCTCACTTTTATTGGTATTTATTCAAATTGCAGGTCTTGCTGAAGCAGAAGCTATTGTTTGCTTTAAACCCCGGCAACCAGAATGTTGTCGATCAGACAGCAGCTTCAAATTCTTTGGAAAAGGGATAATTGGGGTGAGAAGGAATATAATGTAGAAGAAAAAAAAATGTGAGCTTTCAACATTTTTTTCCTTCTCAAAACAGGAAGCAATAGATTCACAGAGAACGAAAATTGGAAGTCACAATGGGCTTTTAAAAGGATGTGTTATTTTTTTTTCCCCTGGCAAAAGTCTTACACAAGAACACTGGAATCTTGTTAAATGACTAAATAAGCCCCATCACAAAAAGCAGTCTTTGTGAAAGACATAAAAAGAGGGGGAAATATAGAATGTACTGTATAAGAGGATTATATTTAATAGCAATTAATGGATTCAGAATACGAAATTAATGTGCACTAAAGATGGTTGGGTTGAAAACAAAATCCAAGGATGGAGCATTAAGACTAAGTTGTTTCTCCTTGGCTTTTGTTTTCATGTGTAGTAGTTTGGCCTCTTGAAGGCAAAAGTAGAAAGGAATGAACCTGTAACCATAGAAACTGCATGTGGCTGTAAGAGAAAATGTGCTTAAGATGTACAAACACCAAGTGAATATGCAGTGCATAACAAAAACGTATTTGGGGTTGTCAAACCGAAGTACAAGTGGGAATATTGTTCACAATGGTCTTTGACAGTAATCCTAGTTCTTAAGGAGAAACCTGCTAAAAACATAGATTTTGGTGGATATCTCTCAAGATGAAACAGTGGGGGGGGGGAAGTACTTTTTGATCATTGTAATCTTTGGATGTGCTAGGAAGGGATTTATGGAAAGCATATAGATCTTAAGTTAAACTTCACTTAAAGATATATTATAATCAATTATATATGATTATATAAATAATCAGAGTGCTTGTTGATTATATTACAGTCCCAGTGAAAAACTAGTGTTGCACTTTGTTTTCTAGACAGAAGGAATGAGAATATTTATTTCTCAAGCAGGACCTGAGCATTATGAACAAAACTAATGATAAGGCCAAGAGGGCTGTAAAAAGGATCAAGGGAAGAGAATTGGTTTTTTAGCAGAGTAATGGATAAATCAAAATAGAATTTATATATTAAAAGTGCATGCACAGCACTTTTCCATTGTAGACTTTACTTGAATAAATAAAGGCCCAGTGCCCGAAATTCATGCATGAGCGGAGGGAGACGCTCAGGCCGGCCTGCACCCTCCTGCAATCTGGGACCCTTCAGACATCCCTCTGGCAATCGGGGACTGCTGGCTCCTAACTGCTCACTTGCTTGTCTGATTTTACCCTTAAAACTCAAGCCTCTTCTTTTTTAATATTTATATTTCTTTACTTTAAAATTCAAGCTTCTTGAGAACATGAGGCATTTAACATTATTCCATATTCCTTACAGAGAGCTAAGCATGGTAAACACAACAAATACTTAATACGTATTGGCTTCTAGGCAAACACTTTCCAACCACGACTGTTTTAATAGGCAGTCTCCAAAAACTTGACCTGGAAAACCGAAAAGTAGCCTGCTCAGATTTCAGGCATCAAGGGCTATTAGCAGGATTTCTACCGCAATTAAACTCTAATTCTGAGCTCTCAAAGGTCTGGACAAACTTCCCTTCACTGTCTCCAAAGTGTCTTATTCATCACTATCCCATTGCCTCCTCTTCAAACCAAGGTAACAAACGAAACCTTTCATTCTGATCTTCCTTTCCCACAAGGGAACAGCCAAACCTCAATGGAAATAATTTCCTGCCAGAAGTCAAGTCCACATAGTGTGAGACTGAGGACTGTAGGGCTGACTATGCACATGCGCAGTAACAGGCTCACGTTTTTTGGCCTTAGGCACCCAGGTGTCCTCCACAATCCCACAATCCTCTGGCCGCCCACTTCAGCTTTTTCTAGCTCTTTAATTGGTGTTTCCTTCAGTCCTGTTGCAGCATCCAGAGCCTCTGGTCGGAGAGGACTTTCCGTTTTGACGTTGGTAGCCGTGTTCTATTTGGAACCAGGGAAGTATCCAGAGCACTGCTGCTGCCCTGAGCACGTTGGTCCCCAGCGCACTCATGGAACAACCGCCCATGCAGTCCACGGCTGGAGCCATCCTGGTTCGCAATGAGAAAGGTAGGTGCTGAGTCATTTTCCAATTGGATCTTCCTCTTCCTTCCCCAGCACACTCCACACCTACTCAGGCTGACCAGCCCAACCCTGTAGACCCTTAAGAATTTCCCCCCTATGTTTTTCTTTTATTATTTTTTATTTTTTATTGTCTAAACAGGGCTCTTTGGCCCCTGGAGTGTGGCTCTTCCACAAAATACCATGGCCTGGGCCAGTCTATTTTGAAGAAGTGGCGTTAGAAGAAGTTTTAAGTTTAAAAATTTGGCTCTCAAAAGAAATTTCGATCGTTGTACTGTTGATATTTGGCTCTGTCGACTGATGAGTTTGCTGACCGCTGGTATAAAGTTTTACATATGTCTCCTTATTTCCCTAATTACACCCCCCCCCTCCACCATTCCCACTCCTGGCAAGCCGCCACCTCCCCAGTGTCCGTGTCCATAGGTCATGCTAATATGCAAGCATACAAGTCCTTTGGTTGTTCTTTAAACCCCCTCCCCTACCATTTGTCTCTGGATCTATTCTTGTTCATCAAATTATGTTGATCATTATATCCCACATCTGAGTGAGATCGTGTGATATGTATCTTTCTTCGACTGGCTTATTTCACTTAGCATAATATTCTCCAATTCCATCCATGTGGTTGCAAATGGTAAGAGTTCCTTCTTTTTTATAGCAGCTTAGTATTCCATTGTGTAGCTGTACTGAAGTTTTTTAATCTACCCATCTGCTGATGGGCACTTAGGCTGTATCCAAATCTTAGCTATTGTAAATTGTGCTGCTGTGAACATAGGGGTGTATATTTCTTTTCCAATTGGTGTTTCTGTTTTCTTGGGATATATATTCCTAGAAGTTGGATTATTGGGTCAAATGGGAGTTGCATTTTTAACTTTTTGAGGAAACTTCATACTGTTCTCCATAGTGGCTGCACCAGTCTGCATTCCCAGCTGCAGTGCCCCCCTATTTGACTTACCCCCATAAAACTCACACTATCGCGTTGCCTAGGAGTGCACCTAACCACTCCATGGGGGAGAGGGCCAGGTTGGGTGAAGGACCATGGTGTTCTGGTCTCTGGAGGTTCTGGTCACTATGACATTCCGGTCACTGGCTTTTTATAGAGAGAGAGATTTAAATGCAATCTGAATAGTCTTCTGTTTGCAGTCTTACTCCCAAACCAGGCAGTTAACTCCCTGAAACCAGGAATCACACCTGCTCATAATCATATCCTCAGTGCCTACTGCTGTGCCTTGCTTAGAATAGGTACTTCAGATATTTGCTGTGTGACTAACAGAAAAATCAAACAAAGTGATTATAACTAGGTGCAGAGAGATGGTGAACTAGGGAAAAAGGAGAGAAGACGTGAAACTAAAAATGTAGGAAGTCATTAGAGCTTTGTTGTCAGGAAAAAAACACATATACTTCAAAGGGTGATGTCAGACTTTTTATACCCACACTGGTTTTACAAAAACTCTGAAGAAGGTTAAAGCAGCTCTTAGAAATACGATGTAGTTAAGAATACTTCTGTGTGTATTAAATTATCTGGGAATGTATGTATGAAAATCGTAGCAACTTTTTGTATTGCTAAAGGAAATGCTAGCTGTGACTGCTCCCAAAATAACCCCCAGGCCTAAATTGCCTCGTCTCCTTCAGGTGGAGTGTTTCAGGCCATTCAGTTTCCTTGGGCCTGAGGCTGAAACACAGCTGAAGTCAGGATGTTACCTTGACCTTCCCTGGATGTTTCTGTGGTCAACAGACCTGAGGCTTTGTTCTTAAAGAAAGTTTGACACTGACCAGAATCTGATGTTCGGGGGGCTTAATGATTAAGGAAGGGAGTGGAAAGACAGAAAGGAGAGAGGATCATGTTAAAGTAGTTGAGTTTCTGTGCAGTTACACTTCTGTAACTATCAGCAAAATCAGCCTCCTGTGTTGTATCATCACCACAAAGCTCCCTCCTGCTACTCATTTATATCCACACCCACCTCCTCAACCTTCTGATCCCTAACTACTGCCAAGCAATTATCTATTCCCTATCTTTAAATTTCTATTTTGCATTGAAATGTACTTCAAAGAAAGAATAAGAATTCCTACCTGCCAACTGTCTCTTTAAGCAACAGTTCTGTTCCCTAAAATATTACAGTAGTTCCATATGCTGAGATATAGCTGAAGTACTTACACTTTCCTCTTCATACTTCTGATCATTCCATAAAGAGTTATTTCCCAGAATTAGTAAAAACAAAATATAAATTTTAAAAAGGTGCCATGTATTATGGGACCACTTATTTCAAGGTTTGTGTTCTCGCTAATTACAAGGTACTATCCTTTAAGTCCAGGATTCTAGAATCCAGGGCTCACAAAGGATTTCCTTCTAAAGGTTACAGCTGAAGGATCTCAGCTAAGTTCCAGAGCTGGAGAGAAATGTCTCTATGTTAACATCTTTCATTCCAATGGTGATCGTTTGTATTGCAAAGGGGTCAACAGCATGGATCTACAACAGTGTTCTACACACTACACTAAGGAATATTTTATGTACATTTTTGGTTTAGTGTTTATAATAGCTCTAAAAGAGAAGTTTTACCATCCAATTGTAAAGCTCAGGAATCTAAGTCTCAGGGATATTAAAGACATTGTTTATAGCATGGTGGGTAAAGAGAGAGGATCTCCCAAGAGCCAGATGATCTGGATTCTAATTGTGGCTTCACTCCTCAGTATCATGTGACCTTTGGGAAGTTAGTAAATCTTTTAACTTCATTTTTTTTTCAAGATTGGTAATAATATCCACTTCATAGGGATCCTATGTTAAGTGAAATTGATCATCTAAAGTTTATAGTGTGTTCTAGAGGCCCAATGCATGAAATTCGTGCAAGAGTAGGCCTTCCTTCCCCTGGCTGCTGGCACCAGCTTCCCTCTGGCACCTGGGACCCGGGCTTCCCTTGCGAACCCAGCTTCACACAAAAGGGCATCTGGTCCAATTAGCATATTACACTTTTATTATTATAGATAAGCACTATTAAATTTTAAATGTATACCAACTCATATTAAGCACTATTAATTTGTAAATATTATTACAGTGATGAAGTTTTGCCAGATACTCTAATCCCCAAAGACTTAAAGTGAATAAAATATGATCCTGCAATGAGCTTACTGATTAGTATTTTATAATTTCTAAAAATACAAGTTTATATAAGGTATAGTGGTTAACATAGCAACGTGGCCAATTATATGGGTCTCTTGAAGAGCTGTCATTTAATCCGAGCTATGGAGTATAAATAGGAGACTAACAAGACAAGATAAGTCAAGGTATTCTCAGAGGGAAAAACAATACAAAGGCAAAGAGACAAGTCATTTTCAGAGAAAATGTAGTGTGATTCTGTTCAAGTATCAAGTATTAGAGGAAAATGAAGGAAGCCAGGGAGGGCAAGATAGGAAATTTGGATCCAGGTAATGTATTCTATAATAAGGAGTGTGAACATTTTGATTTTAAAAAATGAGAGGAAATTGGTATTTTAAAGTATTTTGGTTTGGTTTTGTTGTTTAGTGTGGGGTTGTTTTTTTTGTTTGTTTGTTTTGTTTGTAAGAAAAAAAGATATGATCCCTAGAGGGCCAGCGAAAAGTTAAAAATTAATTACAGGAAATCTTCACAAAAGAGTTAGGAAAATTAATCTTATGAAAATAAATAATCACAATAATTTGAACTAGAACTAATGTTTCTGAAGCTATATATTTACATCTTATTCTAAATTGAAAAAAAACTGATCTATAGAGTGTGGCTTCTAGGCAAGTTATTAAAACAAAATCTAAATATAATGAACAAGTTGAATTAGCAAACCAGGTGGTGTGGAGGAGTGAGTTGGACATGTCTCAACCACCAAGCACAAATTAATCTATTTATGTTGTATCATTGTCATTATTAAACAGAAAACGGGGACAGGATGTGAAGGGTGCATTTCACAAGTACAAAAGCTGTATATAAGCATTCTAGAAAGTTGCAAAGTCAAGAAAGATACAGAGTGGGTTTGATAAGATCTTTGGGGAATTCTTAGAAAAACAAAATAATATGAGAAGTTCAAATAGAAATTAGTTTTACATGAAAAACATTCCGTCAAGTTGTTACAAAGAATACAAGTGTTGTCATCAACATCTTTAAAATTATAAAATTGGTTTTCACGGAATAAAATATTTCAAAGTATTTTATCTCATAATATCTAACAGCTAAATAAAGTTTACTATTCTCAAACATCTTGGTTTCCTATTAGATATATTCAACAAGACATATAGGTTTTCATATTCTATCAGCCATTCTAAGGTTGACTCTTCCAGTGCTATAAGGAGCTCCCGTATAGAAACAGTAACCAGTTTGTGCTCTTAACACACACACACACACACACACACACACACACTATCATGTCCATTCTTATTTTTTAAAAGCAGATAAGTAATTTTGATATATCAAAGATGACTATCATATTAAGACTACATATATAAAACACCTTCATGGAGCATTTGAGAATAATTGTCTAAAAATAATAATAATCCACTGATAATAAATTACCTGACAATGTGTATGGCAGGTTTATTTACCAGTTAATTTTCACCTACACAAATGTGTTTGTTTATTTCACCGTTCTTCTCTCAGAATTTAAAGATAAGATATTTTGCCAGGCCTGATGGAAAGTGTGTAGAATTTAGAGGATGTTGTTTTTGAAAATGAGGAAGTCTGGAAAAGAAAGAGAATATGGATGAAATGGTGTTTTGTCTGCATGGGGCTCAGAGGGTTCATCCCAGCCAGTATATTTCAGTGTCAGGGAGATGGTATGCCTTAAGTGGGCAAGAGCCTTCCACCAGGGACCGCAGCAGGTGCTAACTTGCATAGTGCCACTCAGGCTGTATGAGTTTAGGCAGATGAATTGACCACTCTGCTCTCATAGTTTTTAATCTGAAAACAATGGGAATAAAAATAGTAGGTAATTTATAAAGTGGTCATGAGAGTTAAGTAAATGCATATTTTAAAGCATTCAGAAGGCATCAAGAATCCAGTGACCACTATATAACTGTTAGCTATTATTATTTATAAAACAATAACTTATTTTGCTTCATATTCTAATAAACCTCACCTCTACATGCAAGCCTTTCCTCTCTCTCTCTCTCTCTCTCTCTCTCTCTCTCTCTCTCACACACACACACACACACACACACACACCACATCCCACATGCTTATATATCAAGGAATTCTAGGAAGGAGGAATGACACGTGCAAAGGCAAAGAGACAAGGCATTTTCAGACACAATGTGATTTTATTTTATGAGAGAATCAAGTATTAGATGGAAAATGGTGCAAACTGATACAAGACAAGAAATTAGGATGTATGTAATGTATATGTACATAAGGACAAGTACAGTTCTCAAAACTCCTTGGTCCTGCTTTCCTTCCCCAAAGAGACAACACTTATTTACACTGTTACTCCAAGAATACAAGCATTTATCAAGCACTCACTGTGTGAGCTAAAAGTTATGTGCCACAGTATATCACAGAATAAACATAAAAAGATTGTAGTTTTTAAATATTTTAATCTTATCAGAGCACATGAAAGTAACAGGATACCAGTCCCTACATTAAAAAGTTTAATACGAATAATCCCATACTTACAAAGCTTTCAATATTTGCTATTCAGAGAAATAGAAGATCACATTTAATGGGAGAGGAAAGAGGCAGTTTGAAGAAGGAAATGGCATTTAAAGTTATGCACAAAAGAAGGTTTGGATTTCGTGACTAGAAATGTAATTCAGAGCATCTCTCCAACTTTTCAGTGGGCTGTCACAATCTTTCTCTTCTTCAGCAGCATAAACCATGTATACTCTATAACTGTGCAATTTCCAGTGAACTTTGGTTATGATTGTTAACATAGTTCAGGTTGCTTTCCTCAACATCTTCTTTAAAAGCCACCTTCAAGTTAAATATGATATGATTGAAACATCTTCTAACTTCCTGACATCAGAAGCGTGTGCAAGATTTGGCCTTTGCTGGCAGGGAGCCCTGATCTTGCTTGGGCAGGGACAACAAAGTCTAACATCTCATTAAATATTTACCCGCACGTTTTGAAAAATTTAAGACTAAATGAGTTGATGCGATTCAAAAACTTGAAACAACACGTCAGATACATAGATTTGTATTTGTAATAGCTCCACCATTTTTGTTATTAAAATGGCAAAAAATGTAATTCAAAATAAAAAATGAAAAGTAGTTTTGCAAAAATAAAAACCAACTTCTTCAATTTGACTTGAATGCTATAAGTGTTTCAGTATAAAAGATGCTAAAGATGACCTTAGTAGATAAGGTCATTTTCTGAGCCAAACATACATTATTCAAGAGGGTAGCACCAGCAGACCATGGTGACCTCGAGGAAGCTTGGAAGTGCACAGCCTTGCATACTGCATGCCAAGTGTCGGAGCAAAGAGAAAGGAACCCCGTGCTTGATTCTAGAGAGGTGCATTTCCATTAACCTTTGATGCTCTGCTCAATATTAAGGCTTCCGTTTCCTAGCAAGCTTATTTCCGCCAGCCTTTCTTGCTCAGAATCTCTTCAGGTAATACTGTACAAGAGATTTTAATAGCAGAAAAGGGCACTTGAGAAACTAAAACTCAGGAGTGATTTGGGGGGAATGCAACAGGATGTAGCAGGAAAAACACAAGAATACAGACTGGGCTTCCCGATAGCTCCGTGATGTAAAAGTAGTAGGACCTTTTCAGGTCACGTGAGCTCATTAAGCATCACCATGAAAAGGAGGACAATGTCCTCTCTGTTTGGAGGAAGGTTAAATGCGATAAGATATTTGGAGAGTCTAGCTTATCATTGTGAGTACCCTAGAGACTTAGTAATGTCTGTTCTTGAATCTTCTATGGAAATACAGATATAGAGATCCTAAGTATGGAAGTGATTTTTGAAAATACAACCACTGATCTGATGACCAAACTTTATTTCTTCTTTTTAGTTCTCATCCGACTCATTGAACCATATTGATCACCATTTCGTTCTATAAAATTTCTTTTTTTTTAGGTTCTTCCCTTCTGTGGTATTCCCCAGGGTTCCATCTTTGGTTATCCTCGATTTTACTAAATGACTTCACTTACTCCTATGGATTAACTTCGACTTTTATGTCAATAACTCCAAAATCTTTGCTGCTGTGATTCACTTGTTATTTGTAAATAATTAAATTGTCTTCACATTAGGATAGAAAATCAGACTCATTATCTTTGTTGTCAAATCTAATCCTCTATCCAGTCAACTTCTTCACCCACAATGTTCAATACATTACTTTGTTCTATTCATTCCATTTTTTTAAAAAAGACCTCTTAAATTGGTTCATGTCTCACCAATTTTACGACTACTACTCTAGTTTTAACCCTCAGCAGTCATCTGTCCTATTAAGAAATTATATTTGAATTCATCTCCAAGCCTTTAATCATTTTTCTTTCATTATTGAGTACAGAAACCACTAACCACAGTGAGTACTTGAAATTTCACAACTTTTGGCTTCAAGTATAAAATTCACACACCAGATTTTGGAAAAAGAACATAAAAAGAAAAATATAAAATAACAGTAATAATGTTAATATTGATTACATATCAAAATCATAACATTTGGGATATATTGGGTTAAATAAAACATTAAAATTAATTTACCTAGTTATTTCTACTTTTTAAAAAAAAAAAGAAAGGTATATATATGTGATTCACATCTTATTTTTACTATACAACCCTATCTAACCCATTTATCCATTTTCTTACTGGAGTCATTTTTCTAATTTACAAATTGGATTGTGTTATTCTCTGATTTAATCCTCTCAAATAAGTTCTCAATATCTCTGAAGCAGGACTGCCTCGTGGTGTCATTCTAGAATACATGAAAATATACTACTTTGGTGTGGAGAAGCACGGAACTTGGTTGGAAAGTTTGTAAGGAGGAATCTCCAAAAGTCAGAACCTCTATGGTGAGCCGGCCAAAGGCAGCTACTCCTACCTTGACTTTTCCAAACAAGCCTGACCCCCCAGAAGTTTTACTGGAATATTTTTAGTCTTCAGACATCCTTGCTTAAAGGACACTGCAGATGCATGTGTCTTTGCAAGAATACTTACTCTGCCGATAGTATCTAGAAGTTAATTTTAGTTCAATCTGCTGTTACAATTAAAGCTTAAGGAGGCAGCCGAATGGGGCTGTTTGGTTTCCCAAGCCAAGCAGTCCGTTAGCCCTCTCATTCACGGCAATCGTGTGTCAGAGTAATCATTTATCTATTGCTCAGGGTCTGCTGATCAGCTCTGGCACTTTTGGTTGTGCTACTCTACCTGTAAAACAAGATTAAATTCTCTAGCATGGCTTCATAGTTCTCTCAACTGACATCAAAATCTTTATCCCATATCATATCCTGTCCCAACAATGAACCCTGGTCACTTTAGGCTCACTTGACTAGTTCCATTTCCAAACAATCTACTAACTTTTATGACCTCATGTCATTTAACATGCTGTTTTAAAGATTTAGAAATGCCCTTGTCTAAGCAATCACTAATTCTCTCTCTCTCTCTTTTTTAAAGGTTTTTTTTTCCCCTCTGATTTATTGGAATGACATTTGTTAATAAAATTATATAGCTTTCAAGTGTACAGTTCTATAACACATCATCTGTTTTTTGTGTGTTCACCACCCAAAGTCAAGTCTCCTTCCATCACCATTTCCCTTTTACCCTCTTCTCCCTCCCCCACCCTCTTCCCTCTTGTGATTACCATACTGTGGTCTGTGTCTGAGTTTTTGTAGTTGTTTCATCTCTATACCACTTTCAGCCAGCCTCCCCACCTCCAAACCCCAATTTTCACAGTGCAATTGAGACTTGAACTTTCTGGAAAGGCTTTCCCTTCGAACCCCTTTCCAGGAAGAACAAATTACTTCCCTTTGTTCTTAGTAACACTTAGCACTTGAGTGTATTTTGAACTCATTACGTGGCAGGAGTGGTTTACATGGATACCTCATTTTAATATACCAAATTGTTCAGATGAGAGACTAGGATTTATTTTCTAAGTCCACATTTTTTTTCTATTTATATCCTACTCTCCAGTAGTTTAAATATTCTCCTTTAAAAAATGAATGAATGAATGAATAGCTGGCTTTAGTTGGAAAACTGTACATTTTTAGAAGTTAAAACTATAATTTTCATTTGATAATAATAGTAAATGATGGTTTCTGCCTATCAGATATGTATAAATCTATGTTTAATTAAAATGGGCATAATATTGCCGAAACCGGTTTGGCTCAGTGGTAGAGCGTCGGTCTGCGGACTGAGGGGTCCCGGGTTCAATTCCGGTCAAGGGCATGTACATTGGTTGCGGGCACATCCCTGGTGGGGGGTGTGCAGGAGGCAGCTGGTTGGTGTTTCTCATCGACGTTTCTAGCTCTCTAGCTCTCTCCCTTCCTCTCTGTAAAATATCAATAAAATATATTTAAAAATATAAAAATAAAAATAAAATGAGCATAATATTTTAAGCCCCAGACTTTCAGAATATCCTGAACTAGATAGTATGTTGAGTGAGTCCCTCTCTGCCAGGGACAGTGGGAAAGAATCAGTCAGGACTTGTCAACCTCGTTTCTGGCAGGCTGAGACATATATATATGAGAGAAGATGCATTAGGAGCAAAACCGGAACCCAAAATATTTTTAAAGGGCTTCCAATTGACCACATGGTCTACAAGGAAGCAGTTAATTCATCATATTTTCCTTTTAGTTGCAGCCTGGGAAGATGGAGACAAATGTTATCTTTGGCAGAGTGGCTGAATAAGTGAGAATGGTTCAATCAGGATCTGCAACTGTCAGTTATTTCAGGATAAATTGTGTTCGCTCACCTTCCTACAGGCTTTTAGGCCCTTATACTTCTGGTCTAGTGGCAGTTTTTAAAGGTTTATGGGATAATGAAAAGAAAAGGCACCGAGAGACTAAGTCAAATTAGTCTTCTCAAACTAAATATATATATACCTTTAACTGGGATTAAAGGTAATGACTTAAGTTTCTACCATCTGAAAATACATGTTTTGCTGATTGTTGTATCTGTTTATTCTACTGATGATAAAATTGTGTCACAATTTTAATCAGAACTTTTTATGTGTTAGGTATTATGCTAAGGATTTTATGTGTATTATTTCACATGATTATCCACACAACTTCATGAAATATTCAGGTATCAATTAGAGTGACTGGACATAAGACAGTCAAAAGTATCTCTGCCTAATTAAGCAAAAATATAAATTTAATAAAAGACTTTTGGATCCTTTCAGATTTAGCGAGCTGAAGGACCGCCAAAATTTGAACTAGAAAGGAACCAACAACAGCCTGGGGTCTAAAGAACTCATCTTAACATTTTCAGAATAGTCTACTAAGGACATTACTCTGCAACTATTACACAAACATTATTTGTAGCAAACATAACAATATGCTTCCTTTTTTAATTTTTCTATTGATTTTAGAGAGAGACACAAAGAGAGGAGAGAGAGAAACATCAATCTGTTACCTCCCATATGCAATCGACTAAGGATTGAACCCGCAACTGGGGTATGTGTTCTAACCGGGAATTGAACAGTTAAACCTTCAGTGCACAGGACTATACTCCAACCAACTGAGCCACACATATATTTTCTCTATGTGGACAGTTCTCTTGATACTCTAGCAAAACTAGGGTTTTCCATAACAAATCACTTCATTTCAAACATTGTCAAGTCTATCTGTTAAGACTTCGAAAAGACTGTTCTGAAATATTATAACATAAAATATAGAGTTAAAGAATTTTCACATAATTCTGCCTAAAGTAAAATTGTATCTTTGTAGTTCTGGGGTGAATCTTGATGTGCTTAGTTCAAAGTATTGGGATAGGTTATATTCTGAAAGAGGGGGAAAAAAGGTAAATGGTATCTTTGATAGCTTATCTGAGTCACTTGTTCTTAACCATCTAAGTTTGGTAAAATTGATTTGGCAGAATGGAAATGCCAAAATTCATAGAGCCTGAAAACTTTTTACTTTTGAGCCTCTTTCCTATTGGTTGATCCATGTTTTTGTCTTTATTTTGTTCATTAAATAATAAATTAAAAAATATATCGATGTCTTCAAAACACAGGCTGCTTTCTCGAAAACGCTCTTTGTAGTCTTCCCAATCTAAGTACTATCTTTTGGCAAGAACTTCAACAAAAAACAGAGTGAGGCTGGAAAGATATTAAATATTAAATTGGTCATATACTGAAAAGAGTTCACAGAGGTCTATGGGGCAAAAACTTTTCAAATGGATAACTTTTTCAAGGGTCATAATGTAGACCCAGAGCCTTTAAACTAATTAGGTTGAAAAGCTTGATTCAGCAAATGCAGTTTACTTACTACAAATCACATTTGACCTCCCCCAAATTTAGAAATGATTTCCATTACTTTTGACAGTAGTATGATGCCTCTAAAACTTTTTATCAATGTAAGAGGGCAAACCTTCAACCCTGGCAATGATCTATTGCACATCTCTTTACAGTCATCAGTAAGTGCATAAAATCCCGCAGTGCTGTACAGTCGGAGGTATTTTCTACCTTTAAACTTGCTTTTATAAATGGCAACATTTCCCTTTTTGAATATCCAATGAAAGTACTTTCAAACTGACAGGCAATACCATTATTATAATCATAAGTGAAGGGTATAAATTTGTTTTCCAAATTTAATTTCCTTTGTAATTTTAAACAAAAACTACACAGGGTATGTATATCCCATATGGAAAATGGAAGTTTAGTGTTAAGCATAAAAACTAGTTATTTTTTGTTAACATTAGGTAGATTCTGTTAAATATGTGACTAGAGGCAGATTTTAAAACATGCGCAAGCAAAATTAAGGAGAGGTGAGTAAAAGAAGAAACGATTTGTCTTGAAGTATATGTGGCTTTGCCTAAGCTATTTTTTAAAAATATATTTTATTGATTTTTCACAGAGAGGAAGAGAGAGGGATAGAGAATTAGAAATATCGATGAGAGAGAATTATTGATCAGCTGCCTCTTGCACACCCCCTACTGGGGATGTGCCCCCAACCAACGTACATGCCCTTGACCGGAATCGAACCTGAGACCTTTCATTCTGCAGGCCGAAGCTCTATCCACTGAGCCAAACCGGTTTCAGCTGCCTAAGCTATTTTAACTCAGTTCAAATTCCAAAGCGTTATATGCCATAGAAAGGTGCATTATATATTGGGAGAATATGAACCAAGTAAGGCGGCTGCCTGGCTCACAGATATCCTCTCTTCTCTAAGAAAAGCCAGATAATTCAAGGGTGCCATCACCTCTACCCTAACGTCCATAGGCAATTTTGTGAACCAGGCTTACTTGATCCACTACTTCTATGGGAATTTAAATTTCAAAGAAGAAGCAAATTGACCTGATAGTCACTGGAAATGAGTCACCTGCGCTCAAAGAAGAAAAAGAGGCTCCTAAAAACCCACTATTATAGTTTTTAACAACTCAGCTTTTAGCTATTTTCTCAATTCTGTTAGCTACTCCAATATATTTCCATTATATTATTTACTTTTTTTTCAAAGCCTTATATGCAACCAGTAGGAACTTAACTATGAAAGTGGTAGAGGTACATCAGGATGTTAGCCCTTTGCCCCTCATGCAGGCATCACTCTCTTATAGAAAGGCAGGATAGTGTGTTGATAAAGGATAGAGATATCTGTGATCCATGTTCCAACTAGGAGGTGAAGGCAAAGGGTCTTCATAAGAAAAGGAAGAGGAATAACTGCATTTAAAAAAGGAATGAGCTGAAACCGGTTTGGCTCAGTGGATAGAGCGTCGGTCTGCGGACTGAAGGGTCTCGGGTTCGATTCCAGTCAAGGGCATGTACCTTGGTTGCGGGCATATCCCAAGTAGGGGGTGTGCAAGAGGCAGCTGATCAATAATTCTCTCCCATTGATGTTTCTAATTCTCTATCCCTCTCCCTTCCTCTCTGTAAAAAATCAATATATATATATATATATATATATATATATATATATGTGTGTGTGTGTGTGTGTGTGTATGTATGTATATATATATATATAATTAATTTATTTCATATATATATATGAAATTAATTTCTAAGAGTGTCAATAGGCTAAGGAAGAAATTTAAGTGCAAATGATGCTAATTCTGAAGAATGTCTTCAATTTTCAGTTCCATAGTCATAATGTCTCATAAGGCCTGTTTCTTGTTACCTTTGCAAACAGTTGTTTGGAATACAATCCTACTTTTAGCCAAGACCAAAGTTTATTGCGCCCAGTTTATACATCCCCAGGTTTGAGGAGTAAGACATGCAAAGCAGTTCTTCTGGCACTGCAGCTGCGCCCCCATTGGAAGTGGTTCCATTTATATTACCTCTCACAGGAGAAAAAGTTCTTGAATCCTTCTGTGTGGGAAGACCACGGACCGTGACACTGAAGTAGGTGTTAAGTGAGGAGTACTGTGTGAAGACATGAGGTAACATTTTATCATTAAGGAACTCAAAAAAGTATAATATATCTGAAACTCAAAGCATCAAAGAAAATGCCTAAGGAAAATACTGGATAACTAGGCAGGGATCGAATCATGAAGGAAGTATGCTATGCCCAGGAGTCGACATTATATCTTGCAGGGGAGAGATAGAAATTGAAAATGTTTGAAGTTTCATGATGCTTGGGAAATATATCTTTATTTGTAGGAATAGGGTATAGGTCATGACCATTACATAGTGTGTTAATGTTATTGTCATAATTAGCTAGACTCAATATGAACAATAGGAAGTGAGCAATGGGGAAGCCAGACATTGTAAGTAAGGTCATCTGGGCAGCTTCACCAGGAGCTGTAACTACCCACTCCCCAGGGCACCATCAGTCCATGCCCTAAACTCACTGGGGGAAGGGATCAAACAAAGGGGAAGATGGCACATGTCCGGGGTGATGTAGGGAAGGTGCTTGCCTGTCAGTCTGGCCTAAGGAACAATGGGTTGGCTAGGTAGTGGGACCATCAGAAGCACATGAAATTGTAGAAAGTTAAAATCCCCAAAGAGTTTCGTCTTGCTTGGTCTTGTTCACTCTTGCACTCTCTTGTTCCATGACCCACACTCGCCCATGTGCCTGTGTATTTTTCTTCTCCTTAGCCATGTAGCTTTAAGCAGCCACATGGCCCATAGCCATGCAGACTATACATGCAGGATGCTGACAGGCCAGGACTTTAATATGGAATAGAAATTCTAGGCAAGGGTCTTAATTTTGGCCCTGCTGAAGACAAGGATGGGCTTCTTCCATAGCAAGAAAGACAGGAATGGGACCTCCTTAATTTTACATCATCAATAAAGCTTTCCACAAAACCCCATCCTTCCATGGGGGCCTCAAGAAATTGTTTTTTCTCACAGCACAACTTCATTGATAACAATATTACACACACACATATATTTGGTCATAAGATACAAGTAGCAGTAGATGAAGGGAGAGAAAAAATAATTGAACTAGTGGAAGAATATATATATATATATATATATATATATATATATATATATATATATAGAGAGAGAGAGAGAGAGAGAGAGAGAGAGAGAGAGAGAGAGAACGAGAACGCACACGCGTGCAAGAGAGCACATGCATGCTCACACCAGGGTTGTAACATCCAAAATGACTGAAGGTTCGACTAAACGCGCAACAGGTGAGCAGGCTGAACTGCTGACCTCTCAGAGTGAGAGAGAGAGGTGAGGCAGTAGCTACTGAAGAGGCCTCTCTCTCCCAGAGGTCAGCAGTTCAGTTTGTGCCTCAGCAGCCTGGTGTGGCTGCTGATTAGCCCCACCTCTATGATCAGGCCCAGAGATGCTGACTGGCATAAAAACCGACCAATCAAAACAAAATCTAGGTGAATTGCAAGGAGCCAATGGCTGCCTAAGAGGCGGAGCTTTTTTTTGACACTGACTGACATAGAAACTGACCAATCAGAGCATACTCTGGGTAAGCTGCAAAGGCATAACCTAAGGTTGGGGCTGTGAAGGGGTTTTAAGGGCAACAGTTTTATGGTGTAAGGTGTAAAAAAGTGATTCAATTTTTTTAATGACCAGTTTGGCAGTATAGTGCATATGGCTGGCTATCAGTCCAGATATAGGGATTATGTGTTTTTGTCTGCCAAGAGAATCAGCTCTGGCTGAAAAAGGCTTTTCCCCCCATTTAAGCAATCCTATCCTATATAATATATCTATACTAATAAAAGAGTAATATTCTAATTAGACCGGTCAACTGGCCATCTTCTAGACGTCCAACTTCCTTCTGGACAAAGCCATGGTGGTGAGGCCAAAGCAGAGGCAGTTAAGAGTGATCAGGCCAGCAGGGGAGGGCAGGTGGGGGTGAGATCAGGTTGGCAGAGGAGGGCAGTTAGAGACAATCAGGCAGGCAGGAAGAGGGGCTAGGAGTGATCAGGTTGGCAGGCAGGCAAGTGGTTAGGAGCCAGTCATCCTGGATTATGAGAGGGACGTCTGGCTGCCAGTTTAGGCCCGATCCCTGCTGGCCTGATTGCCCCTACCTTGCCCCCCTGCCAACCTTATTTCCACTATATTGCCCCCCTGCCTTCCTGATCACCCCTAACTGCCTTTGCCTGCCTGATTGCCCCTAAAACTGGCATTGGACATCCCCCAAGGGGTCCCTGATTGGAGAGGGTGCAGGCCAGCCCCCCCCTCCATGCACAAAATTCATGCATTGGGCCTCTAGTATAAAAATGATTGCAATAGCCCTATTGGACAAATGAGTTGTCTTTTTAAATCTATTCCTACCCAACACTGGCTTCTCCAAATGTTAGGAATATTTTGTTGGTACTATCATTATATGTTTTATAGATGCTACATCAAATATAAGTGCTATGACAGGTATGATCGTTTTGCTGTAATGGATCTGTGTTCAGAGACCAGGGAATGAACTACAATATTGTGATTTATATGAAATATAAAATTCCTATTGAGATGATCAAATATATTTTTTAAATATATTTGGTCTTCATCCTCAGTCTCCAGCTTTGAGCAATAAGAACATCTTTTGTTATAATATTTGGTCTCTGGTCTTAGGTTCCTGAAAACATTTTAGAGCCATAAAGGTGAAATGGGTGTCTTGTCACTCATAACAAATCCCTTTGTACCACAACTTGATTTATATTAATGAAGGTGATAAGCATAGGGACTTGGTGCCAGGGAACCAACAATGAATATTAGGTTAGTACTTTCGGTCCCACCCCTTGATTGCCAGGTAAGGGAAAGAAACTAGAGTTTGAGTCAATTACCAACAGACAATGAATTAACCAACCATGCCTATGTAATGAAACCTCCACAAAAATTCATGAGGAGGGGCTGCAGAGAGCTTCCAGGTGGGAGAACCAGAACCTTCCCACACGCCACCTTGTCAGGCCCCAAACACCATAAGGACAGAGCTCTTTTGTTTGAGACCTCACCTTATGTATTCCTTTATGGGGCTGCTGATTTGTATTCTTTAATATCCTTTTTAATAAATTGGTCATCTAGCGAGTACATGGGTTTCTTGAGTTCTGTGAGCTATTCTAGCAAATTAATTGAACCCAAAGAAGGTGTTGTGGTTTCAGAGGTTAGGAAATACAGGAAACAACCTGGACTTGCAGCTGGCATCCTTAGCTGGAGAAGGTCCTTGGAACTTCCAGTGTGCAGACAGATGCTCAGAAGCATAGATAAGAACCTGGGCTTAGGATTGGTATCTGAAGTTGATAGCAGTCTTGTGGGACTGAGTCCTTTCCCTCTGGAATATTATACTATCTCCAGGTAGATAGTGTCATAATGGAGTTGATTTCTTCCCCTTGGTGTGGGGACGCCTACACACACACACACACACACACACACGCACGCACACACATTGGAATTGGGTTCAGGAACCACAAAGACATTGGAATTTAATGAATAAGTAAATACTAATTAAATTTCCCTATAAATATTAAATTTAAAAAAAACATTTGAAGTTACCTATGATGAGATATAAATTTTACTATTAATTGATCTCAATCTTTCTAAGTCAACATTTTACAAAAGGTTTTTCAGAGTAGCTACAAAATTCTTAAAGGCACCAGGTTTTACAGAAGTATAGAGAGAAAATAAAATTTAATATTCCCTAAAGAGAAATGACTTCGTCTAAATCTAGTATAATCAGAAAAGATTCTGGACTAGGAATAGAGAGACTTTGTTGAATTAAGGATAAAAAAAAAACCATAGTTCTAGAGCTTTTTGCTATCTTTATTCTTTACTTACCTAAAAACATAGTGACTTAAAAACTTAAAAGTGCTGATTAATACATCCTCTACTGACCTGATAAAACATTATGTACTCATCTGAGAGAACAGTTCTGAGCAGCAGCAATAAAACTCTAGAGTGTTATATTCTTATTCATAACTAGAGGCCCAGTGTACAAATTTGTGCACCAATTGGGGTCCCTCAGTCTGGACTGTAGGATTGGGCCAAAACCAGCTCTATAACATCCCCTAAGAGTTCCTAGATTGCAAGAGGGTGCAGTCCAGGCAGAGGGATCCCACCTGTACACAATTAGGGCCAGGGAGGGACAAGGGAGGTTGGCCAGCCAGGGAGGGACCTCCAGAGGGTTCCAGGGCATGTCCAGCTGATCTTGCTCAGTCCAAATCGGCCATACCCCAGCAGCAAGCTAACCTGGTGGTCAGTGCACATCAAAACAAGTGTTTGAGTGGCTTTAGCATATCATTAGCATATTATGCTTTGATTGGTTGAATGGATGACCAGAAACTTAGCATACTAGGCTATTATTATATAGGACAAGAGGCCTGGTGCACAAAATTCATGCACGGGGGTGTCTCCCTCAGCCCAGCCTGCACCCTCTCCAATTTGGAACCCCTCCTGCCTGCACCCTCTCATAATCCAGGACTGCTTGCCTGTTTGGCAACTTTTTGCCTGTTTGCCTTCCTAATTTCCCCTAACCACTACTGCCTGCCAGCCTGATTACCTTTCTAACCCTCCCCTGACAGCCTGATTGATGCCTAAATGCTCCTCTGCCAGCCTGTTTGCCCCTAACTGCCCTCCCCAGCAGTTCTGGTCACCCCTAACTGCCCTCCCCTAAAGGCCTGGTCACCCCTAACTTCCCTCTCCTGTAGGCCTGTCCTCTCCTCCTCCCCCCCTCAACTGCTCTCCCCTGTAGGCCTGGTTGCCCCAAACTTTCCTCCTCTGCCGGCCTGGTCACCCCTAACTGCCCTACCTACAGGCTTGATTGCCCCCAACTGCCCTCCCTTGTAGGCCTGGTCCTTCCCCACTTCCCTCTCCTGCTGGCCTGATTGCCCATAACTGCCCTCCCTTGCAGACCTGGTCCCTCCCAACTGTCCTCCCCTGCTGGCCATTTTGTCATAGCCATCTTGCGTCCACATGGGGGCAGCCATCTTGTATGTTGGAGTGATGGTCAATCTGCATTACTGCATATTGCTCTTTTATTAGATAGGTTAGAGGCCTGGTGCACAGGTGGGGGCTGGTTGGTTTGCCCTGAAGAGTGTCCCCAATCAGGGTGGGGTTCCCTTGTGGTGTGGGGCAGCCTGGACAAGGGGCCTGTGGTGGTTTGCAGGCTGGCCATGCCCCCTGGCAACCCAAGCAGAGGCCCTGGTATCTTGGGTTTATTTATTTTCTATAACTGAAACTTTGTAGCATTGAGCAGAGCCAATCCTCCTGCTGGCTTGGTGGCTAGCACCAATTTTGTTGGGATTTATTTATCTTCTATAATTGAAACTGTAGTGGAGGCCAAGGCAGGCCAGGGCTGCATGAGCGTGGCTTCCTCCATCGCCAGGGACAACTCAAGCCTCCTCCTCTTTCCAGCTCCGTAGTTGCTACCATTTTTGTTGGGATTTATTTATCTTCTATAATTGAAACTTTGTAGCCTTGAGTGTAGGCCTGGGCTGGCCAGGGCAGCAGGGAAGCTTGGCTGCCTCTATCACTGGGGAAACCCAAGCCTCCTGCTTGCTGCAGCTCCATGGCCATAGCCATCTTGGTTGGGTTAATTTGCATACTCACTCCTGAGGCTGGTGGTGTGGCTTGTTGTAGTGGAAGTATGGTCAATTTGCTTATTACTCTTTTATTAGATAGGATACTAACATTTTATTAAGGCCATAAAATATCTGGATTTAAAGTTTGTAATTTGTATTTTAGTATCAAAAACATGTTTCCATATATTGGTCACTTAATTTCAATGATAGTAACAGATAAGTAAATTTCATTGTCTAGATCTCTTGGCTAAATGACAACATAAAACCATTTCCATAGTAAATAATGCACATATATAACTTATTCTTGTTTTCACTTTAGAAAAGGAATAATTGGCCACACTGGCCAGGGCTTAAAATTGTTTTTTAATAATGGTTTACTTAACAACATTATCAAAAACATATTAACATTTCTTGCTCATTCAATGTGTTATTTTATGTCGTGTTTACTTTTATATGGCAATTGACCTATCTGAACTCCTCACAGAAGGAACATTTAAAAGTAACAAATCATATGTTTAAAAATACGCTTTCAATCTCTATTTTTAAAGTTTAATTTTAAAGTTAAATTGGAACCTATAATTATCACATGAAGTATAACATATATATCTGTTTTACTGATTGAGAATGAGAATTTTCACAGGAGAATTTTATCCTTGAATCTGTCAAAAGTAAGGCAAATGTCCTCAGGGCAATGCAATCATTATTTCCTACAAAGCATTCCTTGTCTAAATAAAATATGAAAAGTGATAAATTATGCCATGCACAAAATGGGTCATTAGACATTATTTGTTTGTGAATACATGATAAATAAGATGTCTAAAGTCTTTAAAAATAGACTCTAAGGTGTCAAGCAAGATACCGCAGGAGAAAGTGTTACGCATAGTGCAATTTTGCATGGAAGAGTTTTGAATAAATTTAGGAAGTAAAAGTATGACTATACAATGTGAAGAAAAAAACTACTTTGAAATTTAAACCAATCTAAATTGCTTGACACAATTACATGGATTTTAGGTAGGTGGGGAAAACAAAACTACTATAGTAAATGAATGGAAAACTTTTCTAAAAGTATGAGTTGCCTCTGATTCTTCATCTCTACTCTCAATAAGGCACTAACTTGAGTTTATCAAAATATGTAATGAAAGTGGTAGGAATTTTATATTTATATAATAAACATTAGAAAATTAGACTTATTAATTTTAATGTTATTTATATTACCTTGGTTTATATTAGACTGATCAATTATTTGTAAGTGTTTTATCCTTTGAATATTTTTGTTATGAAGGCAACATAATCAAATTATTTTAATAATTATAAAACAAACAAAAGAAAATAAAAATCCCAGTGCTCTAATATAATCACTTTTAACATTTTCTTTTATTTCCCTGTGTAATTTTTATTTGCATATATTCTTAGCCATATTCATAGTACATATAACATTTATATCCTAATTATTTTAAGTTGGCAACATAAATTTATTAGTTAGTAGTCTTCAAAATCATTACTTTTAATAGTTGCATGAAATTTATTATAGGTAACATCATAATTAACCATTTAATAACTTTTTAAAGAGTATATATTTTATGGATCTCAGAGAAGAAGAGTAGGTTTGAGAGAGAGAGAGAGAGAGAGAGAGAGAGAGAGAGAGAGAGAAACATTAGTAATGAGAATCATTGATCTGCCTCCTGCATGCCCCCTCATGGGGATCTGCCTACTGCACACCACCTACTGGATTTTGAGCCCACAACCTGGGCATGTGCCTTGACTAGAAATCAAACCATGATCTCCTGGCTCAAAAGTCCACACTCAACCACTGCACCACACTGGCTGGGCTTTACAACTTCATTCTCATACATTTCCTAACTTAATGAAATACTGCCTAGTCCAGAAATCAGGGGGAATCTTGCCTGATTCCTTTCTTACACACCTTCACCCTTCATTAATTAATTCATTGATAAAACTAAATATTCTGTTTTCTCAAAATAAGTTGAGTATAGCCAGCTCTCTTCACCAACCTGCTGCAAATTCAGTTCAGGCGACGGTTTTCCCAAGTATGAATTATTGCAACAGTTTCTTAACTAATATGTCTGCCTTCTGTCCTGCCAGTCTCAAATCCAATATCTACTCTGCAGCCAGGGGTGGTTCTTCTAAATGACAAATCTCTGCAGGATGTTTCATGCTTAAAATGCTTACCCATCACCCCAGAGCTCTCAGGGTAAAGTTCTAACTCTTTAATGTGTCACACAAGCCCTGCCCTGATCTGTGTCTTGATAATGCTCTAGCCTCATTCCATCATTCTGTCTCTTTTGTGGTCATAATAAAACATTTTGCAGTTGTCAAAACGGGCTCTCATTACCCTGGATATGTTATTTCCTCTATGTGAACTGCTACCTTGTTCTCCTGTCCACTTTTACTTCCAACAACTGCTAATTCTTTAAGATTAATTTGAGATACTACCATTTTCTTTAAGATTGAGATATTACCACGGCAAGGAAGCCTTTGTTCACATGAACAAAATTAATAAGAATGTCCTTCTTTGGGCCTCTATCTATGCTATCCCTTATCACACTCCCGTGTCCTTACTCAGAAGACTGTCTTCCACCTTTGACAGGGAACTAATCAGGGTCTGAGGTTACATTTCACTCATCTTTGTTTTTATCCCCACGTTTTTGAGATTGAATTGACATATAACACTGAGTAAGCATAATTTGTGTGTAATGGGCTGCTTTGGTACAGTTAGATAATGCAAAGAAATTATCACTGCAGTTTTACTTAACACCGCCAGCATAATAATAACAGTTAATATACTCTCTTAGCAGCCTTCAGGTATGTAATACAGTATTGTTAACTATAACCACCATGCTGTGCATTAAATCCCCAGGACTTTTTCACCTTATAATTGAAAGTTTGTGTCTTCTGAGTAATATCTCCCCTTCCCCTCAACCCTAGCCCATTAAAATCACCATTTCACTCTCTGTTTTTATTCATCTCTAGAGAAGAATCTGTTTCATGCCTTTCTCTTAGCTTCTGGTGTTGCTAAGCAATCCTTGGCGTTCCTTGGCTTACAGATCCATCGCTTCAATCAATGTTTCCACCATCACGTGGCATTCTCCCTGTGTGTCTGTGTCTTTTTCCCTCTTCATAGAAGACATCAGTCATGTTGGATTATGGGTCCAACTTCTCCAGTATCACTTTATCTTAACTTCAACTTTATTGCATATACAAGGGTGGTATTTTCCCAAAAGTGTTATATTCTGAGGTTCCAGGAAGAACATGAATTTGGGGAAACGTGATTCAGTCCAGTAAAGTTTGTTAGTTATCAATGTTGCTACTAATTGGGGGTTTTTATAAACAAAGGAAACAAAATACTAATCAGTGGAACATTTTAAATGCAGTTGTAAGAAGTAATATTTAACATATTCACTTATTAAACTGAACTAATCATTTGTCCTTTAAAAATTAATAAACACTACATTCTTGAACAAAATTGTCTGACTTTCCAAATCAGGGTATTCCAAATTAATGAGGATTAACTGAATTTATTGTCAAAACTCATTTCATCTTAACATCATTTAAATAATTAACCTTATTCATTTTTAACAACTTTACTGAGGTATAATTGATATGCAAATAACCTTACACATTTAAGGTTGTACTTTTGGATACATCTGGATTTATGCAAACACCATCACCGCAATCAAGAAAACAAACATTGCCAACACATTCCAAACTTTTCTTGTGTCCTTTGTTGTTTTCTTTGTGTGTGTGTGTGTGTGTGTGTGTGTGTGTGTGTGCGCGCGCGCGCGCGCTAAGAACATTTAACATGAGATCTACCCTCAGTGAAGGTTAAGATCTAGTCCCAACTACATATTTCTTCAGAAGGAATAAAGAACAAGAGACTTGGACATAAGTTCATCCAATCTGATTTGTGCTCACAAAGAGCACTTGGGTTTAAATCTTGGCCATGCATTAGAATGGAAACAACAGTATACAGATTCCCCTGATGACAAAGATAACTTCTAATATAGCTCAGATAAGTCTCTTCCAGCTGGTCTAGTATCTTTACAACCTGATACTTCCAAGACTTTCAAGCATACAGGTTTCAAATGAATGTTAAAGGTTGTAACTATTATATGAGTGTGGAGGAGGTGAAGCGTCCAGTTGAATGGAAAAATTGCATGAATAGGTTGGCCTCAAGCTGACACATGAAGGGTAAATCTGAAAAGTGAGGTAGAGTATCAGTGTACTCCATGCAGGAGGTAGATGATAACCCAAGGCCAGAGACAGGAATCAGACTGCTTGCTATTAGGTCTATATTAGGCTTGGGGTGGTTGGGGGTGGGGAAGGGAGAAGATAATGCAATCCTGATGAATAAGTATTAATTAGTACATAATCTTGGAAACTCTAAGTAAAAAGGTGAGTTAATAAAAGAGCAGCTTACCTTTTTTAACATAGCTTGTCTACTCTACACCAGCAAAATTCACGCAGTGAAGGACTGAGAATTTTTAGAATACAAAGATAAGAGGCAAAATTGCACTTGTTTTGTTTGAAATAGAAAACTCAAAATTCAATTGTGCACTTGACTTTTTTATGATGATACTGTTGAAAAATGAGAGAAGGCAATGTTCAGTAAATTCAAGTGGGAAAATGGAAAAAGAAAATTTTCTATTCATATGCTAATTCTTAGGGAACATAAAACAGCATTAATGTTATATTTAGTCCAATTCTCTAAATCTAAACTAAAAATGAAGTCATTATTTTCTTAAAAATAGAAATCTTTCATAAGAGGCTGTAATTTCAAAGTTAAACTATTCTGACTTCATAATATAGTCAAATACATTGAGGACATTTATGACACATAACTCTTATAACCTATAAAATATATAAGGTAATTGCTCTTGTAAAGATAAAGGTTATAGTTAGAAAGTTGCCTTTAGCACTGTGCTCAAAGGTTACTATAGCAACTCCTCTATGCAGATCAGCAGGAGTGGTCCCTCACAACACTCAGAGGGGTTGGAAAAAAGGGAGAGAATGAAGCAAATGGAAGGTCATCGGGAACATGCCTCAGTAGTCAGTACTATTCCTTTGCTAGGTAGTTACTAAATATCCTAACACAATATGTATTCATCCACTAGGATGTGTTTGTCTATTGGAGTTGTTTTTACTCTAATGATGTGAATTATATAGCAGGGCCACCAAAGTAATCTCTGAAAACTTATTTTTCCCATTCATCTGGTGTCCACAGACAAAAGAGATCTGACCAAACAATATACCGTATTTGCCGGCGTATAAGACGACTTTTTGGCCCTGAAAAATATGCCTCCAAGTGGGGGGTAGTCTTATACGGCGAGTATATAACAAACTCTCTATTTTTAGTGGAAATGTTAGGGGGTCTTCTTATACGCCCAGTTGTCTTATACGCCGGCAAATACGTATTTTTCAGGGCCAAAAAATCGTCTTATACGCCGGCAAATACGGTAGCATTAACATTTAAATGCTAAATTACAAATCCTGGAGTCGCACAGAGAACATGGTTTCTATAACCAGATGCATGTGGGCCTAAATTATGATCCACAAATTGCTACATAACTGATCCTGTGCATGTTATTCAAATGATCTGCACATCATTTTCTACGTTTTTATAATGTCAATAATAGTGTCATCTTAGTAGAATAATTTTGAGGTTCCTATATAGTTTATGTGAAACAAATAACATACTGGTTGGAACACAGCAGGCACACAACAAATTTTAGTTAATACTATTATTTTCATCATAGATTTTCGAGGGGGACATGTATCTAGAAGCATCACTGCTTTCAGTAAAGGATGGTGAAGTTAGACACTGTCTTATTTGTGGGGACATAATTTGGTGAGGAGTAAAACATGACCTCAGCGAGTTGAATTCATCACATGTTGAAAATTCCACAGCACAGCCCTTACTAATACTGAATCTAAAGTACATGTGTCTATCTGCAAATGTATACATATGTATAAAATATGTACATATTTGTATTTATATAGGCATGACACATTTATTGTTCATGTATGTATGCAAATATATATGTGTGTATACATGTATATATGTGTGTGCATAGGTACACACACATACCCCAGATGGTTTTGAAATTCATTCTAAGAGCTCTCCAAAGTGCTGACCACAGACTAACTCCATCCTCTGCTTGTCACTCTTCTCTGCTAGTTACAAGATGCCTGCCTAGTCAAGTGCTAAGGTCATCCAGCCCCAGCACTGTTCCAGAATAACACCACTGTCAGCACCTCCCTTCCCACAAGCATGATATCAAGATATCAGAGAAACAGACTGGAGACCTCCACAAGACTTGTCCAAAGTCTTGTAATAAGCAAAAATGTTCCTATCACAATAGCCACAGATGAACTAGCAATCATATAAAGAAAAATTCAATTTTGCTCCCAGGATGATAAGAAGTCAAATCTGTTGTGGGAGTAATAGACTGTTATTCAAGAAAGCATTGGCCCTGCTCAATAAGGAAGAGAAATCTTTTCTTTTTTTTCAGATTTATTTTCCATTAGTGATTAAATCTAAGTGTTTTCATTTGCTGAAAACTTTGTTGAATCCATCCATAAGCGTGAGCTCATCTTTAGAGATGTCATCAGGTGTAGATGAGTCTAAATGAAGTCCATCACAAGAAGTGGATCCAGAAATCAATGCAAAAATATAGTCCACATCCTCCTAGTCTGGAATAGCAATTTAATGCAAACACCTTCCTAAATCAGACATTACAATGGAAAACACTGTTGTGAATGAAAATACAAGTCCCTAAGGTGTGAAAGATAGACTTCTGCCTCACATATTTATTTATGTTTAAAAGTTTAGAACATATTTTTAGAGTATGTTGCATATGGCAAGGCCTTACCAAATATTTGTGACTCCAGAGAACTAGTATTTGGATACCAGTTACCTGTTCTTTTCTACTAACTCATGTATTTACTCTACATGATTCAACTATAGTGAAAGACAAGTAAATTTTAACTGAAATTTATGTTAATTCTCTTTTCCTTGGCTTTTTGCTTTAACTTTACAAGAAATGTTATTTCTAAATAGTTTTAGTGGGGGGTTTTTTAGTTGTAATATTTTTAAATTATCTTTATTTTTGAAGGTATTATAAATGCCCCCCTTTTCCTCCACTGACCCCTTCTAGACACACTCACACCCTACCCCAGGCCTTCACCACACTAGTGTCTGTGTCCATAGGTTATGCATATATGCTTATAAGTTCTTTGGTTTATAATACTGTATTTAAAGGTGTCCAAAACTAGGTGAGTGTCCATTTCAATGAGACATTGGAGAAGACCAAATAACGCGTGCACATTGCTACTAGATAACAGAGGCTTTGCATGGCTCAGTGGTTGAGCATGGACCTATGAGCCAGAAGGTCATGGTTCAATTCCAGGTCAGGGCACATGCCTAGGTTGTGGGCTCAGTCACCAGTATGGGGTGTGCAGGAGGCAACTGACCCACAGTTCTTTCATCATTGATGTTTATATAACTCTATCTCCCTTCCTCCCTGAAATCAGTATATAGATAGATATAGAGATATATATATAGATAATTTTCAAGAAAGGCCTTAATGCAGTAATGGTAACTACTCAGTACAGACCATAAAATACATTTTTCTTTTTTATTGACTTCACTGGTCACCCAGTGCATGAAATTTGTGTATATTAAAAGGGGTTTAATTACAGGAAATATTTTAATATTGCTATTTGCAATTTCTCTATAATAGAAGTGTCAGAGATTAAAGAAAATTAGTAAAAACATATATGAAAATCTCCCTCCTGTCAGAGTCTGGGGCATGCTGCAGGTCCCAGAGTCAAGTCCCTGCTCATCCATGTGCACCTCAAAATCTTGTGAGACCCAGACCCATCAGGCCCGCAGGGTGGGGGACGCAGCCTCAGGTGCCCAGTAAAGCCCCACCAGGCAGGAGGCACAGCCTCAGGTTCCTCCTGCCCAGCCTCAGGTCCCCTGGCCCCGGTATGAGGGCACGAGGGCATGACGACCATTTGCATATTAGCTCTTTATTATATAAGATTGGAGTGACGTTGGTTAATAAAATTATATACATATCAGCTATACAATTCTATAATATATCATCTGCATGTTGTACTGTGTGTTCATCGCCCCAAGTCAAGTCTACTTCCATCACCATTTACCTATGTACATGCATTGGTGTTTTACCCTAAGATTCAAGAGCTATAGTAGAGAACTTGGGTGTCCCTAATTCCAAAAAAAAAATATATATATATATATATATATATATATTTCTTTTTTTCCCCCCCAGAAAATGTAGGCCAAATTATGGAGAAATCTGATGGCAGCTTAGCAATATCTTCCATTTTGCTCTGCAGTTTGAAAAGGATAGACCAATTGGGACTTTGTACGTGTCCTTATAATAGATTAAAAAAAAAAAAGCAACAGAGAATCAGCAACTCCACTGAGACTAGTGGCCTTGCAACTTCAGACTCTACTTTGGAAGAAGACTTTGTGAAGACTGCAAAACTCTCCTCCACTTTTCCTTCTATCTGTACTTCTTGTGAAGAGAGAATGAGACTCTAATATAGAAAGGTGCTTTGAAAGTATATTTATAGCATGCCACTGAACAACTTCAAAGGGAGAGTAACTCCATTTATATTTTAAAAGCAGAAACTTCTTCAATAGAGTCAACTCAGTGAATACAGAAAAAAATGTGTCCTCTTCCCTTCAGTGAGACTTGGAACTATTGATATATGTTTGTCTTTAATGTATATCTTAATGTATATCTGTATGTATGTATGTATGTATGTGTATAATATATATTATACATATATGTGTATTATACATATGTAATATGTACTATATATATAATATATATATATACCTATTACAGATTTGATATAACCTATAAACCCATTTATATTCTAGAAACATTTCTCATTTTTTGTTCTCATGGTTTTTTTTTTTGCTATATTCTCAAAATAATTGTATCACCTTTCACTATTAATAGCTCAAGAAGTTTGCAATGTATATGAATTAATTATCCCCCCCCAAAAAAAAGTTTAACATGGGAGTACACCAGTATTATAATGATTTAAAGAACAACTGATGGCCATTAGGAAGAGAAGCAAGTGTTTGATAGTACATGGATATATGTCTTTATTTTTTCTGTTCATTAGCTGAATCCCCTTCCAATTTTTGCAACACCTCCTGCTGTCCCAAATACATGTCTGAAGATCCTCTGTACTAGTACATAGTTAGTGAGCACATAACCTAACCATCCAATCAAATGTATTTTCCAAACTTTGGAGCAACACATAGTGAACAAAGGAGTGGTGGACTACCTGGATATAGTGATATTATATGGGGTCTAGAGCTAGTGGTGTTGGTGGCATGGGCTTCCTTGAATAATACTCAGTTGTGGCAGCAGGAAGAGTACCGTATTACTGGGCATATTTTTTCTAGCTGCATTGTCTTCAATCTAAGTCTCCATCCTTCCTATTGATCAGATAAGTACCACTATTCTCTTCCCTTCTCTTCCCTTCTCTTCCCTTCTCTTCCTTTCTCTTCCCTTCTCTTCCCTTCCCTTCCCTTCTCTTCTCTTCTCTTCTCTTCTCTTCTCTTCTCTTCTCTTCTCTTCTCTTCTCTTCTCTTCTTCTTCTTCTCTCTCTCTCTCTCTCTCTCTCTCTCTCTCTCTCTCTCTCTCTCATTGAGAAGCATTGATTTGTTGTTCCAATTATTTACACAATCCTTGGCTGTTTCTTCTATGTGCTGTGACCAGAGAATGAACCTAAAACCTTGGCCTATGGGGACAACACTCTAACCCACTGAGCTCCTTGGCCAGGACCTGTACCACTGTTCTCTTAATAAAATTTGTTTCAGCTTAAATCCATTTTGGTTTAACACAAAACCATACTTCATACAGAGAAAATTTGATTCTGTCTAGAAGCCCTGTATGTTTCTTAAATCTATTTCATGAGTTTTTGCTTTCTAGAGGTCTAGGACACTACAAATTGGACCGTAAATGTAGATTGCCACCTAGTATGACACCTGGAACACATCTAACATCAAGCATTTAAGAATAAAAATGAAAACAAGGCTCTAAAATTACAGATATTAGATGGTATTTTTAAGAAAGAGATAAAGAAGGAAATCATTATCTCAGTAAGTAATCTCTCAGAGGCCTACATCAGGAATTAAACTCACAACGTCCTGTGCCACTCTTTCCCTAAAGGAAGGATGTTTAAGAACTTAGCCAGGGCAGATTTGACTCTCTAGCTTGAATACTTCTTTCTGCTTGAATACTTTATCTTTAAGATTTCAGCTTTGTACTTTTTAAAAATAATAATAAAGTAAAAGTAGAAAAATATTGAATGAAAAAAAGGATTATGGGTTAAGTTTAAAAAGAGTCTTATTTGTGAATAAATAGTATCATTTCTATTAAAGTAATTTTGAAACTAACTATTGGTTAAATAAGATGGACATTACCAAGTAATGGCATGTGAGTACAGGAAACAAGTACTATTCGTATAAGTTCTATTCATTCTTTTAAAAAATATCACTCAATCATTTCTCTGATAAATAAGAGAAAGTTTGGCCCTCCTAACTCATTATTTTATGTATGCTATTTTCACCTCACTGCATAATTTCTAAACCTATTCAGTTAATTAAGCCAACCATATACCATTATGGATTTTTAATTTTGCGTGGTCTAAAAGATTTTTTTCTGTTCATAATGTGAAATTAAGTGCTTACCTCCCATCAAGGAAGGTATCTTTTTAGATTTGTGTATATAATACAACTACTTCGGTAAGTTTCTTAGCCTCGTTTGTGTCTAATACCATAGCACCGGTAATTTTCTTCAAACCTGCTTTACTTTTCATGAAATTGCCTTCAGAGTCCTTCAGATTTGCATTTTAAAATTTACAAATCTTTTTTTTAAGTGTAAGGATAATCAATTTAGTATACTGAACACTGCCCTTTGAAAGGAAAATAAACTACAATGTGATTGATGACAGTACCCATTGAGAGGAACAACTAGAAATTAATGATCAGATATATCCCAATTAGAAAGTATAAGCTTGCTTTTTCTAGAACAGTAGTCTAAATTTCCTAAGGATTTTTATTTTCTACTTTTCCTCAGGATGACTTTATATGATGATGAAGCCTAACCTATCCTATGCTACATAAAATGTTTTCAGCAGACATTTTTAATCTGCTGCTCTCAGACTATATTTTTGAAGGATGAGATATTTGTATTAAAAATTAACACTCTGGTAACTTCCAGATTCACAAATATGTAGGATTCTGCTAATAAAGTATGTGAGGAAAATTAGTCCTGATAGAACTTAAACCTCGCCGCTGCCTAGCACAGTGAGATTGTTGAAATGAATGAGGAAAACTAAGAAACAGGGGCCTTCGGCATTGCAAATTGGCAGAAAGCATCATCTTTTCTGACTGCCTTAAGTAATGTTGCTTAATTAGCAATGGGGTACTCCAGAGAATAATAGGGAACACTCTTCTCTCTCATGATCTCGGACAGATATTCAGAGGTAAAAAGATGTGGACTAAATTATTGATGGATTATCAATGGCTATTTTAAGTATAGGAAAACCCAATTTTGTGAAAGCTGGGAATCCGGGCTGGAAAAAGAAGTGAGGAAAGGGGGGGATATAGGTTAAAAGGAGGTGGATGGGGGACTGACAGATGGTAACCTTAAACTGAAACCACTGTAATTAGCTAGTTATTAATAGCAGGGAAGGAGCAAAGGGGTAAGTAAGGCCTGTCATTCGGGCAGCTTCGCCAGGAGGCTGCAATTTCAGACTCCTCAGGTGAAACCAGCCCATTTCCCACAGATCACTGGGGGAAGGGATTCAACAACAGAAAGAGAGCTGCATGCCAGTAAAGTTGGAGTGACCTAGGGAAGGTACCTGCCTATCAGTGACACCTAGGAACAAAGATCATTGTC
This sequence comes from Vespertilio murinus, assembly GCA_963924515.1. NCBI lineage: Eukaryota > Metazoa > Chordata > Mammalia > Chiroptera > Vespertilionidae > Vespertilio > Vespertilio murinus. The sequence continues at coordinate 16,667,253 of OZ004717.1, read as the reverse complement.
CAGAAAGGGTGTGGCCACTGCAGGGCTTACAGTTTAGGAATACATAATCCTTTAAACCAGGGGTGGGGAACCTTTCTTCTGCCAAGGGCCATTTTGGGTATTCATAACATCATCTGCAGGCCCTACAAAATTATCCACTTAAAAATTAGCCTGCTATATTGGATCAAACAATTAAGATGCCCCTAATGCCTTGGCAGGGCCAGAGCAAATGATTTTGAGGGCCTTCTACAGCCCTCCGGCCAGACCTTCCCCACCCCTGCAGGAGTTCTCATGTGCTCTTGGCTGGCTCTTGGCTTCCTTGCATTGCTGTGCTTCCTTCATAGCCATGCCGACCCCACGTGCAATGGACTAGTGCACTGCGGCAGTGGAACACAAGCTCAGCTAGCCTGATGCTGTTTGGGACTGTGCAGACACAGGCAGGAAATTCTGGCTCTGATTTTAGCCCCCATAAAGGCAGATGGAACATCTTTCTTGATGGGACTGAGGGAAATAAAACCTTGGAAACTCAGGAGTTAGACTGCAAAGAAATAAAGCCTTCTACCACATTGCATCCTCCCATGTGAGCTTCAGAAAGTTCTGTTTCTCGAGCTACCACAAGACATCCAGGCCCACTCGCAACTGGGGGAGGCGAGGACCTCTCCCTTCCTATAGCAAAACTTCTCTCCCGGCCACAGCCTGCTCTGGAGCTCACAGTCACGAAGGATGCGTTTGGATTTCACTTCAGAGAGGGGTAAAAGAAAAACAGCTTGTACTCCCCAAACGAACTTCGCTTTGGAATGTTTGCCGTGACAAATTTAAAGCAGCAAAGTGAACCCCTGTTTGCATTAACAAATGCAAATTAAATGGTTTAGAAGTGCTACAATTTTCTTATGTAATTGATTCAAACAATCCTCAAGATAGCATTCCTTATTCATGGTTCTTGTGAGTAATGCTAACCGTTCTCAGAAGAAATAATCACATCTTTTGAGAAATCCTCCTGATTCTTGCAAAGGGAAAAAAAGTTTGAAATACAACCTCATAATGTTACTTGACTGAGAAGCATGCATATACATCCACAGGGACTATTCATAGGTTGCTTGGGGTACTTGCATTTACTAAATACTTATGTTAAGTGTTATTGTTTGAGCTTAGTACAGATAAATTCCTAACTAAAACACTTGCATTATAAAACATGATGTAAATTACCACTTTTCCAGAGGAACTGCATCTTGTGTATTATTGGGATTTCCTGTCATATGTTTGCACTAGGAAAACTCATATGTGTGCCTTTTTGCCAGTTGATTTCGAGACAAGCACACTGGCAGCTTAGAACATCTTGCACATTTATATCCATCTTTCTATGAAAAGAATGCATTTCCCTCTTATGGCTATGACTCAATAATAATGGCTATATAATTTGCCACATCAAACCTCTTTTGAACCACAAAGGCTGTAGCTACTTCCTGAAAATAAAACATTTCATAGATGAACAGTGCTCTCCTGTGATCAAAGGAAGGAACTGCTTGCCTCATAAAACTGGTTATTGCTGGCTTTTTACTGCCAATGTTTCAACTCCCGCTTCTCTATAGTAACGAGCGGGATTGTCTTCTATATGCATTATGCCCATGTTCTCAGAGGAAGGTTTCTTCCCCTCTTCCCAAAGTGAACATATTACTGTACTGGTTATCTTTTTGACATAATCATAATTGAAGTTCTTCTAGCTTGATTTTAGCCTTGTTAGAGTCAGAGTTGAAAAGCCAGTTTGCGAAAAGAATAAGACTTTTCGGAAATGCTCACAAAAGTGTTGGCAAGGTGAAAGATGTGTTATTTGCAAAATGGTTCCACATCAACCGTGATTTCCTCAGGTTAGTCATCCCTGTCTTTTATCAAAAAGGAGGAGATTTATGTCAGACCTGTGGGGGTGGGGGGAAGCTACTGAGGCTATTTCCCATTTTTAATGCCCACAGCTTACAAAGCATCAGATAGCACTTATTCCCAAGTGGTTCATGTTTCTAATGAAGAAACAGATTTGGCTGAAACCAGTTTGGTTCAGTGGATAGAGCATCGGCCTGTGGACTGAAAGGTTCCAGGTTAGATTCCCGTCAAGGGCATGTACCTTGGTTGCAGGCACATCCCTAGTAGTGGATGTGCAAGAGGCAGCTGATCAATGAGAGTGATTCTCTCTCAACGATGTCTCTACCTCTCTATCCCTCTCTCTTCCTCTCTGTAAAAAAATCAATAAAATATATTTTTTTAAAGAAAGAAATAGAGGTTTAGGCTTCCACCCGTGTTGCTTTAGATGCATGAGAGGAGTTTCCTGAGGTGTCTGCAGAGCCCTCATAATTTCCAGGGACACATTTATCGAGCAGTTGGTGTCATTCTGGTGAGAGAAGGAGGGGCTAGGAAACGCGTTCCCTGTGAGCACTGACCCAGAGCACACAGCAGAGAGGCTGTCGGAGCAGCCTTCTAATTAGACTCTGCCTCCTAGATTAATGTCTTACAGATAAGGCAAAAATATGTGCCTCTCTTAAAATGTATCTAGCTGTCACAGGAAATGTATTGCAGAATTTCTGAGAAACTCTTCTACTGTACTGAAATAGATATAAAGCTGGTTACTATATATCTGGATCATATATATGTAAATGTATAAGTAATAGAAATATTCACTGTGTTGGGTCTGATCTACACCTATTCCAGGCCCTTCTTACTGCATGCAGCTGGCACCAGTCACAGCTGGCAGACACTAGAGAGACCACCTGCCACACACCTGCCTAAGCCACCGCTGACAGTGCCAGCAGCAGTGAGACAAAGGATCAGTTTCCCAACGAGAATAAGTAAGGCCCTAGGGAGGCATACAAGAATCTGACTTGTGTACTCGAGTGTAATCATGTCATTTCAGCAAAGTGAGAACATCGACATAGAGAGAGCTTAACAAACACACAGATATTCACCAATTGAATGAAACGCCTCCTTGAAATCATTTGCTACCTAAGATTTTTAGGAAGATCAGGGGAATGAATTGCCTAATGTACTAGTCATGAAATTTCAAGGCAATACACACTCAGGTAGTAGCAGTGATGATGAAATTACAGGTAAGGATATCAGAGGGAGTGGGCAAAGTCAACAGAGAAAATGATGCCATTTTCTTACAATAATAATAGTTTTTTAAGCAATGAAAACAAAACAGGTCAAAAGCTAGAAAATGCTTTCTAGAAAAGAGAAATTCATTTACTCAGTCCTGTGTATGGTGTATAACTGCATATAATGCTCCTTTCTGCACTTTGGGAAATTAAAAATGCACACCCCCACCATATTATACACCTACTCCAAGTTGCCACCTATTAACAATGGCATATATAATAAAGTAAATATTAACAATCTGACTCCTTGACAGAGATGTGTGGTCTAGAGATGAGAACGTGACTAAGGTTTAGCCAACAAATTCCTCCCCTAAAATTTAGAACCAAAATTGATAAACAGGTAATGTAGAAACTTCAGAAATTGCTATTCCAGCACCATGAGGAACAAAGACGTAGACTAGATAACCTAGAGGTAATATAAGGACAAAAGCAAGGAGAAAAGATGAAAGCAGGTGTTCAAAAGACCATCAGGTGAAAATAAAGAGAAAAAGAATCTTGACTGCATTTAAATCATCACTTTCATTGGTGCCCACCTATATTCCTGCCCTACTTTCTCACACTCAACATGCTTCTTTTCATATATTTTCCATTTTTGTTTAAGCTATGGAAATAGATTTCTTGTGTTTGCAACCAAAAAAGTTCTAATTGTCCAGCAGGTGTGGCTCAGGGGTTGAGCATCAACCTATGAGCCAAGAGGTCATGGTTTGATTTCCGGTCAGGGCACATGACAGGGTTGCAGGCTCAGTACGCAGTGGGGAACCTGCAGGAGGCAGCTGATCAATGTTTCTTTCTCATCATTGATGTTTGTCTTTCTCTATCTCCCTCTCCCTTCATCTCTGAAATCAGTAAAAATATAGTTTAACAAAAATTTCTAACTAATGTACTGGCTCAGAATTCCAACAATGGGCTAATTAACTGGGACCTGTATATTATTTATGAATAACTATATTAATATTAATAGCAAATATAGAGGGACCATTCAATGTAGTTAGTGGAGCCATTATAAAGGTACTCTTTGATTGTTATAAGGTCTTGAGAAAACGAATTGCTTCAGGAATTATTCATGTGAAAGAAGTAGTTCCAAATGACAACTCAAGTCAAGGTTCAGATGCCTACAATGAGCACGCTAAATGAGCAGTGGACCTATGACCATTCATAAATATATGCATTCAAAGTGACCCATTCATATAAACACATATAATGTATGTAAATTAAAACGAAGAGTTTGTTATTTTTTAAGCATATCCTATCAGTTATCTATATTTATAAGATTTGTTTTAAAATGCACTCATAGTTCTCAAACTCCAGAGTCACTCATCAGCGCATGCCACCTTGTCACCTCAGAAGTTAAGGAAGGAAAGGTTTGTTTTGGAGTTTTATGGATTATTTTTCTCTTTTTACTCAGAATAATCATTGGTAGAGTAGGATCTGGAGGACAGTATGAAATTAATCAAAAAACTCTGTGTGTGTGCCATTGTGTGTGTAATGAAGTTACAATTCTCAAACTACATTTGTATTTGTCAATAGCATAGGTCAGTGGTCGGCAAATGGCAGGTCACAAGTCACACGTGGCTCTTTGGCCCCTTGATTGTGGCTCTTCCACAAAAATACCACGGCCTGGGCAAATCTATTTTGAAGAAGTGGCATTAGAAGAAGTTTAAATTTAAAAAATTAGGCCCTCAAAAGAAATTTCAATCGTTGTACTGTTGATATTTGGCTCTGTTGATTAATGAGTTTGCCGACCACTGGCATAGGTTTATATTTCCATTTAAAATTAGCCTCCCACGTTTTTTATTAAATGACTACCAATGATGCAGCATCTGAGTTGTTATGTAAAATGTATCCATATCTCTCATCTCAACAAATCAAGGCACAGGACGGTTCAGTAGGCCAAAAATGGTTCAGATGAACTTGATTTGTACCTATTACCAATAACGCCTCCTTTTCTGCTGGTTTGATTTCCCCTTCAATTGCATTTGTATTTTGGCTACCTGGATGCAGTTCAAGGTTTCTTGACGAAGTGTTGCAAATAAACAATAGAATTCTCTTATACTCTCTTTCTCCTTCCTCAGCTGAGCAGACATGCCAGGATATTTTCTTTCAGACAGCTACTAAATTTATATTTATGCCCTTCCTGTATTTTGTCTCTTGGCTACTGAACTGAGCTGTTCATGGGTTTCAGCGTTCTCTGGGTAGAATCTGATGTAATTTCTGGCAGATGCTTTAAGAGGGTTCCAGGCTGTTGGATCCTGGCGCCAGGGGCTTGGGAGGAAGTCAAGCAGATCTTTCATAATAAGGGATTGTTGAAAGGTGCTTTATACACTTCACAACAGCTACGGAGCTATTCTGTGGCACATCCTTTTTAGCCTTGGTATCTCAACAGTTCTCTCATCTGCAACTGAGTGTCTTACTGGCCCTTTCTAATCCCGAGAGCATGCTAACATCCTAGTAACCCAGTAATTACCAGCAGCTTGACAGCGGTTCAAGCATGGCTGCCACTAAGTCACAGAAGCACAGAAGCATGCATCAAAATCACAGAGAGGAGCTTTTTTGAAAAGAGTAGTCACATCTCTTTTAAGATCTTTTTCCAAAAATGTTTTACATGTTCAATGCATTTTCATTGTTGTGTGTTATACACTATTTTTTCCTTGAATAAATAGATAGATAGATAGATAGATAGATAGATAGAGATAGATAAGTAGATATATATAGATAAATAGATTTCAGAGAGGAAGGAAGGCAAAGAGAGAGATAGAAACATCAGTGATGAGAGAGAATCAATGATTGGCTGCCCCATGATTAACAACTACTAAGGAATGGAACCAGTAGTCTGGGCATATGCCCTTGACTGGAATTGAGCCCGGAACCCTTCAGTCCCCAGGCCAATGATCTGTCCACTGAGCAAAACCGACCAGGGCTCCTTGCTTTAATGTTTATTTGATGTGCATTGGATATTTTATTTTCATCATTTTTGTTTTCTTGCCAGTGAAATGTATTGTTCTCCAGAGATTCTCTGTATGAAAATATGATATATAAAGCTATCATAGTTGTCCAAGGATTGATTAGGAAAAGTCACTTGGAAAATTTGTCATTATTATTCAACCTTCAGAATTCATTAAAGGTTGATATGTGGTACAAGCGATACAGCCCTCAAAGAATACTGTTCGGAACCAGATTGTTACTTTTATCATTTATTATTCCTAAAAGGAAAGACAGCAGACTATATTATTTCTAAAGAGTCACTGGATTTTTTTCATACAATTGATCTTAAACATTTTTTTTCTTTTCCAGTAAATTTTCTGGAGAGATAGATTGTCCCAAATCTCCTTTTAATAAGAATGACCTTGTTTATTAGCTTGAGGCTGAGTGTTAAGTGAATGAGAACAATATATTACGGTCCTTGTGTTTCCCTCCAAGGGATCAGTTCAGATTCTATTATAAAGCCACTCATTTTTTAAGTAGCTGAAGTTTATTTTAAATTCTCAAGTACTTTATTCAAAGAGAAAGAGAATGGAAAGAAGCTATGTGAAATAATGTTATATGAATTCAGATTTAAGTCTCTGCCCCTAGAGAAAACTGAAATGTCTGTTTGCTTTGTTTCGATTGACAAAGTTCATTAATAAGTTGAAGCTATTTGGCCAGAACTCGAAGCAACCATCTTCTCTCTCATACATTATTAAGTTACTTTTTACCAAATCAGAATAACTACCCAGATGCTCCCCAACTTACAATGGGGTTATATGCCAATAAACCCATTGTAAATTGAGAATATCAGAAATCAAAAATGCATTTACTACACCTAACCTACCAAACTTCATAGCTTAGCCTTCCTAGCCATAAACATGCCCAGAACACTTCCATTAGCCTACAGCTGGGCAATTATTTTGTTTCATCTCAAGAATTATTACCTTCCTCTTTTTTCTCACTGAAAGCAGGAGACATAGATGGGCATTTTGCAAAAATGATGGGATATCAAAACACAAAACACAATATCACCAAAACGCTGACAAGACCGTACATGGCAGAGTACAGTTTGTTTTCCCTCATGAATGAGTGCCTGATTGGGAGGTTCTGCTTGCTTCCCCTGCCCCACATCACAAGAGAGCACCCAACTGCACATTGCCAGCCTGGTGAAGATCGACATTCAGAATTCAAGTACAGATTCTACTGAATGCATATCATTTTCATACCACTGTCAAGCTGAAAATCATAAGTTGAACCATTGCAAGTTAGGTACCATTTAAATATTATAAAACTTGACCAGACTCACAGTTTTTGTTGTTAGTTTGTTTGTTTTTATTGTTGTTAACCTTCACCTGAGTACATTTTTCCATTGATTTTCAGAGAGATTGGAAGGAAGGTGGTGAGACAGAGAAACATTGATGCTGTGAGAGAGAGACACCCATTGGTTGCCTTCTGCATGCACCCCAGCCAGGGCTAATGGTCAACCCTGCAAACAAGATATGTGCGCTTGACTAGAGTGGAACTTGGGAAGCTTCAGTCTGCAGGCTGGTTCTCTGTCCACTGAGCCAAACCGGCTAGAGCAACTCACAGGTTTTTAATAAGTGTGTCCATACAGCTTAACTATTTTGGCCACCAGCCAGCAAGATAGCTCACACAACTAAAGATGGAATTCTTCAATTTTTTAACAGCTTTATTGAGATGTATTTTACAACTCATAGAATTCATCCATTTTAAATTTTCAAATCAATGACATTTAGTAACTTTAAGGAATGGTGCAACTATCATCATAAGTCAGTTTTAGAATATTTTCATCTCCCCAATTAGATCCCTCGTGCCAATTTACAGTTAAGTCTCATTCTCCCTCCAATCCCAGGAAACCTCTAATCTGCTTTCTGGTGGTATAAAATTGCTTTTTGGAACATTACATATAAATAGAATCGTACAAATGTGGTCTCTTTCGTATGGATTATTTCACTTAGCACAGACTTTTGAGGTTCATATAGCATGGGTCATGAGTTAATTCTTTTTTTCACTGACGAATTATATTCCATTATAGGGAGCATCACATTTTGCCTATCAGATCATCATTTTACTTTATTCTAGTTCTTGACTGTTATGAGAAATGTTGCTACAGAACTTTAATTGGAAAGTCTTTGTAAGCTTGTGTGTTTTCATTTCCATTGAGAAAATACTTTTCAATGTGGCTGCACCGTTTTAGCGCAGTAATGTATGATAATTCCCATTTCGCCACAACTTTGCCAGGAGGTTTTATTGCCTGTCATTAATTACGGACATCCTATTGGGTATTAAATGGTATTTCATTGTGGTTTTAATTAGAAACTCCCCAATGACTAATGATGTTGAACATCTGCACATTTGGTTACTAGTTATTCGTATATCCCCTTTGGTGAAATGTCTGTTCATATCAGACAAGTCTTTTATCAAATATGTGTTTTTCAAAAAGTGTCTGTTCATATCATACAAATATTTTATCAAATATGTGCTTTTCAAATATTTCCTTCTGGTATGTTGTCTTTTAATTTTTTAGTGGTGTATTTTAAAGAACAAAAGTTTTCATTTTGATAGGGTATTTTTTTTCTTTATGGGCTTTTGTTGTAGTATTTTTAAAAGTTTGTTTATCCCATGGTTTTGAAGTCTTTCTACTGTGGTTTCTTCTCAATTATTTATTGTTTTAGTTAATCATATCATTAAGTCTATGACTAATTTTGAGTTAATTTTTGTAGATGGTGTAAGATGATAACACAAGTTTCTTTTCTGCATGTGGATATTAAGTCCTATAATATTAGTTGAACAAGTTATCCTTTCCTCAGAGTATTTCTTTGGCACCTTTGTTAAAAATCAACTGACTATAAGGATTTATTTATTTTCTCTTAATTCTATTGATCTATGTTTAACCTATACCAGCACCACACTGTCTTGATAACTCTAATTTTATAATAACTTTTGAAATTGAGAAATAAAAGTCCTTCAACTTGATTCTTATTTTAAAGTATTGCTTTCTGGGTGTTCAAATTTTCACATAAAAATCGAATTTGCTTGTCAATGCCTACAAAAGAACAAACAACAACAAAAAACCTGTTTGAATTTTAACAGATATTTGTTAAATTTATAGATTGATTTGGGAAGAGTTATTATCTTACAATGATGATTTTTCTATACATATAATGAAATGTCTCTCCATTATTTACATATTCATTGTAATTTTTAGTGTATGAGTCTTGCAATATTTTAAATATATTTTAATTTATTTCAGAGAGGAAAGGACAGGGAGCAATAAAAACATCAATGATAAGAGAGAATTTTGGATCAGGTGCCTCCTGCATACTCACCCCCAACCCCCAGGGACTGAGCCCAGAACCTGGGCATGTGCCCAGACTGGGAATCAAACCATGACCTACTGGTTCATAGGACATGTGGAACCACTATGCAACACTGGCCTGGCAGAGTCTTGCAGTTATTTTAAAATCTGTATTCCTTTCATTCATTTTATTTGTCTTATAACTTTTTATTTTTGTTTTCATAAGTGGTTTTATAATATACTAAAGGCCTAGCGCACAAATTTGTGCACGGGTGGGGTCTCGCTGGCCAGCCCTGAACTGGGTGAGGTGGGGGTTGATCAGCGCAGGGCCAGCTAGAGGGATAGGCTGCAGGCAGTTGGCCAGCCGGCCCCGCCCCCTGGTCGAACTCCCAGTCAAACTCTCAATTGAGGGGACAATTTGCATATTAGCCTTTTATTATATAGGATAACCATGGGACTCTTGTCATACAGTGTGCAAATTGTGAAAAGGATACGGAAAGGGAAATGGAGTTAGTGGGAACAATGGACATAGCAGACAGCAGTGGTGATCCTGGGGAAGGACCAGAGAGACACAAACATGGATGAAGTACAAAGGGGCAATGATTAATAGTTTTATCTCTAGACATGGCATATATTAGTGATCCAAAATGAAATGCTGGAGCCGGACTTCTGGAGCTCAAATTATGATGATACTCACATACTCTAGACGTTGGCTTTCAGCAAGTTACCTAAAAACTCTTAGCATTCTCATCTATAAAATCTACAATGTAATATTACTTGTACATAACACCAACTTTATGAACTTGTAAAAATTAAATGAGTTTGTCAATACATGTATATAGAAGTATCAGAACAGGGCTTGGGACATATTAAATACTCAGTAAATGTTTATATATGAGCATCCTTGGGGATTTCAATCATGTACAAAAAAATTGACTTTAGAAATGAGAGTATGAGCTGATAGCAAAGCAGGTCATATTAACCAGAGGACAATTGATTGATAATAAAGCTTGGGAACACATGACAATATTTAAGAGGTAACATTCATTCTCTGCTCTTTGTGTTTTGAAATGATTGGACTGATCTAATGCTACATTCCTGGCCTCTTTTTCCATCCCTATCTCATTATTCTTCCCGTGGGAGAAGGAAGGTCTTATTTATGGATTATTAATGGAACAATACACCAGGCATGTTCCTCTCATTTTCTTTCTTTATTGTGGAGACAATAAAGATGTACATTCTCCTAATAAAGAGAATGTACATCTTTTCCTCCATCACAAGGGTAGACCCCCAGGTCCGTTCTGCCACTGAGGGAGTAGTTCTTATACTCTAGTTCAATATTTCAAAAGTCCATTTGGTTATATGCCTAAACTTTACTCTCTACACTCAGCTTTTATTGATAATGAAGGTGGGATTTTTGAACTCGAAATACCTGACTTCCAGTTGACTCTAATCCAAGGACAGTCTCTCCAACACCATTACAATACACAGCTTTCAAGGCATTGTTTGTAAGGCTGATGTGAGAAAGCAAGCTATAGTCATGGAAAATAAACCTCCTTGTCAAGGCCGTGAGGTCAGCTGACATGCACAGAAATCTTCAAACAATAACAACAAAAGTCAGACATGGTAGAGAGGGCCCCGCACCAGAAATACAGTAGACCCTTAAACTGCATGGGAGTTAGAGGATCCAAACCTCATGTAGTTGAAAATCGATGAATAACTTTTGACTCCCCAGAAATTTAGCTACTAATAGCCTACTGTTGACCAGAAGACTTACCAATAACATAAACAGTTGATTAACACATATTTAGTATGTTATATATATTTTATACCATATTCTTATAATAAAGTAAGCTAGAGGAAAAAAGTTATAAGAAAATCATAAGGAAGAGAAAATACATTTTGAGTATTGAAAAAATACATCTATAAGTAGATCCACACAGTCATTCCAAGGTCAACTGTACCAGGATTCAGAACATATATTCTAAAGCTTTTAGAATTTCCAAGCACAAAGCCGCCAAAACTATGTGCAAATCCCAGTGATCAGTGAGGTAAAAAAATGTTCTTGTTCTACTAGCTAACCCAATTTTAATTCAGGGCAGGCCGGCAATCACATGACTCGGGGGCATAGCATAAATAGCCAACCTAAAGTATAACATTATTAATTGTCAAACTTCAGGGTTTATAAATAACTGTAGTGTGTATTAAGTATGTAAATTTTCTTGAATTGCCTAAAGAAATTCCAATTTTACATATCTTGGTAGAATTCAGGAATGTTCATTTTTTTAAAATGTCGATTCAAGTGGTCCACACTGGTAATCATTTGGCAAAGTAGGAACTGCCAGCAGCAGTTCCATGTGGTGAGGAGAAAATGTGTGTCTGTTCGTTTCAGCAAAATGACAAGAATTCAACTTGGGACAGTTCTGTTGTACAGTTGTCATGTATGTGCATACAATAGTCAATTTCCCAATATTAAATTGAACAAAGTCTCAATATTTTCTTCTAAAAAACATGTTATTTTTCTCATTAGTCCTAAAGTAAAAATTACACTCTGTAGGCTCATTATCTACAGACAGTAACATCTATTGAACTAATTTAATTCCTTTGGCAGCTACCATCCTGCTAGTTTCTCATCTGAAAAAAAAAAAAGGATGCACTGATGGATTGTCTAAAACCATATATAAATTCCTTAAGAGAAAAAATGCAGCATAAATTTAGTGTTGTCATGATGAGTTCATCTTATTGGAGAATATCTAGATTAAAATTGAATGATAAGTTAACCTTCTCATGATAACTGAAATCAATAAAAACAAAATAGCAAATTTGTCTTACACATTTTAAGTATGACTCAGATTTTTTGACCTTTTAGTTCTAATTATAATATATGTAGCTTACCCAGGAAATTGTTATGCAGAAATAACTTCCAGAAAGTTTAAAAAGCCTAATATACCATTAAGAATTATGCCTACCTAATACCACACATTATCTTATTTATAGACGATGCAGTCAATAGTGGCTGATTGAAGAAAAGTGAATTAGATAGGCTTTTGTCCAAATATTCAGATATTTTAATTCCTCAAAGCTCTTTTACAGTCACTAGTAGATACACATAGCATTTTATTGAATACTAGAGGCCTGATGTATGAAAATTCCTGTAAGAGCAGGCCTTCCTTCCCCTGGCTGCCAGCATCGGCTTCCCCTCCAGCACCCGGGACTCAGGCTTCCCTCCTTCTGCCACCGGCAGGCACCTGAGACCCAAGCTGGCTTCCCTCCAGCCCTGACATTGTCCAACACAGAATTTTAACACAGTAAAGAGGTGCTGAATAAATTAAGTAATGAATTATCTCTTCACTTCCCATTAAAAAAAAATCCATGCTAAAGAAAGAATACTACTGGAAATGAAGAATACTAATCAACAGATTGCCAGATCCTGGAAGAACTGCATCTATAATATGAAGTTGACTAAAGGTATATTTGTGACCCATGCACAATTAGATCTTGATATAAACAACCAAGAATAGAGAAAAAGTAGAAGAGATTTAAAAGAACTTTACTTTACATGTCTGTCAAAAATCAAGGCCAACATCTAGAACATTGAAGCAGCGACTCATTTAGTACAGAGAACATTTTCTAAGATTGCCAGGAACCAGCCGAAACCAGTTTGGTTCAGTGGATAGAGGTCCCAGGTTCGATTCCGGTCAAGGGTATGTACCTTCGTTGCAGGCACATACCCAGGAGGGGGTGTGCAAGAGGCAGCTGATCAATGATTCTCTCTCATCGTTGTTTCTAACTGTCTATCCCTCTCTCTTCCTCTCTGTAAAAAAGTCAATAAAATATGTTTTTTTTAAAAAGACTGCCAGGAACTGGATGGAGATGCCCTCATTGACCTGTGATTGAGCATTGGCCCATGCAGCAGGAGGATGTCAGTTTGCCAGTTCTATTCTGGTCAGGGCACATGCCCAGATCTCAAGCTCGATCTCCAGTAGGGGGCTTGCAGGAGGCATGCTTCTGTCTCATCATCAAGGTTTCTCTCTCTCCTTCTCCCTTTCTCCCTCTGAAATAAATAAAAACATACCTAAAAAAGTAAAGATGAAAATCTTATAAAAAGCAAATGAAAATTTAAAAATAATAGAAAATGTCTATCTCTGAAAAGAAAAATCAGTCCGTCTTAATCTTTGCCTCACATCATAGTCTCAAGAAATTATATATTTTTAAATTAATTGATTATATCCTATATAATAAAAGGGTAATATGCAAATCAACCAAATGGCAGAATGACCAGCTACTATGATGCACACTGACCACTAGGGGGGCAGACGCTCAACACAGGAGCTGCCTCCTGGTGGTCAGTGCACTCCCATAGGGGGAACACTGCTCAGCCACAGGCTGGGCTGACGGCTGGGAGCGCAGCAGCCCGCCTCCGCAGTGGCAGCACTAAGGATGTTTGACTGCAGCAGGGAGTGGGCCTAAGCTGTCAGTCGGACATCCCCCAAGGGCTCCCGGGCTAGAAAGTGCACAGGCCTGGCTGAGGGACTCCCTTCCACCCTCCCTAGTGCATGAATGTTATGTCCTCTGGTATAGAAGAAAAGAGAAGTGAATAGAAATCTAATCTTAATTGAGCAATGGATCTATAAGCTTAAAAACAATTAAAGGCCTTTCAGGGGGAAAAAGTTGAAAATATTTGTGATAACTATTGGACAAAGATGAATAACTTTTATATATAATAAGCTGGTAAATTTATTTTAAAAATAAACTAAAATCCCCTAAAAATAAATAGTACAAGGAAACACACACACACAATCATACACACACAAGGAAATGAGCTAATGATCGCGTAAGTAAATACCTGGCAATTTAAAATAACTATGAATGCCACACTTTGCCAATCAGTGCCCATGAGCTGGGTACTGCAATTTGTATATTAAGTATTCTAAATAAATTAACACATCTTGACTAAATTATTTTACTTTAAAAGTATGTAACCTAAAATGCAAAAAAAAAAAAGTTTCCATAAATGTTCATTATGGTAGTAAAAACTTAAAAATAAGTTGTGCCAGATGATATCTAAAGGATATATAAAGGAATAAAATAATTAGATCAAAGTACACATGAATTAGTGATTTTAATAATAAACTGTCTCTCTCTTAGACATTGAACTCATTCACACAACATTTATGTATGGGAACGCTTTATTAAAAATGTCTTGGCCAATAATGTTTCCTATAAAATTTTTGTATATTTTCTGGTTAGAAGAAAAATTATATATTAGATTTAATTTGCATTTCTTGTTATCTATAATAATAAAAGAGAAATATGCTAATTAGACCGGACAGCAGAACGACCTTCTGGATGTCATTCCAGACATCCTTCCGGACTAAGCCTTGGCGGCAGGGGCTAAGGCAGAGGTGGTTAGGAGTGATCAGGCAGGCAGGCAGGCAGAGTGATTAGAAGCCAGTGGTCCTGGATTGCTAGTGGGATGTCAAACCAGTAGTCAGCCATGTCCCGAGGGGTCACGGATTGCAAGAGAGTGCAGGCTGGGCTGAGGGACCCATGCACAAATTTTGTGCACTGGGCCTCTAGTTGTTATAACAAGAAACAAAACATTTATAAGTAGGTTAACTTGACCATTACTTCTGTGAATGATTTTTTCTAAGAAGTGATCATTATTGTTCCAAACTTGAAAGCTTTGCCTTGTATTTTGACTTCCCCAAATTTCAACTTGCAGATGAGCCTGCTGCTCACACACTCCAAATGTATGCTCAACTAGAGCTCCCTTTTAAGCTTAATTTTTTTTTATCAGACTTACTCTTTAAGTGCATAGTGCCAAAACATGTAATTCTGAAAGAGAGGTAGAGATGCCTCCCGTGCAGCTTCTCGCCTTTTTGTCAGGTTTCTGTCTCATGTGAAAGATTTATGTAGATTCAATCTAAAACTGCACCCCTTTCTCCACTGGAATGATATTAGAACCAGGAAATAAACTCCCTTCCTCCTCCCTCACATTGAATTTTTTTTGCACCTAAAAATCATGCCTAAGAAGCAAAGCCTGTGCATTTTGAAAAACACAAGCATAAGCACTCTCCTTAACTTAGTCACTGACCCCTAGCTAGGCTGAATGCTATGAGGACTGGTGTCATGATTAACTTCGGTGCCATGTGAATGGATTTCAAGGGAAAGTTATGCCTAAGAAGGAAAGCAGGGACATTTTGACAAACACAAGCATAAGCACTTTCCTTAACTTAGTCACTGACCCCTAGCTAGGCTGAACACTATGAGGTCTGGTGTCATGATTAGCTTCCGTGCCATGTGAATGGATCTCATCGGCAGTCACTATATTTGGAAAGTCTGCTCCCTTGGACCTACTGAATGAGAAGCACAGAATTTGTTTCATGGCTTCCTGTATTCCATGAGTGCTTTTCCTGCCACGCCATTGCCCCCTAAGCAAGAGAATGTGATGAACTTTTTCAAAAATACTTGGTATTTCCTCAAGGAAAATGCCTAATTAAAACAACCCCATATGCTTGTTTTTAACTGCTTCCTAAAGCCAAGTGCCACAAGATGGTCTGGGGATTGGGACCCTTTCTGATCTGCATTTGGAATTTGAAGACAACCTATTAATGGGGGAAGAGGAGCTTAATTTATGCAGAAAGAACCAAAGAGGGGATTCTAAATTAAGACCCAAAAAGACATTCTGATTCCCTTACAAAGGTCAAAAAATTAGCATGACATTATATTAGTATAGTTTGTTTATGTAAAGATAACTACTTTCTTTAATCAGGCTGAGAGAGAGAGAGAGCAAGAGCTAGGGAGCGAGCACTAAGTGTTCTATTTCAATCTGCATCTGCCATAGAAAAGGTGCAAATGAAAGGTCCTTTACCAAAGTGGTTTGTTTTTGTTTTCCAAAAGCATATGGTGGATGTCTCCTATCTCATTCCATTTTCAGTGTCCTAGTTCTTCCTTTATTTTCAAATCATAACATTAGAGACATTATTTTCCCAAATTAAAAAAATATATATATCACTCCTGTCCTCTAAACAGAGATAGCTCCCCACCTATCTGTGCACCCACAGGAATTTAGGCATATTTCTATTCTATTGTTTATGGAGTCTGTTCCATTTATTGTAGAATTTACATATTATGCAAGAATATTTTATTCTTTTTACATTTCTGGAGAATTGCCGGGCTTTGATATAAAATAATGTTTTATAAATGTTTTTGAAAAGTTAAGTAAGTTAAAGGAATCATATTGAGGTCAGTAATGGTTTTCAACTTGACAATTATTTATGGTTAGTATAAAATTGTCACATAAGGACGCTGCTAGAAAAGTCTCAGCTATTTGCTATTCTGATTTTACAGGCTCATCTGCATAATCATTCAAAATAAATGTTTTATCCCCCGTGAGGTTTTTAAGTAGTCATTCAAATAATTTTAATAAATCTTTGCATTTTATTAGGAATATATATTGTAGAAACTATGAATAGGGAAAAGTAGAAAGATAAAGGACCCCCAAATAGACTCTGTTGAAATTTTTTCTACATTTCATTTGTCTTTGGTTTTAGTTCAAGCATAGCAAAGTGTTTTAAAGGCTTCTGCTTTCTTAAGAATCATGAGGAAATATCAGAAAATCTTATAGCTCCATTCTGCCGGGTCTTAATTGTTACCAGAATTGAAAGGCAGCCTAGCTCGGTCAGTGTGGCTCAGTGGTTTAGCACTGACCTATGACCCAGAATGTCACAGTTCAATTCCCAGTCAGGGCACATGCCCAGGTTGCTGGCTCAATCCCTAGTAGAGGTGCATGCAGGAGGCACTGATCCAAGACTCTCTCTCATCATTGATGTTTCTATCTCTCTCTTCCTCTCTGAAATCAATTAAAAAAAAAAACATTAAAAAAGGAAAGAAAAAAGGCAGCCTGGTGCCTGCCCTAACTTTTTGAAATGTTCTGTACCTTGTAAACTTAATTTCCCTTGTACCAGTCTCAAACTTTAGTGTCTGATCTTAGGTCACTGCTGCGGAAATGCTCACCACATCCTTTCATGACCACGTTGCAATCAGCTCACTCCCTTCTACAATTCTGACATCCCATCCATCATCCCACTCTCCCTTAAACTGTTCCCCACACATGCTTCATCTTATAAAATGATCCATCCTCCTACTATGACTTTTTTAGATCGCGCTGGAAGGAACCTTAGAAATCATATGCTTTACTCTCTTAACTTTGCAGATGAGAAAAATGGAGGCTCTATAAAAGATAAAGAAAGCAATGAAAATGGTCCCATAAGCATTATCTGCCAGTTAGTGACTAAGCTGGGAAATAATTTAGGCATATTTGTTTATGCTGGTTCTGAGCTCTTGGCACTAGATTATGTCCCTTTCCATCCATCAACAAACTACCCCAAAACACAGGGGGGAAGGGGGCAAAAGTAGGTTTACAATTGTTCACATGGAAAATAATAAAACAGTTAAGAAATAAATAATACAAGAGTAAATGCTGTGTACTGCAAACTCACAACTGTAAACCTACTTTTGCCCCACCATGTATTTTCCAGCTCTCTTTTAACTGTGTAACTCAGTCACACTATACTTGATAGTACAAGTGAGTTAGCCATAACCGTCGCCAGCAAAAGTTTTCATTCCAAAATTAAAATTAAGTGACTTAGAGAAGCATTGTGGGAATTCACATTAACAGGCAATAGGATCCAGTTAGAAACAATCAGGAAAACTTGTCTACCACTTTCAGGTTCTCAAATTGTTATGGCCAGAAAAAAATCTCTTTCCAGTTACACACACCGTTATTTATTTACTAGTGGCAGATTTCCACTTGAGTATAATAACATCATCATTATTAAAGCAATATTTATCAATCACATAGTATTACATAGAATTACATTTTATCATTTAACTGTCACCACAATTCTAAAAATAGATACTACTATTATATCTATCTTACAATTGTGCCATAGTCATTTAAGTAAACAAATTTAGAGCCAGACTTGTCTCAGTAATAGCACAAATAATCATATAGTTGCTTGATGCCAAAACCTGTCTCATCATATCCAATTAGTTATACTTAATATTTTATACCCATATTTTCTATCCCCATAAGCATTACCTTAATCCAGGCTCTCTTTATTTCTTACCTGCTCTCTCTCTCTCTCTCATGTTTATACTCACTCAATCCATTTTTTACTCTGAGACCAATCCTTTTAAAATGCAGCTATTATTGTTGCCCACCAATACCAATTTAAATACATTATAATCTATAGAAGTAAAATTTTAATTTTTAACTGAGATAATTTTCATTGAAGAAACAATTCCCTAATGAAAAATAAGTATTGAAATTACTGATCATAAGAAAAGTTAGAAATGCCATAGTGCAGTATGACACAAAGACCTTCATAATCTGACATGTACCTATGTCTTTAGCGCTATTTCTTCTTTTACTTTTCAAATCCCATTTTCCGGCATGCTTCCTCAAATGCCACATTTAGTTTTGTCTCCAGGTTTTGATCACATTTTCACCTTGGAATACCCCTTTTTTCTTTTTCATAATTCTCAGATCTTTACAATTAGCCAACACCTTTCATCCTTTGATAGAATTGAGTCTACTTAACTTAATTCCACCTCTAAGACTTCAAGCATATACTTATAATACATTGCAATTAATTTGCCAGTGAAACTTTCCCCACTGGGCTCTAACCTCTTTAGGGCAGGGACTGTGTTGTATTTATTTTGGTATATTCAATGGCTGTATGATTATTTCTGATAAAAGAAATATATGAACAAAAACATTTCCTTTGGGTCCACAGAATAGTTCACTTATCAATTGAAAAAGGAGAGACATAAAGTCAAAAAAATTCATCTGAACAAGAAAGGGAGACAACCTTTATCCAACAGTAGAGTTCTACCAAAAGGCCAAATACAAAATGAGTTAAGACTGGAAAGAGGGAAAATACATTTCCCTACAGTTGGAAAGGGAAGCAGACCCAAAGCTGGGCTTAATCTGTAGGCCAAGCAACATAACTCTCTGACACAGACACCAACCAAAGCAAAGGAATCACCTAAGACAGTATTTCCCAAAGTGTGGTACGCACACCCCCAGGGGTACGGGAAGAGTTTGGTAGGGGTACGCGTTGCACCGGAGTTTGGTGGGGATATGCACTGCAC
Organism: Vespertilio murinus; assembly: GCA_963924515.1. Classification (NCBI taxonomy): domain Eukaryota; kingdom Metazoa; phylum Chordata; class Mammalia; order Chiroptera; family Vespertilionidae; genus Vespertilio; species Vespertilio murinus. The sequence continues at coordinate 16,647,690 of OZ004717.1, read as the reverse complement.
CGTGCTTAGCTATGCCTAATTCTACGTTCTCATGAGTCAAGTCAAGACAGTCTTGTGAGGCGTGAGATGGTCCGGTGTGCAAATAAATGTTATTTATAATATAACTTTTATTTATATCATGAATAATTTTATTTTTGTTTATTATTATTTTGTGTATGTACCAAAAAAAGAAAAAACAAATATAATTTGATTGTTATTAAAATACATCCTTTTTTAAAAATATATTTTATTGATATTTTACAGAGAGGAAGGGAGAGAGATAGAGAGCTAGAAATGTCGATGAGAGAGGAACATCGACCAGTTGCCACTTGCACACCCCCTACCGGAGATGTGCCCGCAACCAGTGTACATGCCCTTGACCGGAATCGAACCCGGGACCTTTCAGTCCGCAGACCGACGCTCTACCACTGAGCCAAACCGGTTTCGGCAAAATACATCCTTTTTTTTGACAAGGGGTACTCAGCATTACGAAAATTATAGAAGGGGTACACATATGTCAAAAGTTTGGGAAACACTGACCTAAGAGGAGGACTTACTGATGCAAAATTCAGGGAATTCCAAGGCCAGCTGCCGGGGACAAAGACAGCCCTCCAGGGACATGTTCTATTCTGTGGTTCCGGTCCTCTGAGCAAAGGAAGCCGCTGCCAATACAGGAATAGTTGTATAATAGATCTTAGAGACACCTCCCTCTCCATAGGTGGTCCTAAAACTCAGTAAAGATTAATAGCTTTTTGTACTCTCCCTAAAGTAGATTTGCTTGTATTTCAGAGTAAGCTAAGGTTCCTCTCTCTCTAAAGAGGAGGATGGGCAAGTCACCAAAAGCCATACATAAAATCAGAATGATGGCTTGCTTTCTTTATTTCTACCTTCTAGGTTCTTCTATAATATACTTCATGTACAGGTACTATCCTGCTCTAATCAAATATCTCTGCCCAGATTGGAACTCGGGGTAAGAATACAAAACAATACTCTAGATGCTGCCTGTATTATGAGTAACTGAGTAACCATTTCTTGCTCTAGCCCAAAGGTCTTGTGATACACATGTACGTACATTTCTCTTCTTATCTACTATGTAGGATTAAGTATCAGAACCTTCACAGTTTCTGACTTCACACAAACCTGTATTTTAATTTCTGTTAGTGGAGTGGCCTTGTCCATCTTAAGAAAAGATTAAAGGCAAAACTACTGATTTTGCACATAAACATTGATTTTTTTTTATTTCTCTGGTGGTATATGTGCTGACATAACTGTAATTCCCTGAAATTAATAAAACGCATTTAATGTAGTTCTTCAAGTAAAGGAAATTTGTCATTTTTCACATGGAACATTGAAAAAGATGTATAAATGGCAAATGCCTTTGCTATTAGAGGAAAAAGCTAGAAAGCCAAACCAAACAAATAATAGTTTTATGCCCAAATTGTTAAATATTGGGTTTCCAATCAGTTATAGATCTGGAGTTCCTACAAAACGTTTTTCAAATATGTATAAAGCTATAGAGATATTTCATATGTGAATATCAGGTGTGTGATGGCATACTCATTTGAAGAGTTAAGGATGTAGAGGGATATCATAGAACATGTTTTAAAATGTGACTGTAAGTCTTAGTAAACTTTTACAAAATAGTACACATTTAATATTAACAAAAAACTCATTCTTTTATTTTGTAGAAGAACAGTTTTATGCTGAAGAGACAGAACTGTGAAGTATAGATAGGATTAAATTTTTTTTTTAAATGAGTAAGAATTCCAATTTTCCTAACATTTAGCTGAGTAGAAAAAAAGGGCATTTTTATCACTTTCAGCATATTTTCTCATCCACAAAATTTGTAGTTAATATATTACTTTATTTTCCTTTGGTCCCTGCTACCCTCAGATATAGACCATGATGAAGTTATTGATTTTACGTTGAAATTTGACACTTGTCTAAATTAATTCTGTGTAGTGTAATGTTAAGAAAGTATTTGCACTTTATTTGAGTTGAGGTATCAAACTTACTTCATATCTACTTAAATAAGAATAAAGAAAAGCCAGGTTAATAGAATATGTGTGATAAAATTCTAACTAACTGAAAAAATATTAAAATAATATGATTTCACATTGTTGATGATGTGGGACATTTTAAAATTGACTTTTATTTAGCCCGACCAGTGTGGCTCAGTGTTTGAGCATCAACCCATGAACCAAAAGGTCACGGGTTCAATTCCCAATCAGAGCACATGCCTAGGTTTCAGGCTCAGTCCCCAGTAAAAGTCCTGCAGGAGGCAGCCAATCAACAATGTTTCTTATGCCTCAATCCCTCTCCCTCCCTTTCCCTCTAAAATTCATTAAACATATATTTTGAAAAAACATTGAGTTTCATTTAAAATAATTGATAGTCATTGTTTAATACAGAACCAAGTTGAAAAGCGACTTTCATTGATCTACTTTCTTTGATATGTTTTCAGTCTGATTTTCATAGGCATCTATTTTTAAAGATACTTCATCTTTACTTACATTTACAGTACTTTCATTTCATCTAAGGATAAACTTTAATGGATACCTTGGTGACCAAATTTGATTTTCCACCTTGTAGTTTTGTGCAGCATTGAAGTTTCAGCTCTTGATTATCGGTGTACCATCTTTTTCATGTGTTTTATTCAGATGAGCAAATTATTCAAAAATATATATCATACCCTAACAGGTGTGGCTTAGTGGTTGAACATCAACTTATGAACCAGAAAGTCATAGTTTGATTCCCTGTCAGGGCACATGCCTGCGTTGCAGACTTAATCCCCAGTGGGGGTCTGTAGGAGGCAGCCAATCAATGATTCTCTCTCATCACTGATGTTTCCATCTCTTCCTCTCCTTTTCCTTTCTAAAATCAATGAAAATATATATTTAAATACACACACACACACACATATATGCCTTAGCTGGTTTGGCTCAATGGATAGTGCAATAGCCTATGGACTGAGGGGTCCTATGTTCAATTCCCATCAAAGGCACCTACTGAGTTGCAGGCTAGACCCCCAGTAGGGGGCATGCAGGAGGCAGCCAATCAATGATTCTCTTTCTTTTTTTTTTCTTTTTAAATATATTTTATTGATATTTTACAGAGAGAAGAGAGAGAGATAGAGAGCTAGAAACGTCGATGAAAGAGAAACATCGACCAGCTGCCTCCTGCACACCCCCTACTGGGGATGTGCCCGCAACCAATGTACATGCCCTTGACCGGAATCGAACCCGGGACCTTTTAGTCCGCAGGCCGACACTCTACCACAGAGCCAAACCGGTTTCGGCAATGATTCTCTTTCATCATTGATATTTCTATCTCTCTCTCCCTCTCCCTTCTTCTCTGAAATAAATTAAAATATAAAAAAAATTATATAAATATAATATAATAATAATAATAAATAATATGTTTCATAGACTATGATCAAGTTATATCTTTTATAAATGTGACAGTCAAAATGTAACAAACTGAAATAAAAAGAAAAAGCAACACTCTGGCTCTCACAGCTTGAAAAGTCTCAGGCCTTTTTCCTCCCCTCAGCCTCACAACAGGTAAGTAATGGGACTTAAAATGAGGCCAGATAACAATGGTGAGCTGAAGAGTCTTCTGCTCTAAGAGACCTCTAACTTCACTTTAAATTACAGCTGTTGAGTGTCAGAGGGTGTGAAATACATAAAAGACAAGAATGGAAAGAAGTATCGGGTAATTTTCAGAGTGGTTTTAACATCACCACATACAGGAAGCATTAGAAAAAATAGTCCTTTTGGATGCTGTAAAATTAAGCTTATTAAGACACTTAAGAATATGCCTTAGGTAATCATCCCAGACCATTAGGTGAATTGATGAGGTGCCCTAATGGGTATTTTCCTCATCAACTTTTTAAATTATGCAAAATTATGTGCCTGGCTTCTATATAATTTGTACAATTAGAAACAAATTCTGCCTTTCAGTATGCATATTTCTCTTTAAGTCTAATAGATGCTACACATTTGAATAACTTGTCCTTTTCAACTTGTCCTAATGGACATACTCATGGTAAGTAGCAAAGCCTTTTTAGCGTTTTCCCACCCCCACCCCCCACTCTGCTCCCCTTGAGTTATAGCACTAAGAGCCACAGCCACAAAGCTGTCTGAGAGGCAAGAATTTAAATCCACTGGAGCTTTGCTTTGTTGATATTTCCAAACTTGGTCAATTTACCTGGTAGCAATCTGTGCTAATGACTCCAGTATTATTGTCTTCTTCACTTTATTGGTCAGATTGATTAGTTTGTGATGTAAACTGGCTCTTGGTTATATTGAGTGCTAAGTAAGGAAACAGATTGGAAAAATAGAATATATCACTACTCTAGTTTAAAAAAAAACTGTTTTATTAGCAATATAGTAATATCACATACACACACACACACACACACACACACACACACACGGGCATTTCTTTCCATAATGTGCAGTAACATGTATTTTGTTCTAAACAAATATAAAAGCATAGTTACAACAAAATGATCTAATGGTGAACTCATGGCCAGGCAAGAGATCTAGACGAGAGGACCAGTCAGAGATAGCCACACAGATTAGTTATGTGACAATGAGCAAGTGCTTAAACTTAATTTATTTTCTTGTCAGAAGGTCACAAATGATTTCTAACTTTCCTCTATATCTAATTCAAAGTTATTGGCTACAGATTTAGTTAGATCCTATTTATTTTATTATTGACACTATTACAGATGTTCCCAGTTTTCCTCTTTTTACCCCCCCCTCCACCCAACCTGTTTCCCCCAGACTTCACCTCATTATAGTCTGTGTCCATTAGTGATGCATACATGCATATATGTTCTTTGGTTAATATCCTCTTCTCATCTGATGAAATGAATTACCCCCACCAAAGATCAAATTGCCCTCCTTTTTTTTCCCCACCAGTAGTAAAATCTTTGGGATTTTCCTCTCCATGATGGGTATGATAATAAGGTTGTTAGAGAAACCTGTTACTTTTTTCCAGCATTTGAAACATATTGAGAGAGTTTTATTTTGGGGCCTAGTTAAAAACTGAATGTTGGCTGTAAGAAAGAGATTCCATTTTAAAAGGGTTGTAGCTTGAAAATATTTAAAGAAGAAAATTATTTCAATTGCTTCTACTTTAAAATAAAAGCAGCAGCATGGCCAGGTATCTCAGTTAAGAGTATTTTCTCAGTAATCCAAGGCTGCAGGTTCAATTCCCAGTCAGGCACGTACAAAAATCAACCAATGAGTGCGTAAATAAGTAGAACAACAAGTTGATCTCTCTCTCTCTCTCTCTCTCTCTCTCTCTCTCTCTCTTTCTCTCTTCCTCTCTATGAATATATTTAAAATTTAAAAAGCAGCAGCAAAGCTTGGCAAGAGGTTTGGGGCTCCACATTATAGCATTGCAGACATAGAACTATTTGCAAACTCATTTATGTTAATACTCGGTATTATTATTTTCTTTGTAAAAAAACTTTTAAAAGATGAATAACACTTATTTTCTATTTGGATCAGTAGTAGGTGAATATATAAATTTGCTACAGAATCAAAAGCAATTAGTTAAAATTAATTAATGGGGTTATCCTTGGGGGGAAATGGGACAAATTTTAATAGTTTTATAAAATTTTTCCTACATTGAAAATATTCTTATTTGCTGAGATTAACTTTAAACATCTATTTTCCTTATATTATCATCAGTTATACATGTTTATAGTGTAAGATATTTAAGCATCTATTTTCCTTATATTATCATTAGTTATACCTGCTTATACAATAAGATATTTATCAAAAGGCTATAAGAATACTTACCTGGCAGGGGAGATACCAATATCAAGAATAATAAATTCAGCCGAAACCGGTTTGGCTCAGTGGATAGAGCGTTGGCCTGTGGACTGAAAGGTCCCAGGTTCGATTCCGGTCAAGGGCATGTACATTGGCTGCGGGCACATCCCTAGTAGGGGGTGTGCAGGAGGTGGCTGGTCGATGTTTCTCTCTCATCGATGTTTCTAACTCTATATCTCTCTCCTTTCCTCTCTGTTAAAAAAAACAATAAAATATATTTTTAAAAGAATAATAAATTCAGATTAATAATTTCCAAATACTAATTTTGGAGTTTCAACATGGCTACCATTAGAAAGGCAAGGAAACATCAATTTATTTAGGATTCTTGATGCTATACTATCTAAAAGAATTTAAATTAAAATAAATTAACTGGCATACAGAAGATATTTGGTTTTGCAGCTAGTTAAGATAGACTACAATAACTTTAATTCAAAAAAAAACATTTCAGAAAAAAATACTTTTTCAAGCCCAAGTTGGAATAAGTTACTTCATTTCAGTCAACTTACCTGACTTGAAGGATAATGAATGGTACTTGTGTTTTAATATGCAGTATTAGTATAATGTCATTGCAAAAAAATGAATCTTTAAATATTATCACTCACTGGAATTTATAATCTCTCCTTTCTTGGTTCCCATCACTACTCACATATACTTTTAGATTGGACTTTGAACTTCAAGGGCAGGGAATGCAAAACAGGGAAACTAGAGAGCAAATACTTTAACAAGAGAACAGTTCTAAAATAGGAACTGTTTTTCCCTCCCAGGGGTCTATACTCTTGGTGTTAAATTCACCTAAGAGAATGTTTTAAAATACTAATGTGCAGGTTCAACTACAGACCAACTGAAAAAAACAAACAACAACAAAAAACCTCCAGGGATGAAACCAAAACATTGGCATTTTTAATTACTTAAGATTACACAAATCTTGCCGAAACCGGTTTGGCTCAGTGGATAGAGCATCGGTCTGCGGACTGAAAGGTCCCAGGTTCGATTCCGGTCAAGGGCATGTACATTGGTTGTAGGCACATCCCCAGTAGGGGGTGTGCAAGAGGCAGCTGATCAATGTTTCTCTCTCATCGACGTTTCTAGCTCTCTATCTCCTTTCCTCTCTGTGGAAAATCAATAATATATATATATTAAAAGATTACACAAATCTTAATGAAGTTATGAATTCACTTCATTATCATAATTGCAGGCTCAATCCCTGACCCCAGGTCTGGGGGCGTAAGGCAGGAAACCAATCTATGTGTCACTCTTACTGTCTCTACTCCCACTACTCCCCCTCCCCCCCCCCACACACACACACTCTCTCTAAAAATCAATGGGAAAATATCCTGGGGTGAGGATTTAAAAATAAGGTTTTCCGTTTATAAAACTGTAGAAAACTGTTCTGAATAATGTCTAACACAACGCCATGTATATTTTGATTTTGATGGACTTGATAATGACATTTTGAAATACTTTCCATTATTTCTCAACAAGGTAGCTTTGAAAAACTTTGTGTGAACCACAGACATTAAATTAGTTGATCCTTCCAAATAGCCCATAAATTGGTCAAATAAAAAGAGCAGAGTATATCAGCTAATTTTCCCTGCTAGGATATAATAATGCAATCCCACAGATTGGATATCCAAAGGAGCACAGCACTCCTTCAGCGGGGTAGCCGGGAGATTGCACAAGGGCTCCTGTAAGGGCCTGTTGCTTCCATTGGAATGAGAAGTTATGCTGAAATATAAGGAGGCAATCAACAACAGTAATTTAGCACACTGAAATCACTTCAATTTGGCCAATCTTACTGAAAAACAGTTCCAGCATGAGAAGAACGAGGTGGTTATCCAGAGAGGGACTCAGTGGGGATAACATTCTTTGCAAATTTGCAGCCTGAGATTTAAAATATTCACCATCGTTAAGAGAAGTGAGGGGAGAAACTATCGCAATGCTCTGAAAATAAAGCTCCCACCACAGGAAGAAATGTAGTCAAGAGTTTTCAGTTCTGAAAAGCGTTAGTTCCAGGAAGAGGCATTCAAACAAAACTTCATCTCTCTGACGCCATCAGGAACTCATGCCTTGATCTCTTTGCTGATCGTTAGGAGAAAGAGTCATTGCAATAATGTAGGATTGCTGCCAGAAGGGGACCAGGCCTGGAGCGGATCTTCCTCTGGCTGGCCTGTAGTGTGTGGGTCCTTGACTTTGTGTAGGAAAGATTTCACAGCACAAGTCCAGGTGATGTTGAGAGTTATGTTTATTAAAGCCGGGCATAGTGAAGGAAATGAAGGGGTTCGGGTAGAACAAGCCCAGATGGGCTGCTTTGGCTCTCTAGAAATGTTACCGGAAGGAAGTGAGCTACACTGGGCTGCGTGAATTCACGGAGTAGTAAAAGTCACAGAGACAGAAGTGAGCTATGGTGGGACTTCTGTCAGCTCACTGGGAAGTCAGAGAAAAGGGGGGCCTTGGAGACAGGTTTAGGGGGCTAGCCCGCGACAAGCTGCCACTGCCCTCTGCTTCCCTGGTTGTAAGTCTTGTGGGGAGCCTTAGAGTTTAGGAGGGAGAAACTAAAAAGTTCATGCTCGAGAAAATGTGTGGACATGCTCCAGAGAGAGCCCTCACTGGGTCCTCATTGAGGCGTTTGGTTCTCTTCTGTGGGTAGGAATCCAAGGGAGAGTGTCAGAGGAGGGTCTTAGCAGAATATTTATTAGATTTTAGGAGTGTTTTTCAATATGTGAATCATTGAAGAGGGACTGGGACTGAAGTGGATCTTCCCCAGCAGGGTCTGAAATGTGTCACTCATTTGCTCCTAGGTGCCCTTGGTCAGGGAGGCAAAGACCTTGTGATTCATTAGCTGGCTGTAAATTGCTCGCATTGTTTGGCTTTAATTATCTTGTTTCAGTCTCCCCTGTTCAACTTGCCAAGGGATTTCCCTAGCTGCTCATGATCTTGCCTCCAGATGAGCCACTGGTGTTGCTGGCATTCTACAGGGACAGTGTTCATGGTCCCACCACAGGATGAAATGGGGACTACCTTGTACTGCAGTTGAGGTTTTCTGACTCTGCCTCTCTCCACCCCAGAGTCAAGTTATGTAGGTTCTCAAATGACTTTGAAAAATAGTAATTCACTCCAATATTTAAAAACTAGAGATGTGCCCAACGTTCAAATGTTGTTTATTAGTTCCTGAGAAATATCTGACCCTGAGTATACAAAACAAATAAAGCAGGGACACCTTTGAAGCTATTTCAGGCATCTTAACAGTCATGTAAGTAGACTACTGGACACCAACAACAGACTTTTTAAGTCACCCTTTTGTATTTATCACTAAAAAGCTCACCTAGTTTGGGTTAAGACACTGAGCCTTCTTTTAAAGGTACATAATTTTTGAACAAGAGACTATACTAAGATCTTGTTCACTGTATCACATAACCTGATCAGAAAGTAAGGTTGGGAGATAGAGGTGTTGATTAGTAGATAAAGTCAGGTATGACAAGAAGCTTAAGTAAGGCCTGGGGACTTCAGCATTGATGGGAAGGGCAGGCCTCTGATGGAACTGCCTTGGAGGATCCTCTGGACAATGGGGGAACCTGAGATCACTGGGTGCTTTGGGAACATGAGCAGCGGTGGAGGGTGAGAGAGTGGGCTCCAAAGATGCAAATATCTCCAGACTCACTGTTTGACCTCATTTCTGCCCTTATCGCCAGAATAGAATTAAGGCCTGGTGAGATCAGCCTTTCCTGGTCGTGATAACTGGGTGAAAGTCTTTTTCTGGAAAATACACAAAGACACAAACAATTTTGTGTTCAAACACAGGGAGAACCTTAGTGACTGGAAGTGCAACTCTAGACCCCTGCCCTCCCCCCCCTACCACCCACCCACCCATATGCACCCAGGTAAAGAGAAACTACTGTGGACTCAAAAAATGAAATTACACAAGCACTCAATTCCTTGTAATGATAGTGTTTCAAAATAAGATGGCTTACAACAAAAATAAAAACTGGTATAGATTATAATAAAGAAACCAGCTTTAGTACAGGAACATATAATATGGGACTGAACATATTATCAAAGAAGATTTCAGCTTGACATCAGATAATGACCTTGTTCTATTGAATGTGACAGGATAAACCAGAAGATATATGTTAACAAAAAGATTAGCATAACACTATAAATAGAAAACCCAGAATATTTTAAGAAAAATATTTCCACACAGTGGGAATATCACTTAGACACTCATTCAATTGCTTTTAAGAGCCTGAGATTTTATTTGTATTTTTTTAAAAGAAGTCTTAACTTTTTCTCATCTCATACATTTTTAATCTTAGATGTCAATATGTTTCATACCAGTATACATATCACATTTTCTTAGCATTTAATATAAAAGTTGAAATGTAAACAGAATTTACAAAAACATGTACATTAATTTCATGTGCTTCAAAAAAAAATGTTCAACATGAAGCTCATTTGGAATTTTAAAAGTAAAAAATGAAACGTGTAGTTTATACATGTTGCACTAACATGATAAAGACAAACACCGTGAGAAAAGGCATAGACATGTGCTATTCATTTTGATCATCTATTTTCTTGGCCAGAATAACTTTAATGATTGTGATGGAAATTCCTGCCTAAGAGAGCTTTCTTTAAAACAAAAATACCACAGGTGACTTAGCACCTCCATTAAACCAAAGGTCATCTAAGGCTTCTTATTGTGTACTATTCTGTGTACTGCACTGGTGCTACACAGAACAGAACCAAATAATCTCATTCCAGAGGGCTTCAAGTTCTAGAGAATCACTGAATGCTCTCTCACAATAGTTCAAGTTTGATGTTTTGTGATATACAGTACATGACATTTTTCTTGTAGCCATGGCTTCGAGGATCAGAATGAACAGTACTAGAGTAAGCTTCAGTAGAATATAATTATATTGAGATTTTATAAATGCTATGGGTTACAAAGGCGACTACTATACTTCTTCATCAGAAAGGTGGCTAATAAGTGAAACTTCTTATACCCATAGAATTATCTCATAAACCTCAGTTGAAATTATGAATAGTTCAAGAAAGCTTATAGGAAAAGACGGTTGACCAAATTAAGAAGGTTAATAAAGTAAAGTCCAAATTGCCTTCAGCTTTCAAATTACATTGACCTAGCTCTGGCTGTGCCATTTACTAAAGAACCTCAGGAAAAACCTCTTCAGTAATTATGCCCCAGTTTTTTCATCAGCAAGTAGATATTATGCAATGTAGATTTCATGTGAGGAATAAATGCAGAATTTTTCAAAGACAGCCAAGCAATGCCCAGCACATGATAGACATTCAATTGGTGTTAGAGAGCTAGAGGGAGAGATGGAAGGAGGGAGAGAAGGAGAGAGAGGAAAGAAGCATCAGTGTGTTGTTCTACTTATTTTTTATGCATTCACTGGTTGCTTCTTGTATGTGCCCTGACCGGGAATTGAACCCACAAACGTAGTCTATCAGAACAATGCTCTAAACAAATGAGTTACCCAGCCAGGGCCAACAGTGCTTTTCTAAAGCCACTTTTAATTTCAATTCATTTCTCGGGACAAAATCTCTGATACTCACTTGCAAATCACAGAGAATAATAGTTTCAGGGCTATTGTTATCATTAAAAGTGAAATTGTATAAGAACACCCTAGCACAACATCTAGAAAGCAGCATTGAGGTCTGACTACCTTTAGGGTTAAAGTTATCATTTGAACCCAGGTCTGAAACTTAGCTATTAGATATTGATCCATATGTTGCAATGTCCTTTAGGAGTGAACTGAGTTGAAGTTATCTTATTCAACACTCATTAGCTAAGGAATTTGGGCAAAACATTTAACATCTCTGTGGCCTGATTTCTCCTTATGTATAATATAAATAACAATAGCACTTAACATAAATTTAGGTGAGAACTAAATGAGATAAATGCATAAAACACAGCAATGCTCAGCATGAAATAAGAGCACTTGTTCATATAACAGAAAAATGTTGAGTATCTGCTATATAAAAGGAATCCTTCTAAATACTGAAGATGAAGCAGTGAACAAAAATCACTTTCCTCAAGTGGCTCACTGTGGGAACACAGACACTAAAGTGTTTTATATCACATAGCAAATGATTATACAGTTGACATTTGAATAACATGGGTTTGAACTGTGTGTGTGTCCATTTATATACTATCTTGATACATGAAGGCGAAATATGTGTGGTATAGATATTGTGTTTAAGAAATAAACATTGCTGCCCTAACCAGTTTGGCTCAGTGGATAGAGTGTTGACCTGCAGACTGAAGGGTCCCAGATTCAATTCCGGTCAAGGGCATGTGCCTTGGTTGCGGGCATGTCCCCCGAAGGGGGTGTGCAGGAGGCAGCTGATAGATGTTTATCTCATTGCTGATAATTCCTACAAAAACAAACAGTACTTCCCAAAATACTTGTTTTGACAATGTATCCATCATCATTATTAGTACAAAACAATACCTCGCTTCATCTGAAGGGTGGCTGATCTAGACGGAGCTTAGCTGAGTGACTTGATACTTCAAGATACAACTCTGACCGGGCTGGGCTTCCTGCTGTTGGTGGGGCCCAGGTCTGCTCAAGCCGTCTGCTGAAGACCCCTTTCCTCGTGGCAACGACTGAACCAGAGTTGGGTAGCAAAATGAAGAACAGAGAGGAAGTTGTGAATTTGTCAAAAATCTAAAATAGGAAGACCATTGCAAAAACTTGGGAAATGCATGTAACTGTTAAATCAAAAAATAAAAATAAAAAGACCACAGGCACCAAATGCAAAGCCCCACATCAGCAAAGGAAGATTAAATACTTAACTGCAGTATCAGCTTCCCAGGAATGTAACCTTAAACAGTCAGCACGGAAGTACCCAGTCAGCACTAGTGAGATAATCTGCTCAATAGACCCCTTCCGTTGCCCTTAGGAGGGCAACCTCGCCTGAAACAATGCATTCTTTGCTAACAATTTCCTTTTTTATGCCCCCAACCCCTGCCTATTCTGTCTTTAAAAACCTTTCATACAGCTCAACAGAGCTCTTTTTGCTAGATGGGATGCTGCCCAATTCATGCATTGTGGAATAAAGCCAACATGATCTTTAACTTTACTCAGTTGAATTTTCATTATTCAACAGGAGTTATTAAATTTAAAAATGGAATGAGCAACATCACTGTAACTACGTGAAGATCATGGATGTGTAATGCAATGTGTAAAAATTGAAATAAGTATGTACACGTTTAAAATTATAAGAATACTAATAGCCCTGGGCACAAATCCTTGCACCAGTAGCTCTCTTTGGGGCCTGGCCTCTCTGAGCCCACTGCCCAGAGGTTCTCCTCGGCCCATAGACCCATCCGCAGCTGGGTGCGGAATGCTTACCTTGTTGCCACCGAGATGAAGCAAGCATTCTGCCAGTCCACTCACACTGTCTGCTCTTAGTGGCTGCCCCCAGGGACTGGGGGACTCTGGCAGGGCTGAAAGGACTGGGCACCACCATCTTGTGACTATGGGTGCTGCCATCTTTGTGATGGAGTTATTATTCATTTGCATATTGCTTTTTTATTAGATAGGATTTTTTTATTTATAGCTATCTTTAAATGATTATTTTAAACTAAACTTTTGTGTGTTTTTTTCTTTTATCCTTATGAAATTAGGGTGTACTTTAAAAAAAAAATGAATCCGCCAGAGGTGATAAATGTTCTATAGTTGTTTCCAAGACAAGTATAAGAATTTTATAGAAGAAACATGTTATAGGTACAGAACTAAAAATTCCCAATGTCTAGTACTTCAAAATCCAGGTGATCATCATAACATGAGGTAATAAAGGAGCTTTATGGATAAAATAAGCAGGTTTAGGGAGTTTTAGGAATAAAGAGGGACCCTGGGGGAGGACAGCACAGGTGAGGGCTTGGAGCTGCCAAAGGGCACACATTCACAGAGAGAGAAAAACGAGGTACCACACAGGGTAAGGGGAGAGGAAGACATCCATTCACAGAAGACAGGGAGAAGCCACGGGGCATGGGGAGGAAAAGGAAACAAACCTTTGCAGAGGATAGAGAAATGTCCGCCAATAGGAACAAGAGGAACACAGATTTTCACAGGAGATGCAGCCCTACCACTGAAGGAGGGGAGAAAGAGGGGGCATCATGTGGGTTTTGAGCTTTGAAGCTGATATTCTACCAATTTGAAGGCAGTATAAAGAGACAAAGAACTGCAGCCTTTATAAACCTTAGCAAAAAGGAGCTCAGGGGTTGCCCCCTTAGCATTCAGGTAGGAGTCTGTATTTGCTTCCAATAAATTCCCCACCCTTTTTATCTACCATCTTTTGTCCATGGCTTCATTCTTTAAATCCATCTGGACAAGAATCCAGGAAAGATATCCCCCTTGCCCCCAGCTCAGGAAAACAACCCGATTCAATAGCACTATGCCAGTAATGATTCTATCTCTCACTTTACGAAAACAAGATTATTAAAAGCATATAAATTATTCACTAAAAATATTAGATGTGTATATCTAATGTTTTAGTGAATTTTAGAGTTCATCCAAGAAAGAGTGCTCAATATTGCTTAGTAATAGAAAATAATTGGTTATTCTTAATTTTCTGAATTAAAGAGGAAAGTTATACTATTAATATTAGAGGCAGTTTTTGTTTTGCAAACCACAGTGTTAATCGAGACTGAGATATTTGGAACTGTGTCCTTGGTATGGCTCAGTTGTTACCAAGGACCTGTACAAGGTGAGGAGATGATTCCAATAAGCAAGAGTTTCCATGAACACAGCATTCTACAAAATGAAGACTGCATATATGCAAATTATTCCACTGTGATCTCTATGTTGATAAAATTTAAGAGCACTGGAAAATAAGAATAATAAGTCTTTGGAATACCCCTTGGAAAAGGTGACAAAAACTAGGAGTCTCAAATAAGATTCTGCCTTTTAAAATAATGAGGCAAGTTTACAAAATCAGGGCTGTGTTCATTTTTAATAGCGTTTATTCTTGTCTGTTAAAATTTAATATAGTGTTTGAATATAAATGTTAATAATTAAAACGTGGGAAATACTTTTATTGAAAGATTCCTTATTCAAACAAATGGACCATTCTGTAAGATCATTCAACCTAAGGCTGTAATGGACCAGTAACAAATTGGCAGTGAGCAATACCCTGGCTGGTACAGAGAGAATTTTCAACTGTGTAGAACCGGATAAATTATGCAAAATCTACTACACTAATGTGAGCAGTTTCAAAAATAATAGAAAGAGCTAACAACTCATGTCTAATTAGTCAAAGAGACAAGGGACTACTTGAACAATCCATGTAAACGGCCTTTGACAATACTACACTCGCCATTCACATTAACTCAAATGACAAGGCAGTGAAAATGTTGATGC
Organism: Vespertilio murinus; assembly: GCA_963924515.1. Taxonomy (NCBI): domain Eukaryota; kingdom Metazoa; phylum Chordata; class Mammalia; order Chiroptera; family Vespertilionidae; genus Vespertilio; species Vespertilio murinus. Next base: position 16,632,482 of record OZ004717.1, on the reverse strand, counting down.
CGTTAAGCAGAATGTACTTCTCTGTTAGCGCACTGAAATCCTAAAAAGTCTCCAGACAGGTCTATAAAAGTGAGAGTTTTCTATTAATGATGAAAATGTTTCATCTCGGGGAGAACATTTTTGTGCCATCCCTCTTCCTTATGCCGAGGATAGACGCTCATTCAACAGTAAGTGTTGGTTCTACTCTGGCATCTGTTTTGTCGCCATACTGTGTGACACAGGAAGGGAAAACAGGCTTTGCCCAGAGAGCCTTCCATAAGGGGTGCTGCTTACCCATCAGCCCCCTCGCATGAAATATTAACTGAGATTCATCTTGGTCAGGTACTCCTTAAAAGTAACTTACCTGATTCATTCATTTTAAACACTTTGGAAGATGACAAGCAACTTGGTTGAGAGGGGGGAAAAAATAAGCCAAAGGAATACTTTGTAATGAGCTACCAGTGATGAGAAATAACTGTAAGGTACTCACTCTGACCTGCATTTGGAGATACTGGAGAAGAAAGGCTGCCTTTTCCCTCTCCTCTCCAACCTCAGGGCTGCTCTTAGGGACGGGATCTATCGGATGTTGAATTTAAGAGAAGGAACAGAGCTTGCTCCTTCCTCCCTCTCTTTCAGACCTGCTGGGCTGGGGAAGGCATACGGTCGGTCTCCCCTATCCACCCGACAATTTCCAAGGGCAGATAATGTGCCACCACAAAACCACTTCTGAAACATTGGGGGTGAAGGAGGTAAGTTTCCTAATGGGCTGAAGTGTAAGGAAGCCATCAGGACCACCATCTCCGTCACATCCTCCACTTGTAATCACCATCTTTCTGACACCGGTCTCTTTATCGGGCTAAATCCAAGGGAATAAAGGTGTGCACTTTATTAGGCCTCCAGAAACAACTATTATTCTGGTTCTGACTTAATTTGATACCAAGCTTTCTCTTATATCAATCTGATCCTGCCTCAGCGTTAGATACTCTTCCATGCTCCACCTTCTTTCCATTATAAGTAGATAATTCATTGCATATATGTACACACTAAACTCTCTCTCTCCTCTCTCCTCTCTCCTCTCTCCTCTCTCCTCTCTCCTCTCTCCTCTCTCCTCTCTCTCTCTCTCTCTCTCTCTCTCTCTCTCTCTCTCTCTCTCTCTCTTTGTGCACAAAATCCATGCACTTGGGGGGAGGGAGCCCTCAGCCCAGCCTGCACCCTCTCACAGTCCGGGAGCCCTTGGGGGATGTCCACTACTCTGTGGAGAGTGGGCCTAAGCAAGCAGTTGGACATCCTTAGCACTGGTGTTGAGGTTGGAGAGGCTCCCACCACTGCCGCTGCGCTCGCCATCTATGACCCTGGCTCAAGGATTCTGGCTGAGCAAGGCTCTCCAGGAGGAGTGCACTGACCTTCAGGGCAGCTCCTGCATTGAACATCCACCTCTTGGTGGTCAGTGTGCATCATAGCAACCAAGTCAGTCTGCTGTTCAGTCGATTTGCATATTAGCCTTTTAATATATAGGATATCCTATATAATAAAAACCTAATATGCTAAGTGTCTGGTTGACCAGTCAGCCATTCAGTCAATCAAAGTATAATATGCTAATGAAACACTAAGGCCTCTCAACTGCTCACTATGATGTGCACTGAACACCACAGGGCAGACACTCCAACTGGTAGGTTAGCTTGCTGCTGGGGTCTGGCCAATTGGGACTGAGTGAGACAGGGCCAGACACAACCTGGAGTTCCTTCCCAGCTGGCCAACCTCTCACATCTCTCCCTGGCCCCAATAATGCACCAGTGGGACCCCTGGCCTGTCCTGCACCCTCTTGCAACCTGGGACCCCTTGGTTGATGTCAGAGAGCCAGTTTTGACCCAATCCCACAGGCCAGGCCGAGGGACTCTATTGGTGCACAAGTTTGTGCACTGGGCCTCTTGTATGAAATAAGAACCTACTTCTTTTCCCCAAAAATCTACCTGAATGCAAAGTAGTAAGACATAAAATAAATAATTTACTTTGTTAGCCACTTATTTTTAGGTTACAATAAAGACAAAAGTAGAGAAATGAAGGTGCCCAAACTTATAATAGTTTGTTTCCTTTTTTACATAACTACTTATTTTTTTCAGTTATATATGATGTCTAGGATATGATGTTAGTGTTATTAAAACAACATATTTACCCTATAAACATTACTATGACTTAGTTTTTATTTGAGCAGAGGATACTGAAATGAGAAATATGAAGTTCATTATGCTTTTTCTCTAGCTTACCCAGTTTTATTTTTTTACATCAATGAGTGACTTTATTTAAAAATGGTCATTATTTCTATCTTGTCTCCTAGTCTAACCTGACATGACTTTTCCTGGCATGAGTAAACCTCCCCTGGGGAGCTAGAGATGGGAAAAGAAGGTTGTCCATGGAGGAAAGAATATAAAAATTGGGCTCTGGAGAGTTTTGAAATGGTTCCAAGGAGTGTGGATATTACTCTATTGTGTGGGAAAATGGCATAATCAAATCTGTGAGTCTTAAAGAAAATTGTATCTTCACTGTGGAAGACAGGTCAATGTATAAATATTCGAGACATGCAAAGCAATTAAGAGCTTATATAGGATCAATAATAGTGAAACACAACAAGTAGAATAATAAGTTAAATGGCTTAATCCGAGGGCAAATCAGACAAATTCAGAATGTGGAACATTCTAAAATACAACTGGTTTGATATCTTCAAAAGATACTTTTCTGGGGGAAAATGGGCAGATTAAAAGAGATTTAATAGTAATAATAATAATAAAAAAATAAAGTGCATAATAGCATTTGATTGGATCCTAACTTCACCCAAAATAAAATGTATATTTTAGAATTATTGAGGAAATTTGACTAGAAAGTGTTTATTACAAAAATTTAGGAACATTTTAAATTATTTTAGATTTTATTAAAGTATCATAATGGTATAGTTATATAAAAGAATCAGTTTATGTTAAAAGTTTCAACTTATTTAAGGATGACATAGCACCATTTTTGTAATGTACTATAAAAAAATTCATTTAGAAAATATCCATCTCTATATATAAAAGCCAAGCAACTATGACCAGAACACCCAGAACCACTGGAATGACCTGTTGCTGTAACATGAACTGTGGCCAGCCAGCCAATCGGCCTGATTGGCTTATTTCACTCAGCATAACCTCACCAAGTCCATCCAAGCTGTTGCAAATGGTAGGAGTTCCTTCTTTTTTACAATAAACTGCTGAGAAGGGCAGCCGTCCGGGTGTTTTTCCCATTTCCTCTTCACATGGGTGTTTATTCATTTAGACGTGATCTGTACCTGTTCTCTTCCTGTGTATGAGCCCCCGTTTCTGATTCTTGTGAAATTGAAGTATTTCATTTTTCAAGCACATCTTTCCAGGTCCTGAATAGCTTACATCCTAATACTCTAATTTTCAAAAGCTTACCTGCCACATTGATATCAGAGGGTCCTTATGAAAGAAACATCAAGGACCATCAGAGTTTGATAGATACAAATTGCGGGATGCGAGAATTTGTCATAATCTCTTGCATGTGGGTTACACCTTTCAAGTCATATCTAGGACAGTGCTAACCATGAAGTCAATGCCACTAACATGCTTTTGCCACCAGGGTCTTTGACCTGTGTCACTTACTCTTAAAAGGTTGTATTGATGCGGACACCCATGCTGCCTTAATCACAGCCTGTAATTGCTCTCCTTTGTTCTCAGAATGATCCAGTGAGCTGTGGAGCCTGAAGTAGCATTTAATTTCTAAAATAAAACTTTGACCAAAATAGCAATACTTCACATGGAATAGCACACCTCTACTCTATTGGGGGGGGGGGGGTTGTCTTAGTGTTAAAATAAAGGTAGTTAAAACAAAATTAGAAAGCAAATTGCATTCAGTGCATTTTCTCAGGCTACAAATGACCCAAAACATGTTGTTGAAATTCCTAAGCAATAAAATAAGGCAAAAAATCATATAAAAATTTCAGGAGGTAGGCATCATAAATAGCAAAACTGATACTTTGTGAGTATTTCCTAGGGAGGGAACTTGTCCCACAAAACGCCATAATTTCATTGATTTTTTTAGATCAAAATCAATTTCTCAGCTGATTTTTTAAATGTAAAAGGATCTGATATCTTAAGTTCATTTATTGATTCAAGAGAATAATAATGGTAAGACATGTACACATATAATACCTTAATAAAAATGAAAAAAATAATCAGATAGGCTATATTTTTAATCTACGGCTATTAATTCTCAAAGGGATAATTGTTTTAGACCACATAGAAATTGTGTATTATATGAAATAGAAAACATTGAACATATATTTTTATAAACTATTGTGAAAAATATAATTAAATACAAACATACGTGAATAATTTTATTCTTATCATCAAAAATTAACCATTTTTATAAATAACACTGCAGTGTGCAGCTTCTAGCCAAATGGAGTTAACATCAAATTTGAAACATTTAGTCTATAAAAAACATTTTTTTTTACTCTAAGAATCAAATTTATTGGTTAGCTAGGAAAATAGAGGTAGTGACTGTATTTTACAATGATGCTTTTTCATTAGAAGAAGAAGTTTTGGTGAGTCAGGTGAACTGCAAAGTTCCAGATCATGACAGCACTTTGAACGTGCCCTGCTTACACGTCAGCTAACAGCAAAAGGAAAGAAAGCAAGGTAGGATCCTGTGTGCCCTTAAAAGTCCGTATCCCAAGCAACTACACTATGTCACCTCAGAATCCTCAGAGTCTGCCCACTGCTGTGCTCATTGTGGTTTATGAAGTGAGAAGGCAAATTTTAGCACAAAGTGTTTTATAAAATACCAGCCATCCTTTCCTGTTTTTCTTTTCTTTTTTTAACTGAGGATAATAAGGTGTGTGGGTGTGTGTGTGTGTGTGTGTGTGTGTGTGTGTGTGTGTGTGTTTTCCCTCCATCTTGTTTTCATCTTTATTGATTAAGGTATTGCATATGTGTCCTTATCTTCTCATTGACCCTAACTTCCACCCCCGACCCATATCCTCACTCCCCTGGTGTCTGTGTCCATGGGTTAGGCTTATATGCATGCATAAAAGTCCTTTGGTTGATCTCTCTCCCTTACCCCCTAACCCCTGTCCTCCCCTATCTTCCCTCTGAGGTTTCAGTATCTGATCGATGCTTCTCTGTTTCTGGACCTGTTTTTGTTCATCAGTTTATGTTGTTCATTATATTCCACAAATGAGTGAGATCATGTGATATTTATCTTTCTCTGACTGATTTAGTCTGCTTAGCATAATGCTCTCCAATTCCATCCATGCTGTTGCAAATGGTAGGAGTTCCTTTTTACAGCAGTGTAGTATTCCATTGTGTATATGTACCATAATTTTTTAATCTACTCATCTGCTGATGGACACTTAGGCTGTTTCCAAATTCCAAATCTTACCTATTGTAAATTGTGCTGCTATGAACATAGGGTTGCATATGTCCTTTCTGATTGGTGTTTCTTTTTTTTAGTTTCTGCTGTACTTGTGGGCTGTTTATGCTTAAACAATCTACTAGTCATCTTTAGTCTGTCTATTAAATGCCTTACTATAGCAAACTGCCATTTTTTACTATTAGTAAATTCATTCTTTCAAAAAAAATTTCTGAATCATAAATAGGTGAGAATAATAACCTTCTTTTTGCTACTTTAATTCAAACAGGGTGATATACCTTTTAATGATAACTTCTATTTTCTCCAAATTTAATTTTTGTCATTAGCTATTACTAAATTTGTTATAGTATATGGAGTTTATGAAAGAAAGAAAGAAAGAAAGAAAGAAAGAAAGAAAGAAAGAAAGAAAGAAAGAAAAGAAAGAAAGAAAGAAAAAAGTGGAGTAAAAAAATCTACAAAGGTGACCAAAACATTTTATTTTACCTTAACTCTTCCAAAAAATGAAACTGATTTATTTATATCAATAAAAATATCCTTAAAATTATAAGAACTGAAGGTATGAGTTCTCTTTCCTAAAGTAACAAAATCCAGGATTGCCAGATTTCCATTATGTTACTTATACAAACATCTGAAATTTGATAGTAACAATACTTTGCATGCCCAAATAATACAAAACTTTATACACTCTAATGTGCCCCCTTATATAGATACCTTTACATGAAATTCTGCGAGCTTCCTTTTCTTCTGGTTAAAATACTGTCCAATTCTCAAGGTCCAATGTAAATGTCTGTTTAGTGTAGTTTCCTCCTACCATCCAGCAATCTCTAACCATTTGTTCCGTTATATTGTTACTAGAGGCCCGGTGCGTGAAATTCATACATGGGTAGGGCCCGTAGGCCTGGTTGGCGATCAGGGCCAATTGGGGCCTTCCTTCCCCTGGCTGCTGGCTGCTGTCACAACCCACAGAGTCACCTAAGATCATCAGAAAACACAGATATTTACATTATGATTCATTAACAGTAGCAAAATTACAGTTATGAAGTAGCAACAAAAATAATTGTATGGTTGGGGGTCACCACAACATGAGGAACTGTATTAAAGGGTCATGGTATTAGAAAGGTTGAGAACCACTGGTCCACGGGCTGGTAATGCTGGCAGCTTCTTTGTTCATGTCCCTTTCTCATTGAACCCTTCCCTGCTGGTTATCAGTTTCAAAGTTTCCAAGCTCACCTGGCGCTTCCACCCTCCTCTTGTGAGATAACAGGCTAGCAGTTTGGAGCTGTCTCCTGTGCATTCCTCTCCCATGACCTCTCTTTTCCCCAACTGCCTTGCCTGTCTCTAAAGTCCTCCCAACTTTTTAAAGAAATAGAACACAAAAGTCATCAGAATTCTATACAACCACAAAAGACAATGAAGAGCCAAAAAACAAAGCCGGAGGTATCACACTACCTCACTTCGAATTATGATACAGAGCAATGATAATCAAAACAGCAAGGTATTGGCAGAACAACAGACATGCAAACCCACAAAACAGAATCAAAAGACTCCAGAAAAAAAATACATGTAATTTGCAAATAATTTTAGACAAAAGAGCCTAAAACATACAAGAAAGAAAAGAAAGGCTCTTCAATCAATGGTGCTGGGAGCCACATGCAAAAGAATATACTACAGTCTTTAAAAAATATACTACAGTTTTTAAAAATTAAAAACTCCTCTGAGTTCCAATGACTATTCCCTCTCTTCGTTAAGCCAAAGGTAGTGTTACCTTGCTCTTTCTCTACATCCTGCTCACAACTTTTATTAAACTTTTTTTCAAATGGCCCAAATTGTATTCTCTTCTGCTTTCTTGCTGGGACCATGACAATATTTTGTCTTTTTTCTGTATGATTGTGCTGAAAACCTGGAGCATGTGCTAAAATAGTTAGGTAAACATTTATTTCCTCCTCAAACATTTTTTTGAAAAAAATCTTAGATGTATTTATGTCTTCCAGCACATACAAGCCTATTTCTTATAATAAGCACTCAATAAATAGTTTTTGAATTGAGGACATTTATTCCGAGATGTTTGTTCTTTCATGCAGAGATAAGGAACAAAAGTTCAAACCCTTATTTTGGAAGTTAACATTTTGGAGCTTCCAGGCTTAACATATGCAATTTATTTTCTTTCTTAAATCACTTTTAGACATTGATGGAATTATGTCAGCTATCGGTGAATGCAGAAAACATTTAGTGAAAGGTCATGGCCATGATTAGAGAATCACTGCTCCAAAGGGCACTGAATGAAATTTCATGTTCTGTTTTGTGGAAGATAAATTTAACTGATTTCCTCTGTTACCAAAAAAATATTTTTGTTGTCCCATTGGTATTTTATATGCCTGACTAAACTGTGTGCTATTATAAAATAAAAATAAAAAAACCCAAACGATTAGAACAGTTCTGTGATAGAATAAATAATGCTAGGGATGGCAAAAGCCAACTTCAATTTATAACACATATCAGTTCAATATATGGCATCTATAAAAAAATAATAATGAATATACAAATTAGTACTATAAAACTTAATGTCTTATTTTTTTATGGCTGTTATTCTAAAATTAGTCTTGAATTTTTGCTTACACACACACACACACACACACACACACACACACACACCAAATGGTTATTGAATATTTTATCAGGCTGAACACCATTAATTTTCAATAAATGGATAATCTATTTGAAAAAAACAGACTTGTAACATCTATATGGCAATACAAAAGAGAAATAAACATCTTGTATATAAAATAATTACAAAATGGACATGGTTATTGTCCATGACTAGGGGACTTAATAAATTGTTAGGACAGGTAACAGAAGATCCAGGGTTTGAGCGAAGACTAAAGGATATAGAAAGCTGAAGGAATGTCTTTCAAAATAAGAAAAACAAACACAAAAACATAGAGGTGTTTTTTGGGATGTTTAGGGAATAGCAATTATATCTGCCTGGAGTTAAATATACTAATGACCAATGTTTAACCAATATCGTAGCTAAATTTGGATTTCATTTTAAAGGGAAACAATAATAATGTTTGAGTTAAGAGTTGAAAATTACATTTTCAAGAAAACAATTCTTTTTGCAAGGAACTGGATGTTTATTAACCTACCATATGATGATTGGACAATTACTATCTTTCTACCCTATCTCCTTTAACTATAAAGTGGAATAAGAATAGTATCTACTACATAAGGCTGTTGTATGGAACAAGTCAGATAATCTTTATAAAACACTTTCAAAAGTGCCTAACACTTTATGAACACTCTGTAGTTATTAACAGTTTTTATTATTGCTGCTGCTGTTTTTGTTGGTGGTGGCAGTGGGGGTGTTTATAAAATGTAGAGGCAAGAAAAATAGAAGAACACTTCTTCAGTAATCTAGTAACTATATATATAAAAGCCTAAGTGACTGCTAAAGAAGAATGACCAGAACGACTGGTCGCTATGATGCTCACTGACCCCAAGGGGGCAGACTTTCAATGCAGGAGCTGCCCCCTGATGGTCAATGCGCTCCCACAGGGGGAGCACTGCTTAGCCAGAAGCCCAGCCCATGATAGTGCCCATTCCGCAGCAGCACTACAAAGAGGCGGCAACAGGCGCAATGGGCTGGGAAGAGTGGGAGCAGTGTGGCGCCCAGCCCCAGGTTTGGGCTCCTGCCTGCTGCTTGGTGCACTGCTACATCCCCCTAGGAGTCCCAGACTATGAGGACTGTGAGGAAGAAGAAAATTAATACCTGGGTCCATTAAAGGAAAACTACAAAAACCAAAAGGCAGAGAACATTTTAAAAGTACCGTATTTGCCGGTGTATAAGACGACCCTTTGGCCCTGAAAAATATGCCTCCAAGTGGGGGGGGGTAGTCTTATACAGCGAGTATATAACAAACTCTGTATTTTTTGTGGAAATGTTAGGGTGTCGTCTTATACGCCCAGTCATCTTATACGCCGGCAAATACGTATTTTTCAGGGCCAAAAAATCGTCTTATATGCCGGCAAATACGGTAGTCAGAAGAAAACTGGCAGGCAGACATCCCCAGAGGGGTCCCAGACTGCAAGAGGGCACAGGCTGGGCTGAGGGACGCCCCTCCATGCACAAATTTCATGCACCAGGCCTCTCGTGAAGTAATAAAATTCTGATTTAAGTTGTAGTGGTGACTGTAAGATAATAAAGCTGTGCTGTTTTAATCCACTAAGTGATTTGCTATGATGACAATAGAAAGCTAGTTTAACATGTTGGTGCCTGGTGGTGGGCTGCTGCAGTACCAAATACCTAAAAATGTGGAAGTGCCTTTTAATTGAGCAACAGCAAGAGGCAGGAGAGATTGTGAGGAGCATGACTGTAAAAGCTAGATTGCCTTTAACAGACTGTTATGAGAAATACAGATACTAACAATTGCTGAGGTCACTGAGGGAAAAAAACAGGCCTCTTGATTCAGATGCTTTAGATAACAAGATTTGAGACTTTTCATCTGATAAGTTGGATGTTGAACTTCCAGTTGAGTTGATGCTGTAATGAGTTGAGACTTGTAGGGGTGTTAAAATAAAATGAACTTATTTTGGGTGTGGTAAGATTATGAATTGTTGAGGTCAAATGGTAGACTGTGATGAGCAGAATACAGATTCCAATGATATCATGTCCTATGAATGTGTTAATTAGGCAGATGTGATTAATTAAGTACCTGGAGATAGGAAGGCTACTGTTATCGAAAAAAAAAAAAAAAAAAAAAAAACCTTGAAACCTGTAAAGAATTTTTGTGAATTTATTTGAGCCAAACTGTCAACAATTGCCAGGAAGCAGAACCTCAAAGGATTGAGATAATGCTCCCGAGAATGGCTGGTGACATTTCTGTATTTATACGTTGCAATCAAAGGGGTGACATAGGTGGATTACATGAAATTCATTGGTGATGGAGTAAGGAGGTGGGAGAAAGCAAGCTGGTGGGAAACCTCTGGGATAAGGTAAAAAGTGAAATAATGGACATGAGCTTCTTTTACAGAGATGGACACAGGACACTTCAATGCAATTAACAGTTGACAATTAACTTGATAACAATAACAATGAGGGAATGTCTCAGGGCCATTTGTTGTGCCCCCAGGGGTCCAGGGTAAAGAGGAAGCTACAAGTTACTCAGACATCTCACAGATAGGTTATCTTAGAGGCCAGAAGGCAAAGGGGACTCAGTAAAGATCAAAGCTGATCTTTGTCTGGGAAAATATTGGCCTAGAAAATGACTGCCCACCCTAACCTGTTGGTAGAAGATATTTAATTTTCAAACCATCCTTTGTGGATACTTTAGGTCTCTGAGTTTGCAAGACTGCCATGCAGGCCTTCCCTGAGTTCACCAGGTTAGCATGTGGCTCTTTGCATTCACACTACTCTGGATAATTTGAGTGGGCCTGCAGGGTTCCTTTCAAAAGGGAAAGAAGGAGGCAAGAGTGTCAGGGTCGGGAGAGAGGTCTAAATATCCTATCTTCTGACTTTAAGAGAAAGGAGTGAGCCAAGAAAGAAAACTGACACTCCTCTAGAGCTTCCCGAAGGAATGTACCTTTATCTTAGCCTAGTAGACCCATTTCAGACTTCTGACCTCCATAACTATAAGATAATAAATTTGTGTTGTTCTCAATCTCAATACATGGATGGAAATTGAAAGGAAGAAAATATTATGCATCATCAGCAAAGGTTGGTGACTGGCTTGGTATTGAGAGTGGAACCACGTGAGGAAGTTAGTAATGATACCAAAAAGGGCATTCACGATTCTCCCTACATATTGAATTTTCACACTCTATCTTGTGTCCGTTATAACTGCCTTGATTAACTTAGTATTTTTGTGCCTATGCTAATATTTCATCTTTATAAAACATCACTGAACCTGTGATTCTTTTCATTATAACAGAAGGATTCACGTCTCTGTTGAAAATGAGACCCCTAACAGCAGGCATGTTGCCCTTTAACTCCACAAGGCAGAGCTGAATAAAATAAACCTTGAAGTAAAGAAAAATTAGAATTTTTATTCCCTTTCCAAAGTGATTTCGTCTTTTATCCTGAAAGAACAGAGCTTTGGAAAAGACACAAAGACCGCCTCCCTGTATCTGACCCACAGTTCTATTGTCCGTATTCAAATCAGCCTTCTAACAAAATCCCGTTTCTCCATTTCAGGAATCACCTTTCCTACCTTTTCCAATAGAAGCGATTCAGTAGGCATTGTTCAAGTCAGTGTCGCACAATACCTCAACCGATGGCCCTCTGCGTCACCACTGATGAAAGTGATACAATGATTAAGAAAAACAAAGAGCAATTTGAAGAAACCTGTACATACTTTGTATTCCAGGATGTACAATTTCTCCTAGCCATCTAGCTATCCCCCCAGACTCCCCACCCACTATTCTTCTTTATGACTATAATTAGTCAATAATTCCAAGAATATTTTGCATAAGTATTTCCTACATAGGAGCCAAGATGTAAATTTGTGACTTGTACGTAAGGTCATCTTCAATACAACAGGGTCTTTGAAATTTACCTATCTGTTAGGTTTGAAAGGAAACAGGAAACAGACCACCAGGGAATTTTAAAGTAAAGTTTATTCCCCGGTAATGGGCGGAACCCATCAAGGAGGTAGAGAAATCAGAATTGGAAGGGGAGGAGGGGGCAGGTGGACCAAGATGGGCTGACTCCTGGCATGGTGAATCAGCAACACCAGTCTTGTCTGGGGTCCCTTTTAAGGGCCCGAATGGAAGGGGGTTGGGCCCAGGGCAGAACAGGAAGGGGTGGGCTCTAAGGACACTCTGGCCCGTGCTGATTGGTGGTTCAATGTCTTGGAGATGTCTCTGTGATAGGTGCCAGTCATGTGTTAGCTCGGCTCACCAGTTGGGCGGGGGGAGAACTTTACACCAGTCATGTATTAAACTCCTCTACCCACAAGTTAGGCGGGGCGGGTGGGGGGGAGGGAATAACCTTTCACTATCCACATTTGAAATATACCTATCCAGGCAAAGACACCAAAGAATTATTTAATGCACATTAAGCAGGACACTTTGTGAATTTCTAAGAAATTTATAGTCCAATTGTTCTTATTGTTTGGGGGCAAAAATAAATTAATTAAGCAATATCCTGTTTGCCTTTTCATTCAATATCAAAAATGCCTTTTGTGATTGACTAAATTCTAATGCAAATACATCTTAGATAATTGTGAATGTAGTTAATATAATTAATAGACTTAATGATAAATATTGGTAGTTTTAGATTATAGAACAAACCTAGAAAGGTAGTATGGGATTAGGGGTAGGGAATCATAGCTAGAACTTGAGAGTAGACTAGATGTGAATCCCAGCTTTATCTGGTACTATTAAGTGTTAACTTGGACAAGTTATTGAAATTCTTTGGGTTTCAATTTTCTTATACATAAAATTTCAATAACAGTTCCTATCTGACAGGATTATTTTGAGGATCAGCAATATTATATTGTGCATACCACTTGAATAGCTCATAAGTATTCAGCAAATGATATTTTTTACTTAAATAACTCTTCATACTAAGTCATCTGATAAATGATTTCAGAACTTTTATAGCTTTGATTTAAAATTTCACAGGCATATTGGGCATGAAATGAAGAAGTGCTAAGTTCAATTTTGATGGTTATTATCTGGTGCCATTAGCCCAAAGTCTATAATCACTAATGAAATTCTTCACATTAGTAAGAAAATATAGTTTCTTTCCTTGCCCAAAATTGTTATGGAAAACATTGGACTTTTATAATAAAATATTTAGCACTGTTAACCTAAAACATCTTCTGGTTAGCATCTTAACTCATGAATTGAATTGGAATAAAATAAATTGTCAACATATCTCAAAGTCTAAATAAAGCTGAAAATTTGTGCTGGCTGACTGGCATTTAGCTATGTGTCCTAAACTTAACAAGTTATACTTTCTTCACTGTAAGGAATCAGTCCCTTATTTAAAATGACAGTTCATGAATAAGAGAAGTCTTCAAGAGCAAACTCACACAAAATAATTTTTGTTTCATTTTCTTTTGTAACAAATGGCCACTGCATTTGGTATTAGTTTCATTTTTTTGTACTTATTATTATAGACATAAATGTAAAAAGTAAAGAAACCTACTGATACTCTATTTTAAATTCTTATTTCTACCCACCACTGTTCATCGGTGGTTCACAATAGAACACTAGCTATTTTAATCCTTGCCTTTGACAAAAAATATTTCAACTCAATCAGCCTTTTGTTCTGGAAATCTCACAGTGTACAATATTTAAATCTACATCTAAAACCTCACAATGTACAATATATAAATGTTATAAAGCCCACCTTTCAATTCTCAGCAGGGTCTTAATAAGGGCTTGGACAGTGGTTAATGAAGCCAAGTCTCCTGAACAGCATACATAGTGTATAAAATGCTTGATTTCTCAAATGTTTCTGCTGTATTTTTATATAGCTCATGTTTTGCTCATCTATAAAATACTTACCGCATTTCCATTTTGATTCGTTTATACTCCAGGAAAGGCCAATACATATTATGGGGAGAAATTATTTGGTGCATACGTAGGTGATGGTTCATTTTTCAGGATGAGAATAGAACAATCAAAACATGCTATTTAAATTTGTGTACTGCTTTATTTTCTTAAAATATATTTTATTGATATTTTACAGAGAGGAAGGGAGAGAGATAGAGAGCTAGAAACGTCGATGAGAGAGAAACATCGACCAGCTGCCTCTTGCACACCCCCCACCGGGGATGTGCTGGCAACCAATGCACATGCCCTTTACCGGAATCGAACCCGGGACCCTTCAGTCCGCAGACCAACGCTCTACCGCTGAGCCAAACCGGTTTTGGCTGTGCGCTGCTTTGTTAAACACCCCAATGCCTTATAACTAATTATATATGTTTCATAAGTAAATAAGGAAAGACAAGAAACTCATTGGTTTAAAAACATCTCTTTTGGAATAATTATACTCATTTTTATCACATATGCTTCATCTGGTTAAATGAATTTTTCGCCTCTGTGCCTGTCCCACACTGTTCTGTCTCTGCTTCAGTTCACTTGCAACTGCCTGAAATTTCAGTCACTTTCTCTTTGTGTTACATTCCTCTGCACACAGATATGCTATATATGTGTTAGTATCTGTTGTGTATCAGTTTGAAGGTAGGAATTTAGCCATAAAGACTTTAACTACAGAAGAGTGAATAAGATGTCCATAGGCTCCTTGAAACATAAAACATGAATGAAGACCTAGCTAAGAGGTAAAGGAATGAAAAGGGTATAGTCAAATATACAATTTTCAAAAGGACATCGGCCTGATAGGAAAATTTGGAAATGGGGTTCTGAAGAGAGAGATTGAGAGAGAGAGAGAGGAGAAAGAGAGAGAGGGAGGGAGGGGAGAGGGGGAAGGGAGGGAGGGAAAGAAAAGAAAGAAATGCCATATGTTCCATGCAGGAAAGTGATTTTAGAACATATATATGACAAACTTCAAGGAAATACTGACTCATGCAAGGAGGTGGGGGAGGACAAGAGTGAATCTGAAAGAAATAGTTCAATGTAAACAGCTAGATGACAATTTTCTAGATGACAATTTTGTTGTTAGAGATAGTTAAAGGTAAACTGGATTGTTTTTAGATATGATAAAAGGTAGTAACAGAGGGTCAAGGTTGCCAAGAATCACAGCATTTATTCAACACTGATGGGAAATGTTCCATGATGAAACTAAACGTAATATCCAATCTGGAGACAAACAAAAATTAAAGTAAATCAGGAAGATTCTAGATATAAGCTAAGAGCTATAGCTTGGATCCTCCAGATGTAAGATAAGTGGTAATATGCATACTCAAATATAGCCAGTGCTGATTAGGTAGAATAATATAGGAATCAGCATTGCTTTCTGAGTTAATATCAGAAATGTTAACCTGAGGACAGCAAGTATGCCTTTACTAAAGATCTCATGGCATTGCCGATCCCTTAGCTTCTGCGGCTGCTCAGTTACTCAGTTCCTGTGCGATGGTGGAAAGGTAACCCGATTAATCAGCCGCAGCCTCCTTAGAATTACATTTGCAAAAGTTCTTTTATAATAGAAACAGTGCCATCCAGTATTATAACAGTACCTTTTATGTAGAATCCAAAAAGCTAAACAACTATTTTGAGTGAAGAAGGAATCATACTTCATAAAGAAATTGATTTCACTCAGGGAACATTCATCAGAGAAAAATCTCATTATCTTTTCAAGTTGTTGAACGTAGGTAAAATTCCTCTTTTAGACAGGGCTTTTAGATAAAATTAATAGTTTTAAACAGGGTTAATGGCCTTTAAGAAAGGGTTAATGGTACCTGACATAAAGGGCTTTGGAAGGCTTATGTAAGATGAAATAAGTAATACTTCTGACTCAGAGAAGGGCCCAGAGAAGATGCTCAATGCATGTCTCTTTCTTAATCACTGTCTGCCTTTCGTATCTGTACGAAAGGGCACATTTGCCCTCTGTTAAGGGGCACATTTGTCCTTCAATATGCCAAGTAATCTTATATCCCTTTAGTCAAATCCTTTTAAAGTAACTTCTTTATATATTGAACCATTTCATTTGAGAGCCAATGACTGCGGGACTTCTGACAACCCGTTTCTTGGGATTTGCCTTTTACCCTGAGTTGTTATAAATGGCATGCCAAATTGTTTTATATGCTAGATCCATAATTCAAAGAGCGAAAAGACATTTAGTTCCTAGTCAGAGAAATTTGATATGCTCTCCCAGGTTTGATGACAGCCATAATTAATGACTTCTTACATTTAAGAGTTTCTATTCGAGGTGAACAAAATACATTCATTGAAGTGAGAGTATATTTTTCCTTTACATCATTTCACATAGGAGGGTACATAACAAAAATACATTAACCTGGAAACCCGAGCCCCAGAGCTATTCTCAATAAGACTACCCCTGCGCTCCTTGTTGCGAAATCCAATGAAGCTTTTGTCTTGGTTGTAGGTTGTCTGCGGTCTGTTTGCTTGTTGCTTTACCTTCTCTGCAGCACGGGATGATGGGTGCGCTTATCCCTAGCTTTAGTTAAAGCAGTGATTCTCAGTGTAGGGTTGTGCACCTTGGAAGGTCCAAGGCCCCTCTAGGGCATCTACAAAACCAAAACCATTTTTACAGTAACACAAAGATGGTATTGCCCCTTTATGTTCTGCTGGCATCTGCATTGATTGTGCAGAATCAATGGTGATAAAATTCTTGGCACCTTATTATAAGCCAAGACAGAGACCCCACCAGTTCTTCACTACAACATACATTTAAATAACATATGAAGTCATTTTTAAAAATATATTTTACTGATTTTTTACAGAGAGGAAGAGAGAGGGGTAGAGTTAGAAACATCAATGACAGAGAATCATTGATCAGCTGCCTACTGCTCACCCCCCACTGGAGATGTGCCCACAACCAAGGTACATGCCCTTGACCAGAACTAAACCTGGGACCTCCCAGTCCGCAGGCCGACGCTCTATCCACTGAGCCAAACTGATTCGGCATGAAGTCATTTTTGTTACCAAACTCAAGAGGTACATCACTTGGGGTGCTTTATTCAAGAATGAGACCCTGTTAACTCGAGGTGGATTTATTTGCTTGCAGCAAGTAAAGGAGACAGGGATTCACATCCAAAGTTCTGTCTGCCCTAAGGGAGGCTGTGCTATTGCTTATACTGCACTATTTGGTCAGTTAAGTGTTGATTTCTTTTTCCCAATTGGCTACATTTACCCTTGGGTTGCTGTCTAGCTCAACCTGTTTTACATCTGGTCTGCAAAATACTATGCTAATCTGAACATTTATTAAGAATGGCCCAGACCCTTGTCCTATCCAACAATTTCACCAAACATCCTTGATGAAGCAGCAAAAAGTAATTGGCTTTCTATTAAATCTCAGCTCTTGAGTGTTTTAATAGTCTGTATGACTAAATGGAAAGTATGTATTAAGCAATTCAGGTGGCTATCTAAGGATAGCACTTGTGCAATTGAATTTTGTAAGCTTCTGAATTAGCTGCTTTCTTTGTGGAACACAATTTATATTTGCAGAAACTAACACATTGCACCATGGGTATTCATATTGCAGTATTTGGAGAACATTTTGTTAAAAATATATATAATGGACCTATCCTTTCAATGAAAACAACTGAAAGAATGCGTTGCCAATGATAAAATTGGAGCTTTTGAGAGAAAATTAGAATATTGGAAAAATTATACCTGCCACTGTGAACTTGACAGTTTCCCAATACTTAAATACTTTTGTGATAAGAACAGCAGTGATATTGATCATTTAAAATATTATGTGGTGAAACATGTCAACATTGGAAAGCTCTACATATTCGGTGAGCCAATATTTTCCAAATGACTAACAAGAGGTGATACAAAACTATGCATGAGTTAAAGATTTAAAGTTCAACAAGACATACCAAGGGATTCTAAAGCAATACGTACAAAAGGTTCATTGGTATGCTTTCAGATTCCACCTTGTAACTAACCTTCAGGAAACTATCCCTAGTCAAGTACTGGTGTGTAACATCAAAACAAAATAAGATCCACAATTATCTTAGAAGACTATGAAATATTCCATTTTTCTAGCTAAATATCTATGTGTAGTCATATTCTCTTCATCTACCTTAACCCAAACAACATATTGCAACAAATTAAATGCAAAAGTAGATGGGGGAAGCTACATTAAAGAGACGTTTATAAAACAATGTTACATATCTCACTACAAACTTTTCTCAAAATACAGTTATTTTCACAAACATCATGTCTTTAACATTCACTACATTTGCTGTTATGATAGTTAAATAACAAGTGTAATTTTAATGTTATTTCTAATGTAATAAACACCAATAGCTGTAATCCATAAATTATTTGAGTTCCTCAAAAATGGTTAAGTGTGAAGGAATACTGAGAACAAACGTTGAGTACTACTAAATTAAAGCATGGTGTATGTGCTCTATCAAGGAATCTTTAATTGCTTCTGTGGGTTATTTGATATTCCTCTGATGGTTTTCTTTCTACTTGTCTGGTAGCTCCATACCAGTCTCTTAATGGTGCTTTTGTTTCCATTTGATAAATACTCAAGTGGTATTGTTGGGTCATATGGTGGTTCTATTTTTTATATTTTGAGGATACTTCATACTGATTTTTATAGTAGTAGTACCAATTTGCAATTCCCCAGCAGTGTAGGAGGATTCCTTTTCCTCCACATCTTTGCCAGCACTTGATAATTTGTTGATTTTTTTTAAATGTTTTTCCTAATTTTCTCCTCCTTATATTGCTTCAAACTCCTAGAGTTATTTCATTTGTTCAATTTGTCTCTCTTTATAGTTCCCTGGATCTTTCTTAGAGTTTTGAATGGTGCTAATCATTCCCAAATTTACATCACCAGGCCCCAGAACACAATATTCTAATGTTCTTATCCTAGATCTAAAGTCTACCAGATATTTCCATTTGTATGTCCCACAAATGTACTAACTCCACAAGTTGAGTAATGAGCCCATCATCTCTTTAGTACAAAACTCTGAAACCTATGGTCTCCCCTTACCATAAATGGTATCATTATCTATCCAATAATTTAAGAAGTGAATGGGATCGTGGGGGAAGTCATCTTACAACTCTATCATCTCCCATAATCAGTTATTATATCTTCTACATGTTACTACCTGGATGTCTCTTTAATTAGTATTTTTCTCTCTTCTATTGTCATAAACTTGCTTAAGATCTCCATTATTTCTTAATGGAATTATTGTAATAACCTCCTAGCATAATTGCCATTTCCAGCAAGAGTCTCTTAAAATCCATTTTCTAAAATGCGGCCAAAGTGATATCTAGGGTTCTTCCCTGATTAAAATGCTTCCACATAGGCTTCGGGATAAAATTAAAAGTCTTTGAATATAACACCTTCATGATCTGGGCCATATATCAAACTCAATACCTTCATCTCTCACCACTGCTCAAAATAAAGGACTAGAATTTCAATGACTTGCTCTCAGACATTTGATTCCACATCTCATCCCTTGGTATCATCAAAGAATACTCAAGTTGAAAGGACCTTTAGAGATAAAGTAACCATATAATTTATCATCCAAACCAGGACACTTTTGAGAGTGAAAAGGGTGCTATTAATAATTACTTTGGAATAACAGGTGTCAACCAGGACTGTCCCAGGCAAAAGAGCCTGTATGATCACACTTCACAGAGTTCAACTAGTCCAGGAGAGAACCCGAGTTATTAAAGTGAGATGGTCCTGCTGATCATAACAATGACCAGGCTGGAATCTACCTTTCCTGCCTCCCAGTCCACTACCTTTCCTTTCACATTGTGCTGTTTCAAATAAGCCTCTCTATATAAAAATCAAAGAGTCTAACAGTGTTGATAGTAAGATATTTGCCATTTTCCATATAATTATAGCAAATATATAATATGAGAAATATATATAGCTTTGTTTGTAGTCAAAAGTATCATTGATGGAAATTCTATAATGTATTGGAGATATTAAATAGATCAACATACATAGGCAAAGGTAGATTCAATTTCAAGAAGATGGGTGTGGTAAAGATGGTAAAAGATGCCAGGATACCAAAGTCCCAAATCCTTGTTTTAAAGAATTTCATAACCACTGCCTCTCTGGCTGAATTACCAAAATGAGGTATGTGGATGAGAGAGAAAAATACATCCCTGTAAAGGTTCCATGTTTGGGTGAACTACGCTGAGTCATATCATAAATCCAGGGCCTTATTCACCCCTGCCCTTTACTAAGGGCCTACTGTAGAGGATGGTCTACATAGCTCCTTGCCTTCTGTCATGTGAACCTACCCAGATCATGCATAAATGTAAAGGTCTCTAGGTTATCTCCACTTTCACAAATTATTTCAAACCCATCATATCACAACAAGTGCATGAGATGGTTGTCCATAACAGAGCAAGAAGGCTGAGAAATAATAGAAATCCAAGTAGAAAATGACTCATAGTCCCAAGGAAACAAAGTTAAAATGTTATTCATCCACATCATATACTTCCTATCCTTGTGTCATATTTAAACCTTACGTACATATAATTTTATACACTATATCAGTAGTTTTCAACCTTTCTGATGCCGTGGCTCTTTAATACAGTTAGTTCCTCATGTTGTGGTGCTGACCCCCAACCATAAAATTATTTTCATTGCTACTTCATAACTGTAATTTTGCTACTGTTAATCATAATGTAAATATCTGTGTTTTCCAATGGTCTTAGGAGACCCTGCTAGTGGTTCTCAACCTGTGGGTGGTGACCCACAGGTTGAGAGCCGCTGCTGTAGGGCAAAGTTCCAAGAATTCTGTCAAAGTGTGAACATTTTCCCCATTTAAAAACAAAACAAACAAAAAACAAGTAGCAATATCCTTAACAATATCTTTTGTGGTACTCCCATTGTGACCTGCATTCCAAGGAGCATTGTTCTGCAGTGAATTCTCTCCAGGGGCATTTAAATAGTGTTCTCCAGAAAAAAGCATCTGTGCAATGGTGTGGACATTTTTTTCCTTCCTACAAAAATCAAGCAGGGTAAAGCCATTCCAATTCTCTGCAGTGGTTCCCAAACTTGTCTGCACCTTGGAATCAATGGAGCTTTGACAACTACTAATGCCTTTGTTCCACCCTAGAGGTTGTGATGCACTAGTAATTGGTCTGGGGTGTGGCCTGGGGCTTTGGAAATTTTAATAGATCCCTAAATTATTCAATTATCTAGAAGGCTCTAGAATAATTTAGGGATTAAAATTATTCAATTATCTAGAAGGCTCTAGAATAATTTAGGGATTTATTAAAATTATTCAATTATCTAGAAGGTTCTAGAATAATTTAGGGATCTATTAAATTTTCCAAAGCCCAGGCCACACCCCAGACCAATTACTAGTACATCACAACCTCTAGGGTGGAACAAAGGCATTAGTAGTTGTCAAAGCTCCATTGATTCCAAGGTGCAGACAAGTTTGGGAACCACTGCTCTATAGCATAGTAGAACTCAGAGGAGCCCAGAAGAAGATCACATGGAATGTTGCAATGTTATATAAATATTTCCCTTTCCAAATAGCTAGTGACTGAGAGCTGAACATAATTGAAAACTGTCAGAACCACATTTCATAGCTTTTTAATTTATTGTATATATTTTAAAATAATTACATTGTAAATGGTATGTTGATCTTTCCATCTGAGTTTGAGGCTTCTTACACCCTTATGTTACTGTTATCCATAACTCCCCGCCAAGTGGTTTCTGCATTAAGGATTTGGCTCAAGTTAGCCCTACATGCCTGCTCTCAAGAAGACTCTTACACACCTCACAAAAGTGGTATTTCAACAATGTTATTTTTCCCATGGATGCCAAATATTTTGCATGTATCTATGCCTCATTTGACCCTTCTATTAAAATTCATTAAGCATCTTTTCACTTCTCTACCAAGTTTCACCCCTTCTCTCAACACCTCGCCTTCACTCAGAACTTGGTTTCTCACACCCTTTCCTTCATCATCCTGGGCCCAGCAGCTTCAGAGCCAACCCCCTTACGCAGTGTCTCCAGCCAATGACATCACTGCCGTGCTCCGGGACTTCAAATCTGCTGCTACCGATGGCCTTTTCCTTTAAAGAATTCGCAACGACAGCTCTTTAATGCAAATAACACAACAGTGTTCATAGAGAATGCATGCTAAGATGACTTGCCTTCATCAGTGGGCACCTGTAACTTTAAAAGTAGAAACTGATGCCCAGTCAGAGAGAATAAGAGAGAGTTGGAGCGTGGAGAGACAACATTGTCCAGTAACCTTCTTCACTTAATACTCCTAGGCAGTCTGTTTGTTCACTGAACTACACTGTATATGTTGAGTTTCTTCTATGTGCCAGGCACTGTTTAGGGGCACTGGACCTACAATCTGTGACACTTCTTCTTCCTTGGGAGTAAAAAAATCTGAGAAAGTAAATATTTCCATACAAGGCCACTTTTACCTAAGGCATCCCTTTAGGGATATCCCCCATTTGGGGAAAAATTAGAAGAGATTACAAATACCATCTAGTCCAGCCGTGGGCAAACTACGGCCTGCGGGCCAGATCTGGCCCATTAGGCTGTTCTATCTGGCCCGAGGAGCGGAAAGAGCGGAGGGTTCTCTTGCTCTCCCCTCCGCTCCTTCACCAGCAGCCCAAGATGAGAGTGCCAGCATGGTCAGGTTGCTTTTGTTCCAGCCCTCCGGTCCAGTTCAAGAACCCATTGTGACCCTCGAGTCAAAAAGTTTGCCCACCCCTGATAGTCCATCCCTTCCACTTTATGGATGAGAAAACTGAGATGTGGGGAGCAAAGCTGACTTATAACTTACCTGCAAAAAACCCAAACGAGATTTTGAGTGTTTCGTCTCTGAGTCTGAGGCATTTCCCACTATGGCACACCATTCTTCTCAGATCGGGAATTAATCAGGAACTTAAAGGCATGTCCATCCCTCTCCTCAGGACTTCCTTGGGGTTTCTCTCACTACGGGAAATATGCCGTGGTGCTCACATGGGTCCCTGAGTGAGAAAATGAGATTGGAAATAGTCTTGCTAAGGATCCGGGCATTGAACAACGGCATCCAGCCAATAACCACAGTCCTGTGGAATTGTCATCTGTCACCTTCCATTATTTGTTGACTAGAGAGAGGAGTTGGCAGCACATTGCACACAGGCTCTAATTTCACACAGCTAATGGTTTGCAACTAAGCTACACAGACTGTACGTATTACAAAGTGGAAAGGAAAAAAAAATTAGATGAAATGTGAAAACAGAAATGCTCCCAGAACAGATTTTCATAGAAGACTGTTTTTTAAAAAAAGCTAAACAGAGCCACCTAGTGACAGAATTGTGTGTTGATGGAATTATATTTGGTAATAAATTGGGGGTGAGGTGAGGGGCCCCCAGGCTGAAGGGTGTTATTAATGACTTGGTCAGGAACAGAGTCTGGTTTTGTGTGTGTGAGAGACCTCGGTTGTGAAGGAAACCTGATTAATGTGTCAAGGTTTTCGTTTTTACATTATTTTTGTTTTGTACTTATTGTCAACAGGAAGCCTAAATGTGCTTTCTGAAGCTCAAAGTTTTTTTCCAATTTGATACCTCTTCAACAAAGCGTACAAGTTAGAGATAATTGGTTTCCGCTTTTAAATTCTTATATTTTGCCTAACTGAATTAGGCTTCAGAAGTCCGTTCCTTTAAATTGGAAAATACCTGTTAATGTTTTCAAACAGAATAGAACAGGCTCCCCTCCCACCCCACAAACACCCCCAGAACCTCCCTCCTCCCTTCCCCCCACCTTACTCCTCTTCCCCCTTGAACTTAAAAGAGTCTATTCTAAATGAGAAACATTTTAACCACAAAGGTGCAATTCTAAGCTAAGGCTGCAGAAAATTGGCATTCCAGTTAAAACCCTTAGTGTTATCTCTAAATAGAATAACAATAACATTTGTATGTCCTTCCTTTAGAGGGGTTTAGGCAGACACGCGTCTAATTAGAACATTTCAGAAATACTGTGATTCTAGCACAAATCCTGAGTCAGGATCATGTCAGCTTTTGTTAAATACTTGAATTGCCTTCTTTCATCTGAAAATTGATTTAATAGGAATTAGGCCCGGCATCTTCCAGGTGGTGGATGTTTGATGATGATAATAATAATAAATACCAAAGATTCCAAAGATTGATATTTTATATGAATAACTACTTCCACTATGCATAACTAAAACTTCAATCTATTATTGAAAATTTTCTTGAAATGTTCCTTTAAACTGTTAATGAAATTACAGAGGGGTCATGAGACATGATTCAAGGTAGTTCATTTTAATTTTCTGTATTATTTCATTGACCAAAAAGTACACTTTAAAGTTCCTTTTTTATTCCTGAGGTTGAGAAACTTTATTTAAAATATTGCCTATGTATACCCCCTACTGATTGAGCCTCTGCCCAATAAAAGAAAAGGCAATAAGCCCTGACTGGCTTGGCTCGGTGGATAGAGCGATGGCCTGCGGACTGAAGGGTCTCAGGTTCGGTTCCGATCAAAAGCATATACCTTGGTTGCGGGCACATCTCTCTCTCACACACACACACACACACACACATATATATAAAAATCTTTATTGTTTAAAATATTATGTAAGTCCCCTTTTTTCTCCCATTAACCCCTTATAGCCTGCCCTGCACCCTGACCCTTCACCATCCACTATTGTCTGTGTCCAGGGGTTTCACATATATGCAGACCAGTTCTTTGTTGATCTCTTCCCACCCATGCCTTCCCTCTGAGATTCCACAGTCCATTCCATGTTTCTATGTCTCTGTGTCTATTTAGCTTAACAGTTCATTTTGTTCATTAGATTCCACATGAGTGAGATCATGTGATACTTGTCTTTTTCTCTGATTGGCTTATTTCACTTAGCATAATATTCTCCAGATCATTTTATTGGTCTCAGCAAGGAAGGGAGAGAAGTAGATAGAAACATAAATGATGAGAGAGAATCATTGACCAGCTGCCTCCTGCCCATCCCCTACTGGGAATGAAACCTGCAATCTGGGCAGATACTCCCTCACCTGGAATCAAACCATGAATTCTTGGTTCATAGGTTGATGCTCAACCACTGAGCAAGACTGGCTGGCCTGATAAATGAGATTTTATTGTATATGCATATGTGTATGAGCCGTCAGCATACTATAAACATCATATTCTTGTTTCTAAGCACTGCTGTTACATTCACCTACAAGTCATTCAGATAATAACTGCAGCAATATAAAGATCAATAATGAAATTGTAGGCTTAACATTTTAAAAATGCTAAGAAGAAATAGAATCAGATAACCCAAACACTTTTTTAACAGGGTGGGTGATTCTAGCACAAAACAGAAAGCTCTGATGTATAAAAGTTTGAGAGCTCTGATGTAAAATTTCATAAAATATGGCAATGAGAAATGTGATATGAGTATGGGGAAATCAAGATAAAAGAAATATTCACAGTAACCTGGAATGAGTTATGTAGGTTTGATTAAATATCTGTGAACTACTGAAAACCAAATTAGTGATGCAAATGACAGCAGGATCCATAACTATTGCTACATATCCAAGAATGTATTCTTGTGCATCATGGATAAAATTATCTCTATAATCCTATGTAATAAAGAGCTAATATGCAAATTGACCATCATACTCTCACAAGATGGCTACCTACAACCAAGCCAGCAGGGGTGTTAATGAGAGATGACAAAGAGATAACAAAATGAGTGAACAGGCAGGCTACGTGGGGTGACCAGGCCAGAGGTGGGGGGGGGTAGTGAGGAGCGACCAAACAACTGAACACCAGGCGGCATGGGTCAACCAGACTGGGGGGCGGGGAGAGGTTTGTGAAGGGTGACCAGGCCTGCAGGGGGTTGAGGGCAGTTGGGGATGACCAGGCTGGCAGGGAGGGCAATAAGGGGTGACCAGGCCAGCAATAAGGGGTGAGGGGCAACTAGGCTGGTGGGGGCAGTTGGGGGCAATAAGGGGTGACCAGGCTGGCGGGAAGGGGGCAGTTAGGGGTGACCAGGTTGGCAGTGGGGGCAGTTAAGAGCGACCAGGCAGGCAGGAAGGTGAGTGATTAGGAGCCAGTGGTCCAGGATTGTGAGAGGGATGTCCGACGGCTGGTTTAGGCCCTACAGTTAGACATCTCCCAAGTGGTCCTGGATTGGAGAGGGTGTAGGCTGGGCAGAGTGGACCTCCCTGCCCCCCCCCCCATGCACAAATTTCATGCACCAGGCCTCTAGTGCCATCAATAAATACAAAGGATAATAGGATAAGGATAGCTATCATTGAATATCTGCTGAGTGTTGGTTGGCACTAGGTTAGGAGTTTTACATATACCATTTCAGTTAACATTTACAAAACTCTCAAGCTGGTATCAATTGTTCTGTTTTACAGGGAAAGCAACTAAGACTAAGAGGGACTCTGAATTCTTTGACTCCAAATCAATTCTCTTTCCTCTGTATTTATGAAACTAGGAATGATGCATAATACATCAGTGTTATAGAGCCAAGGTCTTATTTTAATTCTGTTTACCTGACCATAAAGTAATCACACTTTTCAAGATCAAACTAAAATGCTTTATAGGCATTTTATAAACTTAAATATGCAATACTTTTTTTTCTTTTTTAAGAATGAGAGACTAATAAGAGCTAACCTTCAGCCTCACTACAATCATTATGAAGTTTTGCAATTCGCCTGTAAAAGATAGTCAATGATTTTTCCCTATTTATAATATATCCCTCCCTTTACTATTTTATAAATGTGTTCAATTAATATACAGAAATGTATGGAACTGGGGTGGATTAATCTCAAAGCAAAATGCATTGACAGTCAAACAGAGACCATATGGATAATCTACAGAGATCTTAGCAAAATGTCTCAGAAATAGGACCTATGAATCCACATTTTGACTCATACTTTTCTTCCAAAAACCCCAAGAGATTCTGATGTGAGTGTTCAACAGACAACATGGGAAATACTCTAATATATTTATGCCATTGAATTTTTTTTATTTCTTGAAATTTCATGTCATGACTTCAAAGCAATTTTTTTTCTTTATTGTATTACTCTCCTTTCCATGGTAAGTCTTCTCATAACTTTTACCTGATCGTAACTGCACAGAGGAATGGTCACCTTAGTGAAGGTGATTCTTAAAAGACTAACATATTATATTGATTATGTTAAGAAAGAATACCTCATATTTTTTAGAGTTTGAGTAAAATATATACGCCGATCAAACACATCATCTATTCTGACTGTTGTAAGGATCTTCCCTTTATTGTAAAAATTGTACATATGTTAGAAATCAGTTGAGCTGCATTAGCCTGGAACTGTGCAAACCAGCCAAGAGAGCGCCAGATACAAGTCACCATGATCCAAGACTGAAACAGCGAGTGACAGCAGAGCCAGACTCCCCAATGGCCAGTCCAGTGCTGTTACCAGGAGAGTATTTTCTGTCCCTCACCACATGAGCATTCACCCACCAGTCTAAATCCTAATTGAATGGGGCACCGGGTTCTTCCCCATGCCATTCAGCACATAATAGACTAATTAAAGCACTGGACTCGTCTGCTCTTACCTCAGGAGTCAAATACTTACTCAAAGCAGCAAATGGATTAATGCAAGAGACATATCACTGAACCAAGGTCCAGGGCAAGACGAGACATTTATGTCTTTGCTGTGGACCAAAACAGAAGAGAAGATCTGGATTAAAGATATAGCCCAGGAACTCCTTGCTGCAGGGAGGTGCCCAGAAAAGAAAATCTCATTCCTTGTAATTTCAAGGCTGTGTAAGGAGTTATATTCCACCTTAACTTGGAAATGGTTGGGGATAATATATAATAGTGATAAATTTTTCACCTTCCTTTAAATGTTTGGTATCTGATACAATCTTTGTCTCAGACCTTGACTTTCATCTATGGCTATTGTTTGTTCAAAAGCAAAATCATCTGTATCCAACAAAGGTAAATGAGAATGTCCAGAAATGCAAGTAGGACTAGTTTAGTGGTTTACTTGGGGTGCAGCCTGCACCCCACTTTTTCTGACTCGTCGAAACTGAGAGAAGCTCACAAGAACTTTCCTTGCCACAGGTTCTTCTCCTCTAAATAATGATATACATAGAAATAGTAAATGATGATTGAGTTGCAGGCACTTTTCCATAAAGTCCCTGATATCAGAGCTATTGCCTACTAGATATTCAATAAATGCCAGCTAGTGTTTTCCATCCTGGAGTTATTTTCTCTTTATCTTTCATACCACACCCTATAATGAAGCATAAGATCGTCACAGATCCGGTTCGTCGTAAGCTAAGCCCACATCTAGCAAGCTAGGAGCCTCAAGCTACATGATTCAACCTTCCCTTTTAAAAATGTAACAGCCTGTGCAATCTCCTTCAACTTGTGAACTTTTATTTATTAAAGTTGCACTAGTAAAGTAAGAGGCGTGGGAGTACCTATAAAGAAAAATAGACGCCAAATTGGTATTAGGAAGGGGGGTTTAATTTCCCCTTGAAGCTAATAACTTCATCTCGCAGTTACTCTGAAACAAAATGGATTCGATTTCTTCATAGCTTTTGGTGACGATAAAATTCAGCAATTTTTTAAATGCCTATTTCCCTGCCCCAAACCTATAGACTAAATGTTTTATACATTTTATTACAGAATTTAGGAACTTTAAGCTCATTATATTAGCTGCGCACATAGCATTCTAATACCAATTTTTTTTTTCTTTTTGTCGCTTGGGTAAACAGATACAGTATGTATAGGTAACAATACCCAGTGTTTTATTCTGTGCCTATATCTTCAAAGACTGTAAGCAGAAAGCTTTAAAATGTAATTTTGTTTTTCAATGTGTTACTCTACTATTATACTCTAATTTATTGAAAGCACACGCTGACCTTTAATATTTTGGGTATTTAAGCAAAATAGAACGGTAAAGGGCGGGCTTTCAAATCTGACATATATCTAAGACTTGAGGTTCCAAAGTTTTAATAGTGAAGAAATAATTGCAAATATATACTCTCTACCAGTTTACTCCACAAACGTATATCTCTATTAAATAAGAACAGATTGGACGTAAATAATAGAAAAGCTAATATGTGCCCACTTGGGTGTGGTAACTTCACGTAAAACATAAAGTATGACATTATTCACTGAATATATATATATTCAGTCTTTTTATTGATTTTATTTATTTATTTATTTATTTATTTATTTATTTATTTATTTATTTGATTGTTTTGAGCAGCAGATTGACAGTATCACTCTGGCTGCTGTGAGGATGAAAGACAAACTCTGGGGCACCCAGTGAGGAATCAGAGCACTGCTATGGATGGGGGAGCGGTGGGGGCGGGGCTTGGGGAGGAGCCCTATTGCAATAAGTCATGTAAGAACTGAGGTGCCTTCAACAAGGTTCAGAGTCATAGACAAGCTAAGGCTCCACACCTATTTCAATGGGAAACCCAACAGATAACAGAGACATTGATAGATTTGATGTAGACTGTGGTGAAACAGAGTAGAAGATTAGAAGATGACCCAGTGTTTGGGGGCTGGCCTTAACTTGCAAAGATTCATTTATTTGAAGGGAAGAGAAAGAAATTTAAGTTCTGTTTTTGATATGTTCATTTATAAATACGTATTTGATAGTCATTTTGTGTCCATGGACATCAAGATCAGTTGATTACCTAAATATGCATATGATATGTGTGCACGCATGTGCATATACATGTATGCACAATCTGGCTGGCAATTCAATCCCTTGTTTTCTCTCTCTGAGGTGATCTTATTTAAGCCCCTTATTTAATATTTTACTTTAAAAAATTTGTGTTTATTCAAAATGGAATTACCTATGCTAGGATAAATTTGTATGTGATAACATGTTAGGTCCAGGCAGGGGAAGGAAGCCCAGAGCAGATGCAAGCATCTACAGGATAGATGGTGACAAAGATAACTGGCTAGCTGGTGCCTTCCTAGGGCCTTCCTAGACCCCTGGCCTGAGGCAGGAATTCCACACCTCTCATGCCCTCCCCCCTCCCCTCCCTAAACAGCTGTATAAAAGAGATACCTATGCTGCTTTTGGGCTCGAACTTCCCTGGCCCACCCTCAGACCAGAGAGCTTTGCCCGGGAGTGCAGATTAAAACCCCCCTTCTTAATCGCCTGGATTCCATGTCTTGCTTCTGCGCCGCCTACCTCTCAGCTGGGACCTTACAAACCTTTCCATTGGGACCTTACAACCTTACAATACAATTTGGAGAAATTTTAACTATATATATAATTTGTGATAACTAGCTCCTGAATTCTGAATTGAATAAATTTTCCAGACATAAAAAAGTCAATAAAATACAATTCAGAATAAAATTTTAATATTTAAAATAGTCTTAAACAAAACAACTATTACTTAAATGGCAATCTTATTTTTTTACTTCCATTTGCTTATAAATTAAAATTTTTAAATTGCAACTGTCAGTTTTAAGGCAAAAGACATCCGTAATTTTCTTTCTGTGGCCTCTCCTGTTTTCTAATAAGATTCTATTATCACTTTAAACAACCATTGCCATTGACTTCAGGAGGGATTACAAACAGGTGAATGGCAGGTAATTTGCTCTAAGATGTGTGGCTTTGTAGTAATGTGAGATTATCTCTGTGAACACTATACTTGTTCAGCACAACAAATCTGGGGCACTCCCTGAAAAATCCTACCCGGTTTAATATGCCAGGACTCACTGCAGATGAGGAATAAAGAAAGGGGAGTGGACACGGGTAGATTACCAGAGCGTCCAGCATTATTAGGTCTGAGTGGTTGAAGAGCTCATATCATGTTCTTTTATTGCCTAGAGGACCATTTAAAATTAATTCAGTATGGGCAATGTGTTGTAGATGTGCACAAGTGAACTAAAATCCATAGTTGAAAGGCAATTTATTAGTATTTGGAGAACCCTAACCAAAAATCAATCTTCTGATATTCGTGCCTTGGGATTTCTAACACACAGGCTGCTGCTCCTCAGAGTCCTTGGCTGATATTTCTCTTCTTGACCTCTGAATTTTATCATTCTCCATGGTTCTGCCAGAAGCCAATTCCAGCATGTCAGCAGGGCTGAATCATCTGGAAATGGCCGAGGCTGAGGCCATTTCCCTAAACCTGAAAAGGATGCATACAATGATAGCTTGCTGCCAGACAGCTAAGGGCATTTCAGTGTACATATTATTGCCTCCTCCTGGCCAAACACCTGAACAGCCAGAAGTAGTTCCTCCAATCTGACAATGGATTCTGTATGCCAAACCCTGGCCTTTGATGTCTATCTACTTTGCCCTAGGACAATTTGTATTAATAAAAAACAATGGATCCTGAGACAAAAGAGAACTT
This sequence comes from Vespertilio murinus, assembly GCA_963924515.1. NCBI lineage: Eukaryota > Metazoa > Chordata > Mammalia > Chiroptera > Vespertilionidae > Vespertilio > Vespertilio murinus. The sequence goes on along the minus strand of OZ004717.1, from coordinate 16,601,143 downwards.
AGTTCCTTTAGCTAAAGTCCTCTCTGGATCTCCATAATGCCTTCCAAAATTATGTTCCGTCTCTGGAGTCTTCATTTACACACAGCACCTTCTCCAGATTCCTGAACCCTTCTAGATGCTGGATCAAGACCCCCCCGCATTAGATTTTCTGAACTTGGATCCCTTATTTTCTCTCTCTGAGGTGATCTTATTTGAGCCCCTATCAAACTCAAAGTGAACATCCAAATTATCTGAATGTCTATGTATCCAATGGTATCCTCAGCCTGCCTGGGTCTCTTAGTGACCAAAATGACCATGTAGCTTGGGAAAGAAATCATCCTACTTTCACCTAATAATAATTGGATTATTCTGCAGCTCATAATTTCTGAGTCAATTCTCCAGCCTAGTGCACTTTCCATTCCTTCCTGAGGCCTCTGACATAAACTCTAATCTAATAGTGCAGGCTTCAGATGGTAAAAGTGAAATGTGGGGTTCGGGGTGCAGACTTCTTCTCATGGGTCCTTGTCGATGAAGTTGAAGAATAAATTCGTGGACTAACAGATTTCTTTAATAAAATGTAGGGGTTTATTGGAAACAGATGCAAACTCCATCTGGGCAGGAGGTTGGAAATGTTTCCATCCACCCTGGACACCCTTGCCCCCTTCCTCTCTACCTAATTAAGCTAGCTAGCTAATCCTTACCAAAAGCATCATAATCATCCTCAATCATATTCTCTTTATGAGGGGAATACTTTCCTAGCATTGCCCCTTGGACTGAAGTCACTTGCTAAGGTGATAATACACTCTGTCGTATTTTAATTACTTGCTAGCAGATAATTCTTTAAAAGTATATGTAAGAAAAAATTAACTTTATCCCATCATTAATTACTCTTCAAAGTTCCCAAACATAATTTCATTATATGTATGATTTTTTTAAGCCTTCCTTACATCCCTTCATTTGGAAACATTTTGTAAGTCCTCCTCCACCCACTCTAACAGATTTTGGTTGTCTATCAGATGACCCCCTACTTTGTTACAGAATGCGTGTGTGATCCAGGCTGGAAATGAGACAGCATTGCTGTGTGAGGAACATAACGGTACAGGGGAGGCATGGCATCTACACAAGACAGACAGACCCGAGTCCTTTGGGGGTATTGACATATAAGTCCTGACCCAAGGAGAGTTGTGTTCTGTTCTCCAGGATCACCACACATGCCAGCCAGTGACCTATGGCCACGTGAAGAGGGCCACCTGAGAGGGAAAAGAGCAAAGAGAGAACAGAGCTGAGAGGAAGAGCAAGCTTGCGGGGAGGGACTCTGATGACATCCAACAACTTTCCCTGTGTCATACCTAACGTTTGGAGTTCCTGCTTCTGAGAAGCTTGGGTTGTTAGTTCCTTGTGTTTTTTGTTTTGCTGTAGCTAGTTTCAGTTAGCTCTGAAACAAAAGTTTCTTCCCACCACCACCCCCTTCCACCATGTATCTGCATGGATCTCTCCCACATCTCTTTTAGATTTCTTAGTAAAAATTGTCACTGACTCAGAGAGGTTTTCCTGGACACTATGATGCGTGTTCTTCACTGTCCCACTCCCTGCATACGTGTCCTCTTCTTGTTAAAAAGGAACCCTTTGAGAGCACAGTGTAAGTGTTGGTGTACATTTGCTGACCACATGAAAATACAAATGAATGTATGTTTTTCCCCAGTGGCCCACTATCTGTCCTCCATAAAATCACCTGAGTAATATTTAGTAAGTACTACTTTGCTAAATTTTTATAGGTCCAGTACACCTTAGAGGATAGTTTACAAAAGTATACCATTGTGGCCATTAAAAACAAAACAGAGCAAAATCTTCCCAAAGTGCCTAAGCCTGTAAAAGAGGGTGGCTAAAACAGGGAGCAGATAGATTACTTTTTGTCCCCCAATTTTTCCTTCGTTATTGCTATTCAACATCACAAGCTCTTTCCCTCAAATTACAGTGGTAGACAAAAGTGGGTTTATAGTTATGAGTACGCAAAACACAGTTACTAAAGCTATTTTAATAATCATAACCTGCATGTCTTTTTTCCATTACGAACAAGTGTGAACCTACTTTTGCCCACACTTGGATTTTCCATTTCCCTGTTCACTGACATCAACATAATTGATTACCTAAGTATACATGTTATATATGTGCATGCATATGCATGTACACATATACATTTGACAGTCCTCTGTCCAGGATCCTACCATGAAGACATCTGGGGAATGTAGTTTTAACTTTTCAGCCAGCAAGCACACTAAGTGAAGTTTGAAATTCATGGTGAGAGACAGACAATTTACCATATTCACCATACAAAGTCTCAAAAATATATTTCACATGCACATTTTCTCTGGAGGTCCCAGAGGGTATATTTCTTCAAAATATGAGTAAACCAAGAGAGAAGAAAACATATAATACAGGAAGCAGGAGACCCACCATGGTGGCAAAAGGGAGAGGGCTTCTCAGGATGACAATTAAGGCAGATCCAGGGTGAAGCTGTATCCCAGGCAAGGAGGGAAAACCAAACCAGGCTGGAGCAGGCCAGAGGGTCCTGGGAAAGGCTTTTTCAGAAACATAGGATCAGGAGAATACCGGTGTGTCCACAGCCTTGATGTATAATGGGCAAGAAATTTGAGTCTGAATACATAGAATATCAAGCAAATAATAAAACTTGACAACTCCTTTGAGACAAAAGGTGAGCTATCCAAGCTTGTCTCTGATACAATTATATTACTAGACTATATATGCATTTACATACTTGGTAACAATAAAAACCGAAGCAAAGGTGAGATTTGAGAAATAACCTAAGAATTCTTCATATTGCTTCACTTCTAAAAGGAATCTATTCTGTGGAGATATTCAAACACTCCCCAAACTAATCTCACAATAAATTTCTCTTTCAACCTTGGCAAAATCTGGAACAGAAAGGCTGAAAGACTGAAAACAAGATGATGTATGGCTCAGCAGTCGCTTTAAAATTGTCCACATGCTACTGGCTTTTGAGAATTCATTAATCATTCACTAGATGGGGCTATCACACTGCAGAGAGGTGACAACTCACTAAAACAGTCCATTCTATAAATACTGCCACATGTGAATTCTGTAGATATGTTGGATGGAAATTTGCAATTAGACAACATATTTAAATCATATTATTTTGTAACATATACAGAAAATTTTCACATGTAATAAAAAGCAAAGTATTATGGAATTTTAGATTTATTTTTTTAAAGCTTTAATGATTATCTAGTTGTACTCTATGATGGTTGTATTGGAAAACTATGGTCCAAGAAAAAGCACTTGCCTGTCAGCGCGCTAGAAATCAGGCTAAGACCCAGATCTCCTGAAAGTCCATCAGCCTTAGGAATTCAGGCAATCAGTTTACATAACGAATATACACTGAGTAGCCAGATTATTATGATCTCTGAACGCATAATAATCTGGCCACTCATTGTATATCCTATATAATAAAAGGCTAATATGCAAATTGTCATCTCAACCAGGAGTTTGACCAACAGGCAGGCCGGCCAACTGCTCATGTCCCCTCCCTCTGGCCAGGCTGGCCGGATCCTACCCATGCACCAATTCATGCACCGGGCCTTGCTTGTGTATATTTACTGAGTGGCCAGATTATGCATTCAGAGATCATAATAATCTGGCCACTCTGTATATTAACATTATTCTAGGCTCCAAGGTTAAGAGTTATAAAGCTAAAGAAAATACAATTTCTGTCTTTAAAGGAGTGAACAATTTAATGTAAAATATAGATATTCAACAAATGTAGGGGAATCAGCAAAGCTGGGGGCAGGAAGAGGTGACGCAATGCAGAGATTGATTTTGTATTCAGTGTGTAAATTTCCAAATTAGGAGTTAGTTTTTTCTAGAAATTCAGTCTTACGAAGCACGGAATTCACAAAAACAAGAGAGCTGTCTAGATGGCAGGCTGCCTTTAAATACTTTTATATTCAGCCCTGCAATCCGTAAACTTCATCATGTTTAATAGCCAGTAAAATAGTAGGAAATACATTTATCTTTACCAATTAACTTCACCCATTAGATAAGCAAAGCCTTAAAAAATGGATCATCCTCCTTTGCAAAAAACAAACACACCTCCCCCCCATTCACACTCATGCTGATGGCAATCTAAACTTGTCTAAATTTGGTCACCATTGTAAGGACCCCAAGATTGAGGAATTGGCCTCCCCCACTGCCAGTTCCAGGATGTGACCTTTACGGTTAAAGATTAGACAGGAATGAGGTCAGTTCTTTATGGCTGAAGATTAGGCAAGAATGAAGCCAGTCCCCAGAAACTCCCTACCCTGAAATGCAAAAAGCCAGAATGCAATATTTTATGACAAATATTAAAGCAGGGCTAGGTCCCAAGGGAGATTGACCGCTGTGGAATTCTCCCCCTGGGAACTGAGCTGACCACCTCGGAATGCACCTGTCAGGAAGAGACCATCCAGCCTCCTTAACCGCAGGGCTATAGGTACTTTATCTGTTTCTGGAATCGGCCTGCTAAAACAGACCATCCGGCCTCCTTGGGAAATGACTCAACTGTCAACTATTATGAGCCAAATATTATCTGTTAACATAGTTCCCTGATTTACAGACCACCTGCCTGTGATTTTAGCCTTTATAAACTCAGGTCCTGTAATTACTCGGCGCTCTCAGCCAGCCAGCACTGATGCTGGCTGCTTGAGAAGCCCCTGCGCTGTGCTTGTACTAATAAAACCTCATGCTTTTTGCATCAAGTTTCGGTCTCAGCGTTTGACATGGGCTCATCGCCCCCTCCGTCGGACTCACCGGGGGTCTTGGGACCTTACACATAAAATTGAAAAATAGACATTTCATTGACTTATTATGTCAAGTTCAAAATGTATCCTAAGTATTGATTTACAAACATGTTCATAGTTATATTCACAAAAATATTTATTATAGCATTCCTTATAATAATAAAACAGTTGAACATAGATTCCTAATGATTGTGAATTGGACAAATAAATGTTAATCTCTTACCAGGATGTCACCAGTTTATTTCCTGGGAACCATTTGTTACTCTGTAAAGAACAGGAAAATTCTAGCAGTCACTGTTCACAATGATGCTATCCTCCTTTAAGTTAGTTGGCCCAAACTGGAGCTTTCTCTGGAAATTTAGAATCAGAACTAAACATAAACAATCAATGTCTGTGCAGCTGATAGTACAATGCATATTGTACTGAGACCGATTATTGTATGTACTTTCTGCCCTGTGAATGAGCGATTCTGCAGGATGGGGTGAGAGTAGGGGGTTGTGAGGGGATTATAAAGAAGATTCATGGTTAGAAGATAAGACTGTATGAGTGTAGTATTACTCCAGTAGTTGGATTCAATCGATCCTTTTCTTTAAAATAATTTTTTTTTATCCCCAGTCAGGAAATGTCCATTGACTTGAGAGAGAGGGGGCGGGGAGAAACATGAATGGCTCTCTTCCAGTATGCTCCCCTACCAGGAATCAAACCCACAACCTTTCCATGTACCAGACAAAGCTACAACCAATTGAGCCACCCAGCCAGGGCAGATCTGCTTACTCTTTTTTGTTGTTGTTAATGCTCACCAGAGGATATCCTTTGTTTTGTTTTGTTTTGTTTTTTAGAGAGAGTGGAAGGGAGGAGAAAGAGAGGTGGGGGGGCATGCATTGTGTACATATATTGATATTTCTCACTCTCTTTCTGTCTCTCTCTCTTCCCTTCGACTCTCTAAAAAATCATCAAAGGATATCCAAAAGAAGAAAAGAAACATCCATGTGAGAGACACGTCAATTGGTTGCCTCCTGCACGTGCCCCAACCAGGCCCAGGGATTGAGCTTGCAACCGAGGCAGGTGCCTTGGACCGAAATCAAACCTGGCACCCTTCAGTGTGCAGGCCACACTACAGCCACTGAGCCGAACTGGCTAGGGCCCAACTCACTCTTAAAATGCAGCTCCATTCCTCATCTTGATTACATGAGACTGCATTGTTTGTTATAAGATATTGACAGTTTGCAAAAATTGGCCCATAATATATTTTTCTCACACAGTAAGGGAAGTCCTATTTTTAAAATAGAAAATAAAAGAACAAACAAAACAAAACAGAAACAGGCTCAGACAGAGAAGAAAATGAGAAGTTGCCAGAGGGGAGAGGGATAAGGAGATTGATGGGAAAGCCGAAGGGGAATGTAGTCAATAATAGCGTGCTAACTTTGCATGGTGACAGATAGTTACCAGACTGTGGTGATTGCATCACACATATATAAATGTCAAATCACTATGCTGTGCACCTCAAATTAATGTAATACTGTATGCTTACTTTAAAAATATTATAGAGTGTATATCCCTATAGTGTAATAGAAAATTATATGCACACACACACAGAGAAATGGAAATATGTCCAAAATATGTGAGAAAAACAAATAGCAAAAAAGTGTGTAAAGAATGAGCTTATTAATGTAAAAGTTAAAAAACTACATTTTTATGTGTGCATTTGTGCATGTGTGGTTGTTTACTCAGAGAGCAAATTTTAGAAGGAATCATAACACCTGCTAATAATGATAGTTTCAGGAACTTGGAAATGACAAAAGAACAGAAATACCTAGTTAAAATAAACTGAAAACACCTAGGAAAATATCTAATGTGACATAGCAAATTTGAATAATTAGGGCTGGCCAAATATTTAAGTATTATTAAACACACCCACAATATAGACTGTGGCTTACTCATTACATCAACAGTGCTCACCCCCTTAGTTGCCACTTCAAGTGGACCTATTGTTTATATCAGTTTTGGTATCTCCTACTGGTAAGCCAGAGAGTGTATTATTACCAATGACTAGAGACATCGGATCATCCAAGCCAAATCCCAACCTCTGATTATTCAGTGATGCTTTCAAAGCATCCCTCCAACATGGTTAGCAAGTCACATATTTACATTAGCATTAGCTTTGATAATGCAATTGTCCAATTGTATATGAAGCATCAGCCCTTCATTCGAGTGTCATCATTGAAGGTGAAATCTCCAAAGTCAAGTTGGCAACTGGCCATGCTGATTTTGTTTCAAAGCTTCCAAATATACAAACAACTACCACATCTAATCAGAAGAAGTTCAGTGGGTCCACGAGAGACAACTGTTACCCTAAAGCCCCTTGAAATAGGCAAAATGCAATCTCCTCTACTGTCCATAGCCCACCCTATGAAGTCTTCTGTCTTCCCTCCATCACTCAGTCTTACTTTGAGCAAACAAATGCTGACCTATTTTCCTGCAGAGAATGCCATTGGAGATGCCACGCTGAAGAAGACATAGATCCAAGATCTTACTCCTGGAAAGGGTGGCCAATAACTTTATGTAGAGAGAGAGATAGATATAAACAGTGATAGAAATGAAGATAGAGATATCTATTAATAGGTACATCTTGTTCATAGAAAGGGTGGCAAAGAATTAAATATTTTCATCAAATCTGACAAAGCTGTGCTTACCTTGCACATCAACCACGTTGCCTGGAAACAAATCTGAAAATATTCAGGGTGTAATTCTCCATCCCTTGGTGTTTAATTTATTGTGAGAATTCTAAATATGTTACTCTTCCCAACAAGCCCCTATTCTCCTAAGAGGACTATGATGTATATTATTATAGAAGATAATATCTTTGGTAATATCGAGGTTTCCTTTCCTCATCTTTCCTTGCTGCTCCTACATTCTCCTAGCATTTAGAACACAATGATGCTGTGTTTCCCTGAAAATAAGACATCCTCCAAAAATAAGACCTACTCACAGGTTTCCTCCTGAGTGAAATATAAGGCATCCCCCGAAAATAAGGTCCCCAGGCTCTGTCTCAGAATGAAAATTAATTTTCCGTAAACTGGTCGCTAGGGCCGCCCCGACTGGTGTCTAGCAACCAGTGACCTTACACGGAGTCCTGACGTCACTGCTGTGTGAATGGAGAGAAATCAGCGTGGAAACTTTGTGAAACCTAAACTGCAACAAGTTGTGACTTGGGTGAAGAATTTATGGGAGAAAATCACTGACAGTTGCATTGCAAATGCACTACGAGCAGGCTACCTTGACAAGAAGTACTCATTTAAAGACAGTGCTATCGCTAAACATGAGAGATTTGGTCCACTGATTCTGAAAGAAATGGAGTCACAAGAAATTCACCAGGAAATTCAGGAATTGGATTATTATGATGATGTTCCAGAAGATGATGACATGATTGTCATTGAATAAATGAGTAAATTCTTGATACTGTAGGATTCACAGTTTGTCTGGTTTGTGTTGATAACTACCATACTACCGTACCATATACAGGTAATAAATTTCCTTTATTTTCATTTAACAATAAATGTGTACCGTATTCTTCTTCATGGAAAAATAAGACACCCCCTGAAAATAAGACCTAGTGCATCTTTGGGAGCAAAAATTAATATAAGACACTGTCTTATTTTCAGGGAAACAGGGTAGTTTTCTATTCAAACTACCTTCAAAGATAGCTCTTGGCCTGTGTAATTCTCTCCTCCAGTCAAGCCTATGATGTTCTAAGGAAATTAAGTTCCCTGTTTACATGGCCTCTTGTGCAAGGTGAAATATATTGTTTCAGGAGGAAGTACTGAGAGGCAGAATCTGGGTGAATCATCACTACTGTGGGCTCAGGAATCCCAGGAACCAAATCTTCTAGGTTTCTCATATGCCTTTAATTTAGTCAAAGTATGCAACAAACGTGTACTGTGAATGCAAAGCACATAAAATAAACTATCAGTGGATTCTATCTATTTTGACCCATGAAAGTATTTCCATACTTTTAGCCATTTTGAAACAAAAAAAAGGCAATGCTAAAGACTACTTCATCTATTTCTACATTCACTGTCCACCATACTACATGTAGAAAATACCACCATAAAATAAAATAAAAACTGTGAATTATCTTATGAGATTATAAAAATATGTAGAAAATACCACCATAAAATAAAATAAAAACTGTGAATTATCTTATGAGATTATAAAAATAATGCAGATTTGGAGTTAGTAAATTTGGGTTTAAAAGATGTTTTAACCAATTACTAACAAAGTAAAAAATCACTTTACTTCTCTGTGACACAGTGTATTCATTAGTTAAGAAACACTAAGCACTTTTCATGTATTAACTCATTTGATTCTCATTAAAACTTTATAAATTATAACTATTAAAATCTCACAGATGAAGAACCTGAGACACAAAGAGATGAGTCATTTGATAAAGTGACACAGCTAGATGTGGCAGATCTAGGATTTAAATTCAGGAAAATGGTTCCAGAGTCTACATGCTCACCACTACATCACCTCTCCCAGAGTTCAAAATTATAACATTGTTTAAAAATGTTTTAAGGTATAAATGAGAGAACAGATGCAAAACAATCAAGACAAAAAGGGTTTGGCAGAGTAAAAAAGTAATAGTATCAATTTTCTGAATAATTTTAATTGCTAAAATTCTGCAGCACACCCAAAAAAAATGGGTTTTTGGCCGATTTGACAAAAAAACATAGGTGCAATTTTGATTCATTCACAGCAGACATCTCTTGTTGTGTTGGCTGTTGTCATTGTTTTATCTGACAATCTAAGGGAAAAGAGGTCAGTTAAAGAAAATCACTGGGTTCAACTATAGTTCCATCAGTTTCACTCTCAGTTAAAATAACAACAGAAAGGACCAGTACTAATACCTAAAAAAAAGTGGCAGCCCTAAATTTTCATGTCCAATATGTCACTTGTTCCTAATCTTGACCTTACTGAAAGATTGCAAGGATAGTGTTCCTAGTCAACACTCATGACACCAAGTTAAGATTTGATTAATTGCGGACTTCCAAGAGCAAAGAAATGGCAGGGCCATGGACCCTTTCCCCAGTTCCAGTCTGAAGTGTTCACTACATCATTCTGCAAAACCCCAACAGATGGCATTAAGACAGTGGTCGGCAAACTGCGGCTTGCGAGCCACTTGCGGCTCTTTGGCCTCTTGAGTGTGGCTCTTCCACGTACAGTGTGATTGAAACTTCGTGGCCCATGCACAGAAGTTGGTTTTCAGCTCTCAAAAGACATTTCAATCATACTGTTGATATTTGGCTCCACTGACTAATGAGTTTGCCGACCACTGCACTAAGACACTGAAGCCCAGGTGTGATGCAGTTTCTGAATACAATATAAGGCACTCACACTCCAATGTACAAATGTTAACTAACAGGTTCAAAGTTTTCTTTCACTCAAAAGAAATTTTGAGTGAAAGAAAACTTCAAAATTTTAGTACATCTTGCACTCTTGACTCAAATAATTAGTAACAGCTCATAAAATCCTCATTGTCATAAGAGTTACATTTTTTATTATTCTTTTGAATTAAAGGGCAAAATGATTGAAATCGGGGTTACTGTAAATGGCTTTTCTATAATAACAATTATTAGATTCTTGTAAGTCAATTTGTACAAATTAATGAAAGGATGGGTAACTTTAGATCAAAAGCTCAATTTCCTCATTTATTTCTACCCGTCAATAATAATAAAAAAGAAATGTTGCCATGGAAATAAGATAAACCTGTCCTTTGAAAAACAAGTTTTTCACTAGAAAAAAAATACATTCTACAATTGGGAAATATTAAAGCAGTTTTGTATTTCTGTAGTTGACTACATTAGCTGAATTTAAATAAAACCATGATAATAACTATGTTAAAGATACTTGAAGGTGGTAAAAAAAACAGACTGACATTCCAGGAAAGGTTCAGAGAAGCAGGATAACATAGTGGTTGGATATTTGGGCACAAAAATGAATTTAAGTCTAGACTTTACCAGTAATTTACTGTGTGACTTTAGAGGGTTCCTTAAAATTCTACCTTTTTAACTTTTTACTAATAAAGTAGAAATAAATGATCACAGTTCCTGTGAGGACTTAGTGAATTAATGCTGTGGAATTTATAGGAAAGTAGATGAGATGTAAAAATTCTCAGTAACTGTTCATTACTATCAAGATGACTTTATTTGAATCTGAGAGCAGTAAGCTTCAAAACACTGAAGTAAATATGAGATCATGCCCTGAGTAAGAAAATGACTTAAGAAGAGGTTATTGAATAATTCCAATATTAAAGGATGGATGATGGGAATCAGTCACATGAACTACTATTGAGGGATGTTTAGAGAAACAAGGGAGAATATTTAAAAGGCCAGTATCATGAAAACCAGCTAGCAAATGCTAGAGAGATACCAAGGCAAGTCTTTAACAATTAATTTTCCCACAAGATTTCTTTAAAGTCAATTCCTTTGTATTAGGGTAGAGTTAACATAAAATAAATTTCAGCCATGTTAAGTGTACAATCTGGTGAGTTCTGGCAATTGCATATAATCATATATATTTCACATAACTTCCTGTTTACCCATTTAAAGTATATACTGCAATGGATTTTAGTGTATTCACAGAATTGTGCAACCATCACCACAATCCATTTTAGAACATTTTCATCATCCCCAGAAGAATCTAGATTCATCAGTTGATGAACACTTGTGTTGTTTCCACTTTTGGTTTTTTATCAATGACGCTATGAATATTTATGTTAAGAAAACGTGCTCTTCTTTTTCTTCATATATAACCAAGAGTGGAGTTGCTGAGTCATAAGGTAACTCTACGTTAAACTTCTGGGGGAACTGCTAGACTATTTGTCAAAGCAGCTTTGCCATGTTACCCTCCTCCCAGCAGGTATGAGGGCTCCAATTTCTTTTTCTCTGATTCTCTTAATAAAGGAGCAAGCTTGTATTCGTGGAGTTACCAGCCTCCTTTTAATTACCTACCACCAAGATCCCCATTGGTTTTCAGGGCACCCTTAGGCTTGCATTTCCCCCACACTGTTTCAAATAAAGTTGGTTCCTTTTGGGGGAGCTGTGGGGTTCTCTTAGGGACTGCCTCTCTGAACCAGCTTTTCTCAGCATGACCCCTGCTTTAGGAGCAGGGCACTGGGCAGAGGTGATAGCCTTTGTTCTTCTAGAGACTTATACCCCAAGCACAAAACTAACACCACTAGAAGAGAGCTGTGGCAAGGATGACTGAGGTGCCAGTGCTGTCAGCCTAATGCACAGCAGCATCTGGGCTAGGTCTCTCCTCTGAGTAGGGACCTGGTGGAGGAAGGGAACTCTTAGATACTTGACCACACTCCCCTGTTGTTTGGCCTCTGCAACAAGAAACTGAAGGTGATGTGGCCTGCCCTTCCTGGGGAGATATCAGAGTCCTTGAGTAGGGGCTGGAGCAGGAGGAGACCCCTCTTCTTGGCCACTCCTGAGAGTAGAGCCTTCCTCATGGCAGCTGGGTCGGGACAGAGAAGGAAGAGGAGATTTGGCTCAAGTGCCATACACGCTCACTCTTCTTACAGAGACTTAGTAGGTTTTCTTGAATACATGTTTCTCCTCCGTTTTCACTACGCACTTAGGACAATTCCCAGAGACTTTAATTTGTTGATTTAAAAAAAAATCATTTCACCAGTTATGGTTGTTTCCTTGGAAACAATCCAGAGAGCTTCCTGTACTATCATTCTTGCCTTCAATTTTATTATGTGTCAAAAATTATAACTATAGGGTTCATGTTTAAATTGCATATTCATATTGAAATGTTGGTTATTTCCTTTATAAACTCGCACTTAATATTGAGAAGTGTTTTTATATGAGTAATGTTAAACAGACAAGAACCAGTTTTTTACTTAATTTTTAGAGGATATTGAGTACTCTTCCACACCAGTGTGTGGTGTATTCAACACTGAACTTTGAAGACAACTCTCCTATACCATCTTTAATTATAATTTTTAAAGGGAGACAGGAAGTTCAAATAACAGCTCCTTTGCTCAAGTGAAACAAACCTATTACCACTGAAAAATGAGATGTGAAAGAGCTGTTTCAAATTTCCTTCTGTCTCAAAAGTGCTGTCAACACCATTCTGTAGCCTTCTAGCTCCTTTCAATTATAAGACCCAATTAGCAGCAATTTAACACTAATAGCTTACTAATTAATGCATATCCTCCTGGGCATTTTGTCTAGTCTAACCAAATAAAACACAGCTCTAAAACACATACAGGGCCTATTTACCAAATTATTTTATTCTATGGCATTCCTGTCATCAAACAATGAAACCCTGCAAAACCGGTCACTTACAAAACTCCTTTGTTCTGTTTTCCTGGATTAGGACTGAAAGTAGACCAAAGCTAACCATAGCTATAATTGAGAATTAGGTTAATTTTACTTGAATTTTTCCCAGGTAAGCTTGATGCACTTCTTTCTCAGCTCCTGATGTCCCTTTCTTTAAATATAGGGTCACCCAGATACTATGTTTGTTAGAAAAATGTCTCCACATTCAAAAATGACAGCCACAACTGGCATCTCTCTCTAGATATCCCAACTTGGTTAATGCTAAGTCGCACTAAATTGTAAGTGGACAACAGGAGTTCAGTGTTTTACTCTGTTCAAGGTTTGTTTTACATGTAGACACGTTATCAGATGCAAGGGACCAATGCAAAGCACGGATGCTAGGAGCTCAAAGATGAATGAAGCAGAAATCTGTGAATTCAGTGAACTGGTGAACTAGTGAATGAGATAGATCTGAGAATAATAACATCTAACATTTATGAAGCCTTACTGTGTACCAGGTATTGTGCTATGCGTTTTATTTGCATTATCTTACTTAAACCTCACAGCAACTTGTTAAGATGGACATTACTATTACTTCCATTTTTATATGAAAAAAACTCTCAAAGAGCTTTGCTTCTTATTTGGGAAATAAGAAGCCATGCGAGGAATTCAACCCACACCTATCTGACCCCAAAGGCAGAGCTACTTACACATGTGCTACCAAAAATTAAACAATCCTGATAAAAAAAGAAGCACTTACTATGTTTCGAGCACCATGTTGAATTTAGTGTTTTATGATTTTACATTGAAGACACTAAGACTTTGCTTCATTTACCCAAAGAGATTTGAACTCAAGTTGAGACAGAACAATTGGGATCATGCCAATAATCTGGTGGATTTAAAAGAAGTATTTAAAAGTAACATAAAATTATAATATCTAGAAATTCATTCATTTACTAAAAAAACAAATGATGTGTGCTTGTTAAGTGCTGATCTCTAAAGTAAAGGCAGAGAACAAGATGATGATCTAGAAACACCCTCTTTCTTAAAGTGTATTTTGGTCTTTCATGGATAAGGGCAGATGGGTCAATAGGCAATAGCTCTGATGGGATAAACCCCAAAGGCCAAGCAACAAAGGATAAGCACCTACTCTAGATTCAGCAGAATGCATATCTAGGCTGGAACCAAAAAGCCATGTAAGAGTCAGGCAGATGAAAACAGAAGAGGCAAGTTGTTCTACATAGATATAACCAAGGCCTAGGGACAAGAGAGAAAAGGACCCATTCTCTGAAGGAGGGGCAGTTTAGGATGGCTATAGAAAATGGGAGGGGAGACTAGAGAGGTCTATAGATCTTAATCCACTTTGTGAGCTTGATAATGAATTGAGAAAGGGTCCAGAGCCCTTGAAAGGTTTAAGCAGGGGAATGACATAAGTTTATGTACTATTTAGAAAGACCACACTGACAGCTAAGTGGAAAATATGTTGGAAAACTGAGAAAGAGTGAAACTTTAGTCAGGGAAATCCTATATAATAAAAAGGTAATATACAAACAAACCAACAGCAGAACAAGCAATCAAAGCATAATATGCTAATGATATGCTAAGGCTGCTCAACCACTCCCTATGACATGCACTGACCACCAGGAAGCTCCAACCAGTAGGTTAGCTTGCTGCTGGGGTCCTGGCAATCAGGACTGAGCCAGATGAGCCAGACACTCCATGGAGCCCTCCCGCCATCCGTCCCCAGCCCAATTGTGCACTAGTGGGGTCCCTCAGCCTGGCCTGTGCCCTCTTGCAATCCAGTGCCCTAGGGGGATGTCAAAGAGCCAGTTACAGCCCAATCCTTCAGGCCGCGCCCTTTGGAAGGGTGCCAGATGCAGGGCTCATGGCTGAAGAGTGCTGCGGAGGCAGCACGAGCCTCTCCTGGCCAGGACTGATTGGGCATGAGCCAGCAGCAGGCACAGTAGGGCCAGGATGAGTGCAGGTGGCAGGTAAGAGCTGCAGGTGGCATTGAACTGCGGGTTTCAAGCTGAGAGACCCCAGCCATGCACGAATTTGTGCACTGGGCCTTTAGTCAATTATAATAATCCATGAGAAGCACAATGATGACTTAAACCAAGATAGTAACAGTAGGCACTAGGGGAAATAGAAATTGATTATATCTTTTATTAATTTGTTGCTATTAATCTTGCCAAATTTTATGCATAATTAATTCATCTTTGGGCATTTTTTATCATTATAGGTGAATATTCAATATACTATAGTTAGTGAGAATTTTTGTGCACATAAATCTTTTAAAACTCTTAAATAGCAAATGTCTGCTTGATAAATTAGGGAAGCTTTCTAGCAGTAATTTGAGTAATCTAAACCATAATAATTCATGTATTTAATATAATATTTTCATATTTCAAAATGGGTTATGGTTAGGTTTTATGTACAAAACATATAATTATAATCTATGACTTGTAAAACTGAGGAACAAGAAGTCTTGAATGTTGTTTATAATCCCTTACTATGGATATAAAATGAGAAGATAATAGGTTCTTTAGTACTTCTTAGAACATCTTGTTAGTTACTCTTACTTTCAATGAAGCCTATGAGAATGCCAAGCACTTCTCATAATTGACTACATGTAATACTAGGAGGCACAGTTAACCTTCATATAACATGTTAGGTTGGCTGTCTCTGGGTTTAGTTAGAGAAAGTAACCCTCTAAAAGTGGAAGTTAATTTGCAACACATTCCACATTGAATAATGCACCTGGAGGAGAATAATAGTTTGTACATAGCTTACTCTAATAGAAATGCATTTTCTAAAACATCCTACTTTATTTCCTACCAATAAATGTGTTTGAGCTCTGTGATATGAGATACCATTCATAAGAAAAAGCAGCTTGGTATCCAACTTTTTCATTTTATTATACTCTGGATCTCCCCACAACAATTTAAAGTTACTGAAGCAGATAAAAAATAAGTTTAGAAAAATAAACTAGATCTATGTGACAGGCAGCTTACTTAAGTTGGGGTGTGTTCACAATTTGGTTCCGATATTTTCTAGTTGTGTGACATTGCACAATCTATCCTCTCTGAGCCTCCATTTCTTCATCTGTAAAATAAGAATATGAGTAAAAATACCTACATGATAGGGTTGCTGTGATAATGAAATGGGATAACCCATCTAAAATTCTTTTTATAAAGATAACCAACTCATAGTAAGTAAGCATTTGATCAATATTAATATAGTGTTTTCAAAAAATGTGCGAATCCTCTATATTCCAATGTTCATAAGCAAAAACAATCAACTGACAACAATTATTCTTCTACCTGAGAAAGAAGAGAATGGTATAGCAGAGATCCTACTAGAGAGAGTACTGTGCAATGGAATGGATAGCATCCTCAAAAGCATCTTTACAGGAAACAAAAGCTGAGCTGCTTTAAGGCTCCTTCTCATAAAGCCCACAACATAGACCAGCAAAGATACACCAAAACGTAAGTCAGTTAAAAATATCCATATAGACCAATTTGGCAAGATCCCAATGAATGTCTTGATAATGATCTGACTAAATCAACAAACAACATGTGGAGTATTTAGAATAACTGGCTGGATGTTTTGTTGTTGTTTTTTTAGGTAAATCTGCATAAATATTTTTCTCAGCATTTCTAAGCATTTTACAGGCATTCAAGAGCATTGAACTTGAGCACATACTTTGTTATATTCCTGTTGAAAGGCTTGTGGAGATTACCTAAATCAAAAGAAAAGAAGCATTGCCGGTTGCCAAAAAGAGGTGACACATCTATGCAACGTTCTAGGAGAGAACAATAAACAAGTTCCACAACCAGTGTATTAAAAAAAAAAGTAATATCCTCAACTCTGGCCTGGGAAGTTGTAAATTTATATATATATATATATATATATATATATATATATATATATATATGTCATATATATATAACAAATATTTCCAAACCTGAGTTTTAAGAACTGCTACATTGCACAGTAACATATTAAAGTTTCTGACATGTCATTGTCTACACAGTCTGTACCTATTGGTGATAATTATGTGACAGGACAAGACAGTATCAAACCCTGAGAATACAGTGTTGGCCAACACAGACAAGACCACTACCCTCCTGAGGCTTACGTGGATGTGCTGCAGAGAGATGAGGGATAGCTGGGTATTAAGAAGACTCTTTCCTTTCCTCATCTTCTAACTAATGCTAAATAAGGCACAGGAGACAGGTTTCAGCAGGTCCATTGCCCATCCCATGTGGTTACAAGTGATTAGCGGGAGAGGTCAGAAGCCCTGTAAGTGGTGGACAGGACAGGAATTTAAACTTCAATCTGTGTGCAAATGAAAAGAAAAAAAAGCTTTTAATTAGGAGGCCCTATTGTATGACTTAAAATGTTTATGTATCATGATACAGCCTATAGAAATTTGGTAGAATTGAAGCGTGGAACAAGGAAGCAGTTAATGGATACCAAGAGCTGATAGACTAGAATAGCAGTGAAGTAGAAAAGTGAATGATTTTTTTTAAATCAGAGCTCTTTAATTTTTAAAAATGCGACACATTTGACAAAAGAGTACATTTTTCATAAGACACCTCAATAGTCTGAGAGGGTTCCAGAAGACTTGGGAAATGTTAATAGAAATGGCTAATCCAAAACTACATCTGTTCATATCCTTGACCATCAGAAACACATAGGAGGACTGTTCTTGCAACACACTTCACATACTCATGGAAAATAAATGGCCTATTGCTAAAACGAGAAGCCAGGCAGCCCTAATCTAATTCAAACCCCACTGGGTTGAAATATGGGAAGAATGGGTGAGGTCAGGATACCCAGACATCGAAGATCTATGGTGAGCTAATGCAGAGCCCATCAAAAGGCAAAGCAAGAAAAGGAGAACAAATATCGTTAAGGGTGTGCTGAATCACAGTTTCAAGCCATAAAAGAGATTGGCTGGATGCTTAGAGGGAACAGCGGTTAATCGTGCCAGGTGTGCAGTAATCAGAGACCAACTGGCTCTTTTTGTGTCTAAAATCAATTTTAAAAGAAGACAGATTCTAACTGTGACTGAAATCATGAGGAAAATAACTGTCTTTTGTGTCCACAATATGCTGCAGGGGAAAATGACTATTGAGAATTTATTACTTCATTTTTCCCCCCCAGTCAAACATACAAATAGCAGTCATGGAATATCATTAACACCTTTGTTTTGTGTGCCCAGGAAAGAAAAAATAATGATAAATCCTTTATAACTTTTTAACATCTTTTACACATGATATCACTTAATCCCCAAATATTCCAATCACCAAAAACTTACCAAGATTTCACCACCAAAATAAAGGTTCTGTGTCCCAATTGACAGGGTTCCTCGCTCTTTTTCACTCTTTACCTGTCTTAGGGAAAAGGCTCCCAACCCATCTGTTTTACAGATGGACACTTAGTTGAACTCTCTCTCTACATATTTTGTTTCTAAGTGACCGAACTATGGTTCTTGGTATCTTTGAACCACAAATGCATCTTTACCCAAATTTTCCTAAACCAATACTGAGGTGAAAGCAAATGAACAGCAGCAGTCACAAACTGGTGAGCAATGAAAATTAAACTATACATTGTTAACTCAAAACAAACAATATGGTTATCTCTGAAATCCTCAAAAATAAGTCAATTTCTGACAAAGGCTATTATTTTCAATGTGACCTTTTAATAGAGAACCAGATGGAGAAGATCAATCAAATGTAAAAATCTATGCAATGGCATGGATTCCTCTCATGATATTGGTGTCAATAACCAGCTAGTTCACCTCAGGTATGCAGTCAGGCAGCAAAACACATTTGGAATATACACAAGTACTGGATATTGTTACAGATTTTGCAACTTGTGTGCATATTCACACATTATTGTCTTTAATCTGTCTTCCCAAATTAAAACATCTCAGAACTTATACTCCCTGAATCACAACTCAAGAAATACTCAAGCAAGTCCTGTAATGTTCTCTACCAAAAAAAAAAAAAAAAGTCAATTCAAATGTGTTGCTTTCATCAGGCATAACATATGCTCATTAATGAATGCATTTGGGGGGAAAAGACATGGAAAAATTAAATAGATTGAAACTGTGAAATAGTTATAAGCAATATTTAATTTTGCAAATAGATCATATGCCAATTTAAAATATCCAATTTGAATTATTGTTTGCCTTTTTCTTTAATTTTTCAATTACAGTTGACATGTTATATTAATTTCAGATGTACATACCTGTGATTAGACATTATAAAACTTACTAAGTGATCATCCTGATAAATCTAGAATCCATTGACACCACTCATATTATTAGAATATTATTTAATATATTCCATGTGCGGTACTTTACATCCCCATAAATAATCTGTAACAACCAATTTGTACTTCTTAATCCCTTCACCTTTTTAACCCATTGCCCCACCTTCCCATCTGACAACTGTCAAAATGTTCTCTGTATCTATGAGTTTATTTCTGTTCTGCTTGTATGTTTTTTAGATTCAATTGTTGATAGATCTGTATTTATTGCATTTATTATTCATATGTTTAAACATATGAATAATAAATCTTTTTATTAAGGAAGGTCCTTGTTTTTCATCACTTTGTGTATTTCATGCCAATACCTTTTGGCCTGAAATATGCCTGTTGAGAAATCAGCTGACAGTCTTATGGAAGCTCCCTTATAGGTAACTAATTGTTTTTTCCTTGTTGCTCTTAAGAGTCTCTCTTTATCTTTAACCTTTGGCATTTTAATTATGATGTTTCTTGCTATGGGCTCTTTGGGTCATCTTGTTTGGAACTCTCTATGCTTCCTGGATTTATCTATTTCTTTCACCTAAAGGTTAAGGAAGTTTTCTGTCATTTTTATCAAATAGATTTTCAATTTCTTGCTCTCTTTTCTGTCCAGCACACCCCTGATGCAAATGTTGGTATGACTGAAGTAGACCCAGAGGATCCTTAAACTACCTTTTTAATTCTGATTGGGTGATTTTTGCTTCCTTATTTTCCAAATCCCCAATCTGGTACTCAGCTTCACCTTCTCTACTATTGGTTGATTCGCTATAAATTATTCTTCATTTCAGTTGGTGTACCCTCCATTTCTGACTTCTTTTTTATGGTTTCCATGTCCTTTTTTATGCTGTTGAAGTTTTCACTAAATTCACCTACTCTTCTCCTAAGTTCATTGAGCATTCTTATAACCAGTCTCTTTGAATTCTGCATCTAGTAGATTGCTTGTCTCCATTTTGCTTAATTCGTTTTCTGGAATTTTGTTCTATTCTTTCATTTAGGACATGTTTCTTTGTCTCCTCATTTTGGCAGCCTCCCTGTGTTTGTTTCTATGTATTAGGTCAAGCGTCTACATCTCCAGAGCTTGGTTGAGTGGCCTAATATAATAAGTGTCCTATAGGGTCCAGTGGCCTTCTTATTCACTCCAGTACTCTATACCCCTGCTTTGTAGGCCTTTGTCTTGTAGTTGAGCCTTGATTGCTGTTGACACATCAGTGGGAGGAATTTCTCCCCAGACTAATTGGCTGCAAGGACTGGCTGTGACCACTGTGATGGATCAGCTGTGAAGGCCTCTGCCTCCCTCCACCTCCCATGGAGCAGGATTTACTTCAGCAGGGCTCTGTTCCTGGATTATGTCACTTGTGGAGATGGTTGCGCAGAATTTTAAATCATATACATAAGTTGTAAGAATTCTGATTTCAGAATTCATTGTTTGCCAGTAGAGTTCTAGGAATTTTGTATGAATATTATGCATTTAATATGTAATTTCTTAAATACTAAAGTTTAGAATATTCTGAGTGAACAGTATAAAAATATCTAAGGGACATGTAATTAATTATTTGCTACCTCCTATCGTTTTCTTCTGCATGCAAGCTCTTTTCTCACATGTGAGGAAGTCAGCTGATAAACTGAGTTAATAAAGGAAAATCCAGACTGATGAAGTGTAGGAAAGTGGCTAATAAATCACAGCAAAGACATTCTGGAAAACAGCAAATCCTTTTTATAGTTTTGAAGGTAAAATGATTAGCTGGAAGCTAGCACAGAGATCATTTAGGGTATTTTGTCCTTGAGAAGACTGACCAAAATAATCTTGGGTTTTTATGAATTCTTCTAGACATCTTGTAGATTCAGCTGTTGAGTGTACATGACAAGCTGCTTCTAAAATATGTGCCATTCTTAAGAACCAGCACCATCTCTACAGTTATTACAAGAAAGCAATGTTTTTACAGTACATTCTAAATATATGTATATATATATTTATATATCTAGTTCTTCGGTTTAATGTTTCATTTCTTTGGTAGTATAATTCAAGGGTCTAATGTATGTACATTTCATAAAATTATAATATTACTTTTTGTATTTCTGATACATGACATTTTTTTCAGTCAGCATAAAGTATCCATCTGAAGGATGGTGACAAGACTTAGACAATTAGTGTTATGTGTGTCATTAGAGACCATGACTAGGATATGAGGAATCTGTATCCTAGAGCAATGCTTCTCATGAGAGCACTACTAGCATTTTTGTAATGATGATTTTTATTGCCCACACATGGTAAGTACACAGCCTGTCTGGCTACTAAGTAGTCAATATTCTCCCATCATTGGGACAGGTAAAAAAACAACCTCCCCCCTCCACATTACCACCATGGCCACATTTCCAACTATCTCTTTAAAGGGAGATTGCGTGAGAACTAACAACATAGAAGTAGGGGGGGCATGAATAATTATAAGGGAAAACATGGGGAGAGGGAGAAAGGAACATCAAGTGGGTCGGCTTCACGATTCCCATATCCCCACAAACACACATTATGATACACCCCAGGAGGTCCCAGAGAGACCTGTAGAAATTTCCAGGAGATATAGGAGAGCCCAGGAATGTGTGTTAACATTATACCAATTATTTTAGTTAAAAGCTACAACCTTCCTAGGAGAGGCCCCATCCCCAGCCACTTCAACTTGGGGTAGGTGTGAGCATGAGGAAGTAACAATAGAAAACTATAGGCAAATAAACCTAAGATAGAGAAACCAGAAGTGGCTCCCTGCATGGCTGAGGACAGAGATGGGCAGCTTGAGAGGCCTGATTAACCACTTAGAAGTAGGAAAAGAAAAGAGAAAATTGAGGCAAAAATTTGGAAGCCAGAAGCAGATGCCCAACCATGGCCATGCCTATAGCCCAGCAGTCATTAGTCCCAAACACCCTCCTACTAGCCAGTGATTATCCAATTGGTATAATAATAAAAGCATAATATGCTAATTAGACCAGACAGCTGAACAACCTTCGGGACAAAGCCATGGCTAGGAGGGCCAAGCCCCTTGCATGAATTCCGTGCATCGGGCCTCTAGGGTAATCTATATCGGAGAATCTGATCTCCCTGGGTCATAGCTTACCCATCTGAGTGAGGAATAAAGGATGCCAAAAATCTAAGAGACTGGAATTTTTACCCCCAAATGACTATACATTATCTAAAAAATTAGTTTTAGCATTATATTAAATTTGCTTTATTTAACTAAAACCTAGGACTTACCTGATATCCAGTGTGAAGAAGCATATATGAAATAGCTCATCAAATTGGAGCAAAAATTAGTCACACCTTCTCTGCATATTTGAAAATATGTAGAGGTGATCTCTGATTTACGATGGGGTTATATCCCAATAAACTTATAAATTCAAATATCGTAAGTCAAAATGCATTTAATGCTACACTGTGAAATATTCGTTGCTTACCATCATGATCTTGGGCTGATGGAAAGCTGCAGCTTGCTTCTACTGTCCAGCATCACAAGAGAAGATTGTCTTGCTAGCCCTGAAAATATCAAAATTCAAAGTACTTTTTACTGACTGCATTTCATTTTCATACCACTATAAAGTCCAAAATCCTAAGTCAAATTATTTTAAGCTAAGGACCATCTGTACACATTCATATGATCACGTTTCTCTCTCTGTGTGTATGCGTATAAAATCTATGCTTTGGGAGGAGCTAATATGTATATATACTTATCTCTATATAGTGTATAAAATACATATATTTCTTAGGACAGCAGTTTTGAAATGTGGTCTATATACCCCTAAAGTTTTCTGAGACTGCCTTAGGAGTGTTTGACTTAAAAAATCATTTTCATAATATTAAGACAATATTTGTATTTTCCTCTGAGTGTACATTTGCACTACTGGTATAAAAGCAATGAAGGGAAGGGTGTAAAATTGCTTGTGTTTTTAACACAATTCAAAACAGTGGCACCAAACTATAATAGTTGTCATTGTATTCTTCACACATTTGCAGGGGGAAACAAAGCCAGTTTCACTTAACGTCTTTGATGAACAATAATCACAGGTATTTTATTCATTATTTAAGAATTTCATTAAAATATTAATTTTATTAAATTTCATCAAATTTATTTGACTAAATGTACTGAAGCACACTTTAGTATGTGATTGTCTCCAGAACAAACATTTGTGTGATTATTTTGTTACAAGCTGAACTAGCCTCCTTTTTTTCCATGAATCACCATTTTTTACTTGAAATATGATTGACATAAAAACTATAGTTACTCAGAGGTTTATGAATAGCCTCTTTAAAAAGAATGAATGGATCTGGTTATTGTCAAGAAAAGCTGACAATATTTGTTGCTGATGAATTTTCATGCAAAAATTAGAATTTTGGAAAGCTCTTTACTACCACCATAAGTTTGATAACTTCCCAATAGTTGAAAATTTTTCTGAGGAAATTTGCAGTGATATTAACAAACGAGATTTTTTGTGTGTATTGTTTAATTCTATATGTCACTTTTTGGAGATCTGCATAACCAAGGAACCAACATTTTCCACATGAATAATGCATTACATAAAACCATGTATGGATTTTAAAAATCCAGTCCAAGGTCAAGATAGACCAATGGATTTTAATGGAACTAAATATCAAGAGCTCATTGACACAGTTTCAGATTCCACCTTGGGACTAACATGTCAAGTTCTGGTGTAGCATAAAAGAGTATACAAAACTGTATGAAAAGCAATTAAATGCTTCTCTTTTTTCCAGCTATCTATCTTCTTGCTACCAGATTTTCTTCATCATGCAACAGTTTGAATGAAGAAAAGATGTGAAAATATTGCTGTCTTCTACTATGCCAGATACAAAAGAGAAATGAAAAACTATAAACCAATATCATTATTCTCCTGAATTAAGCAGTACTGGAAAATATTTTATTTTCAAAAAGTATGTTACTGGAGAAACCAAGATGGCGACATAGGTAAACGCTAACTGCAGCCTTGCACAACAATTTCAAAAACACAACTAAAATACAAAATGGACATTATCCAGAACTACAGGAAAATTGACTGACTGGAAATTCTATAACTAGAAGGGAAGAGAAAACCAGAAGGAAAAATCAGAGTAGCTGTAAAAGCCTAAGGTATGGAGACACGGTGCATGCCTATGGAGAGGATGGAGCCGGAGAGGAAGGGCGGTTGGCGTTCCCTAGTGGGAAGGAGATAAAAGCTCCAGGCTGCACTGAACCCCAATTCCTACTGCACTGAACCCCAGTTCTGTGCAAGACCCTGGGGACCCAGGCTCATACAGAGGGAATCTAGGCTGTGAGGAGGAAATTCAGGGGAGTGGCGAAAGGCAGAGCCCCAGAGGAGCGCATGTGAATGCGCACAGAGGACGGACTGTTGACTGTGCTGCTAGATTGCCCTAGTGGGAAGGAGACAAAAGCTCCAGACCGTGCTGAGCACCTGTTCTGACTGCACTGAACTCCAGTTGTTGGCCAAACCCTGGGGACCCAGGCTCATATGGACAGAATCTGGTCTTATTTAAGTGCCTTATTTTGTTCAAGTTTATCAGAACTTTTTCTTACATTTAATCATTCACTAAACATGTACTGTATGTTTAATGTATATATCCCAGTGCATGAATTTGTGCATGGGTGGGGTCTGGCCAGCCTGGCCAGGGGAGGGGACATGGGCAGTTGGCCGACCTGCCTGATGGTCGAACTCCTGGTGGGGGACAATTTGCATATTAGCCTTTCATTATATAGGATATACACTGAGTGGCCAGATTATTATGCATTCAGAGATCATAATAATCTGTCCACTCAGCGTATATACATATTCATCCATAAAACTGCTTTTTATTCTCAAAACTTCTATATGGTAACTCTCTGTTCTTGATTTTTTCATAAGCTTCTGCTGTTAAAAGTAAAACACACATGGCTTAGAGTTATTGTAAACAGTGAACCTTTTACTAAGTTAATGATTTCCTTTAAAAAATTCCTATATGTTTTAGTGCTCTTCTCAGAAATTATTTGAAGACTCTTTTTCATTTAAAATACCATATGATACTGAATTGAACATTCCTTGCTGCTTCCATGAGAATAAAACAAATCCAGTTACTAAAATGGATAAATTTGACCTTATAGAATTTAAAAAAAAAAAACAGCATAAATTTTCTATGCTTTGACTTATCTCTGGATTCCCACTTGGCTTAGATTTCTGGGAAATCTGTTTGTGAGAGAACTGGGAGGCCAGGTCTATATCTGAGCTGTCAATCAGATGCAGACTTGTAAAGAAGCAGCCATATGGCTCACTGCTGTTTTTCATATTGAAAAATGACACATTTTTCTGTTCAGTTCTCAGCGATGTAATTATACTTTATAGAGACATATACTTTGGAGTACATGCACTGATCCAAGGCTCTTTTTTTTCAAATCAGCCGAATTAGTGTGTGCTGACTGAAAAACCATTTTTTCTATGCTTTTGAATCAGTGAAAAAAGTGTAAATGAAACATGTGGTTAAGATAAAAAGCAGAGATTTTGACCTTAGACAGGATTGGGTTTTTCCCATTTGTGTGCATGGAATTTCATATATAAAATATTTACGTAAATTAAGTTGTTCCTTGTGCTTAAACTCAGATTATAATGACAGGTATTCTATTTAGGTTTATACTCCAGTTAACAAAAATACTTTGGCATAGATTTCAGCATATATTTTCTAAAAAAGTCACTTCATACTTTAATTAGATCACATTTTAATTGCTATGAAAATACAATTTAAAGGAACTACACTATATAACTGAGAACTACTTTAAAAAATAAAAATTTTCCTCTTTATTTATCTCTACTATTTTTCTTATATTACTTCTAATAGCTCACTAGTTGTCTTGCATAGAGTGGCAGCAATGTGGTCTACTGACACAGAACTCATTGTTAACCTTTTTATATTTTTATTTTTTCATGTGTGCATATGTTGTGTGTGCATTTACATATATATAATATAATCATGTAAATTATATATATATAGTTTTATCTGCACATAAATATAACCACACCCTCAAAGCTTGCAGAATTACACTTCTATAAATATTTATTGATTGGAAAACTTTTCCATTTTGAGTTGATTTCAGGAAAATCGTGGAAATGCGACTTAAAAATCCTTGTATGGAGCACAGAGATGACCGGTCTTCTGGAAGAACTTTAAGTTTACAGTTCCTTGATAATGGAAGAAAGTACCGAGTAGACTGAGGATGAGTCTGAATGCAATTTTGCTCCGAATATTAATAAATCACAGACACTTGATGAGAAGCAGCTTTTAATGGTTCCGCATGACTCAACCTCTCTATCAACAGAAGGGAATTCAATAGAGCTGGGTAAAAAGGATTTAATTGGAATTTTCAGATTCAGTATCGGGTTCACTTAACAGCTTTCAGGACATGATGAGCCCAGCACTTGCCCTGCTTTTGCTCCACTGCTTCTGAATCTTGTTTATAAATGCTGAATTTCAGTGTAATTCAGCATTCAAAATGGACCCAAAGCCATAGGAGTTAATCTAGTGAACAGTAAGTGCCTGATTCTACACATCTTCTTGGTAGCTCAGGAAAAGTTTGACTATGACGTTTGCATATCAAAATGGCTGAGTGAGAGAGAATCACTTAATGCCCCATCCAATCAACTATCTCCTTAAGGGTGGTTAGAAGAAAGATCCAATTTAGTAAAATGTGAAATCACAAGCAATGTGTTGGTCACGAAATGTAAAGTGTAATGACCTCTTAATTATTTGAAGCATAGAACAGACATTTTCTTGTGATAAAGGATTTTTATAAAGGAGACGTGCGCATACTTCTGTTAGTGATTTCTCATCATCACATTATTTCCACATTAGTGACCTTCAGAGGCTGAGTCAAACAAGTGTGATCAAGTCTATATCAACTGTCAGATGACACTTGAGACATTACTTGAACACTGTGATCCTGGTTTCTCACCTATGAAGTCAGAATGCTGACAATACTTTCCTCATAGAGTTATGTGAATTATAAATGAAGTAAGGTCTTAACATGGTACCTATCATATTACTTAGTAAGAAGGGAGTTTAGGAAAACACACCGAAATGTTACAGTAATGATAAAAGTGACAGCAAGAACAATGACACTGCACTAATCATTTACGTAGATTATCTCATTAAATTTTAAAACAACAAAGTAAGGTAAATACTATTGCTCCCCCTATTTTACAGATTAGAAATGTGAGACTTAGAGAGCTAAAGAAACTTGTTAATGTCACATAGCTAATAAAAGACAGAGCAGGGGTTGACTAGGTGAAGGCAGCATCTATAATTATCATATTCTTATCCTCATCGTCACCATCATCAACTCATCCAATGATCTCCTTAGCAGACGAGGCTAAAAGATGAGTTTTGGGGTACTTCCAAAGATAATTGCCTCCCCTTGGAAGGAATCCAGAACAAGCCCACATTAAGCTAAATTCTGCGTTAGAGTAGGCTGTTACACAATTGCGAGGATTTATTCCAAGCACCTAGAATTTATTCCAAGCACCTAGAAGGCACATGAAAGATGAATAGATAGAATTTGTCAGATTTCTCTTTACCTTTAAACATATCCCAATGTAACCAAAGGAACTGGGACAAAGTCCCATACCTAAAGGCATTTAAAAAAAATCATTACAGTTAGCTCATCTGGTTGTCAGTCTCTAGGGAATCAAACCCAGACTCAAAGATAGGCATTCACACTTCACATGAACTATGGTCCACATTGTTAATGAACGATAAAAATTAAAAGGACTTGAGTGTAAATGCCTGAGTGAACAGTGAGAGTACAAAAAATGAAAAGGTAAGAGTTTAATCAAGTTGAATTATACAAATCCCTTTACTCAAAATTATTCACTCATTATAATTCCCCTATTCAGTGTTTTAAAAAGATAAATGTAAATTTTATTTTGCATATTAATAAAGTATGTACATTTTTCCTAAAAAAATGTTTCAATGATTTATTATTGTATTATGTATAATATTTTTAAATATTCATATAAAATATGACAATAAATATTTTTAAATATTCATATAAAATATGACAATTTCACAGAAACATCATAATATATTTAAATAGATCATAGAAAAGGGGACTATACATTAATATAAATACATTGTCATTATTTTTTCAAAAACAAATAAAATGCTCTAATTTTTTTTTAGAGAACAGTATTGATTTTTAGAGAAGGAGGGAGGGAGAGGAGAGAAGGAGGGAGGGAGAGGGAGAAACATAGATGTGAGAGCACAACATCAACTGACTGCCTCCTGCAGGCCTGCTAGGAGGCATCGGGGATGGAGCCCACAATCTGGACCAGTGCCCTTGACCAGAAATGGAACTGGCAACCTCCTGGTGCAAGAGACGATGGCTAACATCACAGCGGCCTAGGCTGCTCTACATTTCTAATAAAAGGAGTTTCTAATGTGCACAAATGAATTTTAATTTTTATTTCACAATTATCATCAAGAGAGTCACATTTAAAGTAGGCTGAGAAAAAAGTAGGCTGTGATTTTTTTTGTTTTAATTCAATTTAAAACATAACTTAAGAATAAATGCTGCTCACTAATAAACTTAGACATACTCATAAAAATTGGAAGAAATACAAACAGTAGTTGTACCTGAAGACTTAAATATGCAATTTGATATTTCAAAGACTTGACAGATAGAGCCAAATAACAGGAGAGCGTTTCCTAACAAGACTGTAAATGGAAATCCCCTGAGTATGACATCTGGCGACTAGGGAAATGGACCCAAAGCCATTAGACTGTGGCGTTTTCACATTTCAGGACTGTGCTTCCTCCCACATGACAATCACATTCCTCCCAATCTATATAGGAATTAAATCAAAAGCATGACCTCATCACCCCTAGCTACTCAGCAGCAATTCTCATTTCCCTTCTTGACGTACTTTAGGGTACATCTCAGGTCAAGATCAGACACGAGGAGGGCTATCCTTTGAATAGATTTATTCCTTTTCTCCCCCTTTATCACAGCCTTTTCATTAGTCTCTCTGACTCCAACCCGGCCAATCAATGAGGAAGCAGAGAGGCGATCAATCTAAGGGAGTTGGGAGGAAGGCAAAGATTTCTGTTACCCAAGAGACTCTACATTTTAAACGGGGTCATTGGTATTTATGTGCTCCCAGTTAAAGAGCCATTATCTCCCCTGTTATAATTATTTTCATTAGTGGAAATTGTTTTCATCAATAATTAAAGCCCAAGTGAAAATGTTAGGACCCTCTCGCTTGAGGTGCAATCTGGAATCAGAAAGACGCTGGTTTTAATTCCTTTCCTACACTCCTTCCCCTTTTCACTGAGAGCCTGGGAACGTTCCTCAGGGCCTGTGAGCCTCTGGGTTGAGCTCTGTGATGGAGGAGGGCAGCACCTACTGGGATGGATCCTTGTGATGTGATCATCAGAGGCTTAGCCTGAGCCTTGCCCTGAAGGAGTGCTTCTTGTCAGAATGACTTCTCCGGGACACCACTAATTAATTACAACTGAAGGCCAGGGCACAGGGCAAGGCGGGTGGAGGGGTGCTGACTGCCCACGCCCTCCCTTCTCACCCAGAGCTGTCATTCTCTGCAGGGTTGCCCCCTTCCCCCACCACAGTCTGTAAAGCTAGGGCAGACATTGCTAATCCTTGATTAAAGTCACCCACACACCGTAATGAATAAAACTCAACAGAACTGTGAACTCTTGCCCGTTTTCTTCATGGATCTCTCTGAAGCTCCTAGCCTAGTGCCTAGCACAAATTGGAAATTAAAAAAACACATTTGTGCCAAAACTGGTTTGGCTCAGCGGTAGAGCGTCGGCCTGCGGACTGAGAGGTCCCGGGTTCGATTCCGGTCAAGGGCATGTACCTTGGTTGCGGGCACATCCCCAGTAGGGGGTGTGCAAGAGGCAGCTGACCCATGACTCTCTCTCATCGATATTTCTAACTCTCTATCCCTCTCTCTTCCTCTCTTTAAAAAAATCAATAAAAAAGATATTTTTTAACATTTGTGAAAGATCAGGAAAGATACAAATAAATAAATAAATGCAACGACACTTTGATTTTACCTTAAAAATCAAACAAAAATGAGATGGCCCATGTGTTCATGAGGGCGGCCTCTGACAATTCATCCTGAGTTTGAATTTGGACTGTATGACTGACCCAATCATGTCTCTTCTGTTTCCCCTTCTGTAAAGTGGGTATACTGGTACCTCATAGTATTGTTATTAATGATTTTTTTTAAAAAAAGGTACTAAATGAGTAAATGACCTAAAATTTCCTGGCATAAAACAAGCATCCAATAAATACTGGGCGTTTTATCAAAACCTGACGCTGTAGTAAGGCAGGTTCTGAGGCCCTTGAGGCTCCCACAGCCAGCTGGCAACGCAGAACTAAACAGCCGCACCCCAAGGCGATCTCTGAAGAAGCTCTCAGAGTGTGTCAAGCCGCCTCCTCTTCATATAGACTTTCAAAAACTGTTTACAAGGCTACAAGGCAAGGGGAAGGGAAGAAAGTGGTTCATTCTCTCTTGCAAAGACTTTTTTTTTGGCGGGGGGGGGGGAGCGTGCAGTACTCCCAAGTGCTTGCTGGAAATGAAAAAACTGCATCATGCCACACAAAGCCGATAATGTAAGAACTGCCTTATCCCTGGTTTTAGCAGACTTAGGCAAGTAGACACTTCTGTTCTTTTTGTTCCCTGGATTTGGGGAGCGCACAGACCCAGGGAAACTGGAATCGGATGCGGTAATCCTGGAAAGTGTCTTCAGGGTGAATACAACCTTCAGTCACAGATCGCCTCCCTTCCTCCTCCCGCCTCACCTCCCCCAGCTCCCCGCATCCCCGCACCCCCCACAGCCGTGCTGGGACCGCGGGTGGCTCAGAGCCCGCGGCGCGGGTGGGGGCGGGCCACGGGGACAGGGAGCAGGTGGCGGGGAGACAGGCAACCAGCTCCTCCGAAGCGCTCAGCTGAGAGCAGTTTTCCTCCAGGACCTGTCCAGTGGGACCTCACAGAGCCCACGCGCCCTCCGGGCCAGCAGAACCCGGCAGCACAGCTACCTGCCCGGACTCCCAGATGGGCCAGGCGCGCAGGTGAGTGGCCGCCCCTCCGCCCCCCACGGCGCCCGGGACCCACAGGTTGGGGGCCAGGACGTCGCTCCCGGCAACACCTCCCGCTCACCGGGACGCACTGCCCACTGCCGGCTGCTCCCTGCTTCCAGAACTCCTTCCCATCACTCTGGGGTCCCGGCTCCGTAAATGCGGGCTCTGCTGTGCGCCAGGACCCCAGAACTCCTGCTCTCCGGGAAACTCGCGGCGACCCACATGGCTACCCCGGGGGGTGCAAAGCGCCTGGATGTGCGCGGCTGGAGCTGGCGATGGTGACCCCCTGAGACTTCACTTGAGAGCCAGCATTCATGATCCTCATTTCCCACCCCGGAGGTCACACCCCGAAGAGCCGGGAGAGGGAAACGGAGCGTGAGCGACAGCCAGGCTAGGAGGAGAGAGAAGGGGCGCAGATGAGGCGGAGCCCGGTCCAGAGCCCCTGCCCCACGGGCCCTCCCCACCCCCGCCCCCCATTCCCCGCCTCCCAACCCCCAGTCCCCCATCCCCCATCCCCATGGTCCTCCGGGGGGAGGACCATGAAGCCGCCGCTGTAAGAGCAATGGGAAGGGACTCCTCTGCTTTCTGAACTTCCCGCTCGGGCGCCCTCCCCCCCCCCCCCCCAGAACCAGGCTTTCCGCCCATCCCTGCACCCGGAGGGCTCCGGGACCTCCGCTCCGAAGGGACCTCTGCTCCAAAGTCGGGGAGGGGGTGCCAGAGGCAGGCGGGGCGCCCTGCGGGCACGACCCCCCCCCCATCCAACCTCCCCTCCCCAGCCTGACACCCCCCCCCCCAGCCCTTGCTCCGCTCTGCCCTTGGATGTGCAGCCTCCGCTGCGCACTCGCATCTCCCTCGCAGCCCGGGGTGCGCGCGGGCGGGAGGAGGCGCCCCCTCGGCCTCCCGGGGAGCCCCAGCGGCCACCAGGGGCCCCCCCAGCTCCGTGGCGCCCCCCCCCCCCGGGCAGCGGCCGCCGGGATGGAGCCGGACAGCCTGTCGCTGGCCTCGCTGGACTCCAGCGTGTTCTGGGGCGAGGGCGAGGGCGAGGGCGAGGGCGAGGGCGAGGGGGGCGGCGCGGAGCCGGACCGGCTCACGGTGAACGTGGGCGGCAGCCGCTTCGTGCTCTCTCGGCGGGCCCTGTGCTGCTTCCCGCACACGCGCCTGGGCAAGCTGGCCGCGCTGGCCGCCTCCTCGTGCCGCCGGCGCCCCCCCGGGGCCCTGGCCGCCGCCGCGCCCAGCCCCCTGGACTTCTGCGACGACGCCGACCCCGCGGACGGCGGCGAGTACTTCTTCGACCGCAGCTCGCAGGCCTTCCGCTACGTGCTGCACTACTACCGCACCGGCCGCCTGCACGTCATGGAGCAGCTGTGCGCGCTCTCCTTCCTGCAGGAGATCCAGTACTGGGGCCTGGACGAGCTCAGCATCGACGCCTGCTGCAGGGACAGGTACCCCCGGGGTGCCCCTGCCGGCTGGGAGGCGGGGGCACTGGAGGGAGGAAGCCCGAGGTGATGGTTGGAGGGTTTGTTTGCACAAGCCTCCTTGCTAAGCCCAGGCTTAGGACCATTGGGCCACTTGGGAGCTGGAAGGTAGCAAGAGGGGGAGGGGGAGTGGAAAGGGTCAGAGCAGACTTTGGGTTGGAAATTGTTGAACCTTTTTTTTAAAAAAAAATTTTTATTGCCGAAACTGGTTTGGCTCAGCGGTAGAGCGTCGGTCTGCGGACTGAAGGGTCCCGGGTTCGATTCCGGTCAAGGGCATGTACCTTGGTTGCAGGCACATCCCCTATCGGCAGCTGGTCGATGTGTCTCTCTCATTGACGTTTCTGGCTCTTTGTCCCTCTCCCTTCCTCTCTGTAAAATATCAATAAAATATATTAAAAATGAAAAAAAATATATATTTTATTGATATTTTACAGAGAGGAAGGGAGAGAGATGAGAGCTAGAAACGTTGATGAGAGAGAAACATCGACCAGCTGCCTCCTGCACATCCCCTACTGGGGATGTGCCCGCAGCCAATGTACATACATGCCCTTGACCAGAATCGAACCTGGGACTTTTCAGTCCGCAGGCTGAGGCTTTATCCACTGAGCCAAACCGGTTTCGGCAGAACCTTTTTTTTTTTTTTTTTTTTAAGAACGTTTGTCAGTGCATTGATGCAGCAAGGGAGGCCAGCCCTGCAATAAACACTTGGTGGCTGAATAACTGAGTCGCACAAGCTGTGTGCTCCAGAAGAGGCATGTATAGGGGACATGGGTCTCACTGGGAAGCATTATCGCTTATCCAACCTAGAACCCTCATTTGTGATGGGACTCTGTTTTAAATACACAAATAGGAAGCAGATCCCTTGGCTCTTATGGCCACTTTGCTGTTATCTTCCCGTTGCTGTCGTTGCTTCACAAAATCCCTTCCCGTCGCACACAAAGTTCCATGGGGCAAACTCCAGCTTTTGTTGCAGAGAAAATGAGTAAGAATGCACTGAAGTAGCTTTGCTCTGTATAAACCCTTCCGTATCAACTTCTACCACAAAACTGCCACTTTAAAAATAATAAGCCTTGGCGATAAAGATAGACGACTGTGGGCAGGAGACAGCCTGGGTGAGAGAGGAGTGGACGTTTTCCGCATTTCACTAAAATAAGAAGCATCACTTCATGACCACGTTTAATTCTCTTTTTTCACTTGTGTATTTTTTTAAAAAAGTTGAGCCGAAACCAGTTTGGCTCAGTGGTAGAGTGTCGGTTTGTGAACTGAAAGGTCCCGGGTTCGATTCCGGTCAAGGGCATGTACCTTGGCTGCGGGCACATCCCCGGTAGGGGGTGTGCAAGAGGCAGCTGGTCCATGTTTCTCTCTCATGGACATTTCTAGCTCTCTCTCTCTCTCTCCCTTCCTCTCTGTAAAATATCAATAAAATGTATTTAAAAAATAAAAATAAAAAATAAAAAGTTGACTAATCACGAAGTTGTCTTCTCCAAAAGATACTTCAGAAGGAAAGAGCTGAGTGAGACCTTGGACTTCAAGAAGGACGCGGAGGACCAGGAGAGCCAGCAGGAGAGCGAGCAAGACTTCTCCCAGGGACCCTGCCCCTCGGTCCGCCAGAAGCTCTGGGACATCCTGGAGAAACCGGGCTCGTCCACCGCCTCCCGCGTCTTCGGGGTCATCTCCATCATCTTCGTGGCCGTGTCCATCGTCAACATGGCCCTGATGTCGGCCGAGCTGAGCTGGCTGGACCTGCAGGTGCTGGAGGTCCTGGAGTACTTCTGCATCAGCTGGTTCACCGGGGAGTTCGCGCTGCGCCTCCTGTGCGTGCGGGACCGGTGCTGCTTCCTCCGGAAGGTGCCCAACGTCATA
Organism: Vespertilio murinus; assembly: GCA_963924515.1. Taxonomy (NCBI): domain Eukaryota; kingdom Metazoa; phylum Chordata; class Mammalia; order Chiroptera; family Vespertilionidae; genus Vespertilio; species Vespertilio murinus. The sequence continues at coordinate 16,566,245 of OZ004717.1, read as the reverse complement.
GACCTGCTGGCCATCCTGCCCTTTTACATCACTCTGCTGGTGGAGAGCCTGAGCGGGACCGAGACCACGCAGGATCTGGAGAACGTGGGGCGCATCGTCCAGGTCCTGAGGCTGCTCAGGGCTCTGCGCATGCTCAAGCTGGGCAGGCACTCCACAGGTATTCGGGGTTCCTTGGTGCATTTCAGCGTGGTGGTGGTGGTGGTGGTGTTTTTTAAGCATTTGTGGGTGTTGGCCCACATCCCAAGGGAAGCCAGCTCTGCGTTGATACGGAAAGTACCAACTCCGGTGTCCCACCCAACCTGGATCTCCAAAAAGTGATTGGGAAGCAGAACCTGGAAGTTGTTATCACAGGTATAGAGGAAGCCATGCTCTCACACTCTCTGGCCCCAAAGCACTGGAGAAATAATTTGACCACTTACTCACCTCAATTTGATTTAACCCTGTGCCCAGAAAACATATATATATAAAACTAAAGACACTCTGCCTCTAGAATGTGCCAAATTGAATATGCATAACCAGCACATTAAAATACACGCCTAAGTTATATATGAGGTTTAGGGACCTAAGCCAGTTTCTCCTCGGTGTCCACACATGTTCTTTGGCAAGAGAGAAAGCCTTGCCCTGATGAGGCTTCGCTGGCTACAAAGGAAGAGAGAAGAAACAATGGAAATATTTGGGGAGAAAGCAGAAGACACTAATTCATCTGGTGTCTGAGGATTTCCTTGACTGGGATGCATGAGAGAGGTGGGAACAAGAACTCCTTAGCTCTCTGTGTGTAGGAAAAGCCTAGGTAATCGAACAAACATCTCCACACAGCTGTAGTTAACAATGATAGCCAATGCCAGGGGGAATCACACAAATCCATTAGGGATGATCTTGCCTGTCTGAGGGCAGTGATTCTCAGAGGCCAAGCCCTAAGCCTGTTGGATGCTCTGGACTACATAAGTTGCCTTCTGTTAGACATTAATGCAAAGAGGAAGCCCATGAAAATCTTCTTAAGAGGCAAATTCTTAGCCCCAGTCTTTTCAGAGTCAAATTCTAGTATCTGGGGTCCAGGATCATACATTTTAACAAGCTCACAAGTAATTTTAATGTAGGTGGTCCTTGGACTTGAACTAAAACCTTGACATTGTCATTACAGGAGTAGAATAAGAAACAAGTGGAGTGGAATGATATGTTGATATCATACATACTAATGCATTACCTGTCAATACAAATAATTGGGCTAGAGAGTCCTTTACCACCTATTTCTCTAGGTATGTGCCTGGCGGATCACCTAAGAGAAGTTTATGATAATTGTCTCTCCTTATAGAGAGAAATTAACCTCAGATTTTTTTTCACATCTCTAAAGTAATTGGGACTTATCTTAATATAATTTTGTTAGTGTGTTTTCCTACCTAGTCTCACATGCCAAGGATTTGATAATGGGATTACCAACAACTTTTAGAAGTACTATCCTTTGTTTTCTGACACACATAATAGGATGCTTGCTTCTACCATAGTATTTATAAACTCTTCACAGGATTCAATTTAAAAACACCCAGTAAAGACTACATTTTTTTTCCCAAAAGAAAGGAAAATGAAAATAATAGTAATTTCCGCAATGCCACCTCTTCAAAGGTTTTTGTTTTTTTGTTTTTCAGTTCTAAAGTACAAAGTATTAATGGAATCTTCATGTATAGAAAAGATATGGACACTTGAACAAATACTGGACAATTTTAAACTAAGCGTGACATTTAGATAAATGTAGACATAGGTGACATATTCCCCTATGTAATAAATATAAGTACAAATTGAAAGGTATTATGCAATACGTTAGAACAACGGTAGGCCAGAGAGCCCAGATTTAAGTTTTGGCTCTGTGGCCTTGTACTAGAGATGCTTCCTGTCTATGCCTCAGTCTTCTCGTCTGTAAAAAAGAATAATTATTACAACATCTACCTCCTATTTATTAAGAATAATCTGAGTTAGTAGATGTAACATGAAGAAGTTCAGACCACTTTATGTTTCTTTACAAACCTGTTTGGGACAGTGGTCAGCAAACCCATTAGTCAACAGAACCAAATATCAACAGTATAACAATTGAAATTTCTTTTGAGAGCAAAATTTTTTAAACTTAAACTTCTTCTAACGCCACTTCTTCAAAATAGGCTCGCCCAGACCATGGTATTTTGTGGAAGAGCCACACTCAAGGGGCCAAAGAGCCTAATGTGGCTCACGAGCTGGGGTTTGCCAACCACTGGTTTAGGAGATTCCATCTTGAAATGAAAACAGTCACTCCAAACACTACCATGCTTCTCCTCATATGCTGTCAATTTATTTCAGAAATACAACTCACTACAGACACATCAAGGCCAGATTTCTAAAATGTATTCTGAAGATATTCTAAAAAGTTTTCTTTTTAAGTTAAGCCTCAAAATTAATGTTCACTGATCTAAAAAAGTAGTTGGTAAATAATCCAAGAGTATCTTAACATTTTAAGAACAAAATTCAAAATAATGAGAGCATCAATAGTATTTTAATGCATCTCAAGTAGTCTCTAGTGAGTGAATAAAAAATTTTAAATGATTCTAAGAGGAATTGCTTTGGACTTTGGAGACAATATCATTGTGACATCAGGTTGATATGGCTTCAAAGTGCGGGTACCCATTTAGCCCACATCTTGTACCTCTAGTATCTCTCTAGTGTTGGGGAAGATACCTTATTCAAATAACAGTCCCATTACAGTTGCATCTTACTCTCTTCAGAGATGGGAATGGCCTCTCTGGGGTCTGTCTCCCAGGGGCCCAATGGATCCTCAGAACAGCAGTGAGGAATTCACCAATGAGTGCGTTTCCTAATGGCTCCACTCCTCCATACCTTTTTGCCATGGAGGGATAGTCTATATTCAGGTCTGCTTCCTTACAAGAATGCAGAAATTCTATGTACTCAAAGGAAGTATTTTCCTGGAGCTTTCGTGTGAAGGATTGGAATCTCAATGGATGTCATGTGAGTTCGGGAACCCCTCCTAGAAGACCTCTAAGATTATCCTCTGAATGTCCATTTGATGCTCTGACATCAGTTGTGTCACTGATGCCCAACTTGCTTCACTTTGTTCTCCTGGTGTATGTCCTTCACAGCCTCTGGCTTTCAGATAATGACATGCTCATTGTGTTAAACGTCATGGGGAAGGTGAGAAAAGTAGGCAGCACAAAACTGGCATTAGAAACGTGTGTCAAGTCAGGCACTAGGCTGACCTAGGGAGTCCTCCCCACCCAACACTGCAGAGACCTCCCACCGTACAGACTCGCGTACACATTCCAATTATACACCCCTCCCTGCTTTTTAATTCCGTTCCTCACCTTTTTCTGTATCAATAGTAGGTGTTTAACAAGTACACAAGTGAGTGGATGGACCTAATTATATTTCTTTGTATCCTTCTCAATCCAGCCCCAGCAACTAGACTATGAGCTTCCCAAAGACAAGGATTATGACTTGTCATCCATGTACCCCAGAACATTGCCCCGTGCTGGAGACCTAGTAGATATGAAATGCATGTTTGTGGGGAGACAGCAGGGAAGGGAGAGAAGGGTGAGAGGAGGGAGGAGAGAGGAGGGAGAAGGAGGGAGGAGGAGAAGAGGGGTGCCCGTGACTGACAGCAAATGTTCTGTTACAGGATTACGCTCACTTGGAATGACAATCACCCAGTGTTATGAAGAAGTCGGCCTGCTGCTCCTATTTCTGTCTGTGGGGATTTCTATCTTCTCCACGGTGGAATATTTTGCTGAGCAAAGCATTCCTGACACAACCTTCACAAGTGTCCCTTGTGCGTGGTGGTGGGCCACCACCTCCATGACCACGGTGGGCTACGGGGACATCAGACCAGACACCACCACAGGCAAAATCGTGGCCTTCATGTGTATATTATCGGGAATCCTCGTCTTGGCTTTGCCTATTGCTATTATTAATGACCGCTTCTCTGCTTGCTATTTCACCTTAAAGCTCAAGGAAGCAGCTGCCAGGCAGCGTGAGGCTCTGAAGAAGCTTACCAAGAATATAGCCACTGACTCATACATCAGCGTGAACCTGAGAGATATTTATGCCCGCAGCATCATGGAGATGCTTCGACTAAAAGGCAGGGAAAGAGCAAGTACCAGGAGCAGTGGAGGAGATGATTTCTGGTTTTGAATTCACTCTCACTTAGTGTATTTACAGAAGCTTGTGTAAAACGAACTCCATCTATAAAGCCTTGATGTGGTTGTCTGTGTACTGCCGTGGGGTCTCTTTTGAGCACTCCCTGTGTTCATTTGTGCTAATCCATTGCTTACTTTGCTAGGATAGTTCATATCTCCCCAACAACTGTGTTTTGATACACCCGAGTCTCAAAAATAGCCATCTAACACAACCCAAGACAACTCGATCAATATACCATGTCAGAATTGGCAAATATAAAATATTGCAATACATGCAAGAGTTAAAAGTTTTATGTATCACTAATTTTAAGTTTGTGGCAGTACTAATTTTAAAAAAAGAATGTTTTTTAAAATTAGTACTGCCAGGCCCAGAGAAAAGAATAGTGAACATTGAAGAGTACACTAAACAATTTTGTTATTTAAAGATATTCCCCCAAGTAAATAAATCACTCCTTTCTTCACCCATTAAAGCTGTTGAATACAACCATTATCTTTAGAAGAGAAAAATCCCGATTTGTTGGTCACTTCTTCCCTCTGGTGCAAACCCTGCTCTCAAATGGCCTGAGCTCTGTATTCCACCATTATTACCATAGATGGGACTCTCCACTGCTTAGACTTCAGAAGAATGCCACACAATGGCTTCAAGAATCACATTTCTTCATCCCCCCCCCCCCACACACACACTGAGGGCTATATGTTGAGTGTAAAGCAGATATCTCTTAGTATTCCATGGAAATGAGATGGTCTTTAAGCATATCTTTATCAATGTAGTATTCAACTTATGTCTTTAAATCATAAACATGTAAAAATGAAGTAGTGAACATTTTAAATTTATATACTGAAATCATTAATCAGTCTTATTTTCTGAAATGAGAATCAGATATTGAGTGATACCACTGGACCCACTTGAAGATCTTTTATCTGTTAAAAAACATTACGGATAACTTTCTGACTATAGGGGTAAATAACAAATGTTCAAACTTTGCACACATTTTTAGGGCATTTGGACATTCATGATAATAATAAAATTCCAAGACATTCTGTTATATAATTAAAGCCAAGAGTTCTAAACCTAACTATTAGCTCATGTTTCCCAATAATCAGTAAGTGAGATTTTTAAAACTAAGTATAATATGGAGTATCACTTTAATACCTGTATTCTCAATGGGTGTAACAGTGCCAACAATGGGATGAAAATAGGTTCTTCCAGGGCAAAAGCATCTTACTCTTTATTCATAAACCACATATATGTGTGTAATAAATTAACAGATAAAGAGTATATCTATGGTATTAAATTTTAATGGGGTAGGAAATTAGAAAAAATATATGGCTAAGAGCTTCTTGCCATGGTTGGATGGTTATAAGAAATAAATATGGAGCAATACTGCTTTAACATGTGACTATATCATATTTTATCAATTATGCTGAAATTCTATTACATGATGGATTGCAAAGAAGAGGAAAGAAGGAAGGAAGGAAGGAAGGAAGGAAGGAAGGAAGGAAGGAAGGAAGGAAAGAAGGAAGGAAGGAAGGAAGGGAGGGGTGAAGAAAAAAAGGAATAAAAATGAGAACCCAATCAAGTATACTAGTAAGATGCCATTGAGTATAAAATGCATCCAGAGTTGGGAAATGTAAAAATTTAAAGTATGCATATTAAAATTAATGAACTATCATATATACTACCTCTGGTTTTATGATAAGCATTCTTAAGCACTAAAAACATTTTTATTGATGGCATGAGTTTTAGATTATATGCTAGAATATTTTAATTCACTTGGCTTGTTACCACTTCTCTTAAATTTTATGAAAGATTTAGGAGTTATGAGTAGTAATAAAATAAATATTTTTTACACAATTTCCAGTGCTAAAGCATGCCATAGTGCCACTAGTTAAATCCCATTCACAATCTGAAGGGGAAATAGAGGTTGGACATAGAAGGCAAACTTACCCAGGCTCCTCTGGAACTCTGCTCAATAAGAATACTTTAATCTAGGACTTCTGTATTCATTCTGTACCATGTCACTTTAGCCTCAAAATATCCCTGTTATACAACTGCTATTCTTGTAGTTAATATACTTATTTATTCAGTAAGACTTGTTCAGAATCCATCTGTATACTAGCCCTACAGATTATTTGTTGAACCACATTAAGTCCTGTTCTCTTGTATTTAATATTCTACTCGAGGGTTTGAGGGGAATATAGGTGACAAAACCGAGGCATAAGATGAAGTAACTTGTCCACATTCATACAGGTCATACACAGGTGAAAGAGCCATGAATGAATCCCAATCTGCTGGAAATGATACTCCTAACGGTCACATTACAAATCTCATTATCCCCAATAGCCTATAGGCAGGGGATTGGTGTCTTAGTCAGACAAGCCAATTTCTTATAGGTGGAGAGGTTTAATACATCCTTAGAAGAGAAATAAGCTTATCCTCAGAGATGGAATGGTGCTTTTAAGGAAAAGTTCCTCTCACACCTTATAGTCATTATGAAACAAGACAAACATTATCTTTAGAACAATTAAGTTGGAAAATGAAAAATCAACAACTATGTTTTATGTAGTTTTTGTACTAAACATACATGTTATGGATGTTTCAAAGAAATTTTTAAATATGTTTATTCAACTTTGTTGTTACATAAAATACCAGTAGAGTTATTCAACACATGTACATACCAGTATAAGCAAACCAAATTTAAGTAACAAAACAAAGCAGAAACTCTGTTAATCTTATATCTAATAATTTAATAACATTTGACATTATTTTTAAAATCTAAGAATTATTGCTACAAAACAATATTCACTTTTTAATAATATAAATAATGGAATCACTGGCTTTCTGTAAGCTCTGAGAATACTAATTAAAACATTTGAGCGTACAGAGGTAATGCTTGAGTGCTGAAAAGAGCTATTTTAAGAAATGACTGAGGCATCTCTGGTAGAAGTGGCATCATGTTCATGTTTTCTTGTTTTTCCAATAACAAGAGATTGTTTTTACAAGGAATTGTTTCATTTGTCATTTTAATGAAAATTAGTATTAAGTCCAATGTCTGAGATGCACAAAGAAATTAACTGAGGTAGAAATCTCAGTGCTGTGTTTCTGTGTGGAATTCTTAGTGTCATTAAAATCTTTTTGATTAACCCTGGCAGAAATATACATGTTGGCCCAAGGCATCTAAGCAAGACATCATCAGCAAATGTACTGATTGGACAAATATTTTTACTGACACACTTTTATAACATGGAAAGTCTGCTCTTTGGAAACATTAGCCATGAATGTCTCTGTCTTATCAATCCTTCCATTCAGGTCCAAGAAGATACTGGTTGACAGGTGATGTGGCCCAGTGCTTCCCTTTGTGGGTTTCCTTCACAAAGCACCCCCATGCCCAAACCTGATATCTAGCATTAAAATGTCCCACAAGGAGAGTTTTACTCATACACGCCACTGGCAATTGTTCACATGGTACGTCTTCAGGGGAATGGGATAACCTGGATGCTCACCATCTTCATGCCTTTACTTGCCTTATATTAAAACAACCCCCTCCTCGGTAGCCTCAGCTCCATTGCCCTGTGGTCCCTCTTGCCATACAATTGGTGAAACCCAAACCCTAGTTCAATTCAATCCAGTGCCTATGTGTGCCTACCCCGGAAGACAGAAAAAAACAAAACAATGTATGCTGACTGCTCTCCTTTCACATCCATGCCGACAGCCCCGAATGGCTTCTTAATGCTGCTAGGCAATCATCCTGCTGTTTCAGAATCTATCCACTCTCTCTCCGTAAATATAAACCTCTCACACCTCCCTGTGATCCCTCTTCACTTAGAAAACAGAATCAGTTAGAAGAGCTTCGCTACAAGAGCTGCTACCCGCGTTTATCTGTGTTTACCCAGATGTACCTTTCCGCCTATTCTTAGGATTGAACTGTCCATCCTGTCCCTTCTTTGTAATTCTAGAGCATTGCTTTAGAAAGGCCTTTCCCTCTCACTGCACCACCGTCACTTTTCCTACTGGATTGTTCCTAGCACCATAAAAACGTGATTTTTATGTATATAGTTCCAATATCATATAGACTATGACACAATAATTTCACTGCACTAAAAATGGTGGTTGCCCAGGGCTCATACTCATTGGGAGAAGATATCTATGTATAGAAAAGAGAATTTTTAATACAGTGGAATTATTCTTATGCTATTGTTCTTATAGATACATTACATTATGCTTTTATTTAAAAAAAACATAAAATTTGACAGCACAGGAAATAATCTCTATTGTATGCAAAAGTCTTTAAATCAATAATTTAGAAGGTTGGGGACTTCAGGAAGCAAAGCAGACTGTGACAAGAGAATGTAACTACATCATAAATATGTGAAACCATTGCACTGAAGAAGGTGGGACCTAACTTTTGAGATGAGTGGATTCTGTAAGACTAAATGCAAAAGGAACTGAGCATGAGGGCTGTATGCTAGAGAGCTGTTCCGCATAGGGGTCGGCGTCCACATTTCTAATGGTGCTATGCATTGATATTGGAATAGGACAATTAAGGAAATAGATAGCAGATGGTGGAAGCCAGGTCTCTGGTTGTTGGAGTGAAAATACACTGATACGTAAGTGGAGGGAGCTGGAGTGAGCTATCTGGTAATTGATGAGAGAGTTGGACATAGTATGAATTAATCTTTAGCTGAGTATAGCTAGCGATGGTTACATATAATGATATTTATGCATGTGTACCTAAATAAGTTAGCGTACACACATATATGTCCTTACTCTGTCAGTTGACAGAGCTAAAAGGAACAACACTTGAGTATCAATGGGCACACCTAATGCTCAGATCTGGGTTTTTTTTAATATTATCCTTCAATTTAAACACACACACACACACACACACACACACACACACACACACACAGATCCTTGGAGAAACAGTCGATTCTAGACCTGAGGCAGGAAATAAACAGAAGAGCAGGAACATTTTATAGTGCCAGGAAGCAAGAAAGCCAAACAAACACATGTTGTAGGCCTATATCAAGGGGACAGAGCCCACTGTAAGAACTCCCAGGGGCCGAAACTAGAACAACTTGAGCAACAAAATAGATCAAGCAACACCGTACACTAACCCAAAGTATAAACTAAATACCCATGGGTCTATTTTGATTTAAATAAATGATTGAATAGATTAATAGATGAGGGATAAGAGACAAATCCTCCACGCAGGAAAAAAAAATTCAAATACTTCATGTAGCTACTCCATCCCTAAAGAACAGTGTAGCACTCCGCACCCATTGTGTTGACTGGGTATGGAGGCTTTCCTTGAGAGATTACAGCATAGACAGAGGCAACAAAATATTCACAGTGGAGAAACTTGACAAACACTGCCACGTAATCTAGGTCACCATCAAATGCATACGCCATGTTGATAGTTGTACCCTGGCTCTCCTCTAAACCAATAACCCCCCGCCCAATTGTGAGAAAGATAGATACAAATTCCAAGAGAGGGACATCTTGCAATATGCCTGACCAATTCTCAAAACGTTAAAGGACATCAAAAACATGGAAAAATGGAAAAAACTCTTGTAGTCCGTCAGAACTACCCAATGTAATGTGTCACCCTGGACGGGGTCCTAGAAAGAGGGAAGGACTGGAGGTAAAAACTAAGGATGTATGACTAAACTATGACTCCAATCAACAATATTGCATCAGTAAGGGTTCATTACTTGTAAATAATATATTATACTACTCTAAGGAGTTAATAATAAGAAAAACTTTGTGGGTCTGCATAGGGGAACCCTCTGTACTGTATTCTCAATTTTCTGTAAATCAAAACTGCTCTGAACACTGGGCTTTATTTTTAAAATGAAAGTGATTTGAAATACGTATCAATGTGTTTCTGTCTCTAACAATAAGCTTTGTATCATAATATGTGTTATTTCTATTACATAGGAAAAAAATTAAATCCCTTAAAGGAGACACATGATTCAATGAAAGTCTCAGATTACTTCTCTAAATAATTCAGTTGATACGTCTGGTGACCAAGATATGCCTATAATGTTTAATAATGCAGCCCTTTAAAATGCAGACATGGGAAAGTTTCAAATGCAATGATATGAGGGCTGTAAAAATTTTCTTTGAATTGCATTTTAATTTTAAAAAATAAAATGCTTATTTAAATTTTTAATCAAATTCTGCATCATTTGATTAATCACTCAATCCTAGATGGATTGCTTCTTTCTCACGCTTACTTGGTCTCTTTTTATGTCAGCATAATTACAAAGGGCACTAGCTATTTTTGTGCTTGTATTAAAAAGATATTTCTTCCAAAGAAGCTCACAAAATAGTTACATGAATAAACATAGATCAATTTAGTTTGGCCTTTAAATCTAAGAGGAAAATCTTATTGTGTTGCTTATTCGACACCACTGTAATCTCCTTGATCAAGATCAATAAAAATTCTCATCTGTTTTCCTTCAAAGGAAGGCTGGGAGTTGAGTCATCTCATTGGCTCAGCAAAATTGATGGGTTAGCATGTGGTTCCCATAGGAAGCACTTGCTTGTCAGAAAGACAATTCCCTTTCAGAAACTATCGCTTTTAAGCTGCTTGTTTCCATACGGTTCTGCCAAAGGGTTAGGTTTGATTTTCTTAGGCAAGGTAGAAATCCTAAATTGCCACACAAATATAATGCATTTTTATTCTTTTTCTTGTCATGTCTTATTTAAATCATTTTTTTTTCTGCCTGGATAACCTAAGAGACTGAGACTACCTTGAAGAGCCATTTGGAAAATAAGACAAGTGAACAAAGAAACATCTGTGATGGATTTTTACTCATTTCCTCTTCAGTGTTAAAAACAAAACAAAACAAAAAAAACCTAAAAGCAGTGACAAATTCTGAAGCGATCCTACCACCCCAGATATCACTCAACTAGGGTATTCTGACTTATCCTGTCGAATCTGAAGTTAATAGCTTCTAAAGAAAGCAAAGACTAGTTGAGGAAAACTGTGTCTTCCAACCAGTTGAATGACCAATACGAAATTTTCTAAGTGATTAATATAATAGGCCTAATTATATAAGTACTCACATGCAGGTACGGTTAGTGTTTAATTCTAACATTACCGAGAATGGAAACCATTAGCATTTGCACTTTGCCCACAGTGACATCCCTTATATTTCAGAGGAACCTTCCCTATCATAGGGGAAGGAAGAGCAGAAACCTGGTCCCATTAGTGGTTTTGTGGCATGAAGCCATTTATTCATATCTCCGTATCATTACAGGAGAAGGAAATAAATTTTTCTCTCACTAGATCCTCTCTACCTACTAGTTATATCCTAGTTAATAAAGAAATCAGTACCTAGAAGTGAAATTTACAGGGATAAAAGAGAAACATGCAAATTGACCCTACATCCCCTACGCCCACAAGCCATACCCACCAGCCAATCAGGAGAAATTATGCAAATCAACCCAACACCAAGTTGGCTGTGGCCATGCAGCAAGCAGGAGTCTTTGGTTTCCCCAGCAATGGAGGAAGCCAAGCTTCCCCTCTGCTCTGGCCAGACCTGGCCTCCACTCAAAGCTTTCAATTATAGAAGATAAATAAATCCCAGATACCAGGGCCTCTACTTGGATCCAGGAGGGCATGACAGGCATGCAAATCACTGCAGGCCCCTCGCCCAGATTGGAGAGGGTGCAGGCTGGGCTGAGGAACACACAACCCCGTGCACCAGGCCTCTAATACAGTAATAACAACCTAAAGATGTGGCACCCATGTGAGAAATGGACAACACACAATGGGGAAACAGTTATTGCCAGCTGGAGAGCAGTTGGACTTGACTATCTTACTGCAGAAATTTCAAAAGCTGGTAATGTATTTTCTGTGTCTCGAGGTTTAGGGAAAATTGTTGGAAATGGTCAGAGTATTGAGGTTGCCTTTTTGATGTTGCTTTTTGCAAGGTACAGAGGAGATCGGATAAAACCAAGCAAGTGTTATCTAGTTTGCAAGCAGAGATGGAGCAGCGCTGCCAAGAGCAGCTTTCTGAGTTCTTACTGTAATAGATATGGACAGAGTCCAGTAACTTGGGACTTGGGAAGATTAGAAAAGTCAACTGCATCTATAGCATAAGTAGAAGATAAGGCTTCTAGGTGACTTCTCTTAATCATCTCTCCTTGAGACTTCTCTGTCAGATAGTGAAAGCTAGGCTTCTAACTACCTAATGCTAAATTATTTTATCTTAACTGCTGTACGATGGATGGACCAAGCATAGAAATCAGGAAATAAAGAAGAGATTCCCAGTCTTACTAACTATAATCAGGCAAGATCTTGGCTTTGGTTACTTTTTCATATAACCAACAAGAATCAAATAGACCAGATGTTCTAAGTTTTTAAGAAAAAAATTGTATTGTAAACAAATTCACAAGCCTGGCTTGCAAAAGCATGTAATCACTCAATTTTAAAGCAACCTCGGATTCTCAACCAGCCTGGCAGAAAGGAATTTCTAATATTTTTTCCAGATTTTCTCTAATGAGTATGTCATAATTACAGTGTCCAGGAATAAAGTAAAAAGAAAAGGATATGCCTGTGTTTACTTAAATAGATACAAAAACTCAAAAATCACTGATATTTGGAAATATTACTCATAGTAAACAGTAAATCTTTAAGAGTTGGCTTCAATAAAGCCAGATGACAGTCTATGAAGAAGCACACATATTAACAACCAAGTACATAAAATGTAATGTCACAGTTGCTCCAAGAGGAGTAGGTAGAAAATGTCATAAACATTTTCTAAATGAAGATGCTGAAGGGAAGAGCTAGTTTACAAATTAAACAACATAAAGAAGATCACAAAAAATAAATAAATTTATAAATATATAAATTTATTTTGCAGTGAGGCAAGTCAAGGATGGCATAGGCCCGCAGAGAACAGGGCCTGCCAGCCAGGGCATGCCGGCAGTCCTGCCTCTGTGTGTGAGCTGCAGAGGAAACACCTTTTCTGTCCACTCATTGGCCAAGCTCCCTGTATGCCATTCTCAGTGTTCTTGGTAACTTGGGTAATAAGAATCCAAGAAGGTGATCTAGGGTTTTTCCACCTCATTTCTGGTGGAAAAAAACAAGGTCCGATGCTAGAGGAGCTAAGAAATGTCATATCCTGCCCCAGATGGTTTGCCTTAGTGGATAGAACCTCAGCCTGCTGACCACAGGGTCCAAGTTTTATTCTGGTTAAGGGCATATACCTAGGTTGCATTCTCCTCCCTGCTAGGGCCCATGCAGGAGGCAACCAATTGAAGTGTCCCTCTCACAATGATGTTTCTCTCTGTCTTTCCCTCTCTCTTCTACACTTTCTAAAAATCAATGGAAAAATATCCTCAGGTGAGGATAAGAAAGAGAAAGAAAGGAAGGAAGGAAGGAAGGAAGGAAGGAAGGAAGGAAGGAAGGAAGGAAGGAAGGAAAAGGAAGGAAGGAAGGAAGGAAGGAAGGAAGGAAGGAAGGAAGGAAAAGGAAGGAAGGAAGGAAGGAAGGAAGGAAGAGGAAGGAAGGAAGGAAGGAAGGAAGGAAGGAAGGAAGGAAGGAAGGAAGGAAGGAAGAGGAAGGAAGGAAGAAAGGAAGGAAGGAAGGAAGGAAGGAAGGAAGGAAGGAAGGAAGGAAGGAAGGAAAAGGAAGGAAAGAAGGAAGGAAGGAAGGAAGGAAGGAAGGAAGGAAGGAAGGAAGGAAGAAAGAAAGAAAGAAAGAAAGAAAGAAAGAAAGAAAGAAAGAAAGAAAGAAATGTTGTATCCTATGAAAGAGACATCTTAAAAATGCCGAAAGAAAGTTGACATTTTTTTCATGGTGAAGGGAGTCCATGTTGATGAAAACACCTTGGTGGCTGTGGTGGCCAGCAGTGGCAGCAGCATCAGGAAAATGGGGGTGGTGTCTTTCCCTGATCAGCACAGTTATTTCCTGCAGAGGGATGCCAGACTGTGACTTAAGTTTGTCCTTATTATATACACACTAGTTGCCCAGTGCACAAAATTCTGCAGGGGGCAGAGGGGTGTCCCTCAGCCCGACCTGCACCTTCTCCAATCTGGGAGCCCTCGGAGGATGTCCTACTGATGGTTTAGGCCTGCTCCCCCAGCGGCCTTAACCCATCAGTAGGGCATCCCCTGGGGGCTCCTGGATTTGAGAAGGTGCAGGTCAGGCTGAGGGACACCCCCCCCCTCCACACACACAGTATTTTGTGTACTGGGCCTCTAGTGTGTATATAATAAGAAAAAATTAAAAATAGGACCAGAAATTAGCTGGGATGAGATTATAAAAAGTCTAACATGTTTTGGAATCTGGGAGTCTGGGCTGTATCTTTTTAAGCCAGTGTTTTTCCAACATTCAATCAACATTCCACTGACTGTACACAGAAAATTTTATGTGGAATCTGATAGTTTTGTATTTTTTACAATTAATTGTTTTAGTGTACATTATAAAAAGACTAGGAGTCCAGTGCACAAATCCGTGTACCTTGAAAGGAACTGTGAGCCACAAAACTGGTGGGCACATGGGCAGGTCTTGGCCCATTCTCCATGCCCCTGCCTGGCCCCTCTTGCCACAGCCCCAGTCCCCTATTTGCTGGCAGCCCTGATCCTGCTGCTGCGTCTCCCATTAGCTGATGGTGCCAGCCCTGCTCGAACCCCCTGACAGCGTGGAGAGATTACAGCCGCAACAGCAGCGGGTGCAAGCAGGCTGGTGCTGTCAGCAGGTGTGAGCTGTGACTACTGCCCTGATTGCCCCTCAGGATCAGGGGGAAGTGGAGAAACCCTGAAGGGTGATAGGGCAGCAGGTCTGAGTGCTGGGTGGGACCGCAGCATGTGGGAGCAAAGAATTATCAGTAACCACCAGAGGCTTGCCCCGGTGACAGCAACTGGTGCCCTGTCTTGGTCTGGAGTCCCTGCTCACCTGCTCCACCATCCCACTGCGGCCAATGCCCGCCATGTTCCCTGTGGGCGACCCCCCTCCTGTGGTCAGAAAATTTCATAGCGACTGGTTGTTCAGTTGTTAGGTTGTTCTGCTGTTCTGTCTATATGCATATTAGCCTTTTATTATAAAGGATAACCAGTACACAAATGTTATAATTTTATGAATATTATTACTTAGGAAGGCATTGAATTAACTGCTGTTACCATAATTCACCTTATGCAGAAATAAGGGCCATATTCACAGATAACTTAGAACTGTTTCACACTTTCATTAATTAAACTCTCCACCATAACCATTTGGCAGTCATTTCTAGATAATTTGTTACTACATTGTGAGTTGTCAATTTCTACATGAACTGATCAATGTAGAAATTAACAATTTCAGATGCTGATGGCAACTTAAGACAAGAAAATTTTAAGCTTGGCAAGGGCAATGGCAATTAGATAGTTGATATAGAACAATGAATACAAAGAAAAATTATATACCATCTGTCACAATTAATGAATATTGTGTATAGATTAATCCAAACACCAAGAAACATTAAAAAAAAAAACTGAAGATAGTCAATCACTCCTTCAGTTGGATACAGATGGCACATTTAAATGATCTAGCTCTCAAAATTAATGCAAGGAAATTGTGCGAGTGGCAAAGGAAGAGAAGTTACTTAACTGACAGCAGCCTTGGATTTTATATACCAAGAAGTTTCAAAGGTGAATAAGAAGTTCTACATCAAGCCCTAACTGGTTTGGCTCAGTGGATAGAGTGTTGGCCTGTGGACCGAGAAGTCCCAGGTTTGATTCCAGTCAAGGGCATGTACCTTGGTTGCGGGCACAAGCCCAGTAGGATGTTTCTAACTCTCTATCCCTCTCCCTTTCTCTCTATAAAAAATCAGTAAAATATATATATTTTTAAAGTTCTTCATCGAATATCCATATGGAATGGAAATAGAAAGTAGGTCCCTATAAGGCTGAAAGCTTGACATGCAGAAA
Organism: Vespertilio murinus; assembly: GCA_963924515.1. Classification (NCBI taxonomy): domain Eukaryota; kingdom Metazoa; phylum Chordata; class Mammalia; order Chiroptera; family Vespertilionidae; genus Vespertilio; species Vespertilio murinus. The sequence continues at coordinate 16,550,150 of OZ004717.1, read as the reverse complement.
AACACTAGTCCCCTGAGTTACTGAACATTTATACAGAGAAAGGATTAATATCTCAGCCATGATTCATTCAAACTAACATTCTGCTCATTTTTTTCTATACTGGCTGCCTATCTGAGATCTTACCTTCCCAACACATTTCTTTATATTCCGACTGCACTAAAAATTTAAACTGAGAAGTTCCTGGTTGCAACTGTGCTCTCAGATCTGTAAAAGCTTACAAGTCACCGAAACCAGTTTGGCTCAGTGGATAGAGCGTCTGTCTGTGGACTGAAAGGTCCCGGGTTCGATTCCGGTCAAGGGCATGTACCTTGGTTGTGGGCACATCCCCAGTAGGGGGTGTGCAGGAGGCAGCTGATCGATGATTCTCTCTCATCGATGTCTCTAACTCTCTATCCCTCTCTGTTCTTTTCTGTAAAAAATCAATAAAAAATATATTTAAAAAAAGAAAAGCTTACAAGTCTCCCAACCTTAAGGCAACCAAGCCATAGCATTTCAGGAATATGCAAAGCGGAGTACCAGGGAGGAGAAAAAAAAATCACAGAATCCCTCTTTCCAAATATAGTCTTTGAAGGCTACAGATTTAAATACATATTTTAATTTACTATCCCAATAAAGGAGTAGTAATGTAATAACATTATATATAATTAAATGTTCTCTGTATTCATGAAAACTAAATACCTTAAAATGAAATGTTTAATTTGGAATTTATTTATACTGCTAGCAAAGCTCTGTTGGGTTTCTGGATGAAGATGAACATATGAGATCATCACCACAGCAACCAAGCCTGTAAATAATATTGTGTTAGTCACAGGGAACAAAATGTATGCTGTTTTTAATATTTCTGCCTTTACTCTCCATCACCACTATTTTCTGTGCAATCTCACTCTAAATGTAATATGTGAAAGTTGTCCACTTCGAATTAAAAATTATATGCAAATCATTAGTTTTTAAATGCATATGTCCAAATTTATTCCCCAAGAAGTGACCCAGTGAACTTTGCTGATTGTGAGAGTTATTAACACTGCAATTTAAGCTAACAAATCTCCCAGTGAGATGCACCTGGTACACTGAAAAGGAACAGTCTTTGCAAGTCAAGATAAATCTGAACTTTAGTCTCAATTTTTCCATGATGGCATTTTTCCTTTAATTAAAATAGGAATAAAAATTGAATGATTTAGTTTTGCTATTGAGAGTAAGGATAATGTATATAAAAAGTAGAGCAAATATTTGATGCTCAGTACACAATATATTTTTGTATTAATAAGTATATATATATGTATATATATATATATATATATATATATATGCAGTATCTTTAAAATTTTATAAAACATTTCACTATGAGTGTTACATTATTCTGATATATAATTTATAAGTTTTGGACTGAAAACTCATTTTAGCTATTTTTCTTTTAAACTTGAATGGTCATCATTGCTTCCTTTAAAAAAAAATAGTACTGCCCGATCAGTGTGGCTCAGTGGTAGAGCAAAGGCCCATGAACTGGGAGGTTACAGTTTGATTCCTGGTCAAGGCACAAGCCCTGGTTGCCAATTCAATCCCCAATTGAAGAGGCAGCCAATCAATGATTCTCTTTCATCATTGATGTTTCTCTCTCCCTCTCCCTTCCTCTTTCTGAAGTAAAAAAATAATAATAAAATAAGAAAAGAAAAAACATAAAAAAATACTACTCTCCTACTTAGGTCATCTTTGTGGAGCAATCACAAGTCCTGTCTCACCAGGGGAACAGAGTTTACCCTGATCCTATCAAGTCCCTCTCCTCCTGGACACCGTGCTGTATGCACTATGGACGTATGAAACAACAAACAGTACCATCTCTCCTCAGTGGGGTGGCCACCATCAGAGGGTTTGAGTCTGGCACTGCTGGGGCCATCGTGTTCACCTGGAAGAGAGAGCCCTACACACAATGCAAAGCCAAGCATGAGCAGCCAGACTAGAGAGAAGACAGACCCAGCGTGGTTAGGATAGCGGAGGCCCGTAATCGGATTGTCCAGTGCTTTGCCCAATCAAGGCAATTGCTTAGGTTCATTGGAGTTGCATTTTTGTCACTCCCAATAGGACATGATAATCTTTCTAAAAGTTTTATCACTTTTATTTCTGCAATATAATTTGTCCATCTCATATCAATATCTCACTGTCTTCATTGACAGTCAGCTTATAACAACTCTAGATATCAGATAGAGCAAGCAAGCCCTCCTATTTTGTTCTTCCTCAAGTTACTAGTTGGTCTTAACATTTTACATATCCATATATGTTTTGGAATTGGCTTGTCAATTCCATTTTTTAAACTTCTAGGATATAATAAGTACTAATTTTAAATAATTTATCAATTTGGAGAGATATCCTTAAAACATTGAACTTTTCCAATGTATGCATGAGCTCTCTTAATTATTTGGATCTTTTTTATTTCTATTCAATTAGTTTTATTGTCTTCAATGGAGATATATTTGTTCTTTGGTAATTTGTATTCCTGACGCATTTTATAAATGCAATTAATTTTTATATGATCATCTTCTATCCAGAAACCTTGCTAAACTCACTTAGTAATTAAGGGTATGCAATTTCTTTTTACTTTCTACATACATAATTATGTATCCTAAATTAAAAATAATTTCATTCTTCTTTCATCCTTATATCTCTTGTATCTCCTCTCTTTTTCATTGTACTAGCTGAAACTTTTGTTCCATATTAAATGGCAATAGGGATAGTGCACATTCTTGTCTTATTCTTTACTCAGAATAAAAACTCAATTGTTTCCAAGTGTTGGTTCCAGGAAAATACTACCTATGACATTCAAAATATTACTGTCCTGCCCATATGGCTCAGTGGTTGAACCAGGAGGTCCCAGGTTCAATTTATCTCTCCCTCGCTCTTCCTCTCTATGAAGTCAATAAAAACATATTTTTTAAATGTACTGACACTCTAACCACTGAGAAACACAGGCCAGGGCTCTACTTTTAAATTGAATGTGCCCTTAACTACCATTTTCCCATAAAGTCTGTTTTTATTTTTTTTAACTAAGTGCTCTCTCATTAATTTTCTATATGTAGGCGGTTTAGGTGAGACATTGGGAAGAAAGAGGAAACTTGATCAAAGAACAGAAATATAAATGGGAAAATAACTAAAGTGCTTCTTTATTCTCAGAAACTCTGAGAATTAATGTTATAATTATGTTAGCCACATTCTTCGACTCGCTTGAGAGGAGGCTATAACCTTATCTCTATATCATGACAAATTAAGACTCAGGTTTTGATGGAGAAAAGCAATTTACATGCAAATAATCATTCCAAAATATCAATCTCATTTCCTAGTAATTAGAGAGGTGACTTCTCCCTCTTCTACACTCTGTAACACTTTTTTTTTTTTAACTCTGGCATTTCTATTCTCTCCCAAACTAAAAAAAATAATCTTTGAGCTAGGACTTCTGAAGCTTGAAGATATACCCATGTATCTCCTTACGAAGTTTATTTCCCCCCAGCAGTTCTGGAAATTCCTTTGTCACGCTTTCCTGGACCATTTGATCTCCTGTGTGTTTCCTGAGTGTGCCAGGTTTCTCCCATCTGAGGGCCTTTGTAGCTGGTGTCTCCTGGGTCTGAGATGTTCTTCTCCTGACCTTCATTCAAGCTTCTCCTACTCAATGAAGCCCTCTCTGGCTTCACTGTCTAAAAATTTACTCTTCTCCTTCTCCCTCTTCCCCCCACCCACATCTCAGCAATGACTGCCCCCATTCCTTGCTTTGTTACTCTTCGCAGCTCTTACTGGAATTTGTTGCAACATCCCTTTTGCCGTATTCTATTAGTTATTAGTTATTCTATATCCTAATGCAAAGGAAGGAAGCTATACAAGGGCATGACTATGGGAGGGATAGTTTGTAGGAAGACCAAATGCTAGATGGGGAAACTATCTTTGGAATCTGGCTATTACATATACTCAATTGTTTATGTATATATATATTCTGAATTTAGCTATTAAAGTACAGGAATCGTGTTTTGAAGTTCCTATCCAATACGGAGGGTTGAGGAAGACAATATGTCAGTCATGCACCAAAAGTGTAACTGACTAAATTTATATAAAACCATTTCTAGACATTGAGAGCATTTTAAAGATGGGAATATATTATACATGTAGAGCAGCAGTATTTAAGGAAGCCTGTAAAACAAATGATGCAAACTGAGCACAGTTTAGCAATTTTTTTTGCAACTTTTACTGAAAATTATTAGGAGTACTGTTACTATATATTTTATACTATATAATAAAAAGCTAATATGCAAATTGCCCCCTCAACCAGGAGTTTGACCATCAGGTAGGAGAGCCAACTGTCCATGTCCCCTGCCCTGGCCAGGCTGGCTGACCCCCACCCATGCACAAATTCATGCACCGGGCCTCTAATACACATACACACACACAAACACACACACACACACACACACACACACACACACACACACACACTGAGTGGTCAGATTATTATGTGTTCAGAGATCATAATAATCTGGCCACTATATATATAGAAAAGAGGAAAGAAAGGATGTAAATCTCACATGCGTATGCATTCCAAAAACCTACTTTACAAGTTTACAAAATAATTATTTAGTAGAGATTCTTAAATAACTCTTATGGGATGATAAAATTTTAATCAATTTATCCAAAAAAATATATAGAGCTTTCCAGACTTTAAGACAACTAAAATGACAATGTAATATTAAGCAAAAAAAAAAAAAGCTAATCTGAAGAACTTGATAGGTTGAATAATAAACTAGTAAAAACCAATATGTTTTTAAAATTCAATGTGGTTTTAGAATTCATCTGCATATTTCTAATATGTATAATAATTATAATTTAAATTATATTTTAGGTTTTATAAATGTGTTACATGAAATCATATTCTCAGAAAGGATTTTATTTGCTTTGAAATATTATTATTTCAAAGCTGAAAAGCCTAAGTATAATGTTATATAAGAAACACCAGATGGTAACTATATCATGCTAAAATGAAATTTGCAAATGAAAACTGGAGAGGAAAATAATATTCCCAGTGGTTGATATGATGAGATGATTATGTGCTAAAGAAAAACATTAAATCCAATCTGAATGTTAAAAGCTACAATGAATCATTAAAATATTTCACAAAATAATAATCTATATTTATCCTACAAGGTTGTGTTTAAAATGGAATTAATTAAAAATATTAGAAATATTCTAAAATTCAAGTGTCATTTCAAGAACAAATATGCCAAAAAATATTTATTTTCTTCATTCATTCCTAATCCCCATAATAAATGCTATGTTTAAAGTTACATTTAACAGTTTTTCGTCACCAAGATATTTCTGCATTGCATTTTTGCTTGTCTTCTGTTTGAACCTGAGTCCATCCCTTTTATTTCTAAATGCTCTGTCTCCTCCTCTACCCTCCCAAATCTCCAACAACCCCTTCCTGCTGCAAGCTTAAAGGTTAGTTGATTCCCCCTTACCACATCAGCCCTTGCTTTGCATTACACATTAAAATAATTGAACAGAGGAATAGATGTTCAAGATATACTTCATTCAATATAATTTAAATGGGTTATAACCCAAGCTTTGACAGTTTGTCACATAATACAAGTAAATAAAATGATAATTAAATTGGGGATATGAAGGCAAGACTTAGAATTTTTTTTTAATCTCATATGGTCCTTTTATGTAAAATTTTATTCAGACATCTTAAATTTATGTGTTAACGCCAGACATACATACAACAGTCTCATTAACCTTGATCTCGATTAACATATCCTGATGGTGACTGGCATGTTCTCTCTATATATACAGATTATTGATTCTAACTATGTTCCCTCTCTTTTTTATCCATCATATATCAACAATTTCTACTTGTAACAGTACTCCTAATAATAATTTTCAGCTAAAATTACAATAAATTATTATATCAGGGTTACTATTTATGTCCCTTTATCATGTCATGTACAATTTGCTGGAAAAGGAACAAATAAAGGCAGAGCTTATCAAAACCATCAGAGCTATTCTCATTAAGGTCCTCCCTGTACACGAACTGTGTAGGCTAGTCAGTTGAGATTGGCTGGGTCCATTATACAAACGCAGGAGCATGGTTGTTGAAAGAAAGTGGTTCCTTTCAAGGTGAAAATACTGATGGTCTAGTCACTATGACAAGAAGGGAGTCAAGTCCATATATGTCCATGTAACAATCATTGATCCCTAATGTTTTAGCTTTGAGCTGAGTTTTGCAACAGGTCAACAATTTAATAATTCCAAGAACTGAGATATGAGACAGGCCCACCTCCTCCATGACCTCCCAACTGTATTTTGAGTTACCTTCTTAGCAATGCTTGTTCCATTTTGTATTCTCCATATCGGGTGGTTCACATCATTTATTATATCTGAGAAATTGTCAATCAGCACATCACATGTCAGCCAATGCATTTGAGTATTACCTTCTTTATTCTCTCAATTCTTCCCTTCCAGAATTTCCTATCTTGAAATTCCTCATTCCGTTTTTGTCAATACTTTTTATCTAATTGACTCTTTGGTCTCACAGATTTTGACAATTTCATGAGATGTAGTTTTTTGTCAACTAATTATCTCTTCTAGTTCTAATATTTGGTTTAACCCATCCATTAAAGTGTTTACTTCAATGCCTTATATTGTATTTCTAGAAATTCTAATTTGATCTTTTTTCTCATAATCTTGTTTGTTTCACTTTATTTTTTTATACTATCATCTTCCCTTAAGAGTTATAGTCCTTTTATCTAATTAAACATATGAACACACCCTCTACAGAAACCTCCCTAGTCAATATTTTCCTGGTAATATCTATTATGGTTTTTATATTGAAAATGTATAGCATATATAATATGTCTCAGTGCACTTTTTTGGCTGATGTCTATATAGAAAATTGTTATATTTATACTATCGACAATTCAACATTTTTAAATAAAATAACATTAGAAGGGAAGTCTGAGGCTATGGTCAAAATGTAATTAGTAAAATGTTAAAAATCAAAGTTAGATGTTTTGAAAAATCATGAAGGGAACATATACATTGGATATTATTGGTTCTAGAAGTCTAATGTTTACCAACATAAAAAATGGGCAGGTAAGTCAAGCTCTCGCTATAAGAGATGTTATCCTAAAGCATCAATCCCATCACCTTTTATAAAGAGCCTTCTTGCTCAGGAGTCTCCACAGCAACACCATATGACAAGGAATTCATAACTAATCCTCTTAACCTGGAGTTTTGCCTGAGATGACTCTCTTATCACCCTCCTTGTCTGCTCTACCAACTTTTGCAACTGATTGCAGTGATGACATCAATGGTCTCCCCATTCTCTAGTCAAGTTCAAGTTTTCTTGTTGAATGATAAAAATTACTGAAAAGTGTCTTGTATTTATTGTAAATTTCATTTGCATTTTATAAGAGATTTATTTATTGCTCTGTTTTTACTGTATCGTATGAAAATACAGTGTTTATGTGTCACAGCATGCACACCACGTATGTAATTTCATACAGAGCAACTATTAACAAATTAGTTGTTTTATAATCATGAAACAATGTTTTAAGTATTTTACATGCTAACATGATAGGTTTTTCTTTGCTTTTTTTGTTTTTTTTATTTATATGTTAAGATTTTATAGTGTCTTAGCTAGATTTTAGGAAAATTATTGGGAGTTTGAGAGAATGACTTGTAACATCTTATAATTTTTCTCATTTAAAATAATGGGGAAAAATATGTTTCCAGCTATCATTTACCTGCAGATACCTGCTTTCCAGGATTTTCGGGCTATTAACATTAAGTAAGAGGTACCTGTACCTTTTTTTCCAATAATGGCTCTCATTTTATTCATAATCTCAAGTTTATATTGTGTTCACCTTCTTGTTTTGTCTGTAGACTGACATTCCTGTTGAGTTATATCATTGCATGGTTTTATATTATTTGCATGTGGAGTATGTCTGTGTATGTTGTATGTGAGAGAGAGAGACAGAGAGACAGATAGACAGACAGACAGACAGACACACACACAGGAAAACTAACTTCCCTGATATAGCCCAAGCCACTGCCTTCAATAACACCTTCAGCTAAAGACAAAAAGAGATTGGGGTGGGGGGGAGCCAGTTGTGGGAGGCTATGGGAGGGGGTGGGGAAGCCCAGAAAACAAGGGCAAGGTTATTAGGCAGGTTTAGGTTATTGACCTCTTTACTGCTAAGTTTCTAGAGATTTAGTCATCCTCTTTTCTTCTTGGCACCAAGAGGGAGCCACCTTGCAAGTGGAAATCTACCTTGTAGATGTCAATGTCCTTATACAGTGATAACTTCTACTGGGTTACACAGCTTCTGCTTTATCTGCAATTTCTCAAAATAACCCACCCCAAATAGTCCTTATGGTAAAGAGGCATATTTTGGGGTGGTACATTCTGCATCCCTTCATGTCCTTTTTTGGAAACTAAACTATCAAGACTTGTGGAACAAAAGGCTATTTCCTATACTTACTCAAGATTGCCACAGTACCATCCACTAATCCCACTACACTAGATTTCAACTCCCAATTCTTCTTTGACAAGAAAGAATTATTCTCACTTTTTTAAGGAAAATATATTATTTTTAATATTTATTATTTTGTTATATATTAATTGCATTAATAAATAAGTATTTTAATTATTTGGTTTTAATTTTTAATAAGGTAAATGTCATTAGAAGTAATTCACATAAATAAAAGTCACTGAAAGAACATTATAAACGAATGAACAGAAAGATAGATATAGTGACAGTAAAACAACAAGCAGACTGTCAAATGACAGGGGGGGAGGGAGATCTGGGGGAGATAAGAGATCAACTGAAGGACTGGTATACATGCATATAAGAACAACCAATGGACACAAAATTCTGGGGAGGGAGGGCATCTATGGGGGGGAGCAATGGTAAGCTATGTACACAGATAATACCTTAATAAATTTTTAAAAAATAAAATAAAAGTCACTGAAATGCTCAATAATTTGGGGGAGGGTATTTGTAGTTTTTAAAAATGTTTTGTTAATCCTCACTCAAGGATATTTTTCCCATTGATTTTTAGAGAGAGTAAAAGGGATGGAGGGACAGGGAGAGAGAGAGAAACATTGATGTGAGAGAAACACATCAATTGGTTGCTTTCTGCATATGTCCTGACTGAGGCCAGGGATCAAACCTACAACCCAGGAATCTAGCCTGTCACTTTAAGGTGTGAGGGCCATCACTCCGACCACTGAACCACACGGGCTAGGACAGTGATGCTCAATACTTTCTAAAACTGCAAGAAGTTCCTGAGACCAGACTCAAGAATCCCTGTTCTAGGAAATATATTGAACTTTGAAGAAAAGGAAAAGCTAGTTTATCATTAAACTTTTCAAAAGCAATTTTTAAGGCCAGAAGAGAATATAAAAATGTATTTAAGATAGTCAAGAAGTGAGAATGGGAATCAATATTTTATATCTGGTCAAACTGACTTCCAAGTATGAAAGACTACAGACAAATTGTTAGTATATAAAATAACTTAGGAAATATTGTCTCCATGAGGAATATATAAGAGAAATTTCAGAGAGAAAAAAACCACTGGTGAAGAACATAAAAAAAGTATTTACCTAAATAATGATTGCAAAGGGACACCTATATAATGTCCATGTGCTCTAAAATATAAATATATCTCAACTACCCAAAAATGAGTGACAGGGAAGGAATGGGGAAGGATATACTGAAAAGTAAACTCAGTAATTGCTTAAGTATTAACTGAGATTTATGTATTAATTTGAGTATTAAAAGGATTGATTTGAGTATTAAAAGGATATTACCAGTGAGTAAGAGGATATTATCTCAAGTAAGAATATGGAGGGGCTGAAACTGGTTTGGCTCAGTGGATAGAGCTTCGACTTGCGGACTGAAAGGTCCCAGGTTCGATTCAGGTCAGGGCATGTGCCTTGATTGTGGGCACATCCCCAGTAGGGGGTGTGCAAGAGGCAGCTGATCCATGATTCTCTCTCTTTGATGTTTCTAACTCTCTATCCTTCTCTCTTCCTCTCTGTAAAAAATAAATAAAATATATTTTAGGGAAAAAAAAAGAATATGGAGGGGAAAGAGAGTGGAAGGAAGAAAGGGGATTTACTAGATAATTTTAGTATTGTTTGTAGTAAGTAACCCTTAGCTAATAGTAAGGGAGAGAAACCAAGGAGAGAAGGAAGAGGGACAGAGGGAGGGAAAGAGAGAATAGGATATTATATAAAGACTTTAGTACAAAGATAATTATTAGGAAAAAACACAAAACCTCCTAAAATATAAAAATATATGCCCCCAAAAAGAGAGCTTGAGTAAATAAACCACCAATAATAGACAAGTCATATAACATAAAATTATGTGGCAAAACAGAGGCCAAACATTCATCATGTCAGTAAATATAAGTGGGCCTACCTCATCTTTTGAAGATAAATAAAAGAGATTTTAGGATTGACTAATAAAAACAAAATACAGTATTCCACTAACATTCCTGATCACTCAACCTGAACCTGCCCAGCGCTTTCACACCTTTGTGCCTTGGATTATTCCCTTTCCAATTCCTTTGTCTATAAAAATGCTATTGAATTTTCAAGTCTTAAGGAAAAATAATGCTACTTCCTCCATGGAGACCCTGTGATTGCTTTAGTCAGAAATTAGTCTCAAAACATCTTTGTATGTTTATTAGACTAGTTCATTAAACCTTGCATATTGTAGGCAGTCATTTATATACTTTCTTTCCCACTAGAATATGAACTGCTTAAAGATAGGAACAGTGAGTGGTGTATCAGAGCAGCTCAATTATTGAAGGAATGAACCAGAGACCAAAGAACAAGCCAGTCATTTAATTATGTCACTATAGAAATTCGGTCTAATTATCTATAACTATTTTTGTAATTATAACTGATTACTTCCTTTTAAATTTTAAATTCACTTACATCATTTCAGATTGCCTCTAGGCATTTGATTAAAATTCTTCCACCCTGGATAGCTATTGCTTCTAACTTGTTAAATGTTTATAAATAGATCTGCCCACTTTGGAATCTCTCCTCTCACAGTCGTGAAAAGTCTCTGAATTAATGAACATTTTTTATGGCATGTCTTTTCATATATGCTAGGAAGCTTAAGTCGTTGACTCTTTTGTCTTTCTCTTTCTAATTCCCATATTTTGTGTTTTGTTAGTAGTCCCCAAAATTTGCATTTGTTCATGCTCATTTTTTTACTAGAATAGTTGATGCAACATTTGAAGGGATTAAAAATACTCACAAGTCAACAACGATTACAATACAACTAACCATGTCATGCAATGCTATAAAAACATCTTCCTGTTATTTTATTACTCATTTGACTGCCCTTGAATACAGTGTTAGTGCTTGAAGAGAACAATTTATTGTATTTTTTATATGTATAACCATGTCCTTCAGTGTCTATGAAAGCATCTTACTTTTATTGCATTACTCGCTTGGTTGATCTTCAGCACACTGTTCCTTTTTTAATAGAACTGTGTACTTCCTGATTTTTATATGTGTGTGAAAGAAATTTCCTGAATGTTCCAGTAACGACTTAGTCCTTTTGGATTTCTGCTATACCTTTTTGCCTACCAAATTCGTCAAAGTCTGAAACTCAGTGCTTTAAATGACAGACAGGGTGGGGCAAAAGTAGGTTTATAGTTGTTCATATGGAAAGCAATGCAATAATTAATAAATAATACAAGAATAAACTCTGCATTTCACATACTCCTAATTGTAAACCTACTTTTGCCCCATCCTGTACTTAGTTCAAAAATCTATTTCACATATGTATAAGGATAGATAGGTTCATTCAGTGTGGCAGAAAAATAAACTTACAGATTGATCAGAATATGTGAGTCTCTGTACCCCACAGTGTCACAATGTTCTCTATGTTAGCTTTCATTTTCTTTTTTTATTGTTTAAAGCATTGCCAATAGTAGTACGTACAGATGTTTCTTTCCTCCCATACACCCCCCATTGACCTCCTCCTGGCCTCCCTCAAACCCCTGGCACATGCCCTCAACGCCTAGTGTCTGTGTCCATTGGTTATGCTTATATGCATGCGTACAAATCCTTTGGTTGATCTCTTACTGCTCCCCGCCCCACTCCCCGCAACCCTCTCCTGCCTTCTCGCTGAAGTTTGACAGTCTGTTCCATGCTTCTTTGTCTCAGTATCTATTTTTGTTCATCAGTTTACGAGAGCAACGGTAGCTTTCATTTTCAAAGAGTAGTATTATGTCCCGAGATTCAGATGATCTCTTGGAGACCGCTCAACCTTGATGTGAAATTTGATTTATCCTTTGAGCTCGGCTTTTATAAAGGAGACATCACCTTTCAAGAACTGAGAAGGATATGAGTTTTGGCTTGTCACACTGTCATGGCAACAGCAGATAAGGGTTTCCTGGCCAAAGACAAAGGCCTTCATTACAGCACAGAACAGCCACCAGCATGAGCTGCGGCATATTTACCCCAGTTCCCAAAGGTGATGGGAAGGGCTAGAGGCCACCTCCACACACAGTGGGTCGCATCACAGGAGAGGCCAAGGGCCCCAGCACCTTTTGAGAGAGGAACAATCAGCAAACAACCCAAGACCTCTCTCTCCTGGAGGAGCATCTAGTTACAGGGGAGCCATGCGGGTAACCTTGAACTGCATGGCTGCCTGTGTGACCAACTACAAAGATGGCTCAGTATCAAATGGATATAAGCTCTAAGGCCTGTAATACTCAGCAAGAATTTTGAGAGATGCTCAGGGCCTGTATGTAGCTAACTGCCTTGCTCAACCTCATAAGTCTAATATTTCTTCCACACAGAGAGTTACATGATCTTAGACCTGGATCCTGATTCCACTGATGATGACCTCATGCCAGAACTTTATAAAGCAGATCAAAACCTAACCATATTGCTGAAACCGGTTTGGCTCAATGGATAGAGTGTCGGTCTGCGGCCTGAAAGGTCCCAGGTTCGATTCCAGTCAAGGGCATGTATTTGGTTGCGGGCGCATCCCCAGTAGGGATGTGCAAGAGGCAGCTGATCGATGATTCTCTCTCATGGATGTTTATAACTCTCTATCCCTCTCTCTCCCTCTCTGTAAAAAGTCAATAAAAATATATATTTTTAAAAACTTAACCATATTCACAGCCATCAAGCTCTTCCCTTTATTTTTGCTCATGTGCAGCCTTCAGCTGCCTTGCACAAGCTGCATTGCTTTCACATGACAAGTGATGAGGTGTCATTGAAATCACAGATGTGCTTTGCCTGCGTGTCCTTTACAGCCAAAAGCAGCTGCCACCACCTACTTCTCCATTTCTTCCTCTTTTGAATTGTTTTGTTATGTGGCCAAATATTCAAATACCCCTTCTGAATTCTCCCTTAACTTTCTTTTTTCTTTTCAAATAGATGCTATTCCCATATTTCCCCCAACATTATCATTAAATCTCATTTATAAAGTTGAAAGCACATGTTCTTAGATAAATTTGTCTTTACAAAATGTATAGTTGCCATTAAATGACTTTGAATAATAACAGTAAATTTAATTAATCAAATATTTATTAAGTGCCATCTAAGTCCTTGGAATATAAAGATGAGCAAAACATGTTATTTCTTTTAATGGCTCACAAGTGAATGAAAATTAACACGAGATCGTCATTAATGCAATAAAAGATATATGTACAAGTACAGAGTAATACTGGAGTAGATGTTAGGAAGACTTCACAATAAAGATGATTTAAACCAATGTTTTAAAATAAGAATGAGAGTGTGTTAGATCAAGTGGGGAAGAATACCTCTGGGAAAACTAGTGATTTGTTTCTAAAGAATAACATAACGAACCTCAGACCAGTAACCTATTATAAGCAATAACTTTCCTTTTTCAAAATGTATGTTGTTATTTTTTTAAAGCCACCTGCAAAGGATATTACTAAATTAGAAATATTTTTTATTCAATTAATATTTTTGGAGCCCACATCAGTGTTAGACACAGTGCTTTCTGCTAAAAATTAATGGCATTGGAGCCCTGACTGGTTTGGCTCGGTGGATAGAGCGTCGGCCTGCACACTGAGGGGTCCCAGGTTCGATTCTGATCAAGGGCATGTGCCTTGGTTGTGGGAACCTCCCCAGTAGAGGGTGTGCAAGAGGCAGCTGATGGATGATTCTCTCTCATCAGTGTTTCTGGCTCTCTGTCCCTCTCTCCTCCTCTCTGTGGAAAGTCAATAAAATATATATTTTTTTAAAAATTAATGGCATTGGAAATAATTTAGTCATTACAGTATTTCCTTATTCATTAACAGAATATTCAAATCTTCATTTTAACAAGTTGACCAGAAAACACAGAGATGCAATTTTAAAATGCTGGTGAGTATGTGTTATTATTATATTACTTAACAAATTAGGATGAATCACATGAAATTGCCACTAATAGTTCAATTTAATATTTTTTAAATGATATAATGTAAAGAAGATCAGCTTCAGAGTCTCTAGACTGAATTTGAACCTTGCTACAAATATTTTCCTGATCCTTCATTTCATCATCTATAAAACAGAAAGAGTAGAACCAATCTGAATTAGTTACCCTTGTGTTGAGTTGTAGAAGGAAATCCAACCACAGCAGTCTAAATAAGGACTTCCTTGTTCTCACATAACTAAAAATACAGAGGCTGAGAATCCCAGAGTGAAATTGTAGTTTCATGAAATCAGTGCAAGGCTGAAACTCACGTGGGGAAGAGAAATGGCAAAGCATGAACAAGGCCGGGTCAGTGGCAGTAGGGAAGGAGAGGAGGGCAAAGATCTGAGAAATATTCAGGAGATCAAATCTATCTACTTCTGATCAAATTAGCTTAATTGTTGCTTACCACCAGAGTGTTTTGCTTTTGGCTGATGTTACTTCCTAAATAAACTACCTGCTGTTCCCAGTGATTCTTCCCGTCTCTCTCTCCTTACCATGCTAGTTTCCTCGAGTTTTCAAAGTGTCTGCTGCACTTCTAGACATCAGAGCAGGTTGTAGATAAACATGGGGCAAGATGAAGGGCAAAAATCACCTTGAAATGCTTTGGGAAGAGATTCTTTCCCAGAAATTTCCACTTCTATATCATTGGACAGAATTGTATCACATGGGCACATGTAGCTACAGGAGACATTGAAAATTTTAATTATATTATACAATGGTAAGGGAAAAGGGAATTAGAATAACTATTAAGTGAGCCCCCTTCAGTATCTGCCATACTACCTTTATGAGTGTCTAAATATTAAATGAGAAAAATATGTAGAAGAGCTGGTTACGTATGTGGCAAATGCTACTTCCTCAGTAATTGCTAGCAATGACCATGGTGTTGACTAGGATAAGGCTGATTTAATGCTGATAATAAAATTAAAAAGTTCAAATCTTAAACATGTGTAAATAATTGTACTAACTCAAGTATACATTTTTAAAAATCATGAATTCAATCCTATCTTCCCTCCAATAAACGACAACTTTGGCACCAACAAAGGTGAAAATCAAAACCATATCATCTCTAGTTACCTCACATCCATAACTTCATTGGGGTTAAGAGGTGTATTTTTGGGTTGGAAAATCTTATGTTTGATTTCTTTCCAAAGTTTATTTTCTTGGAAAGTGTTAAGACCATCTGTGGAGTTATTTTGAGGTAGGAATATAAAACTGCGATCTTATTCATTTTAAATGTGGTGTGTGTGTGTTTTTAGAGTTAGAATATTCCCACAGAAAAAGTAAAGGGAAAGTTGGCAATGTAAGTAACTCTTTATAAACACCTCCAAAAAAAGTATCATTAATCAATGTGTATGGTTTCGCATAATCAATAGGCCTCTAGTGATGATTATCAACTAATTTTCAGCTCTTTTTGGTCCTATAGGTTTCATCTTGTCTTTTCACTTTCAGTTACAATCCATAACAGACATTAAACTATTCCTATGATGCCAAAGAAAACATCAATTATCTAAGAGTGAGTAGTACCTTAAAGTGCTAGAATGCAGACTGTTTGCTTTGCTAAAAGGTCTTTGTTTTCATGTTAATTCAGTGGGAAAAAATATCTACCCAGTCAATTACAAAGGAGTTCAAATAACTCATTTAAGTTCATTTTTCAATTGTTACTGTTCAACTGGCTACTGAGATTTTATGTAAATGTAATGTAATTCTCATGGTATGTTCACATTAAGAAAAAAAAAGTACCAACTTGTCCTGCAGTTAAAAAGAAAAAAGAGAATCGTATACCCATCCCTTCCTTAGAGTAGCAGGATGACATTATCTCTATTCACCTTGTGAATTTTAAACTCCTGACTAACCTAACTTGGGGAATCTTTTTTTTAAAAAAAATATTTTATTGATTTTTTTACAGAGAGGAAGAGAGAGGGATAGACAGTTAGAAACATTGATGTGAGAGAAACATCAATCAGCTGCCTCCTGCACACCCCCTACCGGGGATGTGCCCACAACCAAGGTACATGTCCTTGGCTGGAATCAAACCCAGGACCTTTCAGTCCGCAAGCTGACATTCTCTCCACTGAGCAGAACAGGTTTTGGCTAGCTTGGGGAATCTTTATGCCTGTCTAATTAATTTGAAACTTCACTTCAGTCAGGAGTAACTCAAATGAACCCCAACCAAACATTATTGAATCAACCAGATGTCATACTCCCAGAGTAGCCTTTCAGAAAGGAAAATATCTGCAACAAATCAGCAAAGTGCTACTTGTATACTAACAGAGAATTTAAAGTAGGAAACCTTATCTTGCTTTTGAACAGAATAATATATTACAAAACCATGTGGAAAATTCCAGTTCTGTTATTATTCACATGGCTGTCAATCATTGCTCACGGTCTTTCAGACACACTTGATTAGAATCTTTTTATAAATGAGTAACAATAGAGCTTTCAAAGCAAATACGATAGCCAACATACTGATGCTGAATTAATTTTAAAATTTGATAGTTTAAATAAGAATTCTGTATTTTTATCCTCAAATTATTTATCTGAAACACTTGCATTTGGAGCTAATGATGGCTTTCATGTTTGCTGAGAAGCACAAAGAGATGAAATCTCATTTATAATTTCTTCAGATACAAAGGCAGCTGGGTCACATTGTGGAAAAACTGACTATTATAAAATTATTTTCTACTTCAATTAAAATGTCCGGATGCATATTTCCCTGTGAGATAATAATATTGACATCCTTTGTCAGTCAAGTAATCACCAGCATCATATTTTAGGTGTTAACATTTATAGAAAGAATGAATTTTGCAAAAGGATTAAACTATACCTTAAAAGTTGAAAAAAATCTACTATTAAAATAATAGCAAAAACTAGCAGATCTAATTCTGGCACTGCATCTTGCTTCTCTGCCTTGATTTACTTCAGTTCAATCAAGCATGCCTTCCTCATCTAATCTATTCTAGTAAAAGCTTTCACTAGTTTACAACTGTCTGTAGAATGTTTAGCACAATGTACATAAAAGTAGCCATATTTTGGGTCTAATTTTTGCAAAAATTTTAATATCCATTATCTTGATTTAATTTTTGCATAATAATGTTTCCAACCCCCAAATTTACTCTACTTGATAAAAATCTTAAAAGAAGATTCACAATGCAATTTCCCAAATTTAGTGAGTGATGTTTGGGAAATTTCACTCACTAAATCAATGAGTGATGTTTGGATTGTTACTATTATATTCTTTGTGATATCGTCCTTACTTTATCTAATACTCTCCATAAAGTCTCATGGGGGGAGAATCGATAAAAACTTTATATAGCCAAAACCGGTTTGGCTCAGTGGTAGAGCGTCGGTCTGCGGACTGAAGGGTCCCAGGTTCGATTCCGGTCAAGGGCATGTACCTTGGCTGCGGGCACATCCCCAGTAGGGGATGTGCAAGAGGCAGCTGGTCGATGTTTCTCTCTCATTGACATTTCTAGCTCTCTATCTCTCTCCCTTCCTCTCTGTAAAATATCAATAAAAATATATATACTAAAAAAAACTTTATATAAGTTTATTGTCATAGTCCATCTATGCTGCTATAACAGACTACATGACTTATAAACAGCAAACATGTATTTCTCACATTTCTGGAGGCTGGGAAATCCGAGATGCTGGCACCACATAGCCATCTTCCTACATAGCTGCCTTTCTTATAACTTTACACGGTGAAAGGGACAAGCAATCTCGCTGTGGTCTCTTTTATAAGGGCATTCATCCCGCTCATGAGGGCTCTCCTATCATGACCAAATCACCTCTCTTAGGAATTGTTCATTTATAGTAATGGCACTGCCATTGCTAAAAAAAAAAAGTCTTCAGAATTCCTTTCAAAGTCAGTTGATGAGACATACATGAAAGCTTATTCTCCCTCTTAAAGCAGTATGTGGAGTTTACACCCAAGGATACAACAATAACAAGAGAATTGGCCTACTGTGATAAATTCTAAGCTCCACTACAGTATTTCAACAGTCTCCCTTCAAGATCGGCATCTTGGACCTATGGACTCAAGTAATCAATACTGCTGTTGTTAAGTATTGTGTCAGTGACTTAAAAGTATCCATAACTGTATTAAATTAACTACTTGTTAATTTTAAAAGACATGTGTTACTTAAATGCCTACTATATGCTGGTCCTGTACGAGGGGTACAATGATGAATGAAGCATCTTCTGTCAGAAAGTTTATCCTCTACATGAGGAGAGAAATCTAAACAAGTAATTGGTAACAGATGTCTGCAAAACTCTGAGAGGAGGAAGAAGAGAACTGTACCTAAAATAGGAAAAGACTTCACAGAGTAAGATGGAATCTGAGCTGGGTTATAAGGAAAACCGGAACTATTGATTGAGCCAATTATTTACAAAATTAGCTTTAGATGAGTCTTACCTCCAAAAGGTAAAGGTAACCAAAAGAATAGACCAGAAAGCAGAGGTCTCCACAACTTAAAGATTTCCGGAGAAAGATGAGCTATATAGGAGGAAAGACTGGAGGGACACACCACCTGCCACTAGTCTTTACTGCCCCAGAGAGACAATGCAAGAAGAACGTGAATAATTGTGAGTTGGGATATTATTAGGATTAATTTTTAAAGAATTGGACCAGATACATTTAAAAAAAATACTCAGTAAGAAAGATATTTGATAGAATTGGGAATATTTATTGAAAAACCAAATTCATTCATGGTTTGACTTCAGTTGAGTTCTCACACACACACACACACACACACACACCATGTAGTATGTATTCTTCTTGCCTTGATGCTGTTCCTATTGCCTAAAAGACTCCTCCTATCCATCTAGTTGGCTTCTTAAGTTTCCAATTATCTTTTCTTTCTTTTTTATCTCTGTGAATATTACCTTTTTCTTTTTATTGAATTTATTGGGGTAATACTGGTTAATAACATTATATAGGTTTCAGTATGCAACTCTATAATACATCATCTGTATATTATTGTATGTGTTCACCACCCCAAGCCAAGTCTCCTTCCATCACCATTTATCTCCCTTATATCCTTTCCTACCCCCTTTCCTCTGGCCAGCCAGGTCACTTGAGTACATAGGCCCAGGATGCCTACTTTGCAGAGAACCTTTATTTGTAGAAGTTCTGAAATGGTGTTTGGAATTTAAGAGAGTATCAATCCCTTTATTATTACTGTATCTTTAAACCAGTGGCTTCCCCCTTCTGGTATCTGTTTTCTCATCTCTAAAATGCAAGCAATAAAAATTAATTTTCAGGATTATTAGGAAGATTAAATGACAGAATTATAAAGTGCATGCACAGTATCTAAAGGGCATTGAATAAACATAATTTCCTCCTCCACACACTACTCCATCTTCTTAAAATATCACTTGCATTAATCCTATAGTCATCATCAAATGTGATGCACATAAATGAAAAGAGAATGAGAAATACTTAGCACTGTATTTGGCATACAGTCGATTGTTAATATCTGAAATTTCCTACCTCCTTTCTTTTTTGTGGGTTAGCGTAGCACTTACTTTATTTTTACAGAAGTGAGAGTAATACGTCAACAGTGAGAAGACGATTATGCGGCAGGGTAAAGAGGGTTAGGGGACAGAAAGTGGGAATAAAAAAAATTAAAAGTGTAAAGAACCCACTAATTGCCACTCAGTTATTATAAAATAAGGTCAAGCACTCTGCTGGATGCCGTGCATACAATGTCTCTTTTAATTGGTCCAAGCCATTCAGATCTGGGCTCAAAAAGTGGCTCTACAGCTGGGAAACTGTGCAATTGTGGGAAAGTTTCCTAATGCCTTTATCTTTGAACCTGCATTTCTCATCACTAAAATGATAACACATTTTCGGGGTTGTTTAGGGCAGTGATTGACAAACTCATTAGTCAACAGAGCCAAATATCAATAGAAATTTCTTTTGAGAGCCAAATTTTTAAACAACTTCTTCTAATGCCACTTCTTCGAAATAGACTTGTCCAGGCCATGGTATTTTGTGGAAGAGCCACACTCAAGGGGCCAAAGAGCCGCATGTGGTTCTCGAGCCACAGTTTATTGAACATGGGTATAAGGGATTAAGTCACGTGTGTAATGTGCCTACATCTAGGAGGACTTCATGTAAGGTGGCTATTGGGGTTACTTAACTCATGCCCTATCACACCTCTGGTTAGCATGGAAGCTTCATCCACTGCCCATCCACAGTGGGGTCTACTTGCCACCCCTGTGTGGGATGTAATTCTAAAGATGTTCTTCCCAGGATTCCTGATATCCGGTTATCCAATCAAACACTGTTACTGCCGTGAGTTACTTTGCAGGTGTAATTAGATGATTGATCATAAAAAAATGAAGATTGTCCAGGGTGATCATAGGGGGTCTCCGAATCATCACTTGAGCCCTTTAAAACATAGATGTTTCTCCAGCTGGAGTCAGAATTCAGCAGAGGAGAGAGGAGCCAGAAGGATAGGTAAGAGAGAGTCAAAGCATGAAAAAGACTTGGCTCTCCACTCCTGGCAGTAAAGATGAAGAAAGGGGGGTTACCCACCAGGGAATACTGGCAGCGCATAGAAGCTGAGAACTCTTGGCCGACAACCAACAAGGAAATGGAGCCTCAGTTCTAAAGGCCTGTGGAACTAAGCACATCCAACAATCCCAATCAGCTTGGAAGCAGACGCATCCCTAGAGTCTACAGAAAACAGTGCATCGTGCCAACACTTGATTTGAGGATTTGTGAAACCCGGATGAGAGAGCTAGCTGGGCCACAATGCACCTGGACTTCTGACCTGCAGAACCATAAGGTAACAAATAGCTATTGTTCCAATGCGGTCTGCTGCTAAATCTGTTGTACTTGGTTATGGCAGCACTAGCAAATGAACAAACCCTCATGGAGAGGATTCAAAAGAGTATTGAAAACAGGAAGTATTTGAATTCCCTGAAAGATGCAGGAGTAACCTTTATCACATGCTTACTACACCTATCATCACGTGCAGTTCATGTCGGGATGGCATGCAAATAACCCTCTCCCAGAAACTAATAATGATGAGGCCTTCATTTTCACCAGGCTACTAATGTACCAAAAGAAAGGTAATCTCTAAATAGGTCTGCGGTTACATTTGATTTTTAAGATAATTTGCTATCCCAGCAGATGAATGTTAAAACATCCCCGGGTTTTCAGGAAACAGAAGGGAACTTTTACAGCTATATGTGATGGACATTTTCAGTCACATTACTACAAGCCAACTTTGGTATCTGCAAACAGCAGGCCCAGCAGCTCCCTATGTGTGCTGAATAGGAAAAATTAACACCAATGTTCCTGACAGCTGAGACTGAGCGATTAAAAACTGTGGGACGCTCCCAGTGAAGACACTACCGAAATAGAAAGCAATCTCTAATTGGAGAATGACAACTTGTGAGAAGGCTCTCTGTTTCCCTCTCTCCTGCTTCTAGTGGCCCAATTTTTAGGTCATAGTGTATGCAGCATTTGTTCTTTCTCTGATCTTCTTATTCAGTATTGATTTTTAAATAAATATTCTACTACAGGATTTGTTGGCCATCTGCCATCTTCTTGTTGGAAAACAAAAACTTTCACTGACATTCTTATTCATCAAGCTAAAAAAAAAAAAAAGCTATTGTATCATATCCCTTAAATTTTCAAAATGCTCCGTCCATGAAACTGAAGGTGCCATATCCATAATGAAAGCTGACATTCTGCTGAAACCGGTTTGGCTCATTGGTAGAGAGTCAGTCTGCGGACTGAAAGGTCCCAAGTTTGATTCAGGTCAAGGGCATGTACATTGGTTGCGGGCACATCCCCGGTAGGGGGTGTGCAAGAGGCAGCTGGTTGATGTTTCTCATCGACATTTCTAGCTCTCTATCTCTCTCCCTTCCTCTCTGTAAGATATCAATAAAATATATTTTAAAAAGAAAAAAGAAAGAAAAGAAAGCTGACATTCCTGCAGGCAGTTCTGAACATGAAGTGCAGTGGGCTTAGTGCTCATTCATTCATTAATTCAATAAAAGATTACCACGCAGGTACTATATTTCAGGAACTATGTTAGGTGCTGTAAACACAAGGGTGGACCCTCTAAACATAGCTTTTCACCCTACAGGGGAAGATATGTAATAAAACGCATGTAATGAGAGTGTGGAGAGATACATGAAGTCAAGACAAAAATCCAACGTGAGAAGAGGTTGAGTCTACAACTAAAAGGGGAGTCAAAAGTTAAGTCCAAAGAGCTGGGTAAAGAGCAAAAGCCTGGGGAGAAAGGAAGACTAGCAAAAGGTGGTATGTGAAACTGAAGGAGGGAGGATCTGGTGAGGTTCCCAGAGGTTCCAAAATTTCTTCTCAAGGATATATTATAAAGTGCTTCAGATCTCTCCCCTGGGTGGAGAGAAAGCTATTATATCAATACAGCCTCAAAGAGAACCATTGGAAACAGCCTAATGAAGAGAGGTTATTCCCAGGAGAAATGTTGAGTTGTATTAGAGATGACACCTTTCATACTCCCCCATGATCCAGTGGGGCTACTGTAAACAGGCACTAAAAAATTCTTTGTTCTAATACTTCCTCTACTGCCACTCCTTCAGAAAGCCAATGTTCTGTATTCATAAAGAAATGCTCCAAAAAGAAGTGTCCTGAGCCATTCATTCGTAGTTAATACCAGCAGGTTTTAGTTGATAGTAATTTGAGAGTATAGTTCAATAATTTAGAAATGAAGAATCTGAGGCAAGCAGATGTTAGGGTGGAAGGAGGAGAGGAGCTGGATAGAAATATTTTGAATGTCTTTCCTAATTCAGCCTATGGATGGCCACAGACTCAACATGAAGCATGGATGATGGTCACATAGTGATGGAGGAAAGAAGCATTTGCGTCAAAACCAACCACTCCATGCCTCAAATTGCAGCGTTGCTGAGTCTAATAAAGAAGACTTCACTGTGGATGGGGTGGGGGAAAGAAAGGAGGTGAGTATTGTTTGCAAATATTTTTAGACCTAGAGCAAATGCCTTGTAGCAAAGGATGTCAATCCAAGTCAAAAAGGATGTCAATTCAGGAGGTCCCCAGGATCACCCTTCAACTAGGGGCACTTTCAGAATTCAGAAAGCCATTATACTCACAGTTGCAGTGTAATACAGTGAAAAATGTAGATTAAAATCAGCAAAAGGAAGAAGCACAAAGAGCTGGGTTCTGAGGGGATCAGGTGTGGAACTCCCAGTTGTCTTCTCCCAGCGGAATCACGCAGATAGCACTGATTTCTCCCAGCAATAATGTGTGACAACACACAGCACAGCGAGTATTGCTGAGTAGGGAAGATTCTACTGATGGCTGGTCACATAGACAGAACTACCCTTAATCTCTCAGACCCTCAAGCTGATGCTACTTGGCCCAAGACCCCAACCATAAGCCACATTGCTAGCATAGAGTATCTGACATGGCCTAAGAGCCTCTGATAAATAAAAACACTTTTATCAAGCAGGACCTTCCAAGGCCTTAGAAGCTCGCTCTCAGAAGCCAGTCAAAGACCGAACTATTTTGGGGACTAGGTTCACCTTCTACTGCACAATAAGCCAGTGAGCTAATGTCACAAAAACTAGAATCCTTTTTTAGTATTTTAATAGTTAAACTTCATCTTGTTCACAGCGTTAAGCAACTTAGTCAGCCTTCAAGTTTTAAGTTATCTCAAGAGACATTCTGTTGAAACAGGAATTTTTAGGGGTGAAAAAGACAGGTGCTAGGAAATTTTGGAAATGAAGGGGACCATGGAAGAAGCACGGGGCTGCAGAGCAGAGAAGGTGTAGTTCCACAGAATAGGGGAGCTGAAAAGCTGCCACAGGTACATTTCCATAGAATGAGGGACCTGGAGCGGCAAAGGGTCTATATTTACAAAATAAAGAAAAGGAAACCCTTCACCCAAAAGAAGAAGAAGAAACCCCAAAGGGAGTAGGAAAACAATAAAGAGGGGGGAGAACCTCACATGTCTCATGTGAGGAGTTCCTATAGTAACCAGTCCAAGGGAATAGTGACCAATCAGAGGGGATATCAAGGCACTAGGATCTGCAGCCTTTATAAGCCATAGAGGGAAAAAACTCAGTGGGACTCTTTTCCCTTCTCCACATGGGAGTCTGCACTAGTACTTATCTTACCTAGTAATAGACAAACATGTAAATTGACTGTACCTCCACTATGCCCACAGCTAATCAGACTGAATATGCAAATTAGAAGGCCAAAGATGGTGGCCTCCCAGCTGCTCCAGGCACAGACTGGCCAGGCAGGACAGGACGCCTGCTATGAGAGGAAGAGTGCGGGGCAAAGGGACCTACAGGAGCGGAGTGCCACAGCGAAGACAAGACTGCGGACTCCAGAGTCTGCAGCAAAGACAAAGAAGACAGACTCCGGCCAGGGCGAAGGCCTGGGTCCCAGGTGCTGGAGGAAAACCCGTGCTGGAAGCCAAGGGAAGGAAGGCCTGTTGCACAAATCTCTTCATGCAACAGGCCTCTAGTTCTTTACTAAATTTCCACCTTTGCTATACCATCTTCTGTCCGTGGATTCATCCTTCTATTCTGGCAGACAAAGAATCTGGTTCCAGTCCAAAAATTCTGCGTCACTATTACTTTTCCTGTCAATCGTAATGTAATTAGAGCAAAAAAAAAAAAACATTTTACTCCAAATTTATTTTAAGAATCTCATAGGGCTCTCTAAAGAGTTTCACACCTTCAGGGTGCTGAGGTCTGATCACAGACCTCACGGGCTCAGGGCGGGAAGTGGTAGAGTCCGTCTCTGGTCACATTCTCTAAGTGGCCGATGCCTTTCAGTCCTCTGCAATACGCCAGAGAAGCTGAGAATGCCTGCTGCTCAAGACACCGAGCCTCTCCGGATGCCTCATTGGGATAGGGGCAGAAATTGAATATCGGGGACCAGCTCTCATGGTAAGAAACATTCATCATATGCTATGAACCGCGATCGTTTTGTTCTGATTGAAGCAAGCACATTCTAACCTGGCTGGGACCCGGGAGCTCACCCGGAAATGTGGCCCCTCCTCTCCATCCTGCTATCATGGAAAAATTAACAACCTTGTTGTCAAAGCCAGAGCGGCCAGCCCTTTGAAGACCCCCAGCCTTTGCATACACTACAGGCCTTTGCAAATCTCCAGCCTGCGTTACCTGTAAACTGCCCATTTGGCATGCCCTTCTGCTTACTTCCCCCGTGTAACCTTTGTCCTGCTACCCAATATAAGCAGCTGGCTTATGGTGGGGTGCAGAGCAGACTTTTGTAGATGACCTGCGGCTCTCCCACACTGCCGGCAGCATTGGAATAAAGGATTGTTAGGTTTGAAAGGAAGCAGGAAACTGACCACCAGGGAATTTTAAAGTAAAGTTTATTCCCCGGTAATGGGTGGAAGCCATCACTGAGGCAGAGAAATCAGAATTGGAGGAGGGGGGAGGGGACAGGGGAAGACCCAGCTGGGCTGACTCTTGGGATGGCAGAGAAGAAACATGTGTCTTGCCTGGGGGTTCCTTATAAGGGCCAGAAGGGAAGGGGGTTGGGCCCAGGGCAGAACAGGAAGGGGTGGGCTCTAAGGACACTTTGGCATGTGCTGATTGGTGGTTCAATGTCTTTGAGATGTCTCTGTGACAGGTGCCAGTCATGTGTTAGCTCCGCCCACCAGTTGGGAGGAGGGATAACCTTACAAGGATCATAAATGATTCAACCCTGTCTCTGCTGAATTGCTCAGGTAGTGACAGGCAGGCCAAATCCATTGCTTGTCCAGTTACAGTGGAAGTGAAGCCACTTCCGAGTGAACCATAAACGTGTTTTCCAATATCACAACCTTGAAGAACAAGCTTAGCAAGGAAGGAGCTGTCTCAGGACACCTTTTCATGGATCCGCACCAGGGGAGATGATCTGCATGAACAGTTAGCCCGAGGAGAAAGCAGATCTACAAATATTTAGCAGGCTCAGGGCATTTCTCTTTCCTTGAAGATCTTCAAGGAACTTTAAAAAACGCTAGTGACTAGATTTGCAAACCAAATCAGAGAGCAGCCCTCAGATTTAGGAAAAACTGTTGCTGAAATGTCTATCTTCTCAGCCGCCACGCCCCTACAGATGCCGAACACATTATATGATCAAAGGAGGGTTTTAAATTATAACAAGCAGCACTGATTCTGTGTAATGCACATCAAGAAGTCTAGGTTAAAAATGGAACTCTTCTAAAAGAAAAAAAGGCATGCAATGTAGACTTAAATTTTTTTAAAAGGGCATGCAATTTTAGACATTTATTTTTAAAAGAAGGAGGAGGAAATGGGCTGTGCTTGTGATCTCCCAACACAGGAAGATGTGAAAGAAAGTAGAGGTATAGTGATGCGGCAATGAAACTCAGCAACCCTAATAACAATTAGAATATTGGAACATACCGCCAATCAGATTTAAGCCCACCGAAAGATCAATAAGGTGTATTTTTAAAAAAAACAACTGAAGTCATAATTGCATATGTCGTCAAAGAAATATGTAAGTTCCTTTCACACTTATTTTGTGGAGGAAATCACGAGATCAATCAAATTCTTCCTCATGCCAAAATGAAGCACTTTGTATATGAAGAAAAGTGGCAGAACTGATATATCTTGTCACAAACAGCTTCATTTTTAAACTAAAATCCATGTAATTGTTTAATAACAATCTGGGAAATGGTGGTTAGCACATAAAATGTGTGGGTTGGCATACAGAGTCATGCAGAAAATTACCCCACACATAGTCTCTGTAGTTCGTTATTGACTTGTGATGGGGATTTTGAGTTAGTCCCGCTGGAGTTAGGTTAGCATGCGACCCTTTTTTATCCACACTTTCCAAATCAATCATGTGCATAAGGGTCTTTGTCTTAAGCTGTGTTTTCCAGTGAACCTCAACTGAGATCAATGCTTAGGTTCCCAAATTTTCTTCCTGTAAACAATTTGAAGTCCTTGAAGGATTTTGAACAGCAAGGTGGCATAATCATCTTTGCAAATAAGTCAGCTTGGTAATAGTGTGAAGGAAAACTTACAAATGAGGATGTTATAATAGCTAGTCAGCAGATAAATCCATTTAGATAGATACCAAGGAATGATTGTTGAAATCATTAAAAATGGACAGGGAGGGAAAGGAGAATGAAAAAAGAATAAAGATTGGGAGGTAAAGTTTTATAAGTAAGAGTATGAAGTATGATAGGTAAACTTCCATTATCACATGACCTGTAGGTGCTAGAATGACCATGTGAAAAATATCACCCACTCTCCTATCAGTATACTGTGACTCACTAAGTTCTCTACTCCTCAGATAGTGGCAAAATAAAATTCAGAAAGACAATGGCACCTATCCCCAGGAAATTTCATAACATTAAATTTCTGAGATGCTTTAAACATGAACTTTATGGAGATAAACTTAGATTTTTGGAAAACATTTTTTAAATTTGGGACTTTACAATAAGTCTTTGCTCTTGGCAATTTTTAAAGTATTTTCCCTGTTAAATGTTTGTTTGCTTTTTCAGTGCCATAGATTATATGAAGAATACTAGGGGCTCCTTGCACCTTGAAAGGAACTATGGGCAGAGAGGCTGAGGTAGGCACAGGGGTGGGTCTTAGGTGATTGTCCACACCACTTCCTGGCCCCTCCTGCCATGGTGCCCGGTCCCCTGTCTGCAGGCAGCCCCACTCCCACCACTGCCACTCCCTCGCACTGACGGTGCTGGCCCCACTTGCACCTGCTGATGGCACAGAGCATTGGGGCCTGTGCCAGCAGTGGTGCAAGTGAGGGTGGCCGCTGTCAGCAGGTGCAAGTGGCAGCTGCTGCCCCAATTTCCCCTCAGGAGCAGGGCGAGTGGAGAAGCCCTTAGGGGCATCAGGGCCAGCAGCCTCTGCTCACACCTATGATGGCGTCGGGCATGGGCAGCAGGTGCAAGCACAGCGCAGGACCTCGACACATGGGAACAAAGACTTTTCAGTAACCACCAGAGGCTTGCCTGGATGACAGTGACCAGCAACCCCACCTTGGTCTGGTGCCCCTGCTCACCTGCTCCACTATCCCACTGCGGCCAATGCCCACCATGTTCTGGACATGCCCTCTGGTGGTCAGCGCACTTCATAGCAACCAGTTGTTTGGTTGTTCCCATTGTTCTACAGTTCGGTCTATTTGCCTTTTATTATATAGGATAATTTCCAATTTTATTTCCTTGTTAAGGAGCTGGAGGGCGATCATGTTTTAAATGTAGCATTATATACAGGGTGTCCCAAATATATGTATACACACTTTGAAAAATTATAGTCAGTGTTTATTAACATAGAATTCATTTTCAAAATTTAAAAGAATCAACAGAAATGAAAAAAAAAATTTTTTTTGTCAATGCCTGTTTTCAATGATGACCATTCTGGTCCAGGCACTGCTGGTAAGACAAAGCAATGGAATTACAAACATCAAGAATCATTTCATTTCCTGTTCATGTGCCCTCAGTTCATCAACTGTTGCATGGTTTGTACCATAAACCTTATATTTTATGTATCCCCATAGAAAAGTCTAGTGGAACTTTAGGATACATTTTCTTTATTCAACGCTTAGTCTGGCTTCACCCATTATTTCAAACCACTGAAAAGGAGTGAAAGTTTAGTTATCAGCCTTGAAAGTGTGTGTACATTCTTTAGAGTTGCAAGCTCAATATGCTTAACTTTTGAATGCAGCCAAATTGGTAAGGACATGATAAATGTACAAAGCTAGTCCGTTATAATGGTTGTTTGGGTCACGGAACAAGAGAAGAAAAAGGCAACCAAAGGACATGAGCTAACAAGTAACCGTTCTCATTAAATCTGACTGAGATCAATAATGTCCCTTCCATTCACCCATACCGAGCAAGGGTACATTGGAAATAAATGAGAGGCTCTTCTGCTTAATGTAACAGGAAAAACAGATTAGGTGGAATTTTTAATGTGAACGAATGATATTTCTTTTTAATAATCCTATTTTACTTTGGTAGGCATGGCCAAATATCAAAATAATATTGAAAAGTCTGACAAGAAGACTCAATTATAAAATGTGGGGAAATATAGGGAAATTTTAGTGATGGATACTGCGTAATGCTAGCTGACCTTTACATTCCTTGATTATATTGAATTAATAGCCTCAGTGCTAATGGTAATTACTTAAAATGGCAGAGTGAAAAGGCCACTGTGTGATATAAAATCTCCAAGGAAATGGAAACCCACTAGTTTATCTTGTTTTAATGCTGGGAGGGCATTAATTTGTCACTGTAAACTCATTCCCATTCAGTGAGTTCTGACTCTATTTGTGTAGATAAGTTTCTATCCCAAGACATTTATGTTTCTGGGGCCAAAGAAGTGCATTTGCTGAGCTCCTAACTCTTGATCTTAAGGGACAATAACCAATTTTTTATCTACGCACCACAACAAATTAGAGCTAGTGTGTTTTATATCTGAGCCAGAGGTCTGAAAACTACTGCCAGTGAGGGAAATCTAAAATCAGTTCTTGTAAATAAAGTTTTGCCAAAACAGGTTTGGCTCAGTGGATAGAGCATCAGCATGCAGACTGAAAGGTCCCGGGTTTGATTCCGGTCAAAGGCATGTACCTGGGTTGGGGGCCCATCCCCAGTAGGAGGTGTGGAAGAGGCAGCTGATTGATGATTCTCTCTCATTGATGTTTCTAACTCTCTATCCCTCTCCTTTCCTCTCTGTGAAAAATCAATAAAATTTATTTTTTAAAGTAAATAAAGTTTTATTGGAACACAGCCATGTCCACTATGAGTGTACTGTCCATGGCTGCTTTTACACTACAAAGGTAAAATAAAAATGAATTAGTTGTGACCAAGAGCATATACCCATTACAATGTAAAATATTTATTTCCTAGCCCTTTACATTAAAAAAAAAGTTTGAATACCTCTAATCTTCACAAATTATTTAAAATTAATACAGAGGTGGACAAAAGTAGATGTATCATAATAAGTACACAGAAGAGTTTATTCTTGTTTTATTATTTATTAATAATTGTATTTTTAATTTGTATTGCAACTGTAAACTTACTTTTATCCACCCCTGTATTGATCACTGTCACTTGTGGTCGCTAAAGTAGCTACCAAAATGGTA
Organism: Vespertilio murinus; assembly: GCA_963924515.1. Lineage (NCBI taxonomy): Eukaryota > Metazoa > Chordata > Mammalia > Chiroptera > Vespertilionidae > Vespertilio > Vespertilio murinus. The sequence continues at coordinate 16,519,547 of OZ004717.1, read as the reverse complement.
GCAGGATTTTGGCAATTCAAAAAATGTTCTTTTCTTAAATTCTAAGGCTCTTTTCAAATCTTCAAATGTGAACATAGGAGAGAAGTATTTAATTCTAAGAATGGAAACTCACAACCCCAAGATGTGAAGCCTCTTTGCAGGAAAATTTTCATCATTATTCATCCAAATTCCTAACTTCTTCCTTCTCATTTTACCTACTTCTCTGCTCATCCTTCCACCAGCAATACCAGTTATGGTTAGAGCATATTCTGAGAAGTAATTTATTCAGAATATGGATTTTAAAACATACAACTATCCAGATAAAAATTAAATCATTCAATCTATTCAGAGGAAACAATTCTATTAAATCATGTGTACCTCCTATATAGAGAGAATTATATTTAAACTAGAGGCCTGGTGCACAAAATCCATGCACTCCAGGCTGGGGAGGGGGGGTTTGAGGGGTGTCCCTCAGCCTGGCCTGTGCCCTCTCACAGTTCAGGAGACCGTGGGGGAATGTCCGACTGAAGGCTTAGGCCTGCTTCATATGGAGAGCAGGTATAAGCCATCAGTTGGGCATCCTTAACACTGCTGTGGAGGCGGGAAGAGAGTCCCTCTTATCTCCACTGCACTTGCCAATTGTGAACCCAGCTTCTGACTGAGTGGTACTCCCCATTGTTGGAGTGCACTGACCACCAGGGGACAGCTCCTGTGTTGAGTGTCTGCCCCCTGGTGGTCAGTGCACATCATAGCAACCAGTCATTCCACTGATGTGCATAGTAGCCTTTTATTATATAGGATTGCCATGTAAATAAATGCCAGTAGCCAAAGAGTGTTAAGAATTTCTGGAGGCCCTAACTGGTTTGGCTCAGTGGATATAGCGTTGGCCTGTGGACTCAAGGGCCCCAGGTTCGATTCCAGTCAAGGGCATGTACCTTGGTTGCGGGCACATACCCAGTAGGGAGTGTACAGGAGATAGCTGATCAATGTTTCTCTCATCAATGTTTCTAACTCTCTATCCCTCTCCCTTCCCCTCTGTAAAAAAAAAATCAATAAAATATACATATTTTTTAAAAAAGAACTTCTGGAGAACATGGGATGGTGAACCCATAATACAGTATACAGAAAATGTATTATAGAATTGTGCATAATAAGGAGGTTTCTTTGTTGTTATATGTTTTTTTTAAGTTCCTTGAAGTTCTCCTAATTGTGACAAGGGCAGGCTCTGAGTTAGAAAAAAATTTAAGACTTTAAGGAACTTCTTCGCATCATTATAATTTTTGAACTTGGTACCTCATATGGTTCTTAGTTCAGACTGTCACATCAGGATGACTTTGCTGAATGTGGGTGTGAAACAAGACGCGTATTTGTTTAGAAATACTGGCCCCAAGCAGCCAGCGGGTTTTGGAGATGCTTGCCTGGTGGGATGCTTGCCTCGATGGGAAGCCTGATGCAAATTTCCCTTCCGATACAAGCGAACTGGTGACTCACTCCTTAGTTCCACTATGGCCTTTTGTTGGTATTCCTAACTTAGCCCAATCAAACATGATAGGAGAATGTTTGTGTCCATGTCCATCTTCCTCTCTAGGATCTGAGATAATAATAAACAGAAACTGTATCATTTTCATTTTTAGTCCTACCAAACACTCTAGGACAGCTGTGGGCAAACTACGGCCCGAGGGCTGGATCCGGCCCGTTCGGCTTTTCTATCCGGCCTGCGGAGCCAAAAGAGCGGAGGGTTCTCTTGCTCTCCCCTCCGCTCCTTCCCCAGCAGCCCAAGATGAGAGTGCCAGCGTGGTCAGGTTGCTTTTGTTCCGGCCCTCCAGTCCAGTTTAAGAACCCATTGTGTCCCTTGAGTCAAAAAGTTTCCCCAACCCTGCTCTTTGTTTCCATGTCCATCTTCCTCTCTAAGATCTAAGATAATAATAAACAGGAACTGTAACTTTTTCATTTTTATCCCTCCCCACCACCACCACCACTCACCTACCACAGATACATATCAAGTCTTCATAAGTTTTGATAAAAGAAAAAAAATGCAAGAATCTATAAAATGTCCTTTACACAGTTTAGGAAAGCGTAAAGCTGTGGAATTCATGCTGTGACAGTCACTGCGAATAAATGTGCGCAAAAGAAAAGAAGACCAACGAGTATTCCTGGGGGCAGCTGCATGGAAGGCACCAGAATAAGAGGCTCCTCCCAGAAGGACGTAAAAAGAGAAATCTGAAGGTTATTATAATAAAAACCATCGGAGTCTCAAGCTTCCAGAATGAGGAGGTAATTAATGGAGTCGGTTACAGTTGTGGAAATTAGGAAGAGATTTAGCGAGATCAGAAGATGGTGTCCACTACTGGGGTTCATTCTTGTTTCTTGAGAAAAAAAAAAGTTTTCCGAAGCATAAACCTATGAATGCAGTGCTGTATTTTATACTATGATCAACAATGGATGTTGATACCACTGAATTAGAAAAGATATAATCTCCCAATACTGAGTGGATATATAAATATTTCCCTCTATCAATTAAAACCCAAATACTTCTCTAAGTATAACACCAGGAGGATACTACATGCAGTGGAAACTCAATACATTACTTTTCTGGTGGTTAAGATAAAAGCCTAGACCGGTTTGGCTCAGTGGATAGAGTGTAGGCCTACAGACTGAAAGGTCCAGGGTTCGATTCCGGTCAAGGGCATGTACCTTGGTTGTGGGCACATCCCCGATAGGGGGTGTGCAAGAGGCAGCTGATCCATGATTCTCTCTCATTGATGTTTCTAACTCTCTATTCCTTTCTCTTCCTCTCTGTAAAAAATCAATAAATTATATATTTTTTAAAAAGATAATGACTGAAAACTACTTCAATTTTGTCCATAATAGTAAGTATAGGTAATGAAAGTATGTCCTTTTCATTATAGCCATAGCAATTTTGAAATGGTGGCATAGTCAAACTTTACCCATGTTTACCTATAATAACTTCACAATTGTTCTTTTCTTTCTTTCTTTATCAGTGCTCCTGAAAACAATTTTCATAATGTATAGTTTTAAAATATTATGTGGAAAGTGTTCTGATATACAAGAATGCTGGCAGCAGCAACATTTTTAGTGCTGATTCAATTTTATTTTTAAATTAAGGGTTGTTCTTCCTTCAAATTATTGGTGTTGAGACAGTAATGATAATGTTGATTTTCATGCTCCATTGAATCTTGCCACATACTGGGCATAGCACCAAACATTCAGATGAAACACACTTTCTCAGTAACTTTTACAACAAAACTGTAGTTCAAGTTCTAGTCTTTTGTGGGGAAGAAAGTGGGTGAGCCGAAACCGGTTTGGCTCAGTGGATAGAGCGTCGGTCTGCGGACTGAAAGGTCCTGAGTTCGATTCCAGTCAAGGGCATGTATCTTGGTTGCAGGCACGTCCCCAGTAGGGGGTGTGCAAGAGGCAGCTGATCGATGATTCTCTCTCATTGATGTTTCTAACTCACTATCCCTCTCTCTTCCTCTCTGTAAAAAATCAATAAAATGTATATTTTTTAAAAGAAAGCGAGTGAATAGAAGGGGTCAAATTGGAATTAAGGATAAAATAGCAAAGTCTAAAAGCAAAATGATTTTTAAATTGAATGATTTTTTTATTAGCTTCAAATCATTGATATTAAATGAATAATACTACTCCCATGGCATTAAATACACACTTTAAATTATTATTGTTTCTGACACGTAGCAAAATGAGAGATCACATCCCACCAAAGAAAGAGATTTCTAGATATAGGTTATGATATATGTATTAAAAGAAGGATGAGGAAAATATGTTATATATCATGCTGATATAACAAATTACCACAAAGTAATCAGAATCTTTAAAATACTGGCAGAGATCAAAATGTCTCTATGGCAAACTGAGAGGATGCTTTTGCAAGTATTCACAAGAAAATTGATGGTATGTTTGTTTTAAAATGCTTAACACAGAGAACATGGAATAACCAATGTTGACTAAATGCCCCTAAAAACACTCTTGTAAGCAGAACTGAGTGACTCATTCCCTGAGTATTCAAGGAAACCCAAGATTTTTATCATCTTGTGTCACCATTTGAAAAGTAGGCGATTACCTTACAGGGCAACACGGATCTTCATAAATCGGGTTGAAAAGAGTAATTAGCAATATGCTTAATATTAAGAACAGAGGAAGAGGAGGCAGGGAAGAAATGTCAGGAAGCACTCTTTGGGGGAAATTCTAAAGTAACGGAACAGAAAGAACTAAAATAATACTTGTACAGAAAAAAAAAATCTAAGAGAACCAAGAAACTACTCAATCAGCACTAATGCTGAAAGCCACAGGAATAAAGAACGTAGGTGACCCCAATACAAGACTGTTCTTGGTACTTTCTATTTCCTATTAATGAGCTATTCATATTTTTTTTAAGTTTTTAAATTCACAGACAGTATTCAGGGGTTCCATGGACTAAATGCTCATACCCCTCTCCCCACCTTCCCCCATTCACATACTGAAATCCTAACCCCAATAAAGTAGCATGAGGAAGTGAGGCTTTTGGGGGTGATTAGTTCATGAGGGTGAAGCCCTCGGGGAGCTTAGTGTCCTTATAAGAAAAGACATGGGCACCTAAGAGCCTGCTTTCTCTGCCCCAGTTCCTCTTTTTCTTGAAAATGCCACGTTGAGTGGGATCTAGATGTAGCGTATTATTATAGGAATGTCGAGCCACTAAATCACCAGATAAAGTCTTACCGAATACACGTTATAAAGCACTTATTCTCCATTGACTTTTAGTGAACAAACTGAACATATAAGAGCGCACTTCAAAAAGCCGTATTTCTGCAGATGGTATTTGTAAATTTCAAAATGGCAGCTAACATGGGAACTCCCTGAGAGGCCTCGCTTTCTGCTGAGACTCTGCAGCCAAACTGCCTGGTTTATTGGCTCCTTCACCTACTACTCAGTAGGCCCATCTTTTGAGCCCCTTTTATGAGCAAGAAGCATTCTAAGTGTTGTCCATCAATTAACTGATTTTGAGAAACGAGGCAGTCAAGGCACGGGACGGTGAAATAATTTGCCCAAGGACACCCAGCTAAGTAAATACAGAGCTGGCATTCCAATCCAGACCACTTGATTCTGAGCCCAAACTTGGTTTAAAGTCCACATTTAACATTTCCTTTGAGTACTTTTGCTGCGATCATGATTTAGAAACTGACAACTATATGTAGGGGATGTAATATTCTTTAACCTGGGAGAGGTCTGCTGGAAGGCCACAGCTCTCTCTGTAATGGGGATATTTCTACCCTGGACCCTTACAACTATTAGGAAAATACCTTGCTGGAAAAAAAATTGCTACCATTTGGTACTAAAATAAGCTGTTGACTCTCATCTCAACAGATGCTCAAAACTGCATGGCCACATTGTACTGGTCTCATTAATGATCTGTCACAATGAACAAATCTGTTCTTCTCTCGTGAAATCCGTATGTGCATCTCACTCCCACGCCCCTTGATGTGAGGCACTAACTTGTACTTACCTGATGGGATCTCTTCATCCCCTTTATTCCAAACACCAGGAGTGTGTACATAGAATTTGCACACGTGAGATCCTCCTTCCCACCTAAAACAAGTGAATACCTCTTCCCCCTCCTGTCTAAGCCCATCCTCCACTAGCAGGCTGGATCCCTGTGCCAACCTGAATATTCATTATGCCTTTTCCACCTTGTACTCTTCAGCATGCTCAAGTCCCAATAATCTCACTTATCACTTTCTTTTCCCCCCTTCACCCTTAAGAGTCAAACTTCTTGAAAGTGTTGCCTGTGTTTCTTATCTCCATTTTCACCTTAGTTTCCACCCCGTAACATTGCATGGAAACAGCATGCACCAAAGCCGTCAATGATCTATAAACGGCTAAACTAGGTCCTGTCTTCCTCGATATGTCAAAGGCTTTTCACACTCCCTACTTCTACGACACAAATTTCAGTCTCCGGCAGAGAGCTGTCCTTGACTTCCACATCAATATACCCCGCTGCTTACTTGCTACCCCTGCTGATCTCTCAAAAGCACATCACACTAGACTCGTGCCTCCTCCAAACCCATCCCACTGCCATGTCCTTTGTATCAGATCTCATGGGAGGTCTGGTAATCAAATAGACAGGAGACAGGTGAACAAGAGAAAATAACCAAATTTAATACGTACACATGTATTGGAGCTTCTCCTACACGAGAGAGTCAGAAACCCCACGTGCCTGAGAAATTCAGAAAGGGAAAGTGGGAGATAAGAGACATCCTGAGCTAGGGATGTCTAAAAAAAAATAATAATGGAAAAAATACCCTGGTTTACCTTGAAGCTTCACAAGGTCATTTCAGGGAGGGCATATGTTCTGTAACTAGTAGTCTTTCCCTGCCAAACAGGTAGTTCAAAAAAGGTTATGTCCACCAATCTCTTATTATGTGCAAGGCCTCTAATTTAAGTTCTTCTAGGTCGTTATGGGAGGGGTAGAAGTTTCTCTTAAGCCGATAGCTAAAGTTGCCTTTAGCTCAAAACAATCTACATAGCACAAAAGCCTATCTTGGGGTAACTCATTCTGAACCCCCACAATTAATACAGGTTGGCAGGTTATTAATCCATGAGTCCCTCAGCCCTTCCTGATTTTCCATCACTGTTGATTTTCTGTCTAGTCCTTCCACATACAGTGTGAGTGCTGTAGATTAGGAAACATCCCAGCAGGGTATGGGACATCACCCTGTAATCAACTACGTTTATACTTCTGCAGTGAAATAGTAATTAATATGTCACTAGATGGGATAAATAATAACTATAAATAACTTTGTGTTAGTTCATTTCAGGCTTTGCTGTCATTTAATTCCATCAGGGCAGATTTTCCATCCAGTGTGCTATAATCAGAGAGTTCCATTATCAGAGGTGAATTTCAAAGTTGTGGCTAAGCAGCTGTCAATCTGCGGCACCTTTAAGAAGAGTAAGGTGGATGGTGGTGCAGAGCACGGCCTTTGGAGCCAGCCTGTCTGGGTTCAGTCCCACATGCACTGCTAACGAGATCCCTGGTGGTAAATTAACCTCTCTGCGCCTTAGTTTCCTCATCTATAAAATGAAGAACAAAATAACCCTCCTCATAGGATTGCTGTGGGGATTAAATAATCTAATGCATGTCAAGTGCTTAAAACACTGTCAGAAAGTAAGCACTCAATAAATATCAGTCTCCAGAAAGTCATTATTGTTCTTTATAATAAAAGTATTTATGCAAATCTGGAATGTAGTCCAGAAGGACATCCGGTCTAATTAGCATATTACACTTTCATTATTATAGATTTGTATCTCTGAATTTTCATGTCTTCTGCACAGTTTCTGTGTGAGTCCTGAGGTTTCATTTTGTTATTGGGATATAACTGACATTTAACATTATTTGAGTTTTAGGTTATTCGATATTTATATATGGTGTGAAATAATGAGCACAATCACTAAGCCAAGAAACAGGTTTCTTGATATTTAAAAGTTCTTATTAAATAAATAATAGAAAACTTGTATGTTTTATACACTTGTATGTGTGTATATATGTACATATATAAAACATCTGTGTATGTGGCCCATATTATTTATCACACATACCTCACTAGAATGAGCTTGCCTTAGAGCCCTGACATGTTCAGAAGGAGCAGCCAGCATGGTGTCGGCGCAAACACAGAGGTAGAATCAGGGGATGGCAGCAGGGATAACAGCAGGGACCATCAGTCCGTTATGATCCTTGCAGCAGCAGACCTCAACAGTACATTTCCATAGCAACCCTCGTCCACCTTTATACCTGACAGATCTACTACTCCATGAAGGTTTTGAGAACAGCTTCCCACAATTCCTGAGGAGACACTTACAAGAGGAAGATTAGCCTTGGCCAGTTTTGCCCAATGGATAGAGGGTTATAGGTCCAATTCCTGGTCAAGGGCACGTATCTCGGTTGCAGGCTCCATCCCTGACCCAGGTTGAGGTTGCAAACGGGAGTCAACCAATGGATATATCTCGCTCACATTGATACTTCTCACTCTCTCCCCTTTCCTCTCCCCTCCATTCTCTCTAAAAATTAAAAATTAAAAAAAAATCAATGGAAAAAATACCCTGGTTTATCTCCAGTTGAGGCTCAAACAGGAGATGACCTATCAATGTTTCTCTCTCACATCAATGTTTCATGGATATTTGTCTCTCTCTCTCTCTTATTTCAACCCCCTACAATCAATAAAAACATATCCTTGGGTGAGAATTTTTTTTTTTCAAAAAGAGGAAGATTGGTAGAATGAACTAGAACTTCATCACTGTAATTCCCAACAGGGCCACAACTGGTACTCAGTGTCAGCCTCCTCCACTTTTCATTCTAAATTCCTTGTTCCTTCATCTATTCTCTCGGGAGGGACAATGACCTATCAGGGGGGCTTGCATGGTAGTATGACCCAAAACTTCCTTCCTGACGGGGTGACCCTCAGCGTTCATACTCTTCTAGATCACGCTGTGACATCTTGTCCACTCATGCATGATTCCAGTGTGCCACAGGAGTACCAGCAAGCACCCAAGGATCACCTGAGCACCACACACACGTACTTCTTCCTGCCCCATTGTGTGAAAGTTCCCTCTATCTTTTGGCTCATCCGAGCTACTAATCTCAGCCATGATGATGATTCCTACCTTCGTTCTGGTCCCTTGGCATGGAATCCCAAGTGCTCTCACAGCACATGTAAACCTCCTGTGCCCCTGGTATGAGTAGATCCCCTTTGAGGACCAAGTCCTCTAACCCTGTAGCGTCTGCAGTTGGAGGAAAGGAAGCACAATGTCCCCCTCACTGGGCCATTGGGAATGGCATGTAGGGCCACTCCTGTTTCCATTCCTTTGTTCCAGGACCAATTATTTATGGGTTTTGCTTTTGTTTTTTTGCTAATCCTCAGTCAAGGATATTTTTCCCATTGATTTTTTAGAAAGTGCAAGGGAGGGAGAAAAGGAGGGAGAGGGGGAGAGAGGTGAGAGAGACACATTGATAGGTTGCCTCCTGCACATGGCCCAGTCAAGGCCAGAAATCAAACCTGCAACCCAGGTACGTGCCCTTGACTGACCCAAGACCCTTCAGTATTGGGACAATGCCCTAACCACTGTTCAGTGACCAGGGGCAGGCCCATGTATTCTCACTGTGGACACAGCATCATATGGAAGTCTCCGGTTTGATCCACGGATTGTTTCCTGAAAAAAACTGCTGCTCGTTCTTTCAGAGTTACTTCTGAAACTGTGCCTTTGGAAGAGTGCTTCAGCGTTCTGTGATGACAGCTGCTTCAGCATGGCAATGTGTGACACAATCTGTGTACCCCATGGACCCACTCCTCCACTTCTCCGTCAGGAAGGGGTCCCTGGTCAGACATAATTTGAGTGGAATTCAATGCCTATGGATCGTTTCATAGCCCTGAGATGGTATCTATCCCTATAAAGGCAAACTGCAAGCCATTCCAGCACAGAGGGTCTTAACGCAGTTCGTTGATTGCCACCAAGTAACCTCTTGGTCTCCTTTTAGAATCATGTCATATTGAGAGCTCAGCGCTGGCTCTCAATTCTTCTAAGATTTTACAGCCAACTGAGTGGGAAGTTAGTCTCATCCCTGTGGTCTCTGCCAGGGAGTACCACCAAGTTCATGAATTCCTGCTTGTCTTATCTTGCATTCCAGCCCCTTGCTAGAGCACCCTGGGAATGTAATCCCTGGCAGACTCCTAGGACTCCTGTCCGGTACCTTATAACTAATTCTTATGGTGCATTCACTGCGTAGTCTTCCCCTTACCCATCCCAGCAGCTGTGATTTGCTGGGATTTAACCTTAAATATCCTGGAAGCCAGGAAAGGAACTAGAAACACTTCCTGAGGGGGACGCCTTTTGTCTTATACCTGAGGCCTTCTAGAAGAAGGTGAACTGACTTTTCAATCTCTAAGGATTTCAGAGGATCTCAAGAGCTAGCTTCCTTAGAATATCAACCCACATGTCCCAGTCCACGTGTCAGGGTTCCAGGTTTCTAATCCAGTATGCCGAGTGCCTTAAATGATGAGCATTCAAATGTCTCTGGAGCTCTGTGACTATCAAATCTTGATTTTGTTGTACATCTGTCTCTGCTCTTCTACTCAGAAGATTACAGGCTCTTTTTAAGCTACCAAAGAGGCCCCCTGATTCCCACACTTAGCTTCTAACAGCTTTCAGATTCTCATTACCCCTCTGCAGATGGCAGTACATGTTAGTTTAGCACTAACAAGCCAAGGCTGTCATCATTATAAACATTGCTCTCCCCAATATCTCCCAAACTTCTGCAAGGGCATTTCCATGCACTGGCGTGTTTATCAGGTTACCACTGGCAGAATAGTTAGCTATCAAGCCACCAAATTTTGCCAGGGGATGATCTTCTCCAGGTGGCATCTTCTTTACCCACTAAGTGCTTAGTGAGCTAGTTCCACATTGTCATCCCACCACCCATGTTCTTCTACCACACCAAGGAGCACATACTAAGATATGATTACTCTACATGCAAAAGACTTACTGGGAGAGAAAGCAGGAGAAGGAAGAATGGGCCTTCATACCATGACTCATATGGAAAGAGGTCGGGAGTCAAGACTATTGGGCAGAAGGAGCCAAGGATAGCAACACAGTTTAATGAAAGGTTGAGCCAAGCCAACAGGGAGCCCTTGATAAAAAAAAAAATTTAAAAAAAATGGGAGGAGCCTAGCATCTTGAAAGAATGGGTTTGCTTTAATATCGTGGTCATGCTCAGCCACAAGCAGTGTGGTCTTAGCATACAGGCAGTGCTGGCCCACTGAGGCAGCAGATGAAGTCTGCTGATGACATCAGTGATGCTCCCTGCAGCTGGAGATCTAAGCAGTAAATTTTCACGACTGCCACATCTGTAATTCTACTCTATAATCCATTACAAAATTTTAATATTCCAGTTTTAAAAAAAAATAGGTAACCTCGTCTATTTAATTAAATCCTTATTTTAAGAGCAGCCTCTGGGTCATTCGGCTTAAAGCACAAACTCACATCTCTCCATCAGAACAAAACATCTGTGTCTCATGGCAATAATTTCTCCGCTCCTCTGAATACATTTTATCATGATTATGTTTTGAATTATGGAAATTGAACACAGTTTAACTGTAGGATAAGTGGATATTTATGATACATGTTAGGATTCAGGATATGTTATTATTTAAAAAAAAAAAAAAAAAAAAAGCTCTCTAAAATAAAAAGGTACTGCTGAAACCGGTTTGGCTCAGTGGTAGAGCGTTGGTCTGCGGACTGAAAGGTCCCGGGTTCGATTCCGGTCAAGGGCATTCGATTCCAGTACAGGGTGTGCAGGAGGTGGCTGGTCAATGTTTCTCTCTCATCGACGTTTCTAGCTCTCTATCTCTTTCCTTTCCTCTCTGTAAAATATCAATAAAATATATATTAAAAAATTAAAATAAAATAAGATAAAATAAAAAGGTACTGGTTTTGTAACAACAGTGGAAGTCTGCGAGCTCCACTGAGGGCTCTTTCTGAGGGTCCTCCACCAAGCCCAGAGCCGTGTTGATCACTGACCGTGGACATTGCTGCAGAACTAAACTGAACTGAAAGTTGTATCTGAATTTTGAGTGGATGTGTTACTAGATTTTCCTTATATTCCCAAGTCCTTTCATTCTCAGGAGCAGCGTATACCACATTTAAATGGCATATGAAGCACTATTTATAACATCTGTTGTTTTTCCTATTAATGCTTTTTAAACTGGCTTCTGTTTCTAGATTGACAACCTCCATTACAGCTCAGGTTTTGGGGGGACTTAAATATAAAAAGGAACTCTGGTGGATAATTAGCATACTATACCACCTCCAAGAAAAAGTTATATTTTTGACACACGCTTCTAAATACAGGCTGCATGGTTAGTATTTATTTTATGCTGAACTTAAAATTAGTGCATGTGATGGGAAGCACAGCAATGAAAGGAGACAGAGAGACAGATATAGATAGATAGATATAGGTATAGATATAAATTTGTTGTTCCACCTCTTGTTCCACCTGTTTGTTCATTCATTGTTTGTCTCCTCCACCTTGCCCTGACCGGGGATCAAGCCTGCAACTTTTGCTTATTGGGTGGATGCTCCAACCAACTGAGCCACCCAGCCAAGGCTTACTATCCTGAATTTTTTTTTAAGTTATGCTTATTGTTGAAAGTATTACAGATGTCCCCTTTTTCCTCCTCATCGATCCTGTCCTTCCCACTACCCTTTCCACAGGCCTTCACTGCGCTATAGTCTGTGTGCAAGGACAGGAAGAAAAAAAAAGATATTTTTCTTTGCAGTGGCTTTCCACCATTTATGAGAAGCACCTGGTAATTAAACCGCAGAATGGTTAGCCCCTCAGATTCAAACAGCCCTTCTGTTCAAACTGAGGGACGGGATAAGGTACTTTCAAGGCTATGTCCTTGCATAAATGCCCCTCCTCCCTGCTGGGACAATTAGTAGAAAGTTCCCTGCCTTTCTTCCCCTTCAAATGAGCCTCTTTTGAACTCTTCATAACATTAACTCTAAGGATATTTTACAGGCTTTGGAAAAATATTGATAAGACACCTCCCTGGGACATCTGCCCTGACTGTCTCCTGGAGAACTAACAAACCACAACCTCCTAATGTCTACTCATTGCCAGCTCAAAGCTCCACCTCCCTTCCAGCAACAGCAGTCAAAGTGTGAGAGGAGCAGGTAGCTGTTTATTTCTGGCCCTTTGTGCTGATTAGCAATGCACCTGCCCTTTCCCTGCAGGGAGAGTAAAAGACATTTTCTCTCCACATTCATTTCTTCTCTCAGCCGTGGTTCTTTCACAGCCCGTGTCACTGGCCAAAAAAAAAAAAAAATTAACATTGTGTCCATGGAGTATGCGTATATGCATATAAATTATTTGGTTAATCTCTTCGCCCTGCCATCTTCCCCAACCCTTCCCTCTGAGAATCCTCACTCCTGTTGCATACTCCCGTATCTCTGGATCTTACTTTGTCAGTTTATTTTGTACATTAGATTCCACATCCAAGTGAGATCATGTGAGCTTTGTCTTTCTCTGGCTTATTTCCCTTATGAAAGTGCTCCCCAGGTCCCTACATGTTGTCTCCAAGGGTAAGATGTCCTTCATTTTTACAGCTGCATAATATTACATGACGTAAATGTACCACAGCTGTTTTACTCACTTGTCTACTCATCGGCACTTCAGCTGTTTTCATATCTTAGCTATTGTAAATAATGCTTCTATGACATAGGAGTGCATATATTCTTTCTGATTGGTGTTCCAGGCTTCTTAGGATATATTCCTTGAAGTGGGATTACTGGATCCCAGAAATCAACCCAAACCATTATACTCAGTATTTATTTGGCAAAGGAGGCAAGAGCATACAATGGAATAAAGACAGTCTCTTTAATAATTATGTTGGGATAATGGGACAGGTACATGCAAAAAAAAATGAAACTAGGACACCAACTTATACCATACACAAGAATAAATTAAAAATAGGTAAAAGACTTCAATGTAACTCTTGAAACCATAAAAATCATAGAAGAAAATGTATGCAGCAAAATATCAGACACCTCACGTAGCAGTATTTTCATTGATATTTACACCTAGGGCAAGAGATTAAAAAAAAGGAAAAATAATCAAATGGGACCATATCAAAATAAAAGCTTGTGCCCAGCAAAAGAAACCGGCATCAAAATGAAAAGGAAACACACTGTATGGGAGGACATATTTGCCAATGATACATCTGATAAGATATCAATTTCCAAAATACATAAAGTACTCATACAACTCAACAAAAGGAAGACAAACAATCCAATTTAAAAATGGGCAAAGGACCTAAATAGACACTTTTCCAAAGAGGACATACAAATAGCCAAGAAATATATGAAAAAAAAAATGCTAAATGTCACTAATCATCAGAGAGATACAAATTAAAATGGCCATGAGGTACCACCCTATACCTGCCAGAATGGTTACCACGAATAAATCAACAAACAACAAGTGCTGGCGAGGATGCGGAGAAAAAGGAACCCTAGTGCACTGCTGGTGGGGATGCAGCCACTATGGAAAGGTGTGGAGTTTCCTCAAAAAAATTTAAAGTGGAACTGGCATTTGACCCAGTGATCCCACTGCTAGAAATACATCTTAATATTCTGATTTTAAAAGAATAATTTAAGAAGAAGAACCTTCTGTCAATCTCCATTGTCTCTGAGTCAAATGCAAAATGATTCCCTAAAAAGAACGGGTGACTTATCAATACTGGCGGAGACGGGACTTGAACTGTAATTCCATGAGCCCATTTCACTGATGAGGTATCAGCACCCAGAGCAGGCATGCAGACCACCTTGGTTATTAAAGGGCCAGGCCTATAGGAAAAGTTAGGCTTTTAAACTCTTAGACAAATGGTGTTTCCATGTTGCCTCGTGAGCCCTCCCTTTGCAAGTTACCTGACCTGCTGAATAAAGAATGCCATTTATTTTTTTAATCATTTCTGAATTTCAATAATACTTCAACCACCCTGACCTTTTCTAACTTACAGTTGAAATGCTATGTAAGTCTTTTACTTGCTGCAAACTGTGAAAAAAGCAATGTTATGGCTGAGACGGTTCTGATTTTTACCCTAAAATGCAAATCTCATCCAGGTTATTAATGTTGAAGGTGAAACATATAACTCAATCCCGTTACCCAGGTGTCCAGTTTTCTGCAGTGACCCGGGAGAGTCAGAAACCATTAGACTCCTGAGAAGACTCCGAAGAGCAACTCATACCATGTTCATTTGTCTTCCAAACACAAGCATCAATCTATTACCCTCTTAAAGGATTTCCTCTTGAATACAGCATTTTAACTTCGGTGAGAAAAAGCATCTGAAGCCCATTAGTAATTCTCTAACTTCTGAATGTGCAGTTTATTCCAAATGTAAAAATTTATCACTGTGGGAAAGCATTAGTTTTAATGAGAAAAGTCCCCAAGAGGAAAAATATTTTTTAGCAGTTCACTGATCACTTGGAATTCCCAGAGTCACTGTACGATACATAATTTTGACACCTTATGTGCAATTCTGAAATTTCTTAGGACCATAAAATGAAAAACTGTTCAGAGGGAGTGTTACAGTCTTTATATATTTGCTCCCTGCATTCTCTGTTTTATCCCAACTTGAACTTAATGCCACTTACTAAAACTAACCATGAAGATGAAGCAAACGATGATTTTTCACTAAGAAACTTATTTTGGTCCTCACCAGGGGATATTTTTTAAATTGATTTTAGAGAGTAAGAGGGGGGGGGGAAGAGAGAGAGAGAGAGAGAGAGAGAGAGAGAGAGAGAGAGAGAGAGATCAATGGGAGTGAACACCAGTGATTGAACCCACAACTTAGGTAGGTGCCCTGACCCGAAATCAAACCTGCAACCTTTGAGTGGACAGGATGATGTTCCAACCAACTGAGCAACCCCGTCAGGGATAATTTTTTCCTTATCATTTTTCTTATTAATAATTGATTAGGACCAAGATGAAGAGAATCAAAGGCAAGAGTCCCTCCACTGATGTGCATCTCCCATCCTAGAAGGCCATATCCTGAGAGGTCTTGGAAATCAGCTGTACATTTCTCCTCATTTAGACAGAAGGAGTCTGAATCAGATGTTCACAGACTTGAACTGACTTTCCTACCAAAGATGACAAAATCCTGGAGGAGCATTTAAGGATCAAAACAGCAGCCATGATCATCCCTGCTTTCCCTCTCCGAGGTAGTTTTAAAACTTACGATTTTTTTATCTGCTTCCATCTCCTTCCACAAATTAGATCTATCTCTGCTTATAAAAGATCTCAGCGAAGATGACAGTTTAGTCTTGTTGCATAAAATTATGATAATCGGACACATTTCCTTAGAACCCATTTTCAATGCCGAGCTGCGGTGCTCGCTCTGAAAATGAACTGTGAGCAGTTCCGACACATCCAGAAGTGCAAGCTGTGTTATTGCAGATATTTCAAATCAGGTTGGAACAAGAAATCAACTCACAAAATAAGATGCTTTCGAATTTTCCCAGAGAGACAGTCTATCAGAGCATTGCACTCAACGAGACCACTGCTATTTCTCTCCTGTGATGTTTAAGCATAAAACGATTATTAGAGATGGAAAAACTGCCCATCTTAGTCACTGTTTCTCCCATCTGAGTTGCCATTGAGAGTTATTCTTCTTGCTGGTGCCCAGGCAAACTTAAACCCTCACAGCCTTCGGACGCCTGTCATTTAGTCCCTGGCCAAAGAGTTTAGTGCACAGGAAACCAGTAACACTGAAGAGCAATCAACCCTATATCCAGCATCTCGTGTTTCACATTTGTACCACATACAATTAGTATTTGAGTCATACCTACATAATGGGAGAAAATATGATTATAAAGAAGACAGTTTCTCTGCCTTGAAAAGGGTCAAGTAAATAGAAATGCAAATATAGATGTAGGATGAGAAGAAAACTCCTGCACTAGAGGAGATGCTAATGGCAGCAAGAAGAGAGTGGGGGGCAGGGGGGGGGGGATGCAGAAATACTTCCTGAGAGAGCTAGCCAAGTCTGAAGACAATGTCTGAATTTTGAGGATAACAATGAGAAGAACTTTGCCATGTTAAGAAAGAAAGAAAAGAAATATCTTTCAAGCATAAGGTACTTAATTTAATGAATGGTTAAAATTCAGTTGCCTGATGCCGAGAGAGAGAGAGAGAGAGAGAGAGAGAGAGAGAGAGAGAGAGAATGACACCAGGGACAGAAATTATAGGTTAAGGCTATACTGAAGTATAGATTGAGAGGATCCAGCCCTATTTGAGTTATTTATTTTCCATCTAAGAGTAGTTTTCTATTTTTCCTATTTTGGGCCATTTCAGAAATGTTAAGCCAGGTTTCACGTGGGCATTAATTTCTACTTTATAATAAATATGTATAACATGAGGCACATTTATACATAATACACTGAATATTTTTGCATAATATCCTATTTCTTTTTTAAATTTTCTACTGTAAAGTGGTTTTTTTACAAGTTTATTGGGGTAAAATTGGCATACAATGAACTGCACATATTTATGTTTTCCAATTTGATAAATTTTTGTTTATGTGTATATCTGTGAAACTATTCTACTTTTATCAGAAGCTTTGTGATTTTAGGTTTTATATTTAGATTTATGATCCACCTGAAGTTACTTTTTAGGTATAGAACAAAACGTGAATCATGGATCTTTTTTAAATCCAAAACTTTCCTCCATTAAATTACCCTGGCACCTTCTTCAATCTTTTTGTGTAAGAACAGGCTTTTTAAATTTTTCTTCTTTATTTTAAATAGCTAAGCTTAAAGGGCAATGAATATTCTTCTGAATATAGACTTAGTGGCATCTTATAAGTGGCCTTGTTATTTTCATTACTCTCTATGGATTCTGTAATGAGCATTTTGATTTCCCTATTTGTCCTCACAGTTATTTTAATGACTTAAGAGAACATTTTTCCTTAATTTTAATTTTCAATTTGGTGTTGTCATTAAGTTTTGGTGGTCAAAGAATATAGCCTATATTGGCTATAGCTTTTGGCATTATTAGAGTTTTCTTTGAAGACATAATTTAGCCTATATGTATTTTTTTCTTGCATCATCCTATCTTCTTTATCACATTGAACTGTTTAACATTTTTTACAAAATTAATCTATTTCTGAAATTATCATTCTTGATATGTATGTCTTCAATCTCATTTTGTTATATTGTTTTTATTCACCACTATATCCCAATGGTTAGAGGAGTAACCACAATGAATATTTATGGGAGAAATATATATAAGCTACCATTCCACATTCAACCACTTGAATGGAAGCTATGATGTGCACTGACCACCAGGGGGCTGATGCTCTAACGGGTAGGTTAGCTTGTTGCCAGGGTCTGGCTGATTGGGACTGGGTGAGATGGGCTGGACAATCCTTAGAGCCCTCCTGTGGACCCCTTCTTGGCCCCGATCATGCACGTGAGGGGTCCCTTGGCCTGGCCTACGCCCTCTTGCAATCTGGGACCCTTTGGGGGATGTCAGAGAGCCAGTTTCCACCCAATACCCTCAGACCAGGCCGAGGGACCCCACCGGTGCATGATTCCATGCACCAGGCCTTTAGTAAATAAATATCAATATCATTTTAATTCTATAGACAATTCAAGGTAATGCAAGATTCTTATTTATTAAGTATTTCTTGTATTTAAACTATGTGTACAATTTGTGAGGTATATACATCATCAGAGGAAAGCAGGTAAGGAAGACAAAAAGAGAGGAAAGGAAGTATTTCTCTCCCAAGGTGCAGGCTGCCAAGCAAAAGTGCAACTGATTGGCTTAATTTTAAAGCTTTAATTCTTTCTTGTAGACATAATAGCAATGAGGAACCTAAAGCTCTGCCATTTCCAGCTAAGGGAAGGATGTTTAATAACCTCAACTCCTAGCTACAGAGATGAACTCATATTTACTGCACAATAAACGTAGGCACCAGAAGGAGTAAGGGTATCATGGGGTTATCTATTCCTTAGTCATGTGGAGCATGCAGAACCATACTAGCTGTTACAATCTCTTGCCATGACAGGCTCTGATTAGTTAGATTTCGGTTTGTCACGTAGAACGCATTGTAACATAAACCCATCCACCTCCCACCAAAGCTGAACTAATCTTCAAATATAATAATAATGTGGAGGAAAGTCTTCATTTTTTTCTGAGTCAGGATGTCCCAATTCTAGAGAATAAGGAGCTGGTTCCCCAAATATTAAGGAACTAATTTCAAATATCCTTCCACATTCTCCCTAAAAATTAAAAAAAAAATCAGCTAACCAGCTCAGGCTGTCATAAATTTCCTGGGATGGGGGTGGGGGAATGGCTGGCTACCTTTCCAGTAATAAGATGAAGAGGAAGAAAATGGCCTGAGAATTTCTGAGAATTTAGGAAGTGTCAGGCACTATTCTCAGTATTGCACATGAAATAATTCAGTTAATCCTCACAACGACTCTATGGAATTACCCCTTTTGACATGAAGGAAACCGTGGAGCAGAGATGCTAAGTGACTTGTCGAAGATCGAAGAAAGTGGCAGAGACAAAACTCAAACCAAACAGAGTGGCTCTGAAATCCCTGCTCATAACAATTACACGTACTCCTTCCCACTCTCCTGATGGATTACTGTCACTGAAGTAAAATAATAATAATAATTACATATATATATATATATATATATATATATATATATATTCCTTTCCTATTCTTCTACTTTTGAAGGAAAAGCAAAACTGGACAAATAAAGGGCTAAGGAAGAGTGAAAGAGGGCTTATTTCTATCTTATTCTTTGTGCAATTTTCACAAAAGCTCTAGCTAGCGACCTTGGGCTTATCTGAATAATCGTTTCAAAACTCATTTAACCTAAAAGTCTCATTCAATTATGTAAGGTGAGGAAATAAGTTAAGTAAACATTATAAACCCTGTTTTACAGATAAATAAAGTATGTGTGTGTGTGTGTGTGTGTGTGTGTGTATATATATAATCCACAATCTATTTTTTTAAACAGCCATCCCTCCATAAAATAGCCTTCAGTTGTGTGTCTGTACAAAGAACAAGGAGAGGTAAAGAAACATTTTACGTATTCGCTGGAGTTTGATTCCAAACTGATTTAGTTCCCTTAATGTATTAAGGGAAATGCTTTTGCCAAAGTTGGAGGTAGACCCACTGCTGGAGACTCGATCAGGTTAAACATCCTCCATCCTTTTACCCCTCAAAATTCACACCCAAATCTTAGATCTTCTCGTTTGATGGCAAAGCACATTAGACTCCCATCAGATGCTGCTGTCGCTCTTATGTATCAACTGTGACGAATGAAATGGGAAGTGCCATCTTTCAATATTTTAGTTATACATATCTTCATGTTATACCAGAACCTCCAAAAATGTGCCAAGATCCACTACTTCTATTAAGTTTATCCCAAGATCCTTGTACTAAGTTGGTCCTTCGTTTCATATTCTAATTCTCTGCTAGATTAAGGCTCAGCTAAATTGCCCAACCAGTTTAGCAGATACAATACAATGTGAAACAGATGACAGAATGGCCCACATAGCAGGATGCTCATCAAACAAAGTGCCCCAAATTTCATTCATCGCTGCAAAATTTAACCATGCTCATCTTTATTCAGACAGGAAATAAGATCCAACTGTGGATCTTCTTTGTCTGTAATTTCAAAGTATTCAGGAGAATCATCCTTAATTTTCTCAAATAAACTCCAGAAAATCACATCTCAATAACAAATGTTCAATACCATTTTCCACATCATGATGGTTTTTGCAAACTCTAATCACATCACAGCAACCCGTCCACTTAGGAGTTATTACCCTTATTTTTTGAATAAAGAAATTGAGAAGCAGAAGAATTCAAATTACTTATAAAGCCACACAATTAATTTAGTCTCACCCCCAAATCTTCATTGTTTGCCTTTCATAATATCCCATTTGAGCAACATAATATCTCCCTTAATTTGCTCAGAGTAATTTCTCTCTTTTTCTCCACTATTGAGTCAATGAATTTAAAAGTATATTGTGCTTCCTATCTTTTGTAAATGGAAGGACAGCCTCTCACCTTAGTTGTATCAATTAGAAACACTTCAACAAATCAATAGAAATGAAATTAAATGTAGGGTTTTTTTTTTCATAGCAAATATAGAAAGTTTAATAATGTTCTAAATTTTGAAAATGCTCCGTAAGAAGATTTATGAAGTTTATTAATTTTGATTCTGCCTGATCTGTGATCATTTCAGGTATTACTCCAACTAGTATTCTAACATTTCCCGCTTCATCAACTATGGAGACTACTTTGATATTAGGAAATTAATTCATTTTTAAAAGTCAGTTTAGTTTAGTTTTTATGCATGCCTATATATTTTTAATATATTTTTTATAGTTTCTCACATCTCCCCTTTAGCAACCATCAGTTTGTTCTTTCTATCTATAGGTCTGTTTCTGTTTTGTCTTGTTTGTTCATTTAGTTTGGATTTTTAGATCCCACATATAGGTGAAATCATACTGTATTTGTCTTTATCTAACTAATTTCACTTAGTATAATATCCTATTGGTTCATCTATGTTGTCACAATGGAAAGCTTTCATTCTTTTTTTTAAAATTTATTAAGATATTATTTGTGTGCATAGTTTACCATTGCCTCCCCCCCCCCCACCTCCCATTCATGCCCTCCCTCCCCAGAGTTCTGTGTTCATTGGTAGTACTTATATGCATGCATACCAGTCCTTAGGTTTTTCACCAGGTCTCCTTCCCCTCCCCGCTGTCATTTGGCAATCTGCTTGTTTTATGGTGACTATCTCATGACCACATGAATAGAATCCACTCCTCATTTTACAGTCTGCTTGTTTTATGGTTACTATCTCAGGACCACACAAATAGAATCTGCTCCTCCTCTGGTTCACACCGCCCCTCCCCCCAGGTCCCACTGCTTCCCCGGGGCACACGGCTCACCCGGGACACCTGTCCCAGAAAGCTTTCATTCTTATTGTTGAGTAATACCCCATCTTCTTTATTCATTCCTCTATTAATGACCACAGAGGCTGCTTCAAGATGTTTAACTTACTTTAAAAAACTAATCACAAATTCCCATTTTCTCCTGACTCAATTTATGACTCATTTTTTGGCTTCATGTAGGGTTTTTCCATAAAATATATTTCCTTATATATTTCTAGGGCTATGAATATTTCTCTCAGTGACACCTAGTCACTGAACAGTAGACTTTCAGTCTTGATAGATCATCAGTCTTCCAATGTAAGAGTGCTCCAACTCTGGATTTATCTTTAGTGTCAAATCATAATGGCTTCATGTGTGTGGAGTTCTTATTTCAACAACACTGGTGGCATTGCTGTTAGACTTATCATCTCATGCCATCTAACTCAACCTGAACATTTATTCTCTAGTCACAGACAAAATGTTTCAAATCAAAATAAGATAATATCTTTGTTCTCTACCTAACTAACAACTTCTGCCTCAGTAACACAAAGATTTACCCTTTATGGCCTCTAATGCATCTTGCAGAAATAAAATACTGGTATATAGGAAGCACTTTCTGCCTTTATGAAGTATTATCTAGCCTGCAAATGACTTAAATGTAATGTTTCCCTTAGGAACTGAAAGAGAATTGGGGAGTTTCCAAAATCACACTTAGTTTGAGAGGTTCAAATCCACTCTCTTAAATGAAGATTTTGGACATGGGTTTCCTTAATTGAATGTCTATATCCAGAACATATTAGAGAGGGATTAAAATTTGATGACATAATATCATACTCTCTAAGAAGAAACTTCTAATTAGAAATCACCCTACAGTAAGAATGGAGCTTAATTAATTTTGAATCCTGCTCATTTTACAATGTTTCAGGATGGAACTGCTTTTCTCCAATCAGTTCACAGAATCCCCTTTATCTTAAATTTGATTAAGCCAGTTTTTAAAAATATGTATTTTTAAAAGGTGACCCCGTATGCATAGTTAATTTTAATACTTTCTAATGCTCTTCTTATTCACTCCAAAGCTAGCAATAAAAGTAGAGTGATTCTAACTTCTTTATGAAGGTTTATGTAAAATCCTATATAATCAAAGGCTAATATGCAAATCAATCAAATGGAGGAACGACTGGTCGATATGACCTGCACTGACCACCAGGGGGCAGATGCTCAGTGCAGGAGCTCCCTCCTGGTGGTCAGTGTGCTTCCACAGGGGAAGCACTGCTGAGCCACAAGCCGGGCTGAAGGCTTGCTAGTGCAGTGGCCCACCTTCATGGCAGCATTCAGGATATCCGACTGCCAGCTTAGGCCCAAAGGCAGTCAGACATCCCCCAAGAGCATAGCCTGGGCTGAAGGCACTTTCCTCCTCCCCCTTCCCGCTCCCCCCACTCCCTCCCCACCTCCTGAGTGCACTTATGTTGTGTACCAGGACTCCAGTAGAGTATAATTTAACATATAATATCTAAGAAAATTAAACTTTAATAGTGTTATAACAGCTATGATTAGATTTACATAGGTTCAGTGTAATAAATTTTATTTTTAACTGAACCAATAAAACTTATTAGCTCTGAAGAGGTTGTCCCAGTAACTATGACAGAAAGAGAGGAAATTAATCTCCCCAGCTTTAGAGTGGGAGGAATATATTGTCCTTGGAAATTGTCCATCTCCTTCCTGCTATTCATTTAATTACCTACTTTCTTTTACTTTTTATTTTTCTTTTATAATATTCACATCTTTCCCTCACATACATTATCTTCTCCCCTTTGTGGTTCTTGATCTTTCCATAATCTGCAGGTTTAGAAAATGTGGGCTTCAGCGTGCTTAATGATTTCAGGTGGAGGTTTTCTTGTTAGGTTACATAGAGGTACACGTCGGAGTGTTCAAGACAGATGGCAAAAATCATGCGAACACTCCATGTGGCCAGCCCTGCATCCACCAATTTTCAGCTGAGGAGGCTAGTAGCTCAAGCAGCTGCAATGATTGGGAGAAGAGGAAATAAACATGGAGGGGACTAGAAACGTTCACGCCTTAAAAATGTGGCTTTGTTTTCTCTGACACCAAAATATCCTCAATCTGAAAGTTCTTCAGATGGTTGTGGTATGAAGCACTCCTACAGAGAAGCAACTATTTTCCAAATATGCATAGCTTATTTCTTCAGAATAGGAATTTTAAACTGTGAGCTATGGACCTATACAGCCATTTTAATGTTTTATATTGCCAGTAAAAAACTAAAAAACAAAACAAACAATAACAACAAAAATCTACCTCTCAGATAGAATTGCTTCATAGATTCACTCCAAAAAAGGGATAAATTCAAAACTAATATTACCCACAGATCTCCCCTTTTAGCTGTTCTTACCGTCAATTAAAAAATTTCCTATGTGGTTAGGTCTATATTTCTGCCCCTTAAAACAAACTTCCCGTCAAAACCAGTTTGACTCAGTGGATAGAGCGTTGGCCTGTGGACTGAAAGGTCCCGGGTTCGATTCCGGTCAAGGTCATGTACCTTGGTTGCGGGCACATCCCCAGTGGGGAGTGTGCAAGAGGCAGCTAGTTGATGTTTCTCTCTCATCAACGTTTCTAACTATCTATCCCTCTCAATTCCTCTCCGTGTAAAATCAATAAAATATATATATTTTTAAAAACCTTCCCATTGTCTGAGAGAGTTACCAAGTTTCTCTTTATCCTTGGGAATCCTGTTCCATCTGTGAAGTCCTGACTATAAGCCAGGCCTCTCCAGTAAGGTGCCTGCTCCAGTTCCCAGACTCTTTCCAAAGGCAGGCATGAAGCAAGAATCACTCACTCCAACCATGAGTCAGGTGACTGCCGCCTCCATCTCAGAGTGAAAGTAGACTATATATTCAAGTACACAAATGTAAGAACATCTCATTGTAATTCACCAAGTTTATACACAGACATTACAAGCATACATTTCCACAGACATGCACGCACATACACATATGCACACATGTACTTTCTCACTATTGATGTAAGAATGTAATACACTTGAGAGGATGACATTATTCCCTCCTATGGACAGAATGTGTGTGTTCCCTCAAAATTCATCTGTTGATACCTAATGGCCAGTATGGTGTTTGGAGGTGGGACCTTTGGGATGTTATTAGGTCATGAAGCTGAATCCCTCATAAACGGGGTTAATGCCCTTTTAAAGGAAGCCCTAGAGGAGAGATCCTTCACATTTTCTCCCACGTGAGGACAAAGTGAAAAGATCATCCAGTCATCTGTGACCCAAAAGCAGTCTGGCATCAGACACTGAATCTAACAATACCTTCATCTTGGACTTTTCAGCCTCTGAAACTCTGAAAGATTTGTGCTTGTTGTTCCTAAGTCACTCGCTGTATGATATTTTGTTATAGCATCCTGAGTGCATTAAGACACAAGGTATGAGAAACAAACATTAGAAGAGACTTAGAAAGCTAAAGTGATCAAATGAATGCCAAACTGTGGCAAGGTAATGAGCAACAAAGGGAAACTGTGAAGTAATGAATGTATATTGTTTCAATCTCCTAAATGTGAGGCAATTGATTACATAGCAAGAGAAAAGTTATACATACACATATGTACATAAACTTATTCTGAGTTGTTTTACAAGAAACGTCCTAATTCTAAACTTCTTAATTTTAAAGGTCTCCCTGCCTACCATATTAAGTATATTTGTAAAAACCCATATCAGATGTTAAGAATAGTTTTGCTGTAAAAGTTTCAGAAAGGATTTCCATCATTTTGTCTATTTTGAAAGAAATATTTTTTTCTTATTATTTTTTCCCTTGTGACCTCTATTCTAATATATAACCACTGAGTTAAGTTGCAGCTAACCAAGTAATATAATGTTATGTTTTGTGGATATCTTATTAGGTAAATTACTTTTTCTTGGAAGGGTATGGGTTTTTTTCTTATTCTTGAACTAGAAAGTCATTTTTTCAGGTTGCAAATATATTCCATAGATCTTTCCAAAGTTAAAAGGGCTAAGAATTGCTCCTCTGTTACATAATGGGTAAAATGACCCTGAACAAAACAAATTATTAAAAACAATAATAAAAGCCAAAGTTGTGCCGAAACCGGTTTGGCTCAGTGGATAGAGCGTCGGTCTGCGGACTGAAAGGTCCGGGGTTCGATTCCAGTCAAGGGCATGTACATTGGTTGCGGGCACATACCCGGTAGGGGGTGTGAAAGAGGCAGCTGGTCAATGTTTCTCTCTCATCGACGTTTCTAGCTCTCTATCTCTCTCCCTTCCTCTCTGTAAAATATCAATAAAATATATATTTTTTAAAAAGCCAAAGTTGTAAAATTCGCTTCTACTTCTACTTCACCAAGGGTCTGATGAAACTTTGAGCCACTTTGGATGAGGAGAAAAGGTCCCCGCTGGTTCTCTTTTTATCATCTTTTCCCCGTGGTCTTATTTGGCTTCTTCAGCTGATGCTACTTTATGTTCTACCTCAATTCTCATTGCATGCACGTCTGTACAGAATGATCACACAATTGCAAAGGCATTTCATTTTTCCTGAATAAAATGCTCAAAATCGTCACTGCAACATGTTTATAGCTCTAGCTGCTCCCAGTCCTATCAGTTGCTACGCAGATCTGTCTAAAAACCAAAGCGATGGAGATCTTGACTCCATTAATTCTCTTTAAAACAACTGTCTTCGCTACCAATTTTTCTGGAAATTAGTTCTTTAACTGGATTGCATCATCCAGGCTTTCTGAATACTGCTTTTCTCTCCTCCAAGAAACCTGCTCTGTGGCAGTAAGAGGATTTTTATGTGGCTTTGTTAGGGAGGAAAAAGCCTTCCAAGAGAAAGAACCTCACCCTCAATATGCCTACTCCGCTCAATAGGAACCCAGTTTGGAAGTTATTAACTCCACGTTTTCCTTGTGATATCAAACATTCTAGTCCCACTACCCCAGCCAGGGTCTAGCTATTAAACCATTTTTTTTTATCAACTTTGTGCATCCTACATTTTCTCAACCTTGTCTATAAAATTGGAAAGAGCCAGACCTCTTAAGGGGAGTTAGCATATACCCAAAGGAAAGGAGACTAAACAGAACCTTTCAATTCAAACAGATCTAAATGGAAAGATGTGGCAGCGGATAATGCCACTTGAAGGTCATGAGCAAAAAGAGCACAGCAAAGGCATTTAAAGTGCAACGTGACGGAATGAAGCGGGCAGAGGATTGCTAGACAGTCTTTGCTACAAAGGTGGCTGGATGTGTTTTTCCGTATGTCATTAGGAGGTGTGCACTTCTCTTGGGTAATATACCGAGTCACTTAGGAAGACAGACCTTGATATCATTCATGTAAAAAAAAAAGAGAGAGAGAGAGAGAGAGAGAGAGAGAGAGAGAGAGAGAGAGAGAGAGAGAGAGAGGTGTAAATAAAAGATTTATTCCATAAAATTTTCAAGCAAAAGTATAAATAATAGAGTTTTATTAATATATTTATTTTTTTGTTAATCCTCACCCAAAGATATTTTTTTCTATCGCTTTTTAGAGAGTGGCAGGTAGGGAGGAAGGAGGAAGAGGGAGGCTGAGAGAGAAACATCGATTTTAGAAAGACACATGGATTTGGTTACCTCCCACATGCAGGCAGGGGGTTAAATCTGCAAGCCACGTATGTGCCCTTGACCAGGAATTGAACTCCTGAGACCCTTCAGTGTGTGGGTCCTCATGTTGACCATTAAGCAACACTGGGCAGGGCAATGTGGCTTAATGGTTAAAAAATTAATGTTAAACCTAATGTTTAAACCTAGCATTTAAAAAAAATTACATATACCCTTGGTAAAGTGTAAATGTGCTACCACATTTAAAACCTTTGGAAGTTTTACAATAATAATAATAATAGTCATTTGTTACATATCACCATAAGTTTTGAAAGGCAGTAGAGTGTATTGACTAACCAGCATGAATTTTGTTGTCAGCTAAATCTGTGTTGGAATTTAATGTCCTCCATTTATCAGGGGAAAGCCATTGGGAGAGTCAATTAAACACTCTAAGCCTATTTCTTCATTTGTAAAATATAAGAAGCAACACCTTTTTCATGGGGAAGAATAAACCAGGTACTATTTAAGTGGTGCTTACCACATAGTAAGTGTTCAATATACACTACCAATTATTATCTACTTCAAATGTCTTACCCTGTAGAAGAAATTATTTTTGATATTTATATATTACTTCATTCCAAAAATCATGTAGCTTTCAAAGTGCATGTTGTGTCTGAAGAGGGTAGAGTGAGGAAATTATGAAGTAAAACACTAGTAAAGCCAGAAATAATAAGTTGAAGATGGATTAAAATGCACATTGAAAAGTCATACACATTTTGCTAGATATATACCATGGATTTAACTCAGAGCTGCCTAAAGCTAGTGTGATCAGGAAAACATAATTGACTATATGACATAAACAATAAAAATAGAAAACTGTTCAAAAGAAACTCAGATACGCTGAGAAATATGTGTGACACCTCTAGGTCCTCATAAAAAAAAGGGGGGGGTGACACTATGTGAGGTGTACATGATTCCCTAATTACTTATAATAGTAAATATTTTTGCTTTTTTATACTCTCCCTCAAAGAAAAATTGGTTATGGAAAAATACTAAAATGCAGTTTAGTGAAAGTAATTGTAAATAGTGCAGTGTGGGTGCATGGCTTTCTGATAAGAAAAAAAACATGCCAATAAATCTTAGAAATAACCACCTATTTGCTTTTTGCAAGATTTGAAAGTTCATGATTATTGTTTTTAAATATATTTTTATTGATTTCAGAGAGGAAATGAGAGGGAGAGGGAGAGAAACATCAATGATGAGAATCATCGATCAGCTACCTCCTGCATGCCCCCCATTGTGGACTGAGCCCACAACCAGGCATGTGTCCTGACTGGGAATACAACCATGACCTCCTGGTTCATAGGTTGAAGCTCAACCACTGAGCCATGCTAGCCGGGCCATGATTATTTTTAATTCTGAAAGCTAGGTGAAACCAGTATATTCATCCTCATTTTACTAATATGAAAGCTGAGTCTCAAGGAGGCTCAATGACTTGCCCGGAGTTATGTAGGGAGAAAAGTAGCAAAACAGAGACTGAATCCATCTTGTTTTTTATTAATATTATTAAATGTATTGGGGGTGACATTGGATAATAAGAAGATGTAATTTTCAGGTGTGCAATTCTATAACACATCACCTGTCCATTTCATTGTGTGCTCACCACCCAAAGTCAAGACACCTTCCATCGCCACAAAGTTGACCCCTTTTACCCTCCTCATCCTGCCCTTACCTTCCTTCCCCTCTGGTAACCACCATTCTATTTGTCTGCATCTCTGAGGGTTTGTTGTTTATTTTGTTATTCGTTTGCTACTTTCTGTTTCCTATCCCATTCCCTTTTCACAGCACTGCTATGAAATGGACTGACCACAGAGAAAGCTTGGAAAAGACTCCAGTCTCTGACACTTTCAGCGGCAGAAACCATGCTGAGGCCTGGGTTGATATATAAGGACCATATTGAAAAATCTCAATCAAGCAGAGTTGCTTCCATGATGCTATTAACTTGGATGGCATCCCAAAAGTAATTCTTAAAATGCAAGTCAAGCCATAAGGAAAGAATAACAATAATGATATTTGGTTTCATATCACTACATTTCTCAGAGCACTGCCTGCGATGGTCCATGGTTCCCCAGAGAAATCCGCCTCCGGAAAGCAAATCAACTTCTTTACACCAAATGAGATGCTAATCAAGTTTACCTTTTGCAGGGAACTGCAGATTAAGCAAGAGGAAGTAAAATCTGATTACGGGCTCTGAAGCCAGGCTCTCTTCCACAGAAGGACCCTCATTGGAGGCCTTTTCTCAAAGGCACCCGCATGGCATAGAAACTACCCATCCATGGAAAGGAAAGAGTACGTAGTGGCTTACCAGTCTGTCGCCTGACATTTCGGAGCACATGACAGAAGAAATGGCAAATGTGGGCAGAAAATAAACACTTTGAAAGGAAGGAGAGCTAATCACCTATGTTCTGATCTCAAAAAAGTTGTAAGATCCCAACTGAAGTTTGAAAAACTTACACTGCTATTTCCTTTCCCTTTTTAAAAACAATTTTTTATTTATTTCAGAGAGGAAGGGAGAGGGAGATAGAGAGAGAGATAGATAGAAACATCAATGATGAGAGAGAATCATTAACTGGCTGCCTCTTGCACGTTCCATACTGGGGATTGAGCCCACAACCCAGGCTTGTGCCCTAACCGAGAAATGAACCGTGACCTCCTGGTTCATAGGTTGAAGCTCAACCACTGAGCCATGCTAGCCGATCTATGCAGCTCTTTTCAAATGCAACTCACAACTAAGTGAAAACCTGGCTTGAGGGAAAATATCTGCTAAATTCTTAAATTATGGAATATCCTGGTTCCCATAGGATGCAAATGTGTTTGAGTTTTTTTGTGGGGTCTTTTTTGTTTTGTTTTGTTTTGTTTTGTTTGCAAATATTAAGTTTCTGTGTTTCCTGTAAGCAGCTGGTACAGGGATCAAAAGTGGAGGTATGAAATTCCAACAGTTCCTAAAACTGAGCAGCTCAGAATGAAAACGGGCTTTATAAACCTCATCTAATATCAGTCTGAATATGGCAATGACCTAAGGATTAGGGATATGAAAAACATCTCATCCTGAGTCTGCCATTTTGATGCAAGTGCCTCATTTTTCCCCAAGAAAATCACCTAATGGGTTTGAGAGAATACAGGCAGAGCGCAGATTAGCCAGGTCCAGAGGATGCTGTTCCGGAAAGGGTGCTCCATGTACACGAGGGGTTTCCTTCTCTGGATGACGCGTGCCCGACGACAGGCATCTGCGGTGGCTGATCATCACAGGCTGCCATCTGGTCGCTACACGTGCTCCTCACCCATTTGAACCAGGCCGAGACCTGAAGCCAGTGTCCATCAGACATCCGTCCGGAAAACAATCAGTCCACCAAAGCCCTGACCTCTCTGAGCGCCACAAGGTGAACACATCGCTTTGTTGTCAATAACCCCCCCAGTTTTTTAAGTTTTCTACTGGGGGAACCGAACCACTACCAAAACTGCATTTTAGAAATTATTCTTTTGCTATTCAGAGAGTAAGCTCAATAAAAATTTAAAAAAATAAGAAATAAACACAATATGTTGATTGTGTGCTTAAACAGTATTGAGCAAAATACATACTCAATGTACAGTGATTCCTCACGGCATTATGCCTTTCAGTACCAGACCGCCCTGTGTTTAATCTGGGGCAGAGGAGAATCTCATTTGTTTCCTTCGCTGGTAATGTTCTCCTGCTCTGTCCCTTTGTTCCTTTCGTGTGCTTTGTCTGACTCTGAACAGAGTTACGTAATTAGCAGAGCAAATGTAGCCAACATTTCATGTGTTCAAGAAGCTGGTTCCAAAGGTGATATAGAAAGGCTCACAGAAACACAAGGGGGTCGTTTGGCATTCAAAACTCATCTGGGTTGCCACGGATTGTTTTGACACACAACAGCACTTCTTGATCTAAATGCGGGCTCTGCTCCTATGACAACCTACGCACAAAGTGCTTTTTCTTTTCATGCCACTGAAGTGAGGTCTGAGGACCCTGCGTGGAAGCAGCATTGTCCCCATGACCCCTGGTCCAGAATGCTTAAGTGCAGGTGGGCATCTTAAAATTGGATGACATTTCCTTGGCTTTCTTTTCCTGGAATCCATAGGAACAAAAGGGGAGTGGGGAGAAAAATATTTACCCCGCATCTAGGTCCCGAGGTTAGAATGTGAAGAAAAAAAAAACAAACCCAAGTATTTCCACTTAAAAGGGTTGAAATAGCGGGACGGGAAGACCAAGTTGCTATTAGAAAAAGATGAAGGAGCCGAAACCAGTTTGGCTCAGTGGTAGAGCGTCGGCCTGAGGACTGAAGGGTCCCAGGTTCCATTCCGGTCAAGGGCATGTACCTTGGTTGCAGGCACATCCCCAGTGGGGAGTGTGCAGGAGGCAGCTGATCTATGATTCTCTCTCATCGATGTTTCTAACTCTCTATCCCTCTCCCTTCCTCTCTGTGGAAAATCAATAAAATATATTTTTTCAAAAAAAAAAAAAGATGAAGGAGCTGGAACTGGGCAGAAATGAGATGAGGATAAAGGGAACGTTGGGACTGGCAGAGCACACGGTGAAAGGGCTTGGGAAGCCTGTGCAGAGAGGAAAGTTGGGTCTGACAATGGAGCCACAGGAAGACCGCGTTAGAGTGACATGGGGCTGAGAGTCCTGGTGATGGTAGCTGAGTTTCTGGTGGTGACTAATCTGCAAAGGCCTGAGATTCACAGTGGGATCCGACCTGTGAGGGTCTGGGGAGATGTCAGGCATGTTCATGTTGGATGTTTTGAGCCAAAGGATGAGCGAACTCCTTCTGTTCTCTTCTCTCTTTCAGGAGAAGCAGTGTCACAGTCTAGGAAGGGGCAGACCCTCATGGAGTCTGGGGCCAGGACCCATCTCTTTCCTTAGTGAGCCTGGAGAACTCACATCACCCCGGAGCGATGGGAGAACTAAAATCACTGCAGGGTGCTCTGCTGCGTATGAATGTGTTGGTTATTTTCACTAATAGAGGATGCACAAAAGCATGAGTGTCAGCATTCCCCCTTCTCTTTCCCTCAACCAAAAGCTGGTATTCTGCATCTGAGCTCCCCTGACTCAGGGAATCGGAGATCATGAGAGTAAAAGTGTCTATGCATGTCCCCACCAGTTTAATACGAGGGGAGGACCCATAGCGTAAACAGAGATGTAAACTATTGCTGGAAAAAGGAGACCAGTGAAGGAAAAGTTTCCTCAAACAGGGTAAGGCCAGGGGTCTGCGGAGACACCACAAATGTAAGTAATTCCTGTGGGACCTCCATAGAGGCCAAGAACTGACAAGAAGAGGTCTTCGGTGACCCTGCCAATGGCTGATGAACAGGGTGTATTTCTGAGGGAATGTATTTCTGAGCCCGCAGAGAGCATCAGTGCTGGTGGGTGATGGACAGAAAAATGGAAGGTAACTTTTCCAGAAAGAAAAAAAAATGGAGCTATAAGAACAGAGAGAGCCATCTCACCTCCCACATCTTTTTACAGGCACATAAGTATCCTTTCCCCCTCCAAACTTAAAATCCAAGGAGTGAGAAGACACTAAGGCCATGACTGACATTTTCATTTCTTATCTCTTTGGAGTGTAGAGGCACATAGATAGATTTTATTTGACTTAGAAAATGAAATAAAATTGGCATTTCTTATACTGATGTGTGAGGAGAAAATATTTATCTATTGCACATATAAAAAGTCCTTGCAAGGTATTTATTTTTATTATTATTTCAATCCCCTCTTAATCTTCCAAGGTTGCTATCAAACCAGGAAGTACTGGAAGCCTATCAGAGATCAGGACCAAACCACAAATTAAGTGATTAAGCTGTCCCAACTTTCCTAAATACCATGTTTCCCTGAAAATAAGACATCCTCTGAAAATAAGACCTACTTACATGTTTCCTTCTGAGTGAAATATAAGGCAGCCCCCCCGAAAATAAGGTCCCCAGGCTCTGTCTCAGAAAGAAAATTAACTTACCGTAAACTGGTCGCTAGGGCCGCCCCAACTGGCGTCTAGCAACCAGTGACATTACGCGGAGTCCTGACATCACTGCTGTGTGAATGGAGAGAAATCAGCGTGGAAACTTTGTGAAACCTGAACTGCAACAAGTTGTGACTTGGGTGAAGAATTCATGGGACAAAATCACTGACAGTTGCATTGCAAATGCACTGCGAGCAGGCTACCTGGACAAGAAGTACTCATTTAAAGACAGTGCTATTGCTAACCATGAGAGATTTGGTCCACTGATTCTGAAAGAAATGGAGTCACAAGAAATTTGCCAGGAAATTCAGGAATTGGATTGTTATGATGATGTTCCAGAGATGATGACATGATTGTCATTGAATAAATGAGTAAATTCTTGATACTGTAGGATTCACAGTTTGTCTGGTTTGTGTTGACAACTACCGTTCTACCGTACCATATACAGGTAATAAATTTCCTTTATTTTCATGTAACAATAAATGTGTACCGTATTCTTCTTCATGGAAAAATAAGACATCCCCTGAAAATAAGACCTAGCGCATCTTTGGGAGCAAAAATTAATATAAGACACTGTCTTATTTTCGGGGAAACAGGGTAAGTAGTCCTCCCCATGTTTACATGAAGGAAATGAGCTCAGCCAGATTAAAAAAAAAACAAAAAAAACAAAACAAAAAAAAAAACTTGAAGGTCCACAGATAGTACAGTGCTAGTGAGAATTTAAGTCTAAGGTTGTCTAACTCAAAAATTCATGCTCTTTTATTTTGCCAGTCTGCTACAAAAAAACAACAACAATAAAACAAAACAAAGCATCTATGGCAATATTTTTAAATGCATAAAATGATACATAAACACAATCATCATCATTATGCTAACGGCTCTGGGGAATGAGAGAACATAAGCACAGTGTTCCCCAGGCTTTTCCTCACTGCCAGGAATAACTAGGACACCTGTGCTTTTGAAGTACATAACTTTGGGAGTAGGGTGTAAAGAATATGTATCTTTTTAAAAATATATTTTATTGATTTTTTTACAGAGAGGGAGAGAGAGGGATAGAGAGTTAGAAACATAGATGAGAATCATCCATCAGATGCCTCTTGCACAACCCCATACTGGGGATGTGCCCACAACCAATGTACATGCCCTTGACCAGAATCGAACCTGGGACCTCTCAGTCCGCAGGCTGAGGCTCTATCCACTGAGCCAAACCGGTTTTGGCAAGAATATGTATCTTAAAATATTATCATATAGTGGTCAAATATGCTTTGATAAAGTCAGGCATTCAGACAGGCTGTCATTAGAATAGCTTCAATTCTCTTAAAAGAAATCAGACCAGGGTCAGTAATAGAACCAAGTTTATATAAAAATTAAGTTCACCAGTAAAAGTCAGTTTTAAACTTAAGCTACAGGGGGAAAATTTGATAAAAATAGCTCACTTCTGACTGGAAGTTTGGGGGAAGGAGGAAGATCTATCATTGTTCTTAATTCAATACTGAAACTACACTTGGTGAGTATCCTACAGACATCAAGTTATAAATCTTGTAACCTGAAACTTACATAATATTTAACGCAATTTTACCTCAATTTAAATAGAAAGAACTATAAGTAAACATTATTTCTGGATGGGAATCTACTCACTAAATATAAATTAAGGGGCAAAAAAAAATGTTTCTGGCTTCAAAAGGCTCATGAAATTGACACAACTTCAGTGAAAGTGAAACTGAGCCTAGGATTGGGATTAAAAACTGTGTCCCACTTAAGTCTGGAAGTTAAAATGTCATATTAGTTAAAATCCTATTTTTATAAAGTATGAATGCTAGTATAGTTATGCTTTATTAACTCAAATTATCTAGATCAAGTGTGATATGCATTCCCACGGGTACGGGAAGAGTTTGGTGGGGGTATGCATTGCACAGGAGTTTGGTGGGGATATGCGCTGCACCTGATTCTACGTTCTCATGAGGCAAGTCAATTTCATCCTTCTCATTGATCCAAATAAATGTTATTTATAATATAACTTTTATTTATATTTTATTATGAATAATTTTATTTTTGTTTATTATTATTTTGTGTATGTACCAAAAAAATAAAAAATAAATATATTTTGATTGTTATTAAAATACATCCTTTTTTTGACGAGGGGTACTCAGCGTTACGAAAATTATAGAAGGGGTACACATATGTCAAAAGTTTTGGAAACACTGATCTAGATTATTGAAAATGTACATGTGCAGAAGGGAGATGGAGAGAAGGAGAGAGGGGGGATAGGGACAGCACTGAGCTCCAAACAAGGCAGTCTGGGGAACAGATTCCCAGGTTATTCCAGAGAAGACCACACTCGGTCAAGACACAGTGGGTGAGGACCCACCTCTTACAACAGAGTTTTCTAGAAGAGATGAGCAATGAGATCTCTAATCAAGAAAGTGAATAGAGCATCGGCCTGCTGACTGAAAAGTTCCAGGTGTGATTCCTGTCAAGGGCATGTACCTTGGTTGCAGGCACATCCCCAGTAGGGGGCATGCAGGAGGCAGCTGATCCATGTTTCTCTCATTGATGTTTCTAACTCTCTATTCCTCTACCTTCCTCTCTGTAAAAAATCAATTTTATATATATATAATATATATATATATATATATATATATATATATATATATATATATATATTTAAAGGTGAATAGGGCACTTGATTGTCAAGTACCGTAAGTAAGAAATAGTTGATTTACAAGAGAACTAGAAATATATACCATGGGTATTTCTAGTTCTCTTGTAAATGGTCCAATCTAAGGGGAACTGGCCCAGCTGGTCAAATGATATATATTAAGATCAGGGCTCCAGTTATGGGAAAAAGGGGGGGGGGGCACAAGACAGGGACATGACTTTGAGAAGAGAACCTAGGTCAATACCTAAACTTGGGAACTGGACCAAAAAAGTGGAGGGAGGAAAGCAGGTGAAGATGCTTGATCTTCAGAGCTACTCAGGCACCAGGGTTCTCATCTTGTGCCCCAGATCCCAGGTCTATGGGCAGAAAAGAGCAGAGTCGAGCTGGGGAGGAATCATGGTACATAGAGATAAAGAAGTTAAAATCAAGAGCCCAGCGGCCATTACCAGAATGTCAGATTTATTCCAACCTCCAAAAAGTCACGTGGGAGGTAGAGGAAGATAGAGAAAGGGGAGACTTAATGAAGGTACTAAAGTCATGCTCAGATCCAGTGAAAATTTATTCCCATGTCAGGGAAAATATGAGTTCATGGCCAGAAGCTATCAGGGATGCCAGCTTGGAATAGCTGGAGACAGAGGTTGTCAACAAATATGGTATACCAAATGAAATGGCCCTTATTTCCCCTTCAGATATTGCTCATCATAGATCCCATATTCATTTAGACCAGGGGTGGGCAAACTTTTTGACTCGAGGGCCACAATGGGTTCTTAAACTGTACCGGAGGGCCGGAACAAAAGCAGCCTGACCATGCTGGCACTCTCATCTTGGGCTGCTGGTGAAGAAGCGGAGGGGAGAGCAAGAGAACCCTCCGCTCTTTTGGCTCCATGGGCCAGATAGAACAGCCTAACGGGCCAGATCTGGCCTTTGGGTCGTAGTTTGCCCACGACTGATTTCAACTATACTTCATCGTTTTCCTCTTTGTTTCAAATGTAAAGGTGTCTGGAGATATTTAAAGGCAACCACTCACGCGTACTATTTTACTAAGCAGATATAACAGATGGGCTCAGAGTTCACTGAGAGGATGGGAGAGGCCACGGTCAAAGGCTACATC
The DNA here is from genome assembly GCA_963924515.1 of Vespertilio murinus. NCBI lineage: Eukaryota > Metazoa > Chordata > Mammalia > Chiroptera > Vespertilionidae > Vespertilio > Vespertilio murinus. The sequence goes on along the minus strand of OZ004717.1, from coordinate 16,482,645 downwards.
TGTGGCCCAGGCTCCTGACTTCCAACCAGGTGCCTACATTTGCCCACCACTGGGGCTGCTTCCTGCTGCCTGTCTTGCTCAGAATAGATTAGCATCTTCAGGGCATATCTTTTGCCATTTTACTTTTTCATCACATCAACGTTCTTCCACAAAAGAAAACTCTTGCTGACATAAATGTTTGATTAGGAGCTTTCATATAATTCCAATATGAAATGTTCCCTCTCAACCAGGGCTCATGAAATATACATCAAACAAGTTCTTTGTGCAGCGTAAAACAAATTTCAACTCCTCTTCAAATAAAATAATAGCAGCGTAAGACTGTTCCTAATTCCAATAATTGGCTTCCGGAGGCAGATATTATAGCCTATGGGCATACATGCAAATTCAATTTTTCAATAACTTTACCCTGCAGCCCTGTGAATTCCAAAAACCAATGATAATAATTTCCTTTGGCTTTGGCCCCAATTATTGTACCAGGGAGCATTTCACTGGGATGTTTTTTAATCATCTTAACTTATAAAATTTTGCTAAACAAGCCTTCAGAATCCATTTCATTAATAATAACCTTAGCTCCCAACTACACTAAAAGTTGTGGTACAGTAAGGTTCAGTTCCCAGATCTTCACTCCTTTTTTTATCTGCACTCATTCTTAGACAATCTCTTACACTGTCAGAACTTTAAATATGGTGTGTGGGAATATAAACTGCATTTATATTTCTGTCTAGACCCTCTCCTGAACTCCAGATTCATACACACAATCATCTACACAACACACTATTTGAGATACCTCAAACTGACCATGCATGTCCAAAACTAAACTCCTGGTCTTCTAAAAAAAAAAAAAAGCCTTTTTTTCCCCTCATTATTCTATGATTCATTAAGCAGTAACTTCATATTTCAGTTCAGGCCGAAATCTGTGGGTCATCTTTGACCCTTGACTCCGCTCTTTCTCTAATACCTCATATGCAATTCATCGCCATCTCCTGCGAACAATTATCTGGGGATATTTCATAAGCTGGCCAGTTCTTCCCAATTCCACTCTAAATCCCAACCCCCAACACCTCCTCCTGAATTGCAATGATCTCTTAACTAGTCTTCTTGCTTCTACTCTTCTTCCCTACTATCTACACCCCACACTGCAGACAGGGTAAATCTTCTAATGTCAGATCATATCACTCTTCAGCTCAAAACACCCTAGTGGCTCTTGAGTTAAATTTAAAGTCTTACTGCTGTCAATACGCACTTTGTGGTAGGGCACAACTCTGCCCTAAATTCATCTGCTTCTGCTGCCCCCGCTTTTTCACTCTGCTTCAAATCACTGGTCTCCCTGCTGTTCCCTGACCAAAGTCAGGGGTATTGGGTCCCCCCAACCTAGGAAACCCACAGTGCCCCAGAAGAGAGCCATGCCATGGGTATGATCCCTGCCAAGCTGTGGGGGTGACAGTGTCGCCCTCTGTACATCTAGTAGGCAGTCAATGAGTCAGAATTCTTTTTGAGACTTAAGGTCTAATGGAATTTTCCCACCAGGTTTTGCACTTGCTTGAGAACTGTCACTCCTCTCTTCTGTTAAAAGATTTCAGGCAAATTAAACTTTTTAGGAATCCATGTGAACAAAAATATTTAAGTCTGCCAGCAGCAAATCAGAGGTAGGATCACTCCACTAACAGGAACTAAAGGGAAAACTTTTATTTAAAAAAAAAAGATACAGAATCAAAGCAAATAAATTATTTGAGTGGCTATAGTTTAAGCAGTTGCCCATTTGGCCAAGCCAAGTTGGTTGTGTTAAAGAGAAAATTACAGACCCCCCAATGGCTCATGCAAAAACCCATCATACTGGAAAACCAAGATGGCGGCACAGATGATCATCTGTACTTGCTGCCTCTCATAAACACATCAAAACCACAACTAAATGGCAAGACAACTAGCACCCAGAACTCGGGGAAAGCTGGCTGAGAGGAAGCCCCCCAACTAGAGAGGTGAAGAAAGCTCCTTGAGACCAGTAAAAGGCAGGGGAAAAGTGCTGGCACCTGGGTGTGCTGCTCTTTACACTGGGAGACACAAGCTCCGGCTTGCTCTGAGCTCCAGTGCCGGGCGAGACTCTGGGGCACCCAGGCACATACATCCGGGAAGAAAGGGGGCTGTCTGACACTGGGACAGAAAGCAAGGGCGGCTTACTTTTAGAGGTGCTCGAAGCAACCGTTGTTCTTGCTTGAGGGCGCAGGAAGCGGACAAGCAGGGACCTCTCCGGCTCAGGGCAGCCATTGCTGTTTGCTCCACCCAGGGGCTTCCCAGAGACCCCACCCTTCCCAATTTACAGCCCCACCCAATCCTCCTTTTGCAAATGAACGGCCTGTTCTTTCGCCTAAAATAAATTACAGCTGGGTCAGCAAGCCCCAGAGATTTCCAAAGAAGGCCCACTGCCTGATAGATGTAGCAGCCTTGCTTCACAGCTGGTCACCACAGCCAATTGGCCTGGACGCCAATTTCTCCCAGAGTTACCAACAGCAATCAAGGGTTAGCTACAATAAGACTGTGCAAACAGATGGGTGCAATAGGAGTGTCCGGTCAACACCACTAAAGTAATCTGTCACGTGGGTTCTCTCCCTCCCCCATGGAAAGAAGGGGCAGTCTGCAAGATGAAAGCTATTCTGTTTCCTTCTCCCCCCCAAAATAGATGTCAGGCCTAAAAACAATCCTTTCTTTGGTTTGTTAATATCGCCCTTGCCTTCTTCCTATAAAAAACCTTCTATTTGAGGCAAACCCTCAAAAGTCCCTTCTATTTGCTAAATTAAATGCAACCCGATTCATGATTAGCTTAATAAAGCCCATTAGATCTTCAAATATACTCGGTTGAGTTTTGTTTTATCACAGCTGTTTGCGATAGGCTGTCCTTGGGTTTCTGTTCCTTGACTTGGACTCATTACAGGCTTAGATTTTTGGTTTGCCTACACGGATTACTAAGACATTAAAGCCATTCGGTGTAATGGCCTCCTTGTTTAATGTGCATGTTTTTCCTATTCCTCCCTTTTGAAATGAGAATGCCCAGCCTGTGTCTGTCACTCCAGTACACTTTGGACGCACATAATTTAGTTTTTCACAGATTCACAGCTGGAGAGGAATTTTTCCTCAGAATAAATCAAACCTCAAGTCTCTGCTTGAAATGACATATAAAATGAGACTTTGGATTTTTAGACCTTAGAGTTGGTGCTGGAACAAGTTAAGACTTTTGGGGTCATGAGGGCTGTTAAATAAAATTCATGTATTTTGTATATCAAAAGAACATAACTTTTGAGGGGACCAAAGGCAAAATGCTATAGACTGAGTGTTGTGTGTTTCCCCCAAAAATCATATGTTGAAACCTAACCCGAAAAGGTTGGCCTTTGGGAGGTGATTAGGACATGAGGGGGAGCTCTTGAGAGTCGATTCTTTCTGTTTCTCTGTCTGAGGGCTTTCTCCAGCGCCACAAAGGTTTGGTCATCTTGGACGCTATGTAGCCTAAAATGGCAAGTAATTACACCAAAGAGGGATGACAATTGATGGGTAAGTAACCCAGTTTCCCCTTCCATTGATGAGACAATACTAACGTTCTTCAACATAGTTTCTCAAAAGATCCCCAAAGGAAGTGACCCCCGCCCCATTGTCCATGCAGGTTTCTCACTCAGTCATGCTCTCTTCATTGGCTCTCTCATTTCTCAATTTCCCCACACCTCCTCTTGTGCTTTCTGAGTTCGCCTCCCAAATCAACTAAATGTATTTATATCCTTGCCTGACCATCTGATTTTGGGTAAGCCCAAACTAAGAAAGAAATGATTCAACCATTGACAGACTTGCGTATTTTTTAGGACTAGAAGTTAGATCAAAGGAAAATAGCCTGGGACATGTTTTTAAAAAATAATGTAGGTCTGGGAAACATTACTTACAAGCAGATAGCATCGGCAAATATTTTACAGACATCTTTGTATCAGGTGCCTACTTACAGACAAGATCAGTTCTAAGCAGATATAGGAATCTTAATCTCGGACTTTTTTTTTACTTTGAATTACCGTATTTTTCAGACCATAAGACGCACTTTTTCTTCACCAAATAGTGGGAGGAAAAGTGCCTGCGTCTTATGGTCCAAATAGAAGAAGTGCCTGCGTCTTCATGAATTCTGACTCTAGCGAAGAAGAGTTCTTGGGGTTTTCAGAAGACTAGAGTACTCAAACCTTTGTCTTTATGTGTTAATGACAGTGATAATGGTTCTCAATGCCACTGTTGACTGCTGTTCAGTTTATATGGTTCAAATATTATTCTGTTATACTTTATTAAATATTTTATTACACTATTTGGTTCAGAATATTTTTTTTCCTATTTTTCTCCTCTAAAAACCAGGTGCGTCTTATGGTCGGGTGCGTCTTATGGTGCGAAAAATACGGTAGTCACTTGTAGGCCACTTGGCATTTTAAAAAGTATTCCAGGAACCGTGAATCTGAGAAAAGGCTATGGTTTGGGGAACCAGACACTTATCTTGCTTTCAGCATATCTTCGTTCAATCACTTTAGGAGGCCTGTCACTTTCTGTGAGGTGTGTCATTGCTCTTATAAGCTTTTTTCAAGCCAACAGAAAATGGAGACTACTTTAAATTTTCATTATCTTCATCATGCTTCATCCTGCTTGTCATCCTGCTTGCCTGCTATTAGAAGGCAATTACTTGATGAGCTCCTTTAAAAGAATGAAAATGCTCAACGATGTTCACTTAGCAGCAACTTAAAAATCTGACCTCATTTCAGACCCAGAGTTCCTGCTACAGGAGAAACCCAGAGAGCGACTGGAGGCACTTCATCCAGATGGAAAGAAGCTAGCTCCTCCTGGAATAAAACTTTGTAAAAAAAAAAAAAATTCCTAAAGGCATGTTTCTCTCATAATCTTGACATTTATTATTCTCATAGTACAAATAATTCTTTCATTGATTTCTACATTGTTTGGACCATCTCACAATGTTAAAGTGACTTTATCTTGTAAATTAAAATTGGCTAACACACATCTTCATTTCACCCCTACTTAAAATAGACTTACTCTTCAAGTTTGTGATGCCCTGTGGGCAACTCATCATCCTGACTTTTCTATGACTTTCCGTGACTCCTCCAGAATAGTGGCCACCAGTTTTTATTGTTGAGTTGACATCCCTTCCTCTTTTAAAGCATAATAAACAGAAATTACTAAGCCAAACGACAACAGAGAAATCAAACTGAAAGCTCTAAGAAGACTCCTCAGAACCTGCTCAGCTAGAAAGAAAACATTGCTGCACCAGATTGGACAGATGCTGTGAATCATCCGCATGTTTAAACTTCGGGGAAGCCCATTTCAGCAGCTGCTGATTGCTTACCCGGAGACTCGGAGTAAAAAGAACACACACAATTCATAGACACGCAATCGGAAAGTAGGCATTAGACACCAAGCAAAGGAAAGGAGATCAGGACTGGAGCCATGGAGCAAATGTTATGTGCCAGGTGTGTGTCATTAGTGGGGAAACTTCCTTACAGAGACAGCACACATAATTCTGCACAAAGGGAATTAATATTAACCACATGCCTACCTAATCTGCCTGCGCCTCAGAATTTCCAATCAAGTACAAGAAGAATCATGCCACTTGAGACAGGACTTCTGAACCAAAGTCTTACTCTGAAGGTTGCTATTTTTCAAGGCAGTGATTCAAAAATGGAGCGTTAGGGTAGACTAGATCACACTAACAGCTGCGGCCGAGCTAGAGAGAAGGAGGTGCTCTGACTTCCTTCCTGACACCAGCCTTCAGAGCACAGAGAGTGGGAGGGCGTGAATCAGGTTCCACATACATTAATCAGAGTCATCAAGCTATCAGTAAACTCACCCAATTTTATATACCTCCATGTTAATACAAAACAAAAGATTGAAAATAAATTAGCAGTGGAGTTCTATTGTGTAAAAGATTTTATTCACTCGATGAATCTTTAACATTTTAAGTGGCATATAGGATAATTTAAATTTTTAAACTGGTTTAAGAAATGTTTCCTCTAAAAGATAAGCTACTGTATTCAAGGGGCTGATGAGGGGGAAAAGTTGTGAATCATGTTTCATATAACGGTTACTTTTATGTATCTATTTGGTAAGACAAAAGCTAGATATTGAATGGAACTTTAGAGGTGTGTGTGTGTGTGTGTGTGTGTGTGTGTGTGTGTGTGTTTATAATTAAAAGTTTTAGAGGAGATTTAAAAGAGAATGGAGCCAGTGTTTCAAAATTAGCTAAATGCCACTTATCAAGATAAAGGCTAATTTAGTTATAAATAATAACCGCTTCTAGACATGTTGAACTTCAGGTACTGTGTGTAGAAAATTCCAGTAGGTGGCCATAAGAGTCTTACATTCATTCAGGAAGTTGTTACAGTCAAAATACATTATTCAACCAGGATAAATAAAGTTTCTGCCTGCCTAGACGGCACATAAACACACATTTATAGTGAGGTTGAAATTTACACGCTGAAATAGAAAAGAAATATCTAGCGCTAGTGATTGTCTGAGCATAACGTACCTTCTGACCCATTCCACTCAAAATGTAAAACGTGCCTAGTAAAACAACTCAGTGTCTTCCTAGTTTGAGCAGTTTCCTCTGTAAATGTCCTCCCAGGTCAGAGTTACAACCCAGGCAGGGCCCGGGACCGGCTCTCCCCTCCGCTGACCTGCCCTTCCCTGAAGCAGTTAGGGGAAGGGGAAGGTTGCCTTCAACATAATTTGATGAACAAGAATAGATCCAGAGACAAATGAGGGGAGAGGAGTTAGAGAGCAACCAAAGGTCTTGTATGCATGCATAGTAGCATAACCAACAGACACAGACACTGGAGAGGTGGGGGCTTGTCCAGGGTGGGAATGATTGGTGGTGGGAGGGTGGCAATTGGGAGGAAAAGAAGACATATGTAAAACTTTAGACAATAACAAAAAGGGGGGGGGGTGTTGCCTATCACCAGGACAGTCAGCTGGGGAGGGGGGGGAAGGAGAGGAGAATGAAGGTTGTTTCTGTCTCACGAGCTGTCCTCCGGGTTCTCACTGACCTTCACGGAGAGAGCCTCTTCCTGCCTCGTTATTGGGGACTCTGTGCCTTGGTGGGCTTGTAAGTGAGGCCTGCCCACTTGAGACAAATTTAGGGCCAAATATATCTGGAACACATCTCAGGGAAGTCACTTAGGAGCAGCAGGCCTTTGGAAAAGCTGCTTAACTTGATTGATGTTACCTTACTCCTGGGTGAAAATAGGATTCCTTCCTACATTCTAGGGTGATAAGAGAATGAGAAACCTATTCTTCCTGGAAGGGCCACCTCCCACCAGAGCCATCCAGTCAACAGCCACATGGACAGTGTCCTCCTTACAGAATCTCAGCGATAATGAAACTTTTAAAAGTTACTTTTCCCCACCGAGGCTCTCTACAAATACTAAGATTTAGGCACTGTACTGATTGCTTTGTATTTCATTCCTGTATACACTCCTACAGACAATAAAAAGGAGCTAAAGCTGTAAGAGAAATTTGAGTCTCCTGGTACACAAAATGTTGTCCACAATCCCAACAGGCCTCGACCCAAAGACTGTGCTTTGACAAGACAAACACTTTTGGGGATGATGGAAACAATAAGTAATCTCAGGTGTCATCTGGGCTTTGCCTAAATGATTCTACTGGCAGATTTAAGTGGTGGCTGGTGAGCCACATGCGGCTCTTTGGCCCCTTGGGTGTGGGTCTTCCACAGAATACCACGGCCTGGGTGAGTCTCTGTTGAAGAAGTGGCGTTAGAAGAAGTTTAAGTTTACAAAATTTGGCTCTCCAAAGAAACTTCCATCATTGCACTGTTGAGATTTGGCTCTGTTGACTAATGAGTTTGTCGACCCCTGGTTTAAGTAAACCAAATGGAAGTGCAACCCTTTAGTAACAGTGAGATGTTGTCTTTCTCCATAGCCTCCTCCACAGATAGAGCATCCTTTATACGGCATCCAGGATTCAGGGAGCCAGGCAGGAGACATCCGGGACATACCTCATGAATTCACAGCAGTGACATCTTCATGCAGCTCCTGGTGCTTCTCAGGACTCTCCTAAGTCCAGACCAGGATGTTTGCTGGTGGTCAGCTGAACACAGGTGGTATCAAAATTCCTACCAGGGCGAGCAAGGAAACATCACAGACCTCAGCAGGAGGCTTTCTCGACGGCATGGTTCCTGCATGCCATGGACATGCTCTAATACATCTGGCAGTCAGCTCGCAGGGTGATCTGATCATACACTCCTAATTAGGCAGGCCATGGTGGCTAATGCCCAGGCATGTAACTTCTTTAATAAAAAGGATTACTGTTGCCTTAAGAAGCCCTGTCCACAGTTTCTGTGCAACTAGGTTAACAAACCTTTGAAATGGCTCTTTCTCAGGCCTCATCTGATGGTGGAATAAGTCACCTACACCCGGCAGGAAGCAGTGGCAGGCCATTCGTGGTCAGGCCACCACTTCCTCTGACGTGGGGCCTGCCTTCTGGCAACCGATTACGTGGCTCTCACCGTGAGGCCCATGGGTAGAGCTCGGTAACCTCCGCTCATGGTGATCCTGACGGAACAGGAAGAGAGGTTCGTAGAAGGTGAAGCCGCCCTTCAGATGAGCCCCCAAAGGGCCTTCCCATATTGGAAAGTGTCCGTATGTTTCTGTTGGTCTTCATTAGCAGCATACAACCTCAGAGCTCATTTTCTTCCCTAAGATGCTTTCCTCGCATAACCTACTGGGTGCAGGACATGAGTTTAATACAGAATAGCTGAACCATATCCCTAAGGGCCAGGGCATGGTTTGAAAACCTCTTTATATATAGAGAGAGAGAAAGGGAGAGGAATAGAAAGTTAGAAATATCGATGAGAGAGAATCATCGATCAGCTGCCTCTTGCACACTCCCTACTGGGCACATGCCCTTGACTGGAATCGAACCTGGGACCCCTCAATCCGCAGGCTGACGCTCTTATCCACTGAGCCAAACCGGTTTGGGCATTGAAAACCTCTTTGTGGACATTTTCTTTACAAAGAAAAAGGTCAAGATGCTGAGCTGCCAAGCAAATGTCCTGGTGGAGGAGTTTGGCCTTCGGGACTTCTGTCTGGCTTCTCTCTATGGGACCAGACCCTTTCCCATGATGCTGATGTGCGCCCTGTGGGAAAAGAAAATAACCACCTATTAGTACTCACCGAACAGCAGAGTGGGGTTGTATAAGGCTCTCTTGCATAAACTAGGCAACTCCTGCTCCTCCTACAAATCTCCTAAATATCTGAACATCATTTCTTCCAAGAAGCCAAATCCCCTTCACTCTGTGCTGTGCTGGATCCTTTGGGTTTCTGGGACTCAAATGGCTGAGGAATTTTCTAGACTATGTTTCTCCTGGCATAGTACATCTGTTGTAATTAGCTCTCATTCTTTCTCCCAAACCAGACCACACGTTCTTCGAGGGTAAGGTTGGAGTCAGTTCACCAATTAGTCCCTGATACCTAATGATATTTACTTCAAAAAGATGCTCAGTAAGGAAAAATAAATGTAGGAAGTTAATTTCAAATGTCAATTCCTCAAAATATGATTTTAGCCGAAACCGGTTTGGCTCAGTGGTAGAGCGTCCGTCTGTGGACTGAGAGGTCCCGGGTTCGATTTCGGTCAAGGGCATGCATGTACATTGGTTGCGGGCACATCCCCAGTAGGGGGTGTGAAGAGGCAGCTGGTCGATGTTTCTCTCTCATCGATGTTTCTAGCTCTCTCTCTCCCTTCCGCTCTGTAAAATATCAATAAAATATATTTAAAAAAATATATATATGATTTCAATTCAATGATGATAACATATAAAAACACTCCATTTTACTATTTAAGATACATGTCTAATAATGAAATAAAATTTAATGTAATCTCCATTAACTGCAACACAAAAGAAAGAAAAAACTCCCACACCATTATTTAAATTTAATCAAGGTTGTAAATTTTTTTTGAGAATTCAACCTAAGTTCTCATTTAAAATATTCATAGTAGACATATGTTAAATATATCTAATGTATTTATAACATATAAGTTTAAATCATATGTATAGAAAAGTTATAAAATTCTTTTCCTCTGTGTAGCATTTTCTTTTAAACATTTAGGATGGAGGGAGAAGAGAAATATACTTTATAATATAAACAGAATTCATATAAAAGGAAATACCAAACAAAAAATGGGAAATCTCATATACCTGTGCACTAGTTGACATCTGAAAAAAAATATTCCTAGCAACATTATCTTTAAGTTATAAAAGCAAACACTTGAAATAACCTAGTTTTATATCAGTAGCAAGTTGAATAAATACATTGCAAAATATCCATACAGCAGTAAAAATAGATAAAACACACTACACATATCCATGTACTTATTATGCAAACATAGTGTTGAGCAAAAGCAGCGAGCCATGGAAAAATATATAAAACATTCTGTTATTTATAATGCCCCAAATAAACAAAACTAAACAACTGTCTAAAGATACACACTTAAATAGTAAAAATGAAAGAAAAAATAGGGAGTGGTTATCACAAATCTAAAATCACAAATTTTACAACCTTGATTGTGTTCTGAACAGGGCAGTTATTGGGAGAAGGGGCTGAATCAAGATGTGTATACAGGTAGAATGTTTATGGCCCTAATCATGTCTATTTCTTCAACTTTGGGGGGGGAGATATATATATATAAACATATTATATTTACATGCAAATTTCACAATTAAAAAATTTTTTTAATATAATTCATCGTATAAAAAAGACAAACCACTGAGTATACCACAAATTCTTATTCTCACATCTTCAGGGGATTGCTAGATTGACTCTTGTGGCTAACTTGAATAATAAATGTCTCAAACGTTAACTGATGTTTGTTCTCATTAAATAGATTAATTGAATCCAATCAAGATGCTCAAAATGGCTGAAACCAGTTTGGCTCAGTGGATAGAGCATTGGACTGAGGACTGAAGGGTTCCAGGTTTGATCCCCCTCAAGGGCATGTACCTGGGTTGCTGGCACATCCCCAGTGGGGGGGGGGGGAGACAGTTGATTGATGTTTTTCTCTCTCATCGATGTTTCTAACTCTCTATCTCCTTTCCTCTCTGTAAAAAATCAATAAAAAATATTTTTTAAAAAAGATGTTCAAAATGATCAAAACAATTGTCTATGTAGAGTATAAACTAGGTAAAAAGTAAATCAGAAAAGTAGAAGAGTAGAACCCCCTCTAAAATAATCCTTTCAAATACAAACAACTCTCAGGTAGTTGAGACAAATTAAAAGCGGGTCAGTCACCTGTGCAATTAGAAGGGTATGTTATGTAAAATCCCTTTCGGTCTAAGTCTCATATGCTTTACAAATAATTAAGCCACAAGTTTTCTAGGCACACAATACTGCCTATTTCTAGTTGTAGCCTGCTGATAGATTCTTGTTCATATTTTATTTTCTCCATTATGGGCCATGAAATTCAAGCTGCAATTAAAAGCTCTCAGGAGTAAATGACAATGTATTACCTATTACTCTACACCACATTCCTACTATAATCCATATTCCCTAATGAAAGCACTGTGGCTTTATGACATAGTCCTCATAAAAGAGTTGAATAATTACCGATTTTATACCTAACCCTTGTAAATAAGGTGGCATCTCTCAGCGACTGTGTTCTAGGATAAGACTGTTGGAAACACTAAGTACCTATAGGTATATCACAGGGAAATCCTAGATGATAAAATTTAAAGAAGTCTCTAAGATATTTTTTAAATATATTTTATTGATTTTTTTTTACAGAGAGGAAGAGAGGGAGATAGTTAGAAACATCAATGAGAGAGAATCATCGATCAGCTGCCTCCTGAACACCCCCAAATGGGGATGTGCCTGCAACCAAGGTACATGCCCTTGACCCGAATGGAACTTGGGACCTCTCAGTCCGCAGGCCGACGCTCTATCCACTGAGCCAAACCGGCTTCGGCTCTACGATATTTGTAAAGCAAATAACTCAACTCTAGGGTAATAGAATGTAAAATGGTTTGTTCCACTGTGTCTGTGAGCCACTATTCTCCATCCTATAATCCTTATTTTAAGGACATGGACAAATAAAAAAAACACACACACTCAGGAATATATTTGAGATGATTAGGGATACAGACATCAGATTCTTAATTTTTTAATCCTACATGGCTTAAGTATATTTATATTAAAGAGTAGGAAAGAGAAGACTAAGATGAAACTTATGTATAGTGGTCTTCAACCATGTAAAGGACTATGATAAGAAGAAATACCCATTTTTCTGTGTAGCTCCAAGAGAAAATTCAGTGTATCTTTAAAGAGATGTTCAAAGGACAGCTTTCAATTCAAGAAAAAATAAGAGAGAATTAAGCTGTCCGAGAATAAATGGACTCTCTGATGTGATAGTAATCTTCTAGACATGCCAGGGGTTTAATAAAAAACTGATAGGCCATCAGGCACATTGTAAATGAGTGTTGCTTTGGGCTGGTAGATCGACTTAAATGACTGCTAACATCCTTTTTTAAGTCAAAGATTCTCAAGCTTCCTCCCATGATGATTCATTAACCTATTTTCAGACGCTGCTTACAAAATTCGACGCGTTTATATAAAAACCAAAGTCACGTTATCTGAGCATTTCTTTTGGACAAATAAGTTAGAAAGATAGGTGGTTTCCATCCGATTGTTTTGATTGCACTCAACAGGGTAATCATCCTTACCAAATTTGCACGGGTTTCATGTAAAACACAACCTGAGCCTTTTAAATAAGAACTGCCGTGGTTTTTAAATAGTCCACATGAACAAAGAAAACTGCAATTTCAACTCAAAAAAAAAAAACTGACACTAGCGAGGACCTGTGTGCTGATGGGAGCGTACGTGCAATTATTGTCTGGAGATAAACACTTCCATCAAAGAGAACTACAAGAACAGACCTCTCTCTCTCTCTCTACAGCAGGAAATCTGAACTCTGCTGTCAGTGACAAGGTTAGAGCGGCGTACCACCCACTCAGAAAATGAATCAGACACAAAGAGCCAGATTCTTCCAGAATTCAAAGCACTCCTGAAGGCTGCCTTACCTCTTGCAGAATGCTGGGGAACAACAATAAAAGCACCCCAAAACACATTTAGTGCTGCTACTCCTGTTAGGACAACAGAAAGCATCCCAAATGTCCAACAGTAGGGGATATAATTTTTAAAATTATAGTTTACCCAAGTAATGTATCACGGTATTCTACCACCATTATGCTCTTTCTGTGTCATAATTGTCAACCAGGAAACAGCAATGGCAGGTGCTAAGCAGACAATAAAATATTGCAAAACTATAGGTGTGTGCTATGTTTCAAAGTCCTACGCTATGTAAAGGTATTGGGAGGCCAGAGAGGCTGGCAAACTACCATTAAATGCCATCTCTGCCCCTGTTTGATCCTAAAGAAACTGCAGTAATGAGAGATCGGTGGGTCTCAGAACATAAAACTGCAGATGACAAGATCTTACATAGTAAGCGCTAAAGACTAACAAAACTGTTATAACTAATAAATCAATTCAGTGAAGTTCGGGATATAAAATCAACATAGAAAAATCGGGTGTTTTTTTCTATAGACTAACCACAGAAAACTATAAAACACGGATGAAAAAATTGAAGACACAAATAAATGAAAAGATATTCTGTGTTCACGTTAAAGTGTTCATTCTACTCAAAGTGATTTATAGATTCAAAGCAATCCCTATCAAAATTCCAAAGGGATTTTTCATAGAAAAACAAAGCAATCCTAATATTTGCAAGGAGCCACAAAAGACTCCAAATACCTAAAAATTTGAGCAAGAAAAACAAAACTAGACACATCACACTTCCTGACTTTAAACAATACTTCAAAGATATAGTAATCAAAACAGTATGGCGCTGGCATGAAAAAAAAAAATATGTAGACCAATGGAACAGACTGAAGAGCCCAGAATTGAACCCATACATTTTCAATCACCTAAGTTTTGACAAATATGCCAAAAATATTCAATTCAGAAAAGGACAGAATAAGGATTTTATGTAGTAACTCTAAAATAAAACACATCCCCAAAGAAACAGGATGAATATTACAAACATGAGCCAGGAACAGAGTCATAAGGAGGTAGAATCTGGAGATTCTGAGTATGAAAAGTCTAATAGTTGAAATAAAAAACTCAAAAGGGAAACTGAAGAGCATAAAGATAGTGCTATGAAGAAAGCATCTTAGCCTGGCTGGAGTGGCTCAGTGGTTGAGCATTGACCTATGAACCAGGAGGTCACAGTTTGATTCCTGGTCAGGGCCCAAGCCTCAACCCCCAGTTTGGGGCATGCAGGAGGCAGCTAATCAATGGTTCTCTCTCATCATTGATGTTTCTATCTCTTGCTCTCTCCCTTCTTCTCTGAAATCAAATATATATATCAGCTTAAAAATATAGGGTAAGGTGAATAAACCCTGTATGATACTATTTACCTTAAACAAAAGCACAAACAAAACAGTACTATATTTCTTTACAGATTGTGTATATGTACATGTCTCAATAGATTAGAGTGACCAGGCTCATGATAAACATAGATTTTTCTGAATGTGCCTGAATGTATTCCTGTAAGCGAGATTCCACCATGATTTTTTCAAAAGATTTTTTATTGATTTCAGAGTGATAAAGACAGAGAGAGATAAAAACATCAATGATGAGAGAGAATCACTGAGTGGCTGCTCGGGGGCATGTGCCCTTGACTGGAATTGAACCTGGGACCCTTCAGTCTGCAGGCCAACACTATCCACGATGATCTTATGGTCCACCATGGTCTTATGATCACATTAACCTACCAGATCTGTAATATGTTGGATTTTAGAGTTGAACCTTTATAAAGTTGGTGACATTAACCTTTTCATTAGCCAACCCCATCAGCTTCTTTATTATGATTTCTAAATACCTAGTTCCTAAGACCTCAGCAGAAATGTACCTAGGTATTCAGAAGCCACGATATCGTCAACGTTGGTGTAACAGTAGCTCCGTTTGAATGAATGATAATCATTTTCTAAATGGTGAAAATGACACTCAGGAATGAATGAGGAAACATCTGGTTTTGTCCCAGATCTTAACTCCCTTGGGCCCCTTTCCTGCCATATGTTTAAAACTGAATTAGAAGTCCCCTTAAGGCTCTTATGTCTTAATGATACAGTGTGATGCTGAAGACATAAATAGATACTAGATTCGACTAACTCCCTACTCCCACCCTGATCCTGACTCTGAACCCACTTCTTCTGCTGAGGGAGAGTGCAGAGAATATAGTTATGTCGATACACCTCATGGTTTTTTGAAATTATTTACTAAGTCAACAGAATTTCTAGCAGATGGTATCTATGCCCTCATGCCTGATATGAATTTAACAGAAAGATGAAGTTTAGCTCTTATTTTTTTATTGTTTCTAAATCTCTATTTTATCCTATGACCTGGGGAAGTTCCCGTATGCTTTTCAATTGAAAGAAGCTGAAGACTGAGGGTCCATTATTTCTCAGACCCACCTTCATTCCCACTTGGAACTCTTCTTTTCAAAAATGTATGCAAGTCAAATAAGAGGAAAGTAAAAGGAGATCACTATTGCATAGGTCTTTCAATGCCCTTCAGTTAAATTTCTTAGAACATATATCTCAGAGACCACTTGTATGTATGAAAGTATGTATGACAAGGCCAAATGGTTATTCACAATTAAAGTAAAATCCAACTTTCCTAGACTGAACTCACTCTTCCTAAAAGTGATACTAATTTGAGGGTTTTCAAACTGATTTAAGACTTCTTTGAATTTGATCAACTGCATATCTTATTTCAAGAATAAATCATCAGAGGAAAGATACATTTCAGAGCACAAATACATATAAGAGCAAAGATACACTTAAGAGCACATTATTTCAATGCATAACCAACTATCACAATTATCCACTGTTCACACAAGTAGTTCGGTTCAAGTCTCTATTAAATAACACACTACCAGCAAGAATAATTTTTTTTATGCTTGAATGGTTACCCCGCAAAGCAATCCTGCAAAAAGAAAACACAATTTCACTAACGCTTTGTATGCAGCCCAGGTGAAGTGAAAGTTTTGTAATTATAGTGTCTTGCACATAATAAATGCTCAAGGAACACTGGATATTTGAAGAAACACGAGAAAGACTAACATCAAGGAATTTGTGATCTAAAGTCAAAACTATTACATGTTTGTTTCCAAAAATGTTTCTGGAATGCCTATTAAATACCGGCAACTCTATTGTGCTAGGAAACTATCACACACACACAACACACACAAATAAAAGAATACTAATAAAATAATAAAAATTCATCAGTAAGAAAAGGACACTCTCCTCAAGTAAACAGGTAGGCCATATGGAGTGCTATGTAAAATGTAATGGGAGTGTAGGACATTTTAGCTCACCCTGGTTTCAGACACTACTTGAGCCACTTCTTAGAAGTTCATTAGAATTACAACAAACCTTAAAGGAGAAGTAGACATTCCAAAAGGAAAAACAACCAAGTTGTCAAGAACAGAGGGTAAAGAACAATAGAAACAGGCCAGAGCTTTAGACAATGTGACACATTATTCAGATATTTGTTTATTTCTTTAATGTGGAATGGGTAGAGTGTGTTTGTACCCTTTAAGGAAAATAAAAAATAAAGAAGATTTAGATATATATGCAAATCTGATGAAAAATATCAGTGTTTTAAATATTATATGAGTTGGCTAGGGCTGCCGTAACGAAGTACCACAGGTGGGATGGCTAAAACAGCAAACAGCTGTTTTCTCACAATTCTGGAGGCTACAAGTTCAAGATGTCTCCGGAGTCAGTTACTTCTGAGGCCTCTCTGGTTTGTAAATGGCCTTCCCCCTGTGTCTGCACACGGTCTTCTCTCTGTTGTGTCTGTGTCCTGATCTCCTCTTTAGGTGATGGCACCAATCAGATTGGATCACAGATAACCTTAATGACCTCATTTTAACTCTTAATTTCCTATTGAACGATTGTACCCCCCAACATGGGCATATTCTGAAGCCCTAGGGGTTAGGATTTCAAAATATACATAAAAGGAGAGAACCAATTTGGTTTACATTGAGCTTAAGAGTAGAATATCAAAACAGAGAACCTGATATCATTTAATTGGAAACCAAGAGTATGTGTAAGAGGTCATATGCAGAAATTTAGAGCTGAGATGCATCTCCATGGAGATGATCACTGAATTTATGAAAGCAAAAAATGCTCACACACACACACACAAAAAAAAAAATCTGCAGAGAGAAAACAGAAGCAAGCCAAGAAAAGTATATTCTTGATTTATCTGTGTTCTTTGTCCTAATTACCTATAATCTATCTAAATATAAATTGTAAAGTGTTGAAAGTTGGAGAAAACATTTACAGGCCATACTCCACTTTATTCTACTGAGGAAAATGAAGACCTAAAGGTTGAATGCTCTCCCCTTCCTTGAATGGTTAATTTAATAACCCTATTCCAATTATGTTTTTATGGACTAGGAATTTTCTATAGGCTTGGTATATATAATTTCCAAGTCCTATATGGCTATGATGAATTCTAAATATACTGTATAGAACTGTACTATCTAATTTGGTAGCCATTAGGTACATGTACCTATTGAAATATAAATAATTAAAATTTAACAAAATTAAAATTCTGTGTCTATCACAATACCATTTCAAGTACATATGTAATTAGTGGCTCCCATGTTGGACAGCATTGACATAGAATAGTTTTGCCAATGCATTAAGTTTTATTGAATGGTGCCAGTTCAGAATATTATAGAAATCATGTAGATACTTTTTTCTACAAAGTTTGAGGGAGCTCAGTTTTTTAATTCTCTCAAATTATAAAAAATAGCAGGTGGTTATTCAACCACAAACACCCCATATGTTCTTTGGCAAAAAGAAGCTTCTTTAAAATTTTGCCTTCATGTTTTTCAACTTCCCAATGACCTTTATTCGAGTGAGGCTAGACTTGACTTTTAAAAGATCAAAAAGATAATAAAGACACATTACTGATTTCAATTAGTATAAATTCTAGATTATTCCAAAAATTACATTTTCTTGAAGAAATGCTGTAGATTCTTCCTCCATTTCTAAACTATTCTGGTCAAGTCTGTGAGTAATGGGTGACTCTTCACGATTTCATTGAAATGTTGAATTCTCCCTGAGTAAATTCTTTATTCATAGGTAAATTTTAAACCAAGAAATTGATGTCACAAAGGCTATTCCTAAATTCACAAAGAATTATATAACAATATGAAAATCACTAAAATAAATCACTTTATTTCTTTAACAAGAACATACTTTGATGAAGTTTATGTTTGTGCAGAGAAGAGTGAATATTATGAGAGGAAGTAGGCATATTGGAACAGTGAGCATCTGAGTAAATTTTGCCTTAAAAGCAGGTTTGTTTTTCAAAAGGTAGCATGAGACTCCCCAGGAACGGTAAAGAAGAATGCAGGTTACAAACCACACCCCACACCTACAAAAAGAGAATCTTTGCAGGTGGAGTATTAGAATTTGCATTTTTTAAAATATGTTTTTATTGATTTTAGGAAGGAAGGGAGAGAGGAATAGAAATATCAATGATGATAGAGAATCACTGATCCGCTGCCTCCTTCATACCTCTTCCTGGGAATGGAGCCTACAACCTTGGCATATGCCCTGACTGGGAATCAAACCTTGAAGTTCTGGTTCACAGGGCCACGCTCAACCACTGAGCCACGCCAAGTGGGCTCATCACGCATCCCCCTCTCCCCCCCCCCACACACACACACATTTCAGGGCATCCCCAAGACCTAGCCAAGGCAACGCTGGGCTCCATCTTGTGCCAACGAGCAAGCCAGGAAGAAAGGCCCGGCAAATCCCATTTACACTCTGAGGTTCGGCTGATGCCTGAGTCGACATCTGCTTTCAGGGAGACAGGGGTGGAAATTGCACTTGTAAACAGCTTTCCGCCTGCTAAATCATTTTATTTTGGCGCCGGCTCTCAGTGTTGCTGACAGAGGCCTAAGACTGGTGAGTAATAAAGAAGCATTTCCCCCCCCCCCCCCTTCATTTTAGAAGCCCTGGTCTCTCTTCCTCAGTTGATTGCCGTTCAAATAAAAGGAAATGATGACAGCAGGAGGCTGAGAGGGCTCATTCTATTCTCCTTCATCAATGCTGCCAAGGGGACCTGTCACCCATCGGAAAGGCATTTGGTCCCTGAAAATGAGATCTTAATGCTTCATCAGAGCCCAAGGTAGCATGAGGACGTTTCTGGAAGTTAGACTAGGTGTCTCTAGGGTTTCCCCTGGAGCTTTCACTTCTTTTCTCCCCAACTGCCTGAGCTCTGTTATCCTTTGCTACACAGCAGCCAAGGAGCCTGAGGCAGTAAATAAGATCTGAAAATACCCATCAAATCGCCTCCTTTACGTAGACAGCACATCACAGGCTTGACCCTGATCCAGGTCAGTCAGTTTATCATTAAACACTAGGAAGCACAAACTCAAGGGGGAAACGGTGGATTTTCAGAAAGAAAGAAAAAAGAACTTGCATAACTATTAGAAGGAGAAACCCTCTAAATGTATGTAAATATGTACCTTTTTTTTCCCCGTTTCCCTTTCGGGTTCCTTAGAGGCAAATATCCCATCTCATTCATTTTCCAAACCTAGGTAGACACAGGGCTAGGCCCATGGAGAATGCTCAAACATGGCTCCAGGAATAAATGGGAATGAATGGAAGATGCAAGCGCTTTCCCTCTCTTACTTTAAATAACCTCTTTTTTTTTTTATTTTGTTTGACTGCGACCTCACAGCCAGAAATGCTAGCTCTCATCCCATTTTATCCCTCAGTAACTCTCAATTAGGCTATGCTAATTGTTCTCTAGTTAAACACACAGTGTTTCTATCCTCGGTTCTACCTGCCGGCAATAAATTCATCTTCTCCAATGCTGCTTGAAGCATGTTAAGCCTCTGCAGAGAGGCCTTGCGTGGTTTCTCCTCCTGTGGCAATAAAGTCCAAACTCCATATCAAGTGTTCAAGATGCGTTACTCATCCGGCCAAATGTCTTGTTTCAGGCCTCTCCCCCCATTGCACCGACGTTCTTCTAGATTTGGCATCAGTCTTCAAGCATGCCCTGGGATGTCCATTTTACTCTATGTGTTCAGCAACACAAGTTTTCCAATGCCCATTATTAGCAAAGAGTTGTGCTAGATGTTCTTTTTTTTTTAATATATTTTATTGCTATTTTACAGACAGGAAGGGAGAGAGATAGAGAGCCAGAAACGTCGATGAGAGAGAAACATCGACCAGCTGCCTCTTGCACACCCCCTACTGGGGATGTGCCCGCAACCAAGGTACATGCCCTTGACCGGAATCGAACCCAGGACCTTTCAGTCCGCAGACCGACGCTCTACCACTGAGCCAAACCGGTTTCGGCTGTGCTGGATGTTCTTGAAAACATATTTATTTTAAATTTTCATCAGTAAAATCATGTTGTATTCCCTAATGCAGTTTTATTTAAAGGAGATCTACTATGAGTCCTGTTATGGATAGAAGGTTCCTTATGTATTTTCCCTTCTCTCTCTCTCTCTCTCTCTCTCTCTCTCTCTCTCTCTCTCTCTCTCTCATTATATGTGTTTTTTCTTAATTTTTACCTAATAGTTCCTATAAGGAAATCATTGTGATCCTGACCAGGATGGCTCAGTTGGTTGGAGCATCATCTTGGAAACCAAAAGGTGGCTAGTTCTAGTTCCAGTCACATGCCTGGGTTTCAGGTTTGGTCTCCAGTCAGGGCACGTGTAGGAGGTGGCCTATCGACATTCCTCACATCAATGTTTCTCTCTTTCTCTCTCTCTCTCCCTTTAAAAATAAATTTTTAAAAAATCATTATGAGGTGGTTTTTATTTATCAAGAGTGCTAGAAACTGACTGTGAATCCATAAAAAGTGAAAATCTATCAAACATAAAGTAAAAACACAAAGACAAGGGTAGAGGTGAAATTTCCCCAAAATTTTATCTCAGGATATGCTACATCAGGTTTCATGACTTGCCATCTTTGGAACCTTTGATTCCAATTGTAAAATTGTAATCATATCAGCAATAGAAACCTTTAGAACTTACTCAACAAATAGGAAAATTTTAAAGATAGAATTACTCAGAATTCTAAAATAGAAATATTATTAGCAAAGGGTATCAGATATATCAAACACCAAAGAAAAATTTAATATCTTTACGTACATCAAGTATTGCTTTCATATCTCTAGGTGAAATTAAATGTGTATATATCTCAGGAGTAATTAAAAACCCTACACAACAGTGTAATGATGAGTATTAGCACTAGTAATTTTCACAAAAAGGTATTAGTGATACCAATTGTTTTTCAGCTTCATTCTCAAATTTGTGGCTTTTGTGGCTCTTAATAGGATAGCAGTGACCCAGTGCATGAAATTGGTGCACATTAAAAGGGGATTAGAGGAAATATTTTAATATTGTTGGTTGCCTTTTCTCTATAATAGATGTGTCAGAAATGAAAGAAAATTAGCCGAAACTGGTTTGGCTCAGTGGATAGAGTGTCGACCTGCAGACTGAAAGGTCCCAGGTTCAATTCCGGTCAAGGGCATGTGCATTGGTTGTGGGCACATCCCCAGTAGGGGGTGTGCAAGAGGCAGCTGATTGATGATTCTCTCTCATCAATGTTTCTAACTCTCAATCCCTCTCTCTTCCTCTCTGTAAAAAATCAATAAAATATATTTTTTTGAAAAGAAAAGAAATGAAAGAAAATTAGTAAAATGTATATGAAAATTTTCCTCCTGTCAGAGTCCAGGGCACACTGTGAGACCCAGAGTCAAGTCCCCACCCATCCGTGAGTGCCTTGAAATTGTGCAAGACCCCAGACCTGGCTGGCCCCACCGCCATGAAGCTCCACAGGGTAGGGGTGGAACCTCAGGTCCCCCAGCCCAGCACCAGGTGGGGGTCCCCCAACACAGCCTCAGGCCTCCAGGCCTGGCACCGAAGCAGGGCGCTGGGCCTCAGGTTCCCGGGCAGGCACTGCAGTGAGGAGGGGGTGGGGGGCACCACAGCCTCAGAGTGCGAGCACAAGGGCATGATGACCATTCGCATATCAGCTCTTTATTACATAGGATAGGAAAACTCGGGATATAAGAATCCATTTTCAAACTATAAATACTACTAACCAAAACACTTTCAGAAACTCAAAATATTCCTTACTTTTGAGTTTCAAAAGGTTGTAAAGGATGTTCATCTATCCAATTCATCCAGTAAATACCTATGATATCTAGGTAGTTAACCAAAATAAAGTTTCCATTTTCAAAGAGCTTACTACCTAGTGTGATCATTACAAACTGATAAGATAGTATCCATGGCCATATCTGAACAAGGAGCTTTTGGTCTACTGGGAACAATATCTGTACATCAGAGAACTGTGATTAAAACCATCAACTCACACAGAGCCATACAGGATGGGAATACTGATTCTTAGTCGCGCTCTTTGTGTGACCTAAACAGATCACTGGACTTCTCTGATCTAAGTTTCTTCACCTGAAAAATAAGAATTTAAAGACACCTACCTTGCCAAAGCCGGTTTGGCTCAGTGAATAGAACGTCAGCCTGCAGAATGAAGGGTCCCAGGTTCGATTGCAGTCAAGGGCATATACCTTGGTTTCGAGCACATCCCCAGTGGGGGTTGTGCAGGAGGCAGCTGATCAATGTCTCTATCTCATTGATGTTTCTGACTTTCTATCTCCCTCCCTTCTTCTCTGTAAAAACAAAACAATAAAACATATTTTTTAAAAAAATAAAAAATAAAAACACCTACCTTATAGGGTTGTTCTGAAGAGGAAACATTTCCCAGCACAAGGTAATTGCCTTGAATATTATTGTTGGTAGTGTTTTTTGTTGCTATTTTAGTGGTGGAAGAGGTAGTGTTTCAGAAATAGTGCTGGGCTTGGATAGCATATGGGATTTTACCTAACCCAGAAGAGAGGGAAATGTCTGATAAAGGGAACAGCCAGTAAAAAAGGTTTGGAAAAAAAAAAAAAATATATATATATATATATATATATATATATATATATATATATATATAAATTCTATATTCTCATAGTGGATTTTTCCAGAACACTAGCTTGAGAAATATAAAAGACAAGTTAAGGCAAAGTTGTGAGAATTGAAATTGTCATACTCTCTATCCAGTTCAGACTGGAATTTCCAGTTGCTACACTCAAATACAGGCAACAGAACTTTATTGGGATGAAGGAGGCACACACATCAATGCTATTCTCTCTATTCTACAAGACAGGCTTATATGCACTTGGCATCTCAGATATTTTTTTTTTTGGGGGGGGGAGATCTGTTCTCTACACCAGATGGGAACCTCTAAACTAAGGTGCACTTTTACTAAATAGGGGTATTTTTGCCCCTTTTGAAATAATTAAATTTTCTCTCATCATTTTCTTCTTTTAGAATTGCTATTACTGCAGACAAGGTGAAAAATGAAAACAGAAACACTTCTGAATTGCTAATAGAGCTCTACAGACAGAAGCATTGGTGCATATTCATTTGAACAATTAACACCTCAAATAAGAAGTATCGTGCCAATATATTTCATCGCAAATCAGAACTTTTACTCTATGTCAATGCTCTGGGAACAAAAAAGGAATAAAAAGGGATATGTTGAAATCCTTAGATGACTCTTCATTTCCATTGTTTTCAGTTTTATTAAGATAACTAGAGGTCCGATGCACGAAATTCATACACTTGGGTGAGGGGGGGGGCAGTCCCCTCAGGTCAGCCTGTGCCCTCTCATAGTCCTGGAACTACACAATCCATCAATCAACCCAAAGAGGTAGGCCCCACCCACCCTGCCAAGGTTCCTTGATGGATCTCCCTCACAGAGAGAGGCCCCACCCATCCACCACAGCCCTCACTCAGTGGCCTGGGCCTCCCTCTGCAGGGCGAGAATGGGGCGATGGCCAAGCCCCTGAGATACCCAGAATTTCAGAATCCAGCCACGTCTCACTTCTGATATTCTGGTTCAAGACACCATCAACTCTCGCCTGCACTGTTACCAACTTCTAAATGATTTCTCTGCTTGCACCCTTGGCTCCCTACAGCTTTATCTCTCAAAACCACAGCCAGACCATCTTTGTAAACAGAAGTCAGGCCTTGCAATTCCGCAGCTCAAATCCTCCCATGATTCCCCATCTTGCCCACAGTTAAGCCAAAATATTCCCACAAGGCACTACATGACCTGCCCGCTCTCAACCATCAGCCCCACAATGCTGCCCCTCCGGCCTCGTCTCCTTTGCCTTTCCTCCGCTGCGGCCTCCACTCCGGCCACGCTGGCGTCTTTGCTATTTCTGTAACGTCCTAAGCATGTATCTGCCTCAGGTCCTCTGCGCCGGCTCACTCCTTCATCTCCTGGGCTCAGCTACCGTGCTTCCCCGAAAATAAGACATTCTCCAAAAATAAGACCTGCTTACAGGTTTTCTTCTGAGTGAAATATAAGGCATCCCCTCAAAAATAAGGCCCCCGGGCTCTGTCTCAGAATGAAAATTAATTTGCCATAAACTGGTGGCTAGGGCCGCCCCGACTGGCGTCTAGCAACCAGTGACCTTACGTGCAGTCCTGACGTCACTGCCGTGTGCATGGAGAGAAATCAGCGTGGAAACTTTGGGAAGCCTAAACTGCAACAAGTTGTGACTTGGGTGAAGAATTCATGGGAGAAAAATCACTGACGGTTGCATTGCAAATCCACTGTGAGCAGGCTGCCTTGACAAGAAGTACTCATTGAAAGACAGTGCTATTGCTAACCATGAGAGATTTGGTCCCCTGAGTCTGAAAGAAATGGAGTCACAAGAAATTCACCAGGAAATTCAGGAATTGGATTGTTATGATGATGTTCCAGAAGATGATGACATGATTGTCATTGAATAAATGAGTAAATTCTTGATACTGTAGGATTCACAGTTTGTCTGGTTTGTATTGACAACTACCGTACTACCGTACCGTATACAGGTAATACATGTCCTTTATTTTCATTTAACAATAAATGTGTACCGTATTCTTCTTCATGGAAAAATAAGACACCCCCTGAAAATAAGACCTAGCGCATCTTAGGGAGCAAAAATTAATATAAGACACTGTCTTATTTTCAGGGAAACAGGATAGCAACTTCTGTGAGGGCCTCTCAGTGAGACCTTCCCTCTCTGCCCTATTTAAAACTGTATCCCACCCCAGCACCCTCTGCTCCTTCCCTGTTACTTCCTCTGTCGGACACACTTTATATTTGGCCATCCCGAGCCCCACCCACATCTGCAGATCCTACTCATCCTTCAAAACCCCACTAGGACGTTACCGCTAAAACCATCATGTCAGCGGTGCGTGCGCTGCCTCACAATTCGGGTGCAGAACTGCTGGGGTGAACCATTACACCCCCAATTCCCCGAGCTCTGTCAGAGCTCATGTACTTCCTATCAGTGAGTTCCCGGGATCCCAGAGATTCATTCGCTAACCTCTTCTCGGGTCCTGGTCTTTAATGTCTACAACCGGAGAAAACAAATCAACAGGATAATTGTAATCACGGCAGGAATTTTCATAATCTCCTCAGTTTGGGCCAGGTTTAATTTTAAACTAGAATAAGGGTATGTTTGTAGATCTAGTGTGCACTGTGTGTGTGTGTGTGTGTGTGTATGTGTGTGTGTGTGAGAGAGAGAGAGAGAGAGAGAGAGAGAGAGAGAAGAGAGAATGAAGAGAGCCAGAGAGAGTTATGGCTCTTCCACAATTCCGTAAGTCTGGAGTCAGAAAAAAAATCTAAGCTTTTCCCTTATTACCAACAGCGGTCCAGTAGCGCCCCCAAGAGGTCTTGCTAGACTCTAAGAAGCTCTTGAAAGCCTGCCTCTGAGTGATTAAGGGATAAAATTCACACTCTGTGCTTAAGAAACCAGAACCCTTGTCTTCAAAAGAAAAGCCTTTAAGATTAGAAAAATGCGTGAGGATTTTGTGGGGTTTTTTTTGGTTTTTTAAATATATTTTATTGATTTTTTACAGAGAGGAAGAGAGAGGGATAGAGAGTAAGAAACACCGATGAGAGAGAATCATAGATCAAGCTGCCTCCCGCACACCCACCACCAGGGATGTGCCCGAAACCAAGGTCCATGCCCTTGACAAGAATCGAACCTGGGACCTTTCAGTCTGCAGGCCGATGCTCTATCCACTGAGCCACACCAGTTTCATAAAAAAAAACGTTTTTAAAGAAAACGAAGGTGTATGGAGCAAGAACAGTGACTCGCAGAGAGAACAGAGAGCCACAAACCACACCCCTCAAACACGGTGAGCCCCCCTCCCCCCCCAAAAAAAAACCATGGGGCTCACTGCATGATGGTTCTTCAGACCAATGAACCCCCTCTCCCCCCCTTGACTGGATTAAGAACATGGCAGCGCCTTTCTCCAGTGCTGCCTGTGACCTGGCTGTGCTGCCGAAGTTGGGGGGTTAGGTTTGCTTTTTTTAAGGAATCACTTCAGCACATTCTCTTTTGACAGAGTCACCCAGGAGAGCTGTGGCTGATGGGTTTACGCAGCGCTCCAACTCTGTGCTGCTTCCTTCCCTTGGGTGTGGTCCTGCACCCCGCACCTTGCTCCCTGCACCCTGCTCCCCTGCACCCCGCACCCTGCTCCCCTGCACCCTGCACCTGCACCCTGCACCTGCACCCTGCACCCTGCACCCTGCACCCCGCACCCCGCACCCCGCACCCCGCACCCCGCACCCTGCACCCTGCACCCCGCACCCCGCACCTGCCAGCGTGAGAGGGCGGGCCTGGAACAGGAGGCTCCCTGAGCCCCCAGAGCCACGAGGCTCTCTCCCCGGCTCAAGCAGGGGCCGTTATAACAGACTTCTCTAACTAGAGAAAACAATGTGTGCGTTAGCAGTTAAATGGTATGTACCCGGGACTGGCTGGTTTGCACACCTGACTCCTTGGAATTAGTTACCGTGATTCTTGAGAACCAGTTACTTAAGATAATAAGAAATACAGACACAGTGAAGGACAAAAAGAGGGAAGGGAGGAAAAGAAAATAAAACAAGGAAGACCAGCACTTGTAAGAAGAGGTGGGAGGGCAGAAGACAGGAGAGAACATGAAACTTGTTTTACTTTCAGTTAGAAACTGTGCTGTGCTTCTGTTGTTCGCTCCTGCCATCTAGTGGCTATTGGGTGGCCGTGCTTTAAGGCTGCCCTGAAACCACAAAGCGATGGAACTTGCAAAAATAAAGACGTGATGAATCAGTCACCCGACAGTCTATTTCATTCCTTTGCCTTCCATCTTGACACGATTGCGAATGTTCTGCATCTATGCATGGCCACAGCAAGTCAGCAGAGAGCCACGGCTCCAGGGACAGAATGGATTCTAAGAGACATGGTTTCCACTCACCCCGCGTCCACGTTGGCCACGTCCCTAGAAAACGGCCCCGTTTCCCTTTCCTAAACACAGAAGGACTCAACAGAACAGGTTCTCTCTCTCCTTTTTTTTTTAACTTTTAATTTTTAATCATTGTAACATGATTTCAGACGTACAGAAAAGTTGCAAGCATCGTACAAAGAATTCCCATATAGCTTTCACCACACATCGCAGATATTAGCATTTTACCTGTTATGTGTGGGTACACATATTCTCAGAGTTACTTGATGTCCCTTTAGTCCTTGGTACTTCCGTTTGTATTTCTTCCAAATAAGGGCATTCCTCTGAAATATCCACAGTATGAAGAACAGGTTCTCTCTTGCAAGACACTGTTACACTGCAGAGTTAAACATACTCAGCTTAAAGCCATCACTATCCCAAAAAGCCACATTCGGGGGGGGGGGGTCACAAAACCCCCATCCTCCTCAGAGCCAGCGGGCAGCCACAGGCCAAAGAGACCCCCTTCCCAGGACTGCAGGGGAGAGGCAGGCCACGTGGGAAGCCTGGGACAGATGTGTGGATATGCCCAGTGTCAGAGGCCACGGGAACCAAGCGGAGCAACTAGGTTGTGAGGCATCACACGTGGACGTGAGGGAATGCCCACCGGAGGGCAGAGCAGGCGGCTCGCTGATGCTCCACAGGCGTCCACAGAGGGCTGCACACTTCCCCGAGAGCCCTGCTAGGCCTAGTCTCCTGGCAGGTGGCAGACCAGGTCCTCATTCTATAGATGAGGAACATTTGCCCCGGTCAAGTTGGCTGCCTTGTCCAAGGCCATCCAGCTGGCCGGAACACAGTTAAACAGATGTTAACGAAAAAAAAAAAAAAAAACCATTGAAACCTGTAAAGGAATTTTTTGTGAGTTTATTTGAGCCAAACTGTCGACAATTGCCGGGAAACAGAACCTCAACGGATTGAGATAATGCTCCGAAGAATGGCGGGTTACATTTCTGTATTTATACATAGAAATCAAAGGAGGGACATAGGTGGGTTACATGAAATTCATTGGTGATGGAGTAAGGAGGCGGGAGAAAGCAAGCCTGTGGGAAAGCCCTGGAATTGGATAAAAAGTAAAATGATGGGCATGAGCTTCTTTTACAGAGATGGATACAGGATACTCTAACTTAATTAACACATTGCAATTAACTTGATAACAGTCACAATGAGAGAATGTCTCAGGGCCATTTGTTGTGCCCTGAGGGGTCCGGGGTAAGAAGGAAGTTACAGAAGTTACCCAGACATCTCACAGATAGGTTATCTTAGAGGCAGGAAGGCCGATGGGCTCAGTAAAGATCAAAGCTGATCTTTGTCTGGGAAACAGTGGCCTAAAAAATGACTGCCCACTATAACCTGTTGGAAGTAAGATATTTAATTTTCAAACCATCCTTTGTGGTTACTTCAGGTCTCTGAGTCTGCAAGACTGCCACGCAGGCCTTCCCTGAGCTCATCAGGTCAGCAAGTGGCTGTTTTCGTCCACACAGAGAAAGAGAGAGAAAGGCAAGTGGGGGTGGAGTGGGGGTGGAGGGGTGGGGGGTGGGGGGAATTCCTTTGAAAGATGTAGGAGATGAGGCTGAGGGAACGTGAGGAAAAAGACCTGATGTGATCAGGAGTTTGAATCCACTGTCCTCCTCCTCTGCCGCAGCCATTGCCTCCTTTTGTGCGCGTCTTTAAATCAAGAACATTAGGCTGCGAGATAAGAGTAAAATAGGACGGATGGCATGAAGGTAGAACAAATCAAGAGTGTGAGCAACGCAAAGCCCGGGGGGATGACACCTACGTAACCCAAATGCCTCTGGGAACATGGCTCTGCTTCCTGCCACCTAAATCCTGACCCGGGAAAGAGAAGGTAAGGCACACAAAATGTCAATTTTAAGTGACAGCAATCCCCATAAAATGGGGGAGGCGGGGGGGGGGGGGTGCACAGAGCTTTTACTTCTCAGACACTAAACCTCTTCCTATAATGGGATTCCGAACTAAGAGAGACCAAGCAACAAACAGAGAACTCCTTCTCTCGCTATGTGCATTCACCTTGTGGTAGTAGATTATATGTTTCTCCTCGTGATGTTGCCATCAAGTCAGAATGTTGTTTTCGGATGCAGGCTGTGGAGGGAATGCAGCACGCTCTTACTAGGACTAAAACCGGCCTCCCTAGAAGAGTTTTCGCAGGGCCGCCTGCCCCCAAAAAAACCTGATGGCAAAGAGACAGACAGTACGCACTCCGGGAGGTTTTGAAAGCTACGGCAGCGGGCCATGTCCTCAGCCTCACCCACTCCAGCTTTGGTCTCTGGGCTGGTGGGCGGGTGAGGCCGAGGCATGTGTTCGGCCATCAGAGAAGTCCATTGATGTGGCTAACACTATACTTAAAATCCCCCAAACAGAATTATCCACTGCACTTAAAATATATATATATAAAATTGATTTTTTACAGAGAGGAAGGGAGAGGAATAGAGAACTAGAAACATTGATGAGAGAGAAACATTGATCAGCTGCCTCCTGCACACCTCCTACTGGGGAACTGCCTGCAACCAAGGTACATGCCCTTGACCGGAATCGAACCTGGGACCCTTCAGTCCGAAGGCCGACACTCTATCCACTGAGCCAAACTGGTTAGGGCCAAATGCACTTTTTAGTAAAACAAAAACAAACAAACAAACAAAAACAAACAAAAAAAATCTGGAGGTAAATCCTTGAGGAGAGTGTGTAAAATCTACTTTAGAAAGTGAGCAATATGTCTAAGACCTCATTGTTCAAAGTGTTCTGTCACAACTCATCTGAAATCCGGAAGCTGAATAGCAATGCCATGAAACAACTGGAAAACGAACCCTCTCGCTTTATCATCCATGAGCTGCGTCCCATCGTTTATCCACAGATAAGTTTTCTTCTGAGACCAAAAATAATTAAATGTGCAGAAACTTCATTCTGAAGAATAGGCAACAGAATTAAATAATTTATATAATTTACCCCAGACTGAGCAAAACCCTAACACTGATGTGGCCTCTCATTTTCTTTCTGATATAGACTGGACCTTCCGCCCCTCCTCTTTCCAATCTACAGGAGAGAACGGTTTGATTTTGCATAGTGTTCGATACTGTTGGCAGGACTTAAAAATTAACTGTGAGCCCAGGAGGTTGACATGTGCCTTTTCTGTGCAATTAAAAACAGCGGTGCCCAGTGGATGGAGCATTGTTCCACTGAACAAGAGGTCTCAGTTTCAATTCCCAATCAGGGCACGTGCCTGGGTTGCTGGCTCAATTCCCCATGGGGGGCATGCAGGAGGCAGCCAATCAATGATTCTCTCTCATCATTGATGTTTCTATGTCTTCTCTCTCTCTCTCTCTCTCTCTCTCTCATCATTCCTCTGTGAAATCAATAAAAATTAGTATTAAAAATAAAACCAGTGTTGATCCCTGTCCCGGGTGGCTCATGCAGCTGGCATGGAGGCTCTAGGAGGAGGCTTTGGATTGGGGTAGGATATAGGATTGAATACCTCTAACAATTACCAGCAATCAACTCAATAGCAAACGAATAAATAATCTAATTATGTAATGGGCAGAGTACCTGAATAGATTTTTTTTCTTTTTCAAAGGAGACTTACAAACTACTGTCAAGTGCGGAAAAGGTGCTCAACAGCATTACTTCTCAGGGAAATGCGAATCACAGTAAGAGGCCACCTCCCACCGTGCAGAAGCGTTATTTCCCATAAGGCTAGAGGGAAGGGTTATTTCCCATAAGGCTAGAGGGAACAGTGCTGCTGAGAGAACCCTAGTCCACTGCTGGAGGGACTGTAAACTGGTACAGCTGCTGTGGAAAACACTGCAGGCATTCCCAAACACTTACACATGGAACTACCGTGCGATTTTGCAATCTCATTTATTTATTTATCAAATGGAAATGAAACAGGATTTCAAAGAGATCTCTGCATCCCCATGTTCGCTGCAGCAGTATTCACAATAGCCAAGATTTGGGAAAAACCTGTGTCCATCTACAGATCAATTGATGAAAATGTGATAGACATAGATATACATATACATACACATATAACTATATATGTATGTATGTATGTATAGAGATACAGATAGAGATATATAATGGAATATTACTCAGCTCTTAAAAAAAAGATGTGTGTGACAGCTTGGATGGACCTTGACGGCATTATGCTGCGTGACATAAGTCAGACAAAGACCACTATTGCATGACCTTACTTACATGTGGAATCCAAAATAGCTAAACTCAAAGCCACTTACTCTGACCTTGGGTCTCCTCACTTGTGAAATAAAATAACTGGGTTAGACAATCCTTATTGTTTCCTCTATGTCTTAAGGAAAAAATCCTTCAGTCTTCAGCTACATTAAAGGGTGAAAAAATCCTTCACTCTTTAAATCATCACTGATGACTCTCCCCTTCGGAAGACTGCTTCCCGGGCAAGTCCAACAATGCCCACTGGAGAGAACAAGAATCTCCTACTTCCACGTGGCGTTGTTCGCATTGGGAACTTGAAGCCCACACCATTAGTGTTCAGTGAGTCTGTACAACGAACACTGAGGTCCGTGCGTTCTATTTGAGAATATTGGTAGCCGATGAGAACAGCATTATGCGAAACATTCTAAGAGTCCTTGGAAGAGAGAGAAAAAAACATACCCTGCAATTTTAAGTTTTACCACAAGAGGGCAGGGTCGATCTAGTCCTGGACACCTCAGCTTTTTCTTTTCCTTCCCTCCCTCCCTCCCTTCCTTCCTTCCTTCCTTCCTTCCTTCCTTCCTTCCTTCCTTCCTTCCTTCCTTCCTTCCTTCCTTCCTTTTTCTCTTTCTATTTGTTCTCTCTCTTCTCTCCTCTCTTCTCTCTTTCTCTCCCTCCCTCCCCCCTTCCCTCTCTCTCTCCCCCTTCTCTCTCCTTCCCTTCCTCCCTCCCTCCCCCTTTCCCTCTCCTTCTCCCTCTCCCTCTGCCTCTTTCCTTCTAATAATAAAGAAGCCCAAGGAGGGAGCAAATAAATTACAATATTGTCTCTCCATATTTTAAAATGCTGTACAACCTTTCATAGGTTCTGACCTGAAACACCTCTGGAGTTCATTGTTAATTTTGAAAAGCAAGTAGCAGAAAATATTATCCCATTTATTGGGGGGAAAAAAGTGGATAGATATGTTAGCAAGCATAACAAGGACACTAGGAGAAGGCACACCAGTTTGCCCACCGCTCACTGGCTGCCTCTGGGGGAAGAACGCCCTGTGTGCGTGTGTGCTGTTTGGGCACCACTGTCGCTGTGTCATGTATGTTTCAAAGGGCTCCGTGTTCCCCTCACTCGGTGAGCTTGTTTGTGCAAAGTGTTCGCTGTTACACACAAACCATTGTTCCTAAGAAGTACTATAAGTGTGTTTATATGAAGCTTGGTTTAGAACATAACGTTTTTTAAAAAATCATTCTTGAAAAGGGGACAGCCTATTTACTAGTATTCCTGCAAAGCGAGTCACATAAAAGCCCGTGGAGTTGCCCTGGCCGGGTAGCTCAGTTGGTTAGAGCATCGTCCCAATGCACCAAGGGTTGCAGGTTCAATCCCTGTTCGGGGCACAGGCAAGAATCAACCAATAATGCGCAAATAAGTGGATCAACAAATCTATGTTTCTCCCTCTCCTCTCTCTCTCTCTCCATTCCTCTCTCGAATCAATAATAATTTTTCAAAAGCCAACCAAGCTAACACTTCTTGCTGCTGTCGTTCTCTTTCCCTAGAAATTCTAGCCTAAAAGCAAAAGTGGGGTCACCACGCCCCCCTTGAGCCTGAGTACCCACCTCCCCGAATCCACAAAGGAGGACCCCGGATCGGGGGTTTGCAGACTGCAGCACGCCCCCCGGCAAGAAGGACGTCCTGCCAGCCGAGGTGCCTGACACAGCAGCGGAGAGCCAGCAGCCGCCGCCGTAATGAGATGCTGACCGTCCCGGGAGGAGTGTCCCCATCTGTCTCTTCAGGAACCCGCCGCCTGCTTCCACAATGAAGGAATTAAATGCAAGCGTTGCACTAACCTCGAGATCACTTGCGTGTGTCATCAGTTAACTTCTCTTGGGATTGCCTACCCTTTGAATCCTAAACCAGGGATTTTACATTTCACCTTGACTCGGAATAAAGCAGCCATGCAAATGCTTGTTATTTGGGGACAGTGGGAGAGAAGGAGGGACAGACAGACTTCGGGATCAATCAGACACAGGTTTCCATTTCAGACTCTGCCGCTTAATTCCACGTGTCCTCGGGAGGTGAACCTGATCCTTTCATTTCCATATAAGTAAACGTGGTAGAAAAGTACCCCTCCCACACACACACACACACACACACACACACACACACACACACACAGATATCCAGGTCCTAGTCCCAGGACATAAGAGTGTGACCTCATGTGGCAAAGTCTTTGCAGGTATGACTACGTTTCAAATGTTTGAGATGGCCGAAACCGGTTTGGCTCAGTGGTAGAGCGTCGGTCTGCGGACTGAAAGGTCCCGGGTTTGATTCCGGTCAAGGGCATGTACCTTGGTTGCGGGCACATCCCCGGTGGGGGGTGTGCAAGAGGCAGCTGGTCGGTGTTTCTCTCTCATCGACATTTCTAGCTCTCTATCTCTCTCCCTTCCTCTCTGTAAAATATCAATAGAATATTTTAAAAAATGTTTGAGATGGGGAGATGATCCAGGTAGGTCTGAAAACCAGTCGCCTCTATCCTTACAGGAGGGAGGCCGAGGGAGATGCGACACAGAAGAGGCAGTGTGGCCACTAAGGCAGAGCTTGGAGGGAGGTAACCACCAGTCAAGGAGGCCAGCAGCCACCAGAGTTGGAGGAGGCCTCCAGAAGGGGTGGTGCTACCTGAGCTTCACCTGACCCTCCTCCGCCCGGTGACACGGACGATGGACCTCTGACCTCCAGAGCTTCCAGAGGATAGATGTCTATTGTTTCAAGCCATCCCGTCGTTATAGCAACCACAGGACACTAATACAGTGAAGAACATACGGGCTTTCTTGTAGGGAGTCTGTGAGAGGTCTTGGTTAATTACACAATGTCTACAGCACGGTAACAGTCACACAATGACCGGTGATGGTTGAGAAGGGTGAAAAAATGAAGGGAAAAAAAAGTAAAAACAAGATAATCAAAAAATTTAACAGGCCTTGCAAAGGCTTTTGTTTTGCTTTTTAAACTTTCATGTTTTTCTTATAAGAATAATGCTTATGTGCCGAAACCGGTTTGGCTCAGTGGATAGAGCATCAGCCTGCGGACTGAAGGATCTCAGGTTCGATTCCAGTCAAGGGCATGTACCTTGGTTGCGGGCATGTCCCCAGTGGGAGGTGTGCAAGAGGCAGCTGATCGATGATTCTCTCTCATCGATGTTTCTAACTCTCTATCCCTCTCTCTTCTGCTCTGTGAAAAATCAATAAAATATATTTTTTAAATTAATTTCTGAGAAAAAAGGAGAGGGAGAGAGAGACAGAGACTTCAATGATGAGAAAGAATCATCCATCAGCTGCCTCCTGCACGCCCCTTACTGGGGATTGAGCACACAACCTGGGCCTGTGCCCTGGCCAGGAACTGAACCCCAATGCTCAACCACTGAGCCACACCGGCCGGGCCCACTGCCATCATTTACTTTCACCCTTTTCATGGCCACTTGAACCCCAAGCAATGCACATTTATTCCTATTTTAATAAAAAAAAAAATAACGTGGCTTAAACATTACATACTGGTGCCTCCCATTTTGCACTGCCTTCCTCCAATCCCCCTCCCTATCTCCATGAATCACATGTGTAGTTATTTTACTGTTTATGTTTATGCTATTCATAATATGCTTACACCTATTTTCCTGATCCATCCATTTTAGAATTATCTGTAGACTACCTTCTATATATGATGAATCTAAACTCCATGAGAGAAGAGACCATCTGTCTTCATCTTTTAACAGCAACACATTACAGATGCGTGGCTTGTAAAAGTAGGTGAGCTATATATAAAATTCAGCACATATCCCTCTGCATGTCCCCCCCCCCCATCTCTCTCCTTCCATCTTTCATCGTTTCCTTTGCATGATGTCATTACTTCACATTGTCTTAGGTATATAACCTGTTTTCTCTGAGGTTTAAGATCTTCAATTTATCCCTGGTTGCTCAAAGCTTCATAAGGACATGTGGACATGAAGGTCTGCTTAGACCAGCCGTGGGCAAACTACAGCCCGCGGGCCGGATTCGGCCTGTTCAGCTGTTCTATCGGCCCGAGGAGCCAAAGGAGCGGAGGGTTCTCTTGCTCTCCCCTCCGCTCCTTCACCAGCAGCCCAAGATGAGAGTGCCAGCATGGTCAGGTTGCTTTTGTTCCGGCCCTCCGGTCCAGTTTAAGAACCCATTGTGGCCCTCGAGTCAAAAAGTTTGCCCACCCCTGGCTTAGACTATTCTGCTCAGCACCTTCTTCGATCGGAATATTTTCATCTCTCCTCAGTCCTGAGAAGCTGATTTTCACTTGCTCTTGATTTGCTGTTTTCTTATTTATTTGCTCACATTCCTTCAGTTATTTCTATCTTTTCATTTTCTGTGTTCCCTTTTGAGATTATTATTCAGACGTTGGCTCTCCTGTATAGACCCTTTTTTTCTATCTTATAATTTGTCCTTTTGTTCTACATTCTGTTTACCCAGCCCTTCAATTATTTCTTTTTTTCCCTATAGATTCTTTGCCTGTTCCCCACTCCTCTTCATAACAGTCCATTCTTGCTTTACAGGTCAGCTATTTCTTAAAATAAACATTGCTTTAAAATGTTTCTCTCCTACTCTAAATCTGTTTTCTCAGAGATCCATTTTTCTGGGTTTTTTTTTCCCCTGGCTGCTCCCCTTTCAAAGGGCTGGGCGTCCCCAAAAGCCTGCTGGCTTGTGGTCACATGCTCATGGTTGGGAATGATGGCTGGCTGGCGCATGGACCTGGCATCACAGGCTCGCGGTGGGTGGATGCAAACTCCGTGTGGGAGAGAGCCACATTCAGGCTCCCGTTGGGGGGTGCGGGTGAGAGCACAAGGCAGGCTGCTACCCAGATGCCAGGACAAGAAATAGCCTAATCGCAGTGCCAATCCCCCTCCGAGATACTGAATTCTTTCCAGGAAGAGTGTTCTATTTCTCTGGAGGGGGAGCGGTGGTGGTGGTGATCCATCTGGCTTCAATCTGAGGGAAAATACCAGCACCACACACACACACACACACACACACACACACACACACAACACACACACACAGCAGCGGAGGAAGAAGATGGCATACACCAATTGTAGCAGCTGGTCATCCGTTTTGGGGGAGCACGTCAATCATCTGATTTCTGTCCCTCCTCCCACTGCTCAATCTGATCCACTCGTCGTGAAAAAAAATGGGCTCCGCTTCCACTATGGTTTCATCCTGTCTACACTGAACCCCGTGAGTCCCTACTTCCTGCTTTAACCACAAAGCGAGCCTGCCCACGTTTAGTATCCCAAAATCGGTTACAATTTCTGGTTTGCTGATTTTCTTAACCCAGTTCTCAGGACTCATGAGACTGTATTATCCTTCGTAGTTTCAACTACCATTTCACTGATTTTTTAGAAGGAAGCCAGGTAAACTCTTGTGTTCCATTTACCGCCTGAGCCATAAGCCACGCTTAGACATCCTGTGGGCAACTGAGCCCACTGTGGCACATGTACAGGGTAACCAGATTTGTGTCTGCAGTGTAGTGAGGAAAAGAAAAAGCTCAGGGCATGAGGCATGGAGAGACATGCTGATAACTTTCAAAGGACTGACAATGCATTTATTCATCGATCCAGTGAGTGTTGGTTAACTACTGCAGGCCAGAAATGCTGCTCAGTACTTTCATGTGGAAATGAAAGATGGAACTTGCATGGTATCCTGAACAAAGGGAAGGGGCTGTGAAAGAGAAAGGTGCATGTTCGAAACTTCATACATGTAATTGTATCCGGGGATCAACACTTGGGAGGAGCAGAGAAAATGACTGGAAGTTGGCAGAAGTACAATGTCACTAGAATGCCACGCTGAGAAGTCTAAACATAGTTTGGATGGCCATAGATGATACTGGCATATTTGAAGTAGGGAAATAATTTTGTCAAACTTACCTTTCATTATTACCTCATATTTTAGAGGAAGAAATGAAGGTGAGGTGGGGTGAGATTCGACACTGTTAAGGAACTCTTGGAGTAACCTGCCTGAGTGATAACTTGAGATACAGGTAACACACACCTGGCAATTTTTTAATGTTATTTTTATTGATTTCAGAGAGGAAGGAAGAGGGAGAGATAGAAACATCAATGATGAGAGAGAATCATTGATTGGCTGCCTTCTGCACGTCCCCACTGGGGATCAAGCCCACAACCCAGGCATGTGCCCCTGAGCGGAATCGAACCTGGGACCCTTCAGTCCCCAGGCTGACTATCTATTGAGCCAACCTGGCCAGGGTGCACCTGGCACTTTCGCTGTTCCAACTAGAGGCGTGCACATGGAGCACTCACAATTGTGATGAGAACAAAGCAGCCACTGGAAAAGGATAGACGTGCCCAAATATTCTTCCACTTCGTTCTAATGGCAGTCATGAGAGTTGTTATTGAAAACGCGCTACAGAAGAGGACACTGAGGCTCGGAATGCTAAGTGACTTCTCTAAGGACTGACACCTCCAAAGTCAGATTCGCAGTGGACTGCTTCCCACACTGGGGACCGCTGAACCCTGGCTAACCGCCTCTGGACACATTGCCCAGTCTCTGAACGTCTCCCCTGAGGTCCAGAAGTCCAGTTGGCAAAGATGCCGATGGGGAACTCAAACCCATGAGTACAAACACCTTCAAACACTCTGATTCTGTGTGGCCGTTGTTCTCTACCACACGGGGTGAACCTGCAGAACCGCAGCTAACCCGGAGCAGATCTGACAGCGGGGAGGGGAAGAGGCGGCGTGGGCCCTGCAGGCCCTGAGATTGCTTGATTTCCATTCCCATTAGCAGAACATCCACCGCATTATTTGGGATAATTAACTCTGACTCTCAGAGGAATACCGTATGCCTGTTCTCTCTCCACCCTCTGTGATGGGCATAAGGATGAGTTTAAGAGAAATGACAAAATATCTCTATGAAAATGAGTTCCCAGCCTGAGCTCCCACTATGAATCCATTTTCCTTTTTCTTTTTCTTTTTTTTGTCTCCCATCCTCCAATACTTTGATAATGTCATGCTTTTAATGCGATTTCTGAGAGTAAAGAGCTCTAGAGGAACTTGCATTAAGCAATTACCCCAGGGGCCAGCAAACACAAGCTCGTGATATTTACTTAAAACTCTCAATTCTGTGGATATGTCAAAATCTTTCTAAACAAAACTGACTTTTCCAGGGTTGGGGAATTAGCGCCGTGTTCGGAATAATCATTTCCACCAGGGGCGTGACATGTCCTTGTTTCCCATTCCTGCTCAGCGGTGACAGGTGCCATTTCAAGTAATTTGCAAAAGTAAATTCTGAAAATGGTGTAGAAATGATGCTTCGGAGACCTTGCTTATGGAGTAAAACACTCTTGGTGTGTCATGAACGTTGA
The DNA here is from genome assembly GCA_963924515.1 of Vespertilio murinus. NCBI lineage: Eukaryota > Metazoa > Chordata > Mammalia > Chiroptera > Vespertilionidae > Vespertilio > Vespertilio murinus. The sequence goes on along the minus strand of OZ004717.1, from coordinate 16,443,587 downwards.
AAGAGAAAAGGATCTATGAGATAAATATATATTCTAGATAAATTGGGGGAGAGAAGAATTAATTCCATCTTTGATGGATTTTGTTTCCCAGTGTTTCCCAGGCAAGACCAGGAGAGAAATACTTGTAACTAAAAGCAGAGGGATCACGGAGACCACCCAGGCGTATTCACACGAGAGGAGCTACAAGCAGCCAACTGATCGGGCAATAACATTGGACCTTGAATAGTTCTGTGGCAAAAAACAAGACAAAACAAAAACTCTTTTTTAAAAAAATATATTTTATTGATATTTTTACAGAGAGGAAGAGAGAGGGATAGAGAGCTAGAAACATCGATGAGAGAGAATCATTAATCAGCTGCCCCCTGCACACTCCCTACTGGGGATGTGCCCACAACCAATGTACATGCCCTTGACCGGAATCAAACCCGGGACCTTTCAGTCCGCAGGCTGACGCTCTATCCACTGAGCCAAACCAGTCCTGGCAAAAAACTCTTCTTGATGGTGGAAAAGAAGAAACTAAATGTTAGATTTTTATTCTAATAGCAAGAATTATACTCAGCAAATCCCCTGCTAGGGATAAATCCAAAACAACTGAAAGCAGGGATTCCGATTCTTGTACTCAGTGCTCACAGCAATATATATCATTCCCAATAGCCAAACGGTGGACACAACCCAAGTGTCCATCAGCCGAAGAGTGGATTATGACATGTGGCATATACAACTGATATAATTTTATTCAGCCACAAAGGGAATGACATTTTGATATGTGCTACAACAGAGATACTTAGTGAAGTGAGGCAGGCACAGAAAGACAAATATTGGGTACTTAGGATATTTGAGGCAAATTCATAGAGACAGAAAGTAGAACAGATACCAGCAGGGACAGGGATGAAGAGGGTGGTGGGAGTTATTGTTTAATGAGTACAGAATTTTTGTTGGAGGAGATTAAATATTTTTGAGCATGAACAGGGAAGAGAGTTACACACCATGGTGTATGTACCAATGCCACTAAATTATACAATTACAAATAGGAAGATAAACATTATGCTATGCATAACATACCATTATATATATATATATATATATATATATATATATATATATATATAAAGATCTTAGCAATCTCACTATAAAAAGAATTAGAGTCTACATAATGTGGAGACAGTTGTTCTAGGACTACAAATTACAACAAAATGGGACATTTCAGGAGCAGTTTTCAACCCATTATAAATTATTGATAGAGAATTGGACAAACAAGATGTCACACATGTACACAATAGAGTACTACTCAGCCATAAGAATGGAAGAAATACTGCCATTTGTGACAACATGAATGGACCTTGAGAATATTATGCCGAGTGTAATAGATTAGTCAGAAAAACCCAAGAACCATTATTGCACTCACATGGGGGATATAAAACTGAAGCTCCTACCTGAACCGGTTTGGCTCAGTGGATAGAGCATCGGTCTGTGGATTGGAAGGTCCCAGGTTCGATTCCGGTCAAGGGCAAGTACATTGGTTGCAGGCACATCCCCAGTGGGGAGTGTGCTGGAGGCAGCTGGTCAATGTTTCTCTCTCATTAATGTTTCTAGCTCTCTATCACTCTCCCTTCCTCTATGTAAGAAATCAATAAAATAAATTTTTAAAAAAACAATTTGGCTCAATGGATAGAGCATTGGTCTGTGGACTGAAGGGTCGCAGGTTCGATTCCAGTCAAGGGCATGTACCTTGGTTTCAGGCACATTCCCAGTAGGGAGTGTGCAGGAGGCAGCTGATCGATGTTTCTCTTTCATCGATGTTTCTAACTATCCTTCTCTCTTCCTCTCTGTGAAAAATCAATAAAAACTGAAGTTCCTGGACACGAACAGCAGTGTTGTGGATGCCAAAAAGAAGGGGGCAGGGGCGGGTATGGTGGGAGGGGACTAATACCTGGTCCATGGGGACAAAAGATGGTATGACTCTGGGTGGTGGGCACACCATGCAATATACAGGTCTTGTGTCCTAGAAGTCTACACCTGAGACCTATATGATCCTATTAACCAATGTCACCGCAATAAATTCAATTTAAAAAATAAAAATTTTTAAATAAACAAATTACTGGACCCTTGTAGAATCTTCTGGAAATGATGGAACCCCAAAACTGTCATGTAAAATTTGGGGGACAGAAATTACAGCACCCTGAGGTGTCCCCACTGACCTCCCTGCAAGCACAGTCATGTGAGACTCAACCACACGGTGTGGCCAGCTGCTGCGGCTCCAGCCGGCTTTCACTGAAGGAAGGGGAACTCCCGGGCGTGTGATCGCCAACGTCAGCGAAAGGTCCAGAGAAACGCTGAAGTCACAGGCAGAATCACAGGACGAAGGACAACCAATACCAGCCCCCAAGCTCACGGACTCGGGAAAGCAGTTTCAGCTTGGTCTCAACTAATCGCCTTCCTCCCAACTGAAGATCACAGCGGGTGAATGGTAATGAAATCAGCAAGAAGGATAAAGAGTTAAACAGTTTGACTTCAGCTCATGAAAATAGAGAGCCATGTTAATAAGCTATTACCTTCATCTTTGGACCCATTTTTGAGAGCTGATTGGGCACAGCTGGCTTCTCTCTCTCTCTCTCTCTCTCTCTCTCAAAGGAAAACTTAATAAGATCCTTTCTGAATAAGAAGAGTTTTTTTTTTTTTTAATCCGGTTGTAATTTGAAAAGGAACAACTAAAATTATACATTTCAGAGTAATGTAGGAAATTAACACCCCTTCATTACTGGTCACAAAGTTCTATTTTTATAGCCCTAGCTAATGCTTACTGTTCTCTGAAATTTCTAGCGTTGGCAGCACTTTTACGCATTCCGTAGGAACTGGTATTTTATAAGTCTAGGATGAGAAGGGCAACAAACGCGAAAAGTCTTAAAATAATAATTTTCTTTGTTTCTAGCTCTCAACTTATTAAGTGTTCAGCTTCTACGCGGGCTCATCTTAACAAATAAAATAATAACAGCGTTTGAATGTAGACTGTTTCTACTGCATAGCTACTAAATGCACAAATCAGAGCCTAGAAACGAAAAAGAAAAAAAGAGATGGAGTAACTAACGGTGATGTAAACTGTGTATTTAAGCTTTTTCGACGAAGAATGGATCCCTTTGAGGTTTTTGTTGAGACAGTCAAATGGTATGTGTAATTAAGCCTAGCCCAGCAGTAGTTCTTGGCCCTTCCCAAATCTAAATATAATACTCTGTTTTAGTCCAAGGTCATAATCATCCTACCGTATCCTCAAAAAAACTTTAGCCTGGCAGAGTTTTCTGCACCAACATCTGTCCCTGAGGCACAGCATCCGCTCTCACTGCCCTGGGATCTCACTTGCTCTCAATCTGTATTTAATACTTCCCTCCTGGATTAAGGCAGAGGTCATAGGAGGAATGTGCTAAGAAACACTTTTATTTTATTTATTTATTTATTTTTTATTTTTACCGAGAGGAAGGGAGAGAGAGAGCTAGAAACGTCAATGAGAGAGAAACATCGACCAGCTGCCTCTTGCACACCCCCTGCCGGGGATGTGCCCACAACCAAGGCACATGCCCTTAACCGGAATCGAACCTGGGACCTTTCAGTCCGCAGACCGACGATCTACCACTGAGCCCAACCGGTTTCGGCTAAGAAACACTTTTAAAGCTCCTCACAACACTGGTTAAAACTGAGTTAGTCGACCAGGGCTTGCTCCATTGCACAAGGTTAAGGTGAACACTTCTTTCTGTGGCAATAACTAGAAAGAAGCGTGATTAGTTAATGATACGTCCAAGCCCTTTTACAAATGTGTGTCTCCTTTATAAGCTCTGAGTGTACAAGGGTCTGTCAATCTGCTCCAGAAAAATCTCTCCCTTTGAAAGTCTACTTTTGGGTAATTTGATAATTGATACAACCGGAGAGTGTTTTCCAAAAGTTGATCTGTGTTGACGTACAAGATGCTTTTACATGGGACTCAGAGAGACTGTTGTAGTCATTATGCTTTTATTTTTATGGTCTTCTATCTATTTGCAAGTACCACTGCATCTCCATTTACATCAGAGATATAAAAGTTCCTTTTGGTTAGTTTTATTTAAATTAAAAACTGGCATATATTAAAGAGAGCTATCCTATATAATAAAAGCCTAACATGCAAACTGTCCCCTTGACCAAGAGTTCGACTGGGAGTTTGACCGCCCGCTATGACATTCGTGGACCACCAGGGGGTGGTGCGGAAGATGGCGGGCAATGACAATGCAGTGTTGGAAGCAGGCGGCAATGGAGGTGCCGCCAGGCCTGATGGGCCCTGACAAGAGCGGGACCATGGCAGGATGGTGGAGCAGGTGAGTGGGCGGCGCCAGGCCAAGGAGGGTATGAGGGGGGCCCAATTCCACCGCTGATCACCCCACAGATGGTGATCAGGTACTGAGGGAGCCAGGCGGGGGCCCAATGACTCAGGCAGAGGGGGTGCATGGAGGCCCAAGGGCCCAGGTGCTGTCCAGGGTCCAGAGGTCAGCTGGGACCTGCCCTTCCACACCAGACACTCATGCTTCGATCTCTGGCCTGGCCTAGGGACCACACCTGTGCACAAATTTCATACACTGGGCTTCTAGTTAAGTATATAAGATCTCAGGTACATTGCTACAGCAGAAATTGAGAAAATAGTGCCAAGAGGAAGAGACACTGCATGATGGCATGAAGAAAGGGTGTTATAAATATCCAAATGGCCCTTGGCAGAAAAAGGTTCCCTACCCCTGAGTTAGAGGGCCATATAGGAAATGACCCAGAGCCTGAATAAAAACCACACACACATTATTTGTGAACGATAAAGCATGAAAAGACAAGTGGCAGAATAAAAGGAAAAAATTACTACGCACATACCTCATCCCAGAAAAAAGATTCATATGCTCCACATAAAGAACTCTTCCAATGGAAATCATAGTGAAGTTTTATTGTATTATCATGAAAAATTCACGAGGTAGCTCACATAATAAAAAACAGAAAGGAATAATAAAATGCATGGAAATGCTAGTAGTTATTGGTGATCATGAAAACATAACTTGTTAAAAAATGACGATTTTTAGAGTTGGCAAGAATGTGCGTAAAAAGACACTTTCATATAGTGTTAGTGGGACAATATATTGACGCAAAGAACATACCATCAACAGGTAAGTGGGTTGTCATTAAATTCAAACTAATGTACAATCTTTTAAAACGATATTCACAAAAGCTATATAGCAAGAAGAAAAATGGTGATGTTAGTATATCCAGTGTCTTACTAGCCTACAAAGAGTGTGTACTACATCTGTGGAAAAATGCTCACCGGCTGCCCTGGCTTGTGTTTCTCAGTGGTTAGAGCATTCCTGCGGACCAAAGGGTCTAGGGTTCAATTCCCGGTCAAGGGCTCAAGTGAGAGGCAACCAATCAATGTGTCTCTCTCTTGTTGATGTTTCTCTCCTTCCCCCTACACTCCCCCCCTTCCACTCTCTCTAAAAAATCAATGGAAAAAATATCATCAGTGATGATTTAAAAAAAAAAAAAAAAACCGCTCATCTCCCAATCCATTCACTTCCCTCCTCCACAAAATAATGAATCCACAAACTTACCTAGTGTGGTAGAAGTGGTCATGGAGCTGAAACTGGTTTGGCTCAGTGGCAGAGTGTTGGTCTGCGGACTGTAAAGGTCCCAGGTTCGATTCCAGTCAAGGGCATGCACATTGGTTGCAGGCACATCCCCAGTAGGGGGTGTGCAGGAGGCGGCTGGTGGATATTTCTCTCTCATCAACGTTTCTAGCTCTCTATCTCTCTCCCTTCCTCTCTGTAAAATGTCAATAAAATATATTTTTTAAAAAAAGAAAAGAAAAGAAATGGTTTAAGAAGTGGTCATGGAAACTAGAAGAGGAATATGAGATATATTTAGGGGAAAAATTATAGAATTTAGGGATCTAAATACGGGGAGTGACATTACACGGTATCTCTCCTGTCTAATAAGAAGCACAAAAGAAGACATGTTTGAGAATAAAGATAATCCGTTCATTTTGAGACTTGATGGTTTTGAGGAACAGTGAGTGGTGTATTCACAGGGAAATATCCAAGAGCGTGTAGAATATTGGAATCTGCACCTTGGGAGAGGGTGTTTGTGAAGCTCATCAGGAGATGACGGAAACCACGGCTCTGGGGAAATGACCAGGGAGTTTACGTAGAAGGAAAAGAGAGGAAAACCAAGGAAGGCACAGCCAGTGAAGGCAGGGCCGAGGAAGAAAGCACCCTGCTGCGATCTGAATACCTGTGTTCCCTGCTCCCTCAGATGCACACGTAGAGTCCTAGCCCCGAAGGGGATGGTATCGGGCGGTGAGGGCTTCGGCAAGGTGATTGGGTCATAAGGGTGGAACCTTCCTGAATGGGACGACGAGCATTCTTATAAGGGACACCACAGAGATTCCCCAGCCTCTTGGTGAGGACACAGCAAGGAGGTGTCTGCTATGAACCAGGAAAGGGGCTCTCACTAGAATGCCACCAAAGCTGGAAACCTGACCTTGGACTTCCCAGCCTCTGGAATTGTGGGAAGTGAGTTTCTATGTGCTTTAAGCCACCCGATCTGTAATATTTCCAACAAACTAAAACACACATGGAGGAGGTGTGTGAGAGGCTTCATGGACCCACACCAGGCCCAGACAGAGGGCACGCATGTCCTTCCTCCAACCCACCGGCCTGGATACCCAGGCCTGGTTCTGCCGCCCTGGTGGCCAAGTGGCAACCTGTGCCAAGGGAAGCAGGTGTGAGTGAAGGGGAGCCAGTGCATCCCCTTCTTTGTCTGAGCTCCAGAGTGTATCCCCGTTTCCAAAGGAAGGGACAGCGTCATTTTTAAGGAAAGTCTCGGAGCCGGCAGCCATCAGGGTCTCGGCTCACCGACACCTTCTCCCCCGGACCCAGATGCACAGAAGCTGGGAGGGGAACTGTCGCCTCCCTTTTCCCCTGTGTTATTAAGCCATCGATGCCCTTTTGCAAACACGCACACAAAAATAATCATATTACTCCAACTGGATTAGTTCAATGCATATCATTTGTAAACCTCCTGGGAAGACGTGAAGAATACTTCCCTTTGTTTTCGGGGAAATCTGATGGAAGCACATCATACACGTGTTTACAAAGGACAGAGAGCCGGATTAATTTAGAAGGTGAAGCTACCGGGAGCATTAGTCACAGACGTTAATTAACAAAAGCCATCTGAAAGATTAGGATAAAACAATCACCAATGGGTAGTTGAAATTCATTAAAATACATCCTAATCTGCAGCCCTTACCTGGTAAATCCCAAGGCAAATTTATTTATCGTCTCACATCCTATTCAGCTATCCTTTTAATAATAAACCCCAGGGTAAATTTAGTCATAAAAATCAAACTCTAGTGTGAGGGGACAAAATATTAAGCGTATTGAAAATTAAATACAAGCTTAGCAATTATGGCACGGTACGAGTAACAGACACGAAATCAAATATTTCGATCATTATGTTACCTATTCTTTTTTCCCCCTATTCTTAAACTTAAAAAAACACATTTTTATGATTCCCAAATTCAGTATGCGCTGTTATATTAAGTAACAAAATAAAAAAAAATGTCAGTTAGAACCATCATGGTTTCTACATATAGACTACCTAGTCTTTTAAAATAAAATCTAGTAAAAACAGAATTCTTAAATCGTTTATGACATAAGATGCTGGTTATGCTATGCTTTATTGCAACTGTACTTAGTGTTCAATTCTTCACGCACACACACACACAAAAAAAGAGTTTTTTTCCATCCAGGAACATACTGAAATTCTATGCCCAATTTACATTTTTCCCCCTCAGAACACAGATATAAAAATCCCTTTACCCCATGTTAAATCAAGAAAATGCAATCTTTCAAGAGAAAAGACAACAGATTCCCATCTCTGCTGGAAGGCATTTAAACATCTCTGTCCGCCTGGCCTTCCACACACATGTGGCGGCTCACCACGCGAAAGACTGGGAAACGAAATGAAGACCAAGAGGGGGGAAAGAGGCAGGATGACAGACAGGCTCCTTAAAACGAGCAGGAAAAGCATCCCTCCGGCCTGATTTTGCACCCAAGACGTTGGCGATTACATCCTGGAGACGTGACCCCCGTGTTAGCCCGGCGGCTCCGTTGCTTCATGGAGTTCACAGGAAACGCTTGTCTCCAAAATGAGGTTTCTCTCCCTTTCCCTGGGAGTCCTGGATGAGCTGGGCCTTTCCCCTCCTCTAGGGGGGTGGGGGTGGGGTTGGGGGTGGAGGGGACCCCTGGGGTGGAAGATTGTGGGCAATCAAGCTCAGCTCTTGCAGGGAAGAGCTCCCGCCTTCTGTTTGGTTGTCAAGTGGCCATAAAGGAAGGGATGGGGAAACAGCTGCTAGAATGTGCTAGGAATAAGGGGGTAATGGGTGAAACGAACACGTTTTATCCCATTTCTCATCGCTGAGGCAGCGACCAAGGTTCCCTTGCTGCCTACGTAGCCTACCCAGGTACGCATGGTTAGCTCTTACTTGCAATGTTTGCTAAGTGTTTCCATTTTCTCACTCCCTGGGTGCAAAGCTCGGAGGTAGCCTTTCAGCCGAAGACACAAACAAGGCTTTCCAAATATCCCATTTCATGGGACAGGATGTTTTTCCTCTGGTGGCAGCTGGACTGGGAGACAGTGGGCAGGATTGGGGCAGGTGGGGGCCGGGGGAGGCAGGGAATGAAATAATACAATCTCGCCCTAACTGGTTTGGTTCAGTGGATAGAGCGTCAACCTGCAAACTGAAGGGTCCCAGGTTCGAGTCCCATCAAGGGCAATTGAAACGGATAGAGAGTTAGAAACATCAATGAGAGAGAAACATCGATCAGCCGGACACAACCCCCCCTGGCTGATCGATGTTTCTCTCTCATCGACATTTCTAACTCTATTCCTCTCCCTTCCCTCTGTAAAAAATTAATAAAATATATTTTTAAAAGAAAAAAGAAATAATGCAGTCTGGGCCACAAGTGAGGGAGGCCACTGAAAAACTCCAATTCGGGGTTTGTACACCAGGAGGGATCCCCAAACCTGAAGGTGGGATCCCAAACCCTGGTTGTAGCATAACAGAATTATTTTTAACAAATCGTTAAAACCTAAGGATTCACAAACACATCCATGACCCAGGGGCATGTCCAAGTGCGTATTCAACCCAGGCAGGGCCCTGGGCCCCTTCAAAGGCCCCCCCAGAGGTCCTTATAGTGCTGAGAGGCCACGTGGCTGGCTAGCTGTTCGCCAACATGACCCTCCTTGCCCTGGACCCGCACAGACGCCCCCGAGCAACAGCAAAGGAGCTCTCCTCCGAACCCGAGAAAACTCAGGCCCAGCCCGGACACGCTGCTTGGCTTCCTACCAGAACAGGTGTAATGTCCCTGTGGTGGGTACACACCCTGTATATCAGGGACTAGAACTGTCATCTCATGCCAATACTTCTACAGGCCTAGGGACAAAGAGTTCAGAAATACCCTGAGAATTCAGGCACAGCTCACTTCCTACGAAGACTAAAAACTGCCCAACACATCTTATACTAGGTGTACCGGTTACTAATGGAATTTTTTTTTCAGTAGATGGGGTTACACATACTTGTATGTTGATATATATATATATCAATATATATATATCAATATATATATATATATATATATATATATATAATTTTATATGTATGCTATATTGTTGTATTGACAACAAGCTTCAAAGGTTTGTTGGTCTTCAAACTTTTTCGGTTGGCCTGGACGTTCTTTGACGTTCACACCGAAACCATCACTTTGAAAGCATTTAAGCCAACGCTCACAGGTATCTTGGGGTGGAGCATGCTCACTGTAAGCTTCCCCAAGTATACGATACCTTTCAGCAGCACCTGCCTTCAAAATAAAGTAATGAATTAAGACTTCCCGCAAATGCTCTTTGTATAGCATGAAATTTGACATTTTTTAGGCATAAAACTATCTATGATGTTAACACCTTCAGAAAATATGAAGTTTTGAAGCTTGTTGTCAATACAACAAAATGTCATACACGTCAAATCGCATATAAATCAACATACTCGCCGAAATCAGTTTTGCTCAGTGGATAGAGCACAGGCCTGCGACCTGAAATGTCCCAGGTTTGATTCCTGTCAAGGGCATGTACCTTGGTTGTGGGCACATCCCCAGTAGGGGGTGTATAAGAAGCAGCTGATCGATGATTCTCTCTGGTCGATGTTTCTCTCTATCCCTCTCTCTTCCTCTCTGTAAAAAAAAATCAATACAGTATATTTTTAAAATCAACATACTCGCATGTGTAACTCCATCTATTGGAGAGAAAAAAACCCGCATAATTCACCGGTACACCTCGCACAACACTTGGGAACGCAAGCTACGACACTAAGTGAAATCTTTTTGATGTGGGATTTCAGCCTGAGAAGTCAGCTCCAGATTTAGCGCAGCCTGGAGCGGATCAGTTGCTGCGAATATGTTTGTTTGTTGGAGGCAGGCCAGCCTTACGCCCTGCACATTCGAACCAGCGCGGAGGGTGGCCACAGAGCGGGGAATGTGAAGAGCTACAGCCAGGCGCCCAGTCATGCGCACAGCCCTCCCTCCCAACATCGGGGTGTGGCAGATTCACACAAAGCCTCCAGAAGAGGGGTCCACCTTGGCCCAAGGGTCTGACATCCTTTTAGCAAAGCCCATTACACTAATATCTGACAATCAGGAACGGGGTCTCCTTGCACATGCTTGGATGCTCTGCTCTCACTTACTTAAAGACAAACGCCACTGGAAGGAGTGAGCTGCGGAAACCTGTGCCCCAGCCCCGGGTTAAAAAGACACCCCACTGGGTGTAACGCAACCATCAGGCAGGCCTTATTCTGTGTAACGTAGAACAAATTATCCTCCGTAAGTGGCAGATGGAGGATTCGCTCTGTCAATCTAGCCCTCCACTCAGCTACATTTCCATTTCACAGGACATCTTGAATCTATCTAGTGGGGGGAGGGAGGGGAGATAGGAGTCCCTAAAAATAGAGAGCAAGAATAAGCCCAAAAGGAAGAAAGCAGTCTAATAAGAACTGCTCGGCTAACCTAAGGACAGTAAAGCATCCTTTTGGCAAAAATTCCCCGCGGGGCGACTTCCAGGACCCTTACGGCGTTTGCCTCTGCGTCCAGGGCAAATGTATGAAGACGAATGGGCTGAGGAGGATTCCACCGCCAGGGGCAGAGCTGTTTGGGCTGTATCAGGGCCTCTTTCCTAGTAAAAATATGTAGAATTTAAACTGCGAGGCCCTGGTGGAGGTCGTGGGGTCTGACCTGCTGTGCCCATTCCCATTCAAATGGAAATCCCAAGCGTGTGCCATTATTCCTCGTAAAGAGTCCCCCAGACCTCCTGAAAGGAGACTTTGCGTAGCTGGGCAGCTCTCTCTCCGTGTTCTCAGCCATGAGCCGCACCTGCCACCTTTTCATATCCTCTTGTTTGCATCCTTCAGGGCCACTCACCCCAACTGATTTTGAACCACAACCCTCTTTGGCTGAAATGTAAAAATCACATAATCCCCTTTAACATGTTTTAAAGCGTGCCATCACTTAATGAGGGGTAAGATAAAAAGTAATGGTAAGTGACTTTCATTTTTAATATGAGAGGATGGTTAAAAATTCTATTAGAAAGCTCATTATGTCAGGCATAGTAGGGGTAAACACGCGATGATAAATTTTTATTGTTGCTTACTTAGAAGTTCTACACACTGTGCAATTTACTTTAATCCTATGAGGCAATGTGTTCAAATCAAAGTGCCCGGAGGTTGCCAAAACCGGTTTGGCTCAGTGGGTAGAGCGTCGGCCTGCGGACTGAAGGACTGAAAGGTCCCAGGTTCGATTCCAGTCAAGGGCATGTACATTGGTTGTGGGCACATCCCAGTGGGGGGGGGGGTGCAAGAGGCAGCTGATTGATGATTCTCTCTCATGGATGTTTCTAACTCTCTATCCCTCTCCCTTCCTGTAAAAAAATCAATTATATATATATATATATATATATATATATATATATATATATATATTTTAAGTGCCCCTAGATTGGTGAAAGAATGAATCTTGAACTAAAAATTAAATTTTAAATATCTGTGTCAATATGAAGAAGACTGCTTATTGGGAACCGGGGAGACAATGATGGGCAAGATGCAGTCAGCTTCTTACACTCTTCCCTCTAGGCCTGCAGATGGAAGCAAGGAAATGCTTGAGAGTAGGGGAGGTAACGCTTATGGGAGCAGGAATAGCCCAGACCACTGGTGAATAATGCCAGACAGCCACAGAGACGCAGAACCCCAGAGAAACAATATTTATATTACATGCTACTAAAACATGATTTTATATTCAAGACACTATGAAATGTAACTGAAAACATATGTCAAAATAGTGTGATTTTTTTTTTAGGTGGTGATTGGAAAAAAATAAAATAAAATTTTAAAAAGAAAAACTGCCTGGCTGGTGTGGCCCAGTGGTTGAGCATCGACCTACAAACCAGGAGGTCACAGTTCAATTCCTGGCCAGGAAACATACCCGGGTTGGGGGCTCAATCCCCAGCCGGGGGTGTGCAGGAAGCAGCCAGTCAATGATTCTCTCTCATCACTGATGGTTTTTTCTCTCCCTCTCCTCTCTGAAATCAATAAAAATATATCTATAATAATAAAAACATAATATGCTAATTAGACTGGACGGCCGAACAGCAGAACAACCATCCAGATGACCTTCTGGACAAAGCCAGGGCTAAGGCAGCCGCTGCACGCAGGTGCAAGGGCCCAGCTTCTTGCATGAATTTCGTGCATCAGGCCTCTAGTTTAAAAATAAAAAAGAAACATGGAACACGAAGAGTTAATTTTATTCATTCCTTCAACCAAATAACAATTACTGAATGCCTTCAAAGGTCAGGCCCAGTGCTAGGCACTAGTTATATTGGAATGAGAACAGGGTCTCCAAGGATCCTATTGTCCAGCAGGAGCAACAAAAATGCAATTGTTGCCAAAACCGGTTTGGCTCAGTGGACAGAGTGTCAGCCTGCGGACGGAAAGGTCCCGGGTTTGATTCCGGTCAAGGGCATGTACCTTGGTTGCAGGCACATCCCCAGTAGGGGGTGCGCAAGAGGCAGCTCATCGATGATTCTCTCTCATGGATGTTTCTAACTCTCTATCCCTCTCTCTTCCTCTCTGTAAAAAATCAATAAAATATATATATTTTTAAAATGCAATTGTTAACAATACAATATGCATTAAGTCCCATGACAGAGTTAACATTAGTGTTAGGAAAGACTTCTCAATGAAGCTCTGAAAAATTCACAAGAATCAGTTAGGGGAGAATGTTATCTACTGTGAATGAACAGCATATGCAAGGACAGGATGGTGAGAGAGGACACGGCATGTTTGCAGATTTGGAAGTAATTCAACATGACTGGAGCATATGTTAGGAGGTTAGGAAGCAAGGAATATTGAGGCTTCAGAGATAGAGGAACTCTAATAAAATGCTATATTGAAACATGTGGATTTTACCCAAAATATAATCGTCTCTGACTTTAAAATAATTTTAATTAATATATGCAAGAATCTATCACACCATAAAAATCAAAAGATTATTGGCCATCAAAATAATTTTATTAAGAAAATAAAAACTGAATGATAGCTTTACACAAATATCTTAAAAATAAGAATAGGAAGCCATTATCTTCTAAGTTCAACTTAGAGGTCAGGTTTATTTAGACACATAGTGCACTAATAAAAGTCTGTTTCTGCAGCTCTGAAATGGATTCAAGGCGCGTATTTGGACTTTAATAAAAGAAATCACAGTGTGGTCACGAACACCTTCATTTTAAAATGCAGACATGACCGAAGCCTCAAAATGAGAAAAGATTCCCCGCTGCCTGGACAAGATGCTGTTGCTATGGTGATGGTCTCCTAGCCTGTGGCTGAGCAACTTCAGGTGGCTTCAGTTATGGGGGGAAGCACCATGGCAAACTGACCAACATTTAAACCACCACAACCTAACCAACGAACACTTTTTTTTTACATTTAAGGATAAGTTATCCAGCCCTAAGCTGGTTTGGCTCAGTGGATAGAGTGTCAGCCTGTGGTCTGAAGAGTTCTGGGTTCGATTCCGGTCAAGGACACATGCCTAGGTTGTGGACTCAATCCCCAGTAGGGAGTGTGCAGGAGGCAGCCAATCAGTGATTCTCTTTCATCATGGATATTTCTTTCTCTCTCCCCCTCTCTCTCTCTTCCTCTCTGAAATTAATAAAAATATATTTTTTAAAAAGCATAAACTATCCATTTTTATAAAACACCCCATGGCTTGAAATCTGTCCATGTGATGAAGACTCTTAAATGCTTATCTGCAGCCTGGTCTGCTCCGCTAAGCTCCCAATTTCTACCCTACCCCTCCATGTGGATGCCTGATTGGTATGTGACATTTCACATGTCCAAAACAGAGCTAATCATTTCTCCCTTCCTCACCCCCAGCCAAACCACAATTACAATCTAGTCCAGGGGTGGGCAAACTTTTTGACTCAAGGGCCAAATGGGTTCTTAAACTGGACCGGAGGGCCAGAACAAAAGCAACCTGACCATGCTGGCACTCTCATCTTGGGCTGCTGGGGAAGGAGCGGAGGGGAGAGCAAGAGAACCCTCCGCCCTTTTGGCTCCGCGGGCCGGATAGAACAGCCGAACGGGCCAGATCCGGCCCGCGGGCCATAGTTTGCCCACAGCTTGATCTAGTCCCATCAAAATGAATTGTACCTCCACCCACCCAGTTGTTCAGATCAAAAAACATCATCATCCCCACACTGCCTGTTTTAATTTATTTAAAACACATAGTGCCTGGAAGACCTTGTTTGTTCACTCATCTTTGATCTTAGAGAGCAGGGATGCTCTCTGTTTGTTCCCCACTTTATTCCCAGCATCTAACACAACGCCTGATATGCTGTAGGCATTCAATATTCATTGACTGACTCTGCTGTTTCCATGCTACCACTTCCTTATTCTAGAATTTGCAATATTATTAAGGATGTGATGTGACTGCAAGCAATTTGCTTTCCCTGGGCATTTGTTTCTTCATTTATTGAACGGGGGAAATGAATCTATAAATTTTCCATTGGTGCAACAACTTGGTGGCTGTGATCAAGACTTATGTAAATTATAAAATATCCCCTTTCCACTCAATTCACTATGTGATTTCCATTTAGCTATTATTGTCATATACAATAATGTATATGTAGTTATAGTTTTCAAAGCACTTATGTGTCCATTATTTTCTTGACACCTCAAACTCCCGGAGAATTATGCTGATTACTTCTGTTGTACAGATAAAGAACTCCATCCAGGCCCTGAGAGAGTATATGAGTTGCTCAAACTTACCATGTATCTCATGGTATTCACAAACCAAAGTATGATGGATAAAAGTTGTTGGCCTTGCTAATACTTTATTTTTAGTCATGGTATAGACCCACGAGTTATAATAATCTTTCTCCAAGATATTTCTCTTTTTAAAAAAATATATATTTTTATTGATTTTTTTTTAACAGAGAGGGAGGGAGAGGGATAGAGAGCCAGAAACGTCAATGAGAGAGAAACATCGACCAGCTGCCTCCTGCAAACCCCTTACCAGGGATGTGCCTGCAGCCAATGTACATGCCCTTGACCAGAATCAAACCTGGGACCTTTCAGTCCACAGACTGAAGCTCTAACCATTGAGATAAACCAGTTTCAGCTCACCAAGATACTTTTCAATAAATATTCACATTATGTATGTGGTTTTAAGTGAGTCTATCATGGTTTTCCAGGCTTCCCAAGGGTTCTGATTAAACTCTATTAAAAAAAAAAAAGAAAGAAAGAAAGCTACTGGCATCTTTGAGTTGAGCGGACAAAATATTATCAAATCTATTGCCTGTCCATCCTGCAGTAGTACCTCACATTTCCCCCATTTGACTTACTATTTTTGAATAAAGGCATTGTTTTCAACCACCACAGCAACATGCCCAATGTTCTAACCACTACAATGACTTGACCAAATAAAACTGTTTACATCTAAGAATGAATTATCCATTTTTTAAAAGCATCCCGTGGTTTAAAAGCTACCTGTGTTAGGGAGCCTGTGCAGTGAACAGAAAAATCAGACATATATTTGGGTTCAAATCCCCACTTCACCACGTGCTAGCTTTATGACTGTAACAAGGCAAGGCTCCCCTCTTTGTCATCAGTAAACTATATAAGGAATAACTACTTTTTAAAAAATATTGTATTGACTTTTTACAGAGAGGAAAGGAGAGAGATAGAGAGTTAGAAACATCGATGAGAGAGAATCATCGATCAGCTGCCTCTTGCACACGCCCAACTGGGGATGTGCCTGCAACCAAGGTACATGCCCTTTACCAGAATCGAACCCTGGATTCCTCAGTCCACAGGCCGACGCTCTATCCACTGAGCCAAACCGGTCTCTGCAAGGAATAACTACTTTTTAAGAAAAATGTAACAAGTTAGATGATATAAATTGGCATATACACACTCAGCAAACACATGCTCCTCTCCATCCTGGTAATGGAGGAGCACATATATCAGCCTAATCGATCACACTTGATCAAATGAGCCTTAAGAAAATAAGAAGAGAAAGAGGAAGAATGACAGAGGTTGGGGATATAATACTGGGTAAATATTGTTGAATGAATAAACTAATTATAAACAGGAGCTAAGATACAGTCCCAAGAGACCACCAGCCAAGGTGGCGAAGGACATACTAGTGCAGACAGTAGTTTCGACAAGCAGCCAAAGGGATGGATGTATCTGTGTTGAAGGTCAAGAAAAGTTTAAATTTACTGGTTGGCTCTTGAGTGAATGGGGGTGGACAGGGTAAGGTACATACCAAGAACTTGAAATGTCAAGAGAACAATTTGTGTTGTGATGGGGTTACATTATATTACGAATCTGTATTTTCAATGGAGGAAGGGGTTTCCAAGACTTAGAAAACACCAGAGAGGATAAATCTTAGAATCGGAGCCTTAAGATGAGAGAGAAGTAGGAGAAGAGATGACCAGAGGAAAATGAGCTGGAACAACAGAATGTTTCATGCATTTAATAGATTCCAAGTAATGCGAGGCTGGTGGGTTTCAATTGTATAAAGGTTGCATTGCAGAGTTCCTTGCACACATAAGAACACGCCTGTTGTACTTTAAGCTGATTGTGTATGCTAAATCCAGGCGACTAGGTAAGAAGGGGAGGCAGGGAGGGTGAAGGGGGTCATGGTCAGGGCAGGGATGCTATTCTGCAGAAGTAGGCTCTTCGTAAGTGTGAAACGGAGATTAAATGAAGAGTAAGCAAATAAACGTAACAAGAAACTCCCCTGGAAGAGCCATGGAGGTGGCTGCCCTTTGACCCTTAGCTATGGCAGGACAAGATAATGCGGCCAGCGCCACCATGAATCTCGTTGGTTAAACTGAATATTCTAGACGGGGCTACTGGGGCTCTGGCAACTCTAATGAGGGGAAAGTACCTCTCCACCAATGTCTTCAAACGCCGACCTTCCCAGAACAGCAGGTGGGTGTCTGATGATTCCTTTGCGGTTCCACAGATAGGAACCGTCTTCTTCCCAGTCCTGAGGTTTGCTTCAATGTTACCTAAAGTCAATATAAAAGTATATTTCTATTGCACTTGCTATTAAAGATGCTTGGGGTATTTTATCTAGTCTAAAAGCATTTTTATTGACGGAGAGAGAGAGAGAGAGAGAGAGAGAGAGAGAGAGAGAGAGAGAGAGAGAGAGAGGAAGAAGAGAGATAGAGGAAGAAGAAGAAAGATAGAAGAAGAAGAAGAAGAAGGAGGAGGAGGAGGAGGAGGAGGAGGAGGAGGAGGAGGAGAAGAAGAAGAAGAAGAAGAAGAAGAAGAAGAAGAAGAAGAAGAAGAAGAAGAAGAAGAAGAAGAAGAAGAAAGAGAGTGAGCAAGAAAGACAGAGAGAGACATCCATCAACCTTGGCGCACTGGGTCAATGCTCCAATCAACTAAGCCTCCAGGATGTAGTTTTTAAAACCCAACCACTATGATCTCTTGAGAGCAAGAAAGTGAGTGGCCACACTGGTGCCCGGGATCGGGAAACTCGGATAAAGACACCTTACTTAGACCAGCACCCAAGGTCCCCGGTGCAGCGGTAAACACTGTGCCCCTGGGTAGGTCTCCCTCCAGCTGTGAGCTGGTCCCCCGGGCGGGAAAGGAGCGGTCCCGGAGCAAAGGGCCCCAGGGCACCTCGGGTCCGGGCTGCGGGCCTCGGCGGCTCCTTTCCAGGAGAGGACACGGCCCCCGGCGTCCGGAGGCGCAGAGCCCGCGCCCGAGCCGCCTCCTCCAGCCGCAGCCCCGCCGGCCCCCCGCCCCCCGGGCAGCGGCGCGGGGCTCCCCCCGGGAGAGACGGGGTAAGCCCGGCTCCGGGAGGCCACCGGTCCCTGCGGGTCTCTGGGGGCGGAGGTGGACCCCCATTCCCGGGCAGGGGTTGGGGTGGGTGTAAGTCCAGGGTGCACAGGTGACCCCAGAAGGAAGTCCTGGAAATGGGGGCGGTCAGCAGAGGGACCCCGAGGGAGAGTGCTCCTGTTTTATTGGCTTTTGGGGTGGCTGGGCTGGAGTTCTTGCAACAGATAAGCTTAACCCAGCCGTCTTTTGGGGTCTTTTGGGGGGTCTCTTGTCCTGGGGAGTGGGGCTTGGAAACGGTGCCTTTTGATAAGGAAGGTTTAGTCCTGAGTTGGTGTCTCCAAAAGGAAAGCCGCTGTAGACCTCCCCGAAGACGTGGCTGGTGCAAAGTCCCCAGAGGACACTTAAAAAATGTGTTTTGGGGTTTGTTTGTTTTTTTATTTATTAAGGTATTATATGTGTACATAGCTTACCATTGCCCCCCCCTCCCTTACATGCCCTCCCTCCCCAGAGTTTTGTGTCCATTGGTTGTTCTTATATGCAAGCATACCAGTCCTTCGGTTGATCTCTTATCTCCCCCAGATCTCCCTCCCCCCTCCCCCACTGTCATTTGACAGTCTGCTTGTTGTTTTACTGTCACAATATCTATCTTTCTGTTCATTAGTTTATAATGTTATTTATTATCCATAAATGAGTGAAGTCATATGGTGTTTCTCTTTCATTGACTGGCTTATTATTTCACTCAGCATGATGCTCTCCAATTCCATCCAGGTTGCTGCTAATGATGAGAATTCCTTCTTTTTTATGGCAGCATAGTATTCCATTGTGTAGATGTACCATAGTTTTCTGAGCCAATCATCTGCTGACAGGCACCTAGGCTGTTTCCAAATCCTAGCTATTGTAAATTGTGCTGCTATGAACATAGGGGTGGAAGAGAGACACATCCATCAGTTGCCTCCTTCATGGCCCCCTCCCTGGGAATGGGACAGGCGGCCCTCTGGACCAGGCTCAACCCACTGAGCCGCCCCAGCCAGGGCCCCTGGCCCCTGGACACCTGTCAAGTGTTTGTTTCTCCCGGGATTTTTCATACAGACGATTTGAGCTGAGGAGGGAGGACCCTTTTTCATCCCTATGTTGTTGATGCGTTCAAAACATCTTTATATTGGGCGGTATCAACAGGTTTGAATTTAAAATAAGAGTGAATTGCCGAAATCGGTTTGGCTCAGTGGTAGAGCATCGGTCTGCGGACGGAAAGGTCCCGGGTTCAATTCTGGCCAAGGGCATGTACCTTGGTTGCGGGCACATCCCCAGTAGGTGGTGTGCAAGAGGCAGCTGGTCAATGTTTCTCTCTCATTGACGTTTCTAGCTCTCTATCCCTCTCAATTCCTCTCTGTAAAATATCAATAAAATATATTTTTAAAAATAAATAAATAAAATACGAGTGAACCGGAGAGGAAGAGATCGCTGAGCCTAACCTGGCGCATGGCAAGAGGTTCTCAAAGCTTTCCATGGAAGGGGCCTCTCTGGGGAAACTGCGTTCCTGTCTTTGCCTTGTTCTCCTGTGTCCGGCAAGTGGTGAGGTCAGTGAACGCAGGGAACCCCGCTGTGAGGCTCCCTGCAGGCCCCCTGCCCTCACCCCAGGCCTGGGGCGGCAGAGGCAAACAGCAGCGCCTGCGTCTGAATCTCCCGCTCCGAAAAGGGCCAGGCTTGGACCCCACAGGCCAGAATCTCAAAGTTTCTGCTGCACCGTGGCAAGCTGAGATACTTGACCAGGTGCATTTTAGGGGTGTGTTTCCTTCTTCCCCAGAAGGGTGCCCTTGGAGGCAAAGGTAGGCAGGTAGCGGCTGTGCCGAGTTTTCTCCGCCGGTTCGTTGGGGACAATAGTAGTGCCTGTCTGTCCCCTTTGGGAGATGAGCCCAAGGGAAGTCATGGGTTTCACTCGCTTCAGCTGTCACAGCAGTCATGTGTTATCACAACACAGCTTTTGGCTAACTTCAGTTCTTTGACAAGGATGCTATTTTAATGCAGACTATATTGGAAATATGCCATTCAATCCTCCTTGGTTTCCACATATTGAGTAGTACACCGCCCAGCCCTGTGATTTTCTCATATTTTAGTAAAGGTTCCCCCACAACCTAGTGGCCATTTGAGGAATTGCCTATTATTCCTTCTAGAAGAAAAAAAATTAATTGTCATTAATCTTTTAAAATTATAAGATATTCCTGAAACTCCTGTATTCTTTATCAGAGTGGAGAGGCTCAGCAAGTGTATTTGGCTCGGTGGAAGCTAGGAGCTATATTTGGCCTTTTCATCTAAAACCTATGGTAATGATTATCCAGGTTGTATGTATGCGCGCCTTTTCGGTCGCTTTTTCTGAGAGGACGTTAACTCAGTTTGCGTAAACTACCACCAGTAGTATATATGATGAGAGAGTAATATAATGGAACCCCATCACCCCCATTCACCCAAGGGAGTGGGTTCCAAGATCTTCAGTGATTGCCTAAAACCAGGCATAGTACTGAACCGTATATATACTATATTTTTTCCTATGCATACATACCTATGATAAAGTTCAATTTATAAATTAGACATGGTAAGTAATAATAATAAATGTCAATAAAATAGAAGTTCTCAGATTTACTAGTATTAATCCTGTCTGATTAAAAAAAAGGGGGGGGGGGAGAAACTAGCCTTTTCCAAGTTATTCTTTGGAGCCCAAGCTGATTGCTTCTCTAAGTGCTCAGAAACCATCTTTTTTTATTGTTTTGTGCCAGAATATTGCCTAATATTGCCTAATATTTCATTAGAGATACTCATCTAATTTTTGAAACTCAGAACTATGTGCTAGATTTCTAGCTACGTGGCAACTCTCCCTATCTCTGGGATTCCACAATGATATTAACAGTGTTATTAGAATCCTGTCTGTAAAAGGTGAGGTTATATAGCCCAGACATAACCTGTCTGTGAAGTGAAGTGTCTTGGAAGAAGTTAGTAGCCTTACCTGGTCTGGGCTTCCCTTTTTAGTTTGGATATTATTTTGCTTGATAGAGATGAAAAGAGTAGCTGTGAAGTTCTGTGTTCTCTTAGTCACCCATCAGTATTGAATGAATTGCAACAAGTGGTGAGCTTGTACTTTTTTTCCCCCTCCAAACATAATTTAAATGAATCTATTTCTCATTCTTAATGTTTTTTTGCAAGTCACTGTTCATAATTATTCTACTCCTGCTGATAGTATGAAGCAGCATGTTGGTATATTAAGAGTTCCTGGGACCGGAACCATGGGCTTTCCCATTTTTTTTCACATTAATACTAATAATATTATCATACTATTCAACTCACTTAAATTGATTAAACACCACTATTTTGTGTGATGCATGGTAATAAGATACAGGGAGAGATTACAAAATAAAAATACCCTGAATGACCCCTAAGTTGAATCTGTAAGATGCATTCAGAAAAGGAAGGCAGAGCCATGGTATTTATTGCTCTGAAATTACTGCATACAATATCGATTTAATCTCAGAAATGCACATATCTTCTTATTCCTTGAAGAAGCCCGCAAACCTTGGGTAACCCAACCAAAGCCAGTAACCCGAGTTTAAACCTATAGCAGTCAATTTAAGTTCAACGAACAGTGAGCTTTGCTTTCCCAAAGGGCAGGGCTGACATCTTTTGTAGCATGGGCTGAAAGGTAATATTAACCTGTCTTCTTCCTTCATTTAGCTTTTGCCCAGGGAAACGCTACTCATAATTTCACCAATTTCACACCATTAATGCGCATTACACTAACTTTAAAAGGTATGGTAGAAGAGTCTGAATGAGTAGGAGCCATTAAACCTAATGACACTTAAATGCATTTATCACAGGAATCATGTCTGCAAAGGGGCAATTATGTTTTTCATAGTTATAACACAGAGGAAAGTGTAAACTTGATATAATTGAACTGAACATTCTTTAGCACTCATTTGGTCCTTAAAAACGTATTAAAGTGGAAGATGGCTGCTGTAAAGTTATTTCTTACATTTTAACATCAGGGGAACACTTCCGGTAGCCCCGAAGGTGAGGTTGTGTGCTTTGTCCATGGTGCTGAAACGTATCCCCGTCAGTGATCTCAGGGTCAGACAGAGGAGGGAACTGGATTGATACTTCTTTCTGTTAATGACTTGCAGAATATAAATATTGACTTAGAAGTGAATGTATTGTTCAACTTTATAACAAGCATAGCAAGAAAATTTTCACACATTACAAGCTTGTACAATTTGAACGACGTGCAACATGGAAGCTGGACTGGCAAATGCGTGTTTTTAATCTATTTGAACTACAGCCTGGGAATTTTCATCACTTTGCTCCTACGCTTGACTTATCAAGATATGCCAATAGCAATAATATTCAACAGTTGTCAATTTCTATTTGATTTCCAAAAACTCTTTATTTGGGATTTTCTTAGGCCTATAACCATGCTTTTTTTTTTCTTTGACTTGTTTTATATTCCCCCAGTACAATGATAAAGAGCATTAAAATAATTTGAAATTAAATGTCTCCTATACTTTAAAACATATCATGTTAGCAAGAGAATAAATTACACTTAGTTTTTAAAAATATATATTTTATTGATTTTTTACAGAGAGGAAGGGAGAGGGATAGAGAGTTAGAAACATCAATGAGAGAGAATCATCGATCAGCTGCCTCCT
The DNA here is from genome assembly GCA_963924515.1 of Vespertilio murinus. Lineage (NCBI taxonomy): Eukaryota > Metazoa > Chordata > Mammalia > Chiroptera > Vespertilionidae > Vespertilio > Vespertilio murinus. The sequence continues at coordinate 16,420,460 of OZ004717.1, read as the reverse complement.
GCACATCCCCCACTGGGGATGTGCCCGTAACCAAGGTACATGCCCTTGACCGGAATTGAACCTGGGACCTTTCAGTCCCCAGGCCGATGCTCTATCCACTGAGCCAAACCGGTCCTGGCAACCTTAACTTTTCCATAGCATTTCTCATTCTGTTATTCTATACTTTGATCTATATTTCCCTGACCTAAGGAATTTCTTTCTCTTTTTACACTGCCCGATTTTGCCTGTCAATGAAAATTTTGCACACGAGGGAGAAGAGAAAAGTGGGGGGAAAAATCAAACACACACACAAATCCCTTAGTTCACAAGAAATGGAAATAGAACTAATATGACCACAAATTTCCAACTGTTCAGATTTGCACATTCATCGTGTGGCTTGTTTTACCTCATACACAGGCAAGTTCCATCTATGGGACTTACTTTTCCTATTGGCTATTTAAGCTGGAAGCTGTGTCAGACTGCATCAGTGTTCCCCTGAGCAAGCAGGCATTCAAACTGCGGTATTAGCATTAGCATTCTACTTAGAACAAAGAGAGACACCAGGCAGCTCTACCCACCAGCGCAGACTCCAGCCCTCTGACTCGGGTTCATTTCAGTAAGACTCCAGCCCTAGCTCCAGGACTGAAGCCTCCTATCCTATCGCTCTTTATATTTCCCTGCCCGGTGCTTTCTGACCACTTCTCCCTGCCTATAGGTAAGTTTGCTTGTGGCGATGAGGGAGGAGTATTTGTTTTGCTGGGGGGGGGGAGTGGGATATATTTTCGTCGAGGATTTGTCATAAAAATATTAAGAAGATAGTGGCTGAATAAAACCACATTTGGAAAACATTGCTGATTTTTCCAGAGAGCCTACTCTGGGAAATTGGAAAGGATCTGAAGAAAATTTGAGTTTCCAAATGAGCATTGAAAGAGCAAAGAATTCGCTCCATCTGATTTATGATTCCTGCAAAAAAAAAAAACACACACCAATAAATCATGTATTATAAGAAGTAAGCCTAGTTTTTCACTTTGGTAGAATGCAGCTTGTGTTCTACCTAACTGGTTTGGCTCAGTAGACAGAGCGTCTGCCTGCGAACTCAAAAAGAGTCCCAGGTTTGATTCTGGTCAAGGGCATGTACCTAGGTTGAGGGCACATACCCAGTAGGAAGTGTGCAGGAGGCAGCTGATCAGTGTTTTTCTCTCATCGATGTTTCCACTTTTGAGAGAAGTAGGGAAATATCAAGGTTGATCCAAGGTTTGGTAGAATTTCCTGTGTTCTTCCCTGAGTATTTCTGATCTGGTGGACAGAGGGTCACTGCTAACTACAGTGGCATGTAGCCATTCCTGCACCTGCTAGCTACGTAGCAGCTGAGTGAGTTAAATGAGTTTCTATCCAGATTCATTCTAGGCCACAGGTCTTGTTTTTATCATGTAACAGAAATTATAATGCTTCTCTTTGATCTGGAACCATTATAATTAAATTAATAGTAACTTGGTGTTAGTTGTACTGCAGCTGTACAAATTGAATGCTTCTGTAATCTATGAGAGTTTACACACACACACACACACACACACACACACACACACACACATACACACACATACACACACACACACACACACACACACACACACACACACACACACACACACGCTCTCCTGTTGGGAGCTGTCACAGATTCGGATTAAAGAGTCAGACCTGCTGTTAAGTAGAAATGCTGTACTGCTTATTGCTAAACTATCCAGCGTGCAGATGTTCAGAGATAGCTGCCATGAATTTAATAGTCTAGTAACAACTTGATGGAGACTCTTGCAGGTGAAACTGGATTTAAATATAGCTGTTTTCCGAAAGGCTCCAATTCCAGTCGTCATTAAGTAGATGCCAGTTAAACTCCCCCCTCAGCAAGGCAGAAAAGGTGTGTTGCCTGCTTCCTTAAGACTGCCCCTCTCCTGTTTGTATAGACTGTTTGTATAGAAATTCAGGCATCTACCTCAAAGTGATGGTGATTATTGTTATATCCGAGTTATTTCATTCTAATAACATTGAAAGCTGTCATTCTCCTGCTGAGAATTCTTCACACTGACCTGGTGCCCCAAAGTTCATTGTAATTGACATCACGTGGGTGCAGTAGCAAAACAATTGCAAAAAGAATTATGCCACTGGTGTGGATGGAAATTAAGAAGAAGTGTTTTCTGGCCTTAGCTGCACATTAGAATCACATGGCTGGCCTTAGGCAACAATATTTTTTCGTTTCCTAGGTAATCCTGAGATTACTCAAGGTTGAGACCTATTGCCTTAGAAGAATTATCTTCCTCTATGATTTTAAAAAGTCTTTTGAAACTGCTGTCCACTCCAGGCAGCAATATAGATACTAGTGATTAATCCACACACACACACACACACACACACACACACACACACACACACACACACACATATATATATATATATATATATATATATATATATATATAAAATTTGTATTTATTTATTTATTTATTTTTAATTTTATCTTTTTACAGAGAGGAAGGGAGAGGGATGGAGAGTTAGAAACATAGATGAGAGAGAAACGTTGATCAGCTGCCTCTTGCACACTTCCTACTGGGGATGTGCCCTCAACCAAGGTACATGCCCTTGGAATCAAACCTGGGACCCTTAAGTTCACAGGCAGATGCTCTGTCTACTGAGCCAAACCGGTTGGGGCTGATTTATCCACTTTTGAGAGAAGAAGGGAAATACCAAGGTTGATCCAACAATCTTAAATTACAGGGCATGATGAATAAAATAAAATACATAGAGCTGCAAATGTATTTAGCTTTGAGAATGTAAAGCAGGGATGCTTTATCTAAATGCTGATGTATTTGGAAGTAAGGTAAGGGAAAGTAAAATTAAAATTAATTATCTCTAACTAGATATAAAAAATAGTGTTTGATTTATTCAGCAGAGCTTATTACATTTCTCCAGTCCCCGAGACCCTCTCTGCCTACAGTTGGGGAAACACCCAAGCAAGTTTCCACATCTCCAACAAATGACTACTTTAGTTAAGAAGTTACTAAAGGCCGAAACCAGTTTGGCTCAGTGGATAGAGTGTCAGTCTACGGACTGAAAGGTCCCAGGTTCGATTCTGGTCAAGGGCATGTACATTGGTTGCGGGCACATCCCCAGTAGGGGGTATGCAGGAGGCAGCTGGTTGATGTTTCTCTCTCATCGATGTTTCTAGCTCTCTATTCCTTTCCCTTCCTCTCTGTAAAAAATCAATAAAATATACTTTAAAAAAAGAAGTTACTAAAGGGTTAATGGAATATGCATGTTAAATATCTGACCAGGTGCACAACTGATACTTAATCTAAGTTAGTTCTTTCCTTCCTTCTTCAGTGTATTTATTGTGACATTTGACACCCCAGTTTAGCCTTGGACAATGGATATGGAAAAACTATGTCCCACATAGTTGGTTTTTCTGTTGTTGTTTAAAGTAAATGAATTCAAAGCTTTGCCTGGAATATGATATGTTTTTCTTTGTAATTTTCTTCAAAATAATTAAAGGAACTTAAAGTAACTGAAATAATCATGCAGAAAATGCAAGGTTTATTAATTTGCCTGAACGTTAAAATAAGGAAAATGAAATTATTAAAATGCATCCTTATTTTGGTGATGGCTGCAAATAGGCTTCAGAGAATATTTACAAGTATTTGACTTGTAAATTTTTTAACTGAAAAGTTTCCAGAGACCAATTTTTATATATTTTTATTTCAGAGAGGAAGTGAAAGAGAGAGAGAGATAGAAACATCAATGAGCCAGGACCGGTTTGGCTCAGTGGATGGAGCGTTGGTTTGTGGACTGAGGGGTCCCAGGTTCAATTCCGGTCAAGGGCATGTACCTTGGTTGCGGGCGCGTCCCCAGTGGGGAGTGTGCAGGAGGCAGCTAATTGATGATTCTCTCTCATCGATGTTTCTGACTCTCTATCCCTCTCTCTTCCTCTCTGTGAAGAATCAATAAAATAAAATATATTTTTTTAAAAAAAGAAACATCAATGATAAGAGAGAGAATCACCAATTGGCTGCTTCCTGCATGCCCCACACTGGGGATCAAGCCCATAACCCAGGCATGTGCTCTGACCAGGAATCGAACCTTGACCTCCTGATTCATAGGTCAACACTCAGCCACTGAACCATGCCAGCCAGCCCTGTATATATTATTTTTAAACTGTTGTAAATTATTTTCATTTCTTGAACAACCATTGTGATTTATTGACACAGTTCTTTAAAAGTCTTCTAACTCAGATCTTAACTCATCTGTATACCACTTTATCCAACCGAAGACATATTTCTAGCTTTTTTCTTTTCCTTTTTATCTTCCTTAACAGTGAGAGAGAGAAGGACACTCCTAGATCTTAGCCACTTTTAATGTTGACAACAACTGGTTACTGCCAAAGCAATCCACTGAATGCCAAACAAACACCCTCTTAATTACCCAGAAAATCCCATTTCTTCTTGGGTGCCATGTCCACAGCTCAATTTATTAAGAAAACATTTTAAAAGCCATTTTAATCCTCACTGAAGGATGTGTTTTTATTGATTTTTAAGAGAGAGAGAGAAGGAGAGAGACAGAGAAAAAAATGGATATGAGAAACATCAACTGGTTACCTCCTATACATGCCCCAATTGGAGGTTGAACCGGAAAATTGTGCATGTGCCGTGATGGGGAATCAAACCCCCAACCTTCTGGTGTATAGGAGGACACTCCAACCAACTGAGACACTGGCCAGGGCTGAGTAATTTTTAATCTTACAATTCCTGGACATCAAGCTATAAATCTCAATACTGAGATTTTCTATGTCAGTCGGATTCTTGCTAATTTATACAGGTGTGACACAGGTAGGTTTACCATTGTGAGGAAGCGAAACAGAGGTTATTCTTATATTATTATTTATTAATTATTGTATTATTTTCCTTACGAACAACTGTACACCTACTTTTGCCCCATCCTGTGTTTTGTGTACGAAATACTAGCATGTGCTCTATTGTGAAATTGGAGTTAGACAAATGCTATTGATATTGAGACCCCAGATAAGTTGCTCACCTAGTTTATTAAATGCGCAGGCAGCCTGCCTGGCCAGTGTGCCTCTGTGGTTGAGCATTGACCCAGGAGCCAGGAGATTCCTGGTCATGGCACATGCCACACTTGGGGGCTCGATCCTCAGTAGGTGGCATGCAAGAGGCAGCTAATCAATCAGATTTCTCTCTCATCCGTGTTTCTCTCTCTCCCTCTCACTTCCTCTTTATAAAAACCAATAAAAACATATTTAAAATATAAAATAAATAAACGCACAGCACCCTTCAAGTTACTACCATTTGGTATGTTGCTTCTAATAATAGTAATAACTATGTGAGTAGTTTACTAGTATCAGTAAGTGTTTTCCTGAGATAACAACTACGAATCTACCTCAGCTATACACAGCAGTGAGGCGTGGGAAGAGGTTACTTCTCAAATTCATTTTTATTTCCTTGTTTTTATGTAGCTTTTTGTGTAATACTGGAAGTATGCAGGTGGATCAGGAAAAATATATAATCTAATATTAAAGAAAATGGCTTTCATTCCCATTCGTAGATTACATAGTACATTTTAGCACCCAATTTATTAGTTCATGTAGACTTCATAAGTGAGTTTTTTGAAAATGGTTTACACTAATACCTCTTTAATCCAAAAGACAGGAAGGAGCATGCTCTCCTTGTTTTTATAATTAAAAGTTTACTAAGTACCCACAAGCATCTTCGACACACATTAATGAATGCATAGGCCTAAATCAGCTGCACATTCTTCTAAGAAACATGAATTCGATTTATATCAGTAAATAAGTGACATGAGCCCTCCCAAATTTAGAGATTGTCTTATTTTCATATTTCAGAAAGTAATAGTTCAGAAAATAATATTCCTGAAACACAAAGTACAAAATACACGGGAAGACGTAGTTTGGAATTTCTTGAATGCTATAATCACTCAGGTTATTTTAGGATAAAGTGCCTTTGGCCTAATTCATGTGACCAAAGATCGAATCCCAGTGGAACTTGGAATCCACTGGAGCATCTCTGTAAGACTGTGTCTGAGGACACCACCTGCCCTCTTCCCAAGCTGCCCTCCAGCCCCACTGAAGAGCCCCTTTGAGGTTCAGGCTGAGTGTGCCCCTCAGAGGACACCTCTGAGAGAATGCTCCCCGCGCACACACTCCTTCTGTCTGCTGGTATGAATAATAAATGGGAAGCCTATGAAATATGCACTCACACAGCCTTCCTCCCTTTCTAAGAAAAGCACTCTGCCACACCCCGAGTGAGGAGAAAACCTGATAAAGCTGAAGTAAAATTTATCTTGACTTTACCATGAAGAATGGTGTTCTGCATACAAACACGGGTTCACTCTATCAAGACCAATTCTAATGGGAAGAAAAGCCAGTATTGCACATCTGAAGTCAGCATTTTCATACCTAATTGCTATGCGGTAAATTTCAAAGAGCAAGTGGCTCTATCTAGAAGGTTTATAAATTGGGTGGTGGTGTCCCAATTACTTCTTTTGAAAACAACCTGTCTATAATTTTATTATTCCCAGAATTATATAACATATGGAAGAGAGGGAGGGAGTGAGGGAAGGAAAGGAACAAAAAAATAAAAATAAAAAGGAAGGAATCAGGGTTGTTTAGTAAAAACTGATATCCTGGCAGAGATAAGGCATATATTCTTTCATCAAAATTTTAATGTAAAGATACCGTATTTAAACACTGGTGATAGACATGAACTACCATTTATATCTTCATTCAGTAGTATCTGCAAAACCAAAAAAAAAAATACACAATAGGCTCATTAAAAATAGCACAATAAGGGTCAGGAGGCATTTTGAATTTAAATGAGCTAGTATACATGAAAATAGCTTATAAAACTAAAATATATAAGGTAATATTTAAGTTGTATTTTCCTGGAATTTTCTTTTTATCAATAGGAAAAGTCTGATTTTCAAAATTTCCTTAACATCTACTTTTACCTTCTTAGCGCTCAATTTGGTTGTTGTTGTTGCTATAGTGATGCATTCATATTGTGTTGGTAATAGCCAATTATAGAAGTTAATTTCTACATTATGGAAGTTAAGTTATTTATTAGTTTGTCCATAATTCTGTTATGGCTGCATTTACACTGAAAATAAATATGCCTATGAACATTCATCACTTATTGAAGGATTAAAGTACTCTAACTGCATTAGCATGTATGGATTTCCCAATTTTTACATACGTAGCTGGGATCCAGGCTCAGTCAATAAAAGGTACACAGAGGCAGTTGTCATTAAAGCATAATAAATAAATATCCTTCAACTGGAAACTATAAAACCGGTGGGATATGCTTTTTTCCAGTTATGAATCATAACCTCTGGCTGCCTTACATGTTCTTGGACAGAAAGAGAAGTGGGAAAAGGAAAGAATCAAACCAAAAAAAACTTTTCATTGGTAGAATCTCTAACTCACACCCCAGAAACTAAAACATGGTGTTTGAATAAAACCTCACATGATCCTAAATGAGAAATGACAATAAGATGTTTTCTGCTTGAAATTCCAGTAGCTTGATATGTTTTATATATCCATACTGTGTAAAAATAATCTACTCAATGATATTTTATAGGTGTTTATGCTCGTGCCTATAAATACTTCCAGTCTCTTAGATTAGTTGCTTCGTAGACTCATTAAACAGGTCATGGAAATAAGGCCGCATGTGGATTTTAGGACCATTTTGTAACTAAAATGTAATGTAATTGAATTAAATTCGCATCTCTTCTATTTTTCACAAAATACAGTACAAACCAGCGGGGTTCCAAGTTATTAATTATCGAGCTGGAGTGAGCAGCATAATCTTTTTCACTGTGACTCTCCCGAAGCCCCATTCAGTCATTCAGTGTTGCCCTGGCTCAGTCTGAGTTGCAACCATCTTGGGGACCTCAAAAATACAGTCATCTTCGCCAGCAGTGGTCTGAAAGAGCAGGATACTATTTTCCTATCATAAGTGATACCACGAAGAATACAGCTTCACTTAACCTTGCTGGAAAACAGCGACATCCCCCTTGAAATCACCCCTTACCCCCAGCATCCTGCCATGCACACACACGTACAAAGACAGAATCACATTGTTTGCTGGGTTGAAGTTTTAAAGAAGCATGCAAAGTAAGCAGCAATAATAATAAAGTTCAGTTAATCTTTGAAGATCCTGTAATTTGGCCATAAATTCACTATTCAGCCAGTTTTCTTCTAGAGTCAGAATAGGGTCACTTTTTGTAAGCTGTATACCAGAGACGAATCTGTTAGTTTATAATCAGAACTCTTTTTAAAAATATATATTTTTTATTTTTTATAGAGAGGAAAGGAAAGGGATAGAGAGTTAGAAACATCGATCAGCTGCCTCCCATACACCCCCTACTGGGGATGTGCCCACAACCAAGGTACATGCCCTTCACCGGAATTGAATCTGGGACCTTTCAGTCCTCAGGCCGACACTCTATCCACTGAGCCAAACTGGATTCGGCTATAATCAGAACTCTTGTATAAAGATATTTGTATCTTTAAACACTCGAAAACACACATGGTTCAGTGAGCCATGAAAAACTAAGGAAATAATAGATTCAGGTCTCCCATTTCACTTTAACTCCCAGGCCTACGCTGGAAAAGGCCCGCCCGATTAAAAATCTTTCCCTCCCTTCTCTGCCTTCTCTCCGAAATTGAATAGTTGAATATGATTAATTTAAGTGAGAATATGACAAGGCTCCTCTGTTTTGCCAAAAAGTCCATTAGCCTCTTCAACTTGCAAGGCTGGTGGTATCCGGCCAGCTCTCATTAAGAGTTGCCCAGGAGACAGTAACACACACACAGTGAACTTGAGCCTTGAATTTGAATATTATTTCTACCAGACCCATCAATTTTGACACGTTTCCTTGAACACTTGGAGCTTCCGTTTCCTTCATTTGCAGGTGTGGGTCCTAATACCTACCCCCAAGCAACTGTTAAGGGTTAAATGAGGGAGTTTTCATTAAGCCTACTATATAGTGTTTACCAAGGAATGGTGGCTACTGATATTATCAGTGATAAGAATAATGGTTCTTAAAGGTGTTTTTAAAAACACTTTCTTTAAAAAACAACAACAACAGCAATCCACTAGAGGGTAGTAGAGAACCAATAGTTTATATACACTGTTCCAGAGGCTACCTTTCTGAAATCCCCATATTCTTGCCCTCATAATACATCTGTCTCCCTTTACTGTCGTTACAAGATAAATGTGTAAGCCTAAAAGGTTGGGATATGCTTTTGCTATTCTTAAATTCTCCAAATTTTACACGTGACAAAGAATAAGCTATACTAGGTATAAGATGCTGTGAAAGGAGGAGAAATATAAATCTTGCTTTGAAGAGTTCTATGTGGTTGAAAATGTGTTTGGTACTACGTAAGCCACGGATTACTTGTGTCTTCCTTGTGCTACTACTGAAATATACCAAATTGAAGGTGATGAAGGTTTAGTGTCCACCCTGCTTAGTTAGGGAGTACAGGCCATTATAAACACAGTTTCGGTAAGCACCCTCGAAATATATTGAAGCGATTTCAAACTGCTACATCTGTCCATTCTGTGGCATGTAATGATTGTGTGAGAAAGTGGACATTATCACGATAGCATAGCAATTTCAGGTAAAAATGAGGTGGGGTATTTAAATTAAAGGGCAGGCGAAAACAAGGTCATTGAGATGGGGAAGCCTATTCTACGAATCTAAATCCATTTCTTTCAAAGGCTACAAGCTCTTGGGCAAAGCAGATGTAGATACTGGTGTTAATGGGTGTGTACTCTGAAACTAGAGCCCATACTGTATTTATATATATATAATTTTCAGATCTAGAATAGAGCAGTAGTTTTCAATCAGGGGCAGCTTTGTCCTCCGAGGACATTTAGCCATGTCGGGAGGTACTTTTGATTGGACAAGACCTGGAAGGGGGGCACCGGGGTGGGAGGGAAGGATGCCATTGGCATTCAGGGAGTAGAGACTCAAGATGCTTTTAAATACCAAGCAATGCAAAAGCAGTCCCTACATCAAAGAATGACCCAGCCCAATATGTTAATGGTACCTGCGTTCAGAAACCCTGGGTCCAAGCCATGAACTTCCAAAGACCACGCCGTGTCGTGGAGTATTTCTCATTCCTGTGCCATGCCATCAGAGAAGCGCTCTCCGCTCAGAAGTACAGCTGCTGCCCTGGCGTACATCTCCCACTTCCAAAGCAGCAGCTTTTGCAGAGCTTTCATTTAAGGAATGTGCCATGTTCACTCGGCTTCTGACGGATATCGAATGTGCTTTGGAAACTAAGCAAGAGACGTGCGAGCTCTCAGAAAAGAGAATTTGTGGAAAATGTAAAGAGGAGCAGGTTTCTGGTTTCTCTTCACCCAAGATGGCCTTTCTGGGCTAAAAATGGAGCAGAAGCATTTGGAAGTGTTGGTACAATGCCTGAGGATACGAGATCTTCAGTTACTTATTTAGAAATGCGATGAAGTGTGAAGAAACTGCACCAGCAGGAGGAATCCATTACAATTTTAAAAACCTGAAAAAATCGTTTCATAGAGCCAGTATGTGATTACAAATCAGTGGTATATATAGTAGAGCCTTCACCAATCTACAAACTTTTCTTAACTTATGAGTAGTTAAAAGAGCTCTGGCTGGTTTGGCTCAATGGATAGAGCATCAGCCTGCAGACTGAAGGGTCCTGGGTTCTATTCTGGTCAAGGGCACATGCCTGGGGGGGCAGGCTCATTCCACAGTGGGGGGCATGCAGGAGGCAGCTGATCAATGATTCTCTGTCATTGTTGATGTTTTTATCTCTCTCTCCCTCTCCCTTCCTCTCTGGAATCAATTTTTTAAAAATTAAATAATAGTTAAAAGAGAGCAAAAAAAAAAGAGTGAGAAGGTAATTTATTTAGATAGATTAGCTGATATGGAAGGAAAATGGAGATTTTTATTTTGAATCTATAATTATACCTTATTTGACTATTTAAAGTACAGCTAAAAAATATTTCTAAAAGCAGTAAAGCAAATGTGTCTTAGCCACTTAAATAGTTTAATATTTTCTTTTTTATTTTTTTAATTTATTAAGGTATTATATGTGTATATAACTTACCATTGCCCCCCCCCGCCTCCCATACATGCCCTCCCTCCCCAGAGTTTTATGTCCATTGGTTGTACCTATATGCATGCATACCAGTCCTTCGGTTGATCTCTTATCTCCCCAGATCTCCCTACCCTCCCCGCTGTCATTTGACAGTCTGCTTGTTGATTTACTGTCACTATATCTATCTTTCTGTTCATTAGTTTATAATGTTCTTTATTATCCATAAATGAGTGAAGTCATGTGGTATTTCTATTTCATTGACTGGCTTCTTTCACTCAGCATGATGTTCTCCAATTCCATCCAGGTTGCTGCAAGTGATGAGAATTCCTTCCTTTTTATGGCAGCATAGTATTCCATGGTGTAGATGTACCATTGTTTTTTTATCCAATCATCTGCTGACAGGCTGTTTCCAAATCCTAGCTATTGTAAATTGTGCTGCTATGAACATAGGGGTGCATATATCCTTTCTGATTGGTTTTCTAGTTTCTTGGGGTATATTCCTAGTAGTGGGATTACTGGGTCAAATGGGAGTTCCATTTTCAGTTTTTTGAGGAAGCTCCATACTGTTCTTCACAGTGGCTCCACCAACCTGCAATCCCACCAGCAGTGCACGAGGGTTCCTTTTTCTCCACATCGCCAACATTTGTCATTTGTTGATTTGTTGATGTTGGCCATTCTGACAGGTGTGAGATGGTACTGCATTTTACCTATATGTCCCCCAAAATTCTAGTTTAGCACTTCTTAGTTGGGATTCAGGAATCTGTATTTTAACAACTCCACCGGGTGATTCTCATCATGAGAGAAGTTTAGGAAACACCGGCCTACACAATGGCCAAACTGAAAATTCCCTTGGCTAATTTCCTCTCCTTGCCCGACTCGATGTTCACCGGCAGTAGACTTGGGGTGAGACTACCTTTCTGAAAGTAAATATAAGGCTCACCCACATCACTGGAAAAGTGATCTGTGCTCACCATTTAGCAAGCTCAGTACTTTTCCATCCTTTATTCATGTGTCTGACCGCAAAATGATGTCTACATTCCCTGTGGGTAAGACAGCTTTGCCAAGTGTTCAGTCATTGAGTTCAGTAGAGCCCAGGCAGGTAAATGCAGATGGTTTGAAGAATATTAATTCTTAATCCAGTCTCAGACCTGAGAGGGGATGTAAATGGCAGGCGTACTGTTTCAATGGGTAACGGCATCCGTTCCCTCTGATCTCCCAGTGAAGAAAGAGGTGTCTGACTGGCTCAAGCAGGAAACACTCTTCTTATTTCAATACCTTGTCTTAATCGCCATTTAGGAAGAGCTAGCAGCTCTGGACACATTTAAAACACTGGCTTTGCTGACTTCTTTCTTTTTTTTTTTTCTTTTTTTTTTTTTTTTTACCACACGTCTCCTCATAACATATCAAAGCCTCTTTTTTTGTGTGAATTAAAAACCTCAGGAGAGTTTGTGGAAGATCGTTTAACAACACTGAGGAAAGCAGACAGAACACACTGGTTATAGCATAAAAGCAGGACAGGGAAAGCCTTCCTTCATATATTTCCTCTGCTGGTGCCTCTCTGTAAAAAGCCTGGTCAAGCCAAAACCGGTCTGGCTCAGTGGATAGAGTGTCGGTCTGCGGACTGAAAGGTCCTGGGTTTGATTCTGGTCAAGGGCATGTACCTTGGTTGCGGGCACATCCCTGATGGGGGGGTGTGCAGGAGGCAGCTGGTTGATGGTTCTCTCTCATCGATGTTTCTAGCTCTCTATCTCTCTTCCTTCCTCTCTGTGAAAAATCAATTAAAAACTATTAAAAAAAAAAAGCCTGGTCAATGGGTGGCTCAGTTGGTTGGAGCCTTGTTCCGTACACCAAAAGATTGCAGGAGGCAACCAATCAATCTCTCTCTCTCTCTCTCTCTCTCTCTCTCTCTCTCTCTCACACACACACACACACACACACACACACACACACACACCTTCGCTCTCCTTTTCTCTCTCCCTCCCTCCCTCATTCTTCCCTCCCTCCCTCTCTCTCCCCCTTTTCTCTAAATCAATAAAGATATCCTCAGGTGAAGATTACTTTAAAAATAATAGTAAAAAAAAAAAAATATGGTCAGTGGGGAAATCACAAGTTCAGGCCTACAAATGAGGATTTAACTGGCCGAAGGTTTGTCTCACACCTTGCACCCATCACTGAGGTCTCAGACCGACTCTCCAAATGGCATTGTCTTCCTGGAGGACAGGGGGTTGGCTCTTGGCCACATCACTTCTGAAACAATGCTCCTGGGCCCTCAAGAGGATCAGAGCAGGGAGCTTGTGTGCTGACTCCATGCTTTACTGGTGAGGGCAGAAAGAAACCCAAGGTAGCGTCTTTCCGTAGGCTCAAGCTAAGTGGGGGATGGCACTGTGATTAAACGCTTTAGGGGAAGAGTGCTCATTTATACTAGGGCAGTTCAGAACTGAGGGCATCCCAGGTTGAGGGGACTCCATAAAGAAGATGCATCTGGTGGTGGTTAACATTTTTGGGCTATAAATAAATAGTATGGCCAACAAATAAGCAAGCCTTAAGAAAACTTGAGATGTTTATTAATCCCCGAGGAGGGGCTGCTACCCAGTTGGCTAAAGAACAGGATCACTCAAAGGTGATCAGATTCAACAGCCTCCTCACACAGCTCTCTAGGCAAGGGATTTGGCAGAAATGCTGGAAAGCTACACAGAGGAATCCTCCGACACTTATCACGTGGTTTGTATTCTGCGGTCATTTCCAGTTTCAGTGGCAACATGGGAAGGAAAGGGTGGACTCGGGTTGCAGGAGTTGAGGGCTTCTGAAGGGCTTGGATTATCTGACACCCTTTTTTATGGAAGCCCCAACGTCAGGAATGCACAACGGCAGACCTTTTTATAAAGGTAAAACTCACCAGAACAGACAAATTACCTTCTGGCCAAAGACCATCAGAAAACTCCGTTTTGAAGGAGAGCCATATTCCTTCTGATAAAAAAATAAATAGAATTTTCTGCTTGAACCCCCTCTGGAAGTCAGCATTATTTCTGGCTACCTTGGTCAATTACGGAGAAGTGACTGTTCTGTTGCGACGTGTGATAATAGAGCTATTACGGCAAAAATAGCATGATGAAGTGAGTGCATTTCTGACCATCCAAGGGTTGTCGTGTATCTGTTTGGTTCTTAATGTTTATAGAAACAGCAGTGCTCGGAGGAAAAGGAATTCAAGGGATTCAGCCAGCAGGAAGAGACTTGCTTTATTTTCGCTCTACTGCATTTTCTTAAATTATAAAGGAAAAAATACAGCATTTATTCTGTATTAATAAATAGGATTCTTTTGCCATGTTTACTTCTGTATTTAAAATATATATAATTGATTTTTTACAGAGAGGAGGGGAGAGAGAGAGAGAAAAAGAGAGCTAGAAACATCGATGAGAGAGAAACATCGACCAGCTGCCTCCTGCACCCCCCCTACTGGGGACATGCCCGCAACCAATGTACATGCCCTTGACCGGAATCGAACCTGGGACCTTTCAGTCTGCAGACCAACGCTCTGTCCGCTGAGTCAAACAAATTTTGGCTTATTTCTGTATTTTTATTCTTGGTTTTTCTTAAAATAGAGTTTAAAGCTGGAAATTGAAGTATTAATATTAAAAAAGCGGTCACTACCCTGTAAGTGTTAAAAAAAAATTACCATATTTTATTTTATCATGTTAAACTTGCCCCCAAAGAGTGCTCATGGCTCAATATTTAGTTGGAGTCCACCATTCTAACCTTCTGATAATTGGCCATAGAACAGGCCAAACACTACTCAGGGCACTGTGTGAAGGCACAACGTAAAATTTTTTAAAAATCACACCCTTCCTGCTACCAAGGCAAACTACTTAAGATTTCTCCCAGTATTTGCCAGAATTGTTGGCACATAGCAAGGAAAACTCGATTGATATTTGTTTGATAAATAAAGTCACCTATTTATAAAAAGCCTGAAATTCACAGGATAAAATTTGCAGCCGTCAAAGTATAACTCTGTAAGGCTGTTCTCAGGTGAGCACTATAGAAACTGCCCCATTCTTACTGGCATCAGCTCCACTATATTTAGGAATGAATGATCTTCATATTTTATTTCATTTAAAAAATATATTATATTGATTTTTTACAGAGAGGAAGAGAGAGGGATAGAGAGTTAGAAACATCGATGAGAGAGAATCATCGATCAGCTGCCTCTTGCACACCCCCTAGTGGGGATGTGCCCGCAACCAAGGTACATGCCCTTGACCCGGAATTGAACCCCGGATCTTCCAGTCCCCAGGCCGATGCTCTATCCACTGTGCCAAACCGGTTTCGGCGATCTTCATATTTTAAAACAATGTTTCAGATATCCATTAACACATAATTAAAAGCCAAAAAAACACCCTGAAAAACAGAAGATTATTAATTCTATATTAATTCCCCGTATGCAACAATTCACAATCCTTTACTAGAGAGGTATTTCTGAATTTAGAACTATAGAGGACTACCGACAGCGTTGACAGGGGGGGAAAATGAGTAATTGATATGCAAAAATTACAAGTGTTTACTACGGGAAACATAGCACATTGGTTTTAACGAAGTCATAGTTCTATACTCAGATCTCAAGCATTAGGACACTGGCTGCTCTCACGGGCATTTAAAAAGATTTTGTAGTGTGGGGGTCGTAAGGTTCTCTTTCCCACATAGCCATTCATCATAAATCATAAGTTTCTAACTAGTTCTGCCTTACATCATAGATAAGGTAGGAGATATCTGAATTTGACTTAGCCATATGACTTATGCATATGATTTACCTCACCTGTCTGCGGTGGTTCAGCAGGTAATGAAAAAAGGAGAATTTGGAAGCGGTGTCTGCCAGACCTCAGAGCACCCGCCCATTATCCTATACCCCCTGACTATTGATTATGTTCATTGATATTACGTGAGGTGTGTCCTTAAGCTTTGAGTGTATATTCTGGACATTTGAATAAAGGCACTGTTAGTATTAGGGTTTGTTGTGAGGACCTTGTTGCAAGCCAAGAGACTGTCAGAAGGATAATATATCAATGAACCAATAGGTGGCGGTATGACAATGTTCTTGGAGTTTTAAATAATGTTGCTAATGAACAAAATTTTGATTGGGGGACCAGGTGCCTTGCGTGATGCTGTGCAGGTAATTTCACATTGCAAAGTGCTTTTCTTCCCGAAGGTTGTGTCAGACGGTAAAGGTTCTCTCTGCATCAGTCTATTGTGGAGCTATCTGAGGTCCACTTTGTAAAGGGTGTGATTACCACACCACCGTGCTGTACAAAATAATAGTGAATGCAAACTGTAATTGTAAAATAATAAAATAAAATTGTGGACCAGTGTGTAGGGCAGCAGAAGTTTCTCAGAGTAGAAAGACTGAGGGTGGGAGAAGGAGAGGAAGGAAGGGGAGGAAATGGGAGAGATTAAAGAGAAAGGGATTCTGAAGGGGCCAAAAGTATAATAGGGCCCATTTATCCTTCGAAATTCATCCCAAAGCTCACCCCTGAAAACCTCGGATCCCAGTCTAATTCAGAAACGATCAAGCTCCCAGAACATTCGTCTGTCACGGCTCTAGCATGGTGCGTAGTGATCCTCATGCCCGCATATGCCCCTGTTGGACTGAGATACTGGAGGACAGGAAACACCGTTCACCTTTGAATTCTCCGGAACCAGAGCCTGGTCCAGTGCCTGGCTCAGGGTAGGAACAAAGTAAACATTGATGGATGAATGAATGGTAGGTATCAGGACATTTATCAGGATGTTTACCTTTTTAACCTCCCTTTGGGAAGAAAGTCCTGTCAATGTATTTTCTAATAAGAAATTCAGTTTCTTTATATCTCATAAGTCACCTGGAAAAAAAAACAGCCTTACAATTTACATGCAATAAAAGTTAAAAGGATTAAAATCTTTAGGAAGAGGAGAATGTGAAATCACAAGTAGGGGGCAGCAAATGCTGGTGATCCTGAGGGAGAAAGGACATAGGTTAGATTCTAACCATGTGCCGGACATAATTGGTAGGCTATGTGTGTATTTTTATCAAATCCTTACATCAGTATTAAGAACTATTATTATTAAGCCCAATTTATAGTTGAGAAGATGAGAATCGGAGAAGTTAAATCTGCCTACATCATTAACTGGTGCACACTTAGCTTCCTCCCTCCCTCCCTCCCTCCCTCCCTCCCTCCCTCCCTCCCTCCCTCCCTCCCTTCCTCCTTTCTTTCCTTCCTTCCAAACTGCAAGTATCCCATGCTGTGTCCTAAAGGGGTTAAGTATCTTCCCTAGAGTTGCACAGCCAGAAAGGGGTAAAGAAGGATTCACCATGCCCCTGGCCCTAGAGAACCCATGTCCTTTATTAAACTACTTTTTCCCCCCATCACAGATCTCTTTGCAGACTTTTGAATCCGCATTGCCTTATGTGAGCCGGTAGCTGGGCTTCCAATAGAAAGGGGCGGAGGTGTGTTTCCTACCAGCTTCGGGGTTGAGATCATTTCTCCAGCCTTGGATGTGCCAACCCTCTGCCATATGACCGGTAGCTTTCCCGGGAACGTTTGGGCGGCCCCGGGGCCACCGGGGCCAGGGGCCCGGGCAGCTGTCCTTGAGCTCCGGCTTCCTCTTCCGTGGCCCCCACAGTCTGTCCGCCGGCTGAGGACTGAGTGGCTCCTATCCAAGGGTAGCAGCGCCCACCCCGAGAACAGAGGCGGTAACTTCTGGGGAAACAGTGGGCATGGGAGCCGACCACAGCCGCCCAGAGGTAGCCGGGTGTGACGGGGTCAGGAGGCCCCAAATGCCATCCAAGGCCATTTAGAATTTTAATCCCATTTTAACAGCGCTGCGCTGAGAAAGATAAGCCAGAAAGCAAGTGCACAGAAATGCTAACGGAAGGGCTATGGACCACAGATGTGAGGGTGACGGAATGATGAGTAATATTTTTTTTCCCAACACTTTGATGATGCAGTTTTAGTACCTTTAAAAAGATAGTGTTAAAGTTTCCTTTTTTTAGAAGAACTCCCCCCACTTTTACCCCCCTTTTTGATTAACCAGCATTTTATAAATAGCTAGAGAGGGCACGCGAACAGACAAAACAACCAAGGCCAGATTCCCAAATTCTGGGTTTATTTTCCCTGGGACTTTTCTGCGCCAGGTTGGAGACGAGCTACAACAACTACACAGCAAGCGCTGTCTGTACTAGACTAAGTCAGGAGGTGTCGTCAGGTGATGAAGGAAAATGATTCACAGGAATGCCCAGGAAGTAGAAATAAAGTAGCAATCACAACTTCATTTTTCACAAATGTGGGTGTCCATCCTCCACCCCCACCCCCCACCATGCCAGTCCAGCCAGAGCGGCCTGCCCAGGGCTCCCCCAGGGTCCCGGTAGCTGGCTTAGGGCAGTTGGCCTCCTCTGCTCAGCGCCCCATTTTGCAATACTTACCACTCCTGTCCTTTGAACAATCTCAAAATCCTCCTCTGTCTCCTTCCCCATCTTTTTGCAGAAATAAAAGCAGAATTATTATTATTGGTATTATTATTTTAGAAATTCCAGAGCATGTTCACCAGGAAGTTGAGTGGAAAACAAGTACACAATTGTGGAAATAAATAATACGATGGAGAACAGATCCCTTTACTTTAATGTTATTAAAATCCAGTCACAGAGCTGCTTTCTGGGAACCCAGGTTGTAAATTTCCTGTCCAGGCCCGGGCTGCTGTGGACGCTGAATGACTCCCTCAGAGCCTCTGACCTGGGCCACTTGCTCCGCCCCTGCCACATCCGAGAAGCGTTCAGCCCTCATTCCTCCTCTGCTCTCTGGGGAGCTGCGTGTTGTGTTCCACTGCCCCGTCCCTCTCATACTTTCTGATCTCAGTCCCCTGGGAAGGGAAGGTGCTTTCCTCCCAGGCTCGGAACTCAGCCCCCAGACTTGGGCCTCCCTGTGTCTGCTTACGGGCAGCATCCTTTGCTTTTTCTGTGAGTCTGTGAGACGCACCCACCTGCCTGTCTTGGCCAGCCAGTTGAAGCATCTCATTCGGTAAATGTCAAGTCTCCATTTCTCCTCTCTCGATGGCAGCCTTTACACGCCTCCTTTCCAGAGCATCCTTACCTCCTGCAGTCTTTCTCATCTTCTGTCCCGACACGTCAATTACTCACCCAGCCGTGTGTCCCCCAGTTGGTCCCGTCACCACACTCATGTCTGTGGCTAGTCTCTTTCTCTAGCCTCACGAATGGGCCAAAGGTCACAGACAGCAGACGGCATTCTGGGAGGATGCCTCACGTCGGCTCCCCCGTCAGGCAAGCAGAAGACTGTGTCCTTACCAATCTTTATTTTAATTAATTAATTTATTTATTTATTTATTTTTATTAAGGTATTATATGTGTACATAGCTTACCATTTCCACCCCCCGCCCCACCTCCCATTCATGTCCTCCCTCCCCAGAGTTCTGTGTTCCTTGGTTGTTCTTATATGCATGCATACCAGTCCTTCGGTTGATCTCTTATCTCCGCCCAGGTCTCCTTCCCCTCCCCGCTGTCATTTGACAATCTGCTTGTCTTATGGTGACTATCTCAGGATCACATGAATAGAATCTGCTCCTCATTTGGCAGTCTGCTTGTATTATGGTGACTATCTCAGGACCGCATGAATAGAGTCCACTCCTCCTCTGGTTCAACCCGCCCCTCCCCCTGGGTCCCACTGCTTCCCCGGGGCACACGGCTCACCCGGGACACCCGGCCCCCTGGGAGTGTCCTTACCAATCTTTAAAGCCCCCAACCCCCAACCTCTGCCTCCTCACGTGGACTTGCCCTTAATGCCTGTGACTAAAAAACTCACTTGCAGAACAGAGATAAAACGGACACACCCCAAACCCTCCGAATGTTCCAGCCCCCCTTGCCTCAGGTTACCCACTCCCCTCCCCGCCCCAGCTGGGCCCCTGGTCAGGGCGCGTGATCTTGCAGGATTCTACTCATTATAGTTTCCCAGCATCAAAACCGTTAACCTTATAGAAACAATAACACACACACAGCAAGAGAAGGGTTGATGGTTCACGCAGGCTCCTGTGGGGGAAATTGGGCTCTCTCCCTGGTTAAGAAAAACATGGGTGTGCACCCTCCCAGGAAAAAAAAAAAATCCCAGGATGCCCAGAATGCAGTCTCCTGTCTTGGTGACGTGTTGCAGAGCACGTCAGCTGCTCCTGGTTGCTGTGCAGATCGCCCGGCAGGCAGCGGGGACAGAAGGCAGCGCTTGCTCGCACAGCTGATAGGATTAGGAGGAGGTGGAGCGGTGTCAGCCCCGAGTCCCAGGAAGCCCCCCGAGAACGGAGGTGAGCCGAGGAGGGGCGGCCGTGGGGACCCCCGGGCTGTCTTGCTTGCACGGTACAGGCATCTTCTCTCGGGCAGTGCGTTTGTATTGTCTTTTCTGTGAAGTTTGCAGGCTGGCTGGGAGCCGGGGTTCCTATCCGCAGACACCTGCCCTTGAGCGCTTACCTGGTCTCAGGGGGGGTGGCCACAGACACCTCACAGGGTTCTTGTGAGTCTCAGATAAGAGTATATGTGTGAAAGAGCTCTAAAAAAATATACTAAGTTGTGGGCAGAGGGAAGGTAGGGGCCATTTAATCACAAATGTCACATCAGCAAAGAGCCAAATAATTCATACTAGATTTGGAGGCATAATTACGTGGAGGCGCATTTTTCCTCCCCACCCCCCATCGGCAATGCCCTGCCCCTCCCCAGGCCTGGCCAGGAATGCTGTCTATAATCCTGCAGGGTTGGTTCTAGCCTTCTAAAGCAGCGGATATTTTCTTTAAAAAAACCAGCGTGGCACTCGTGTCTAAAGGGAAAAGCCGCAACATCACCAAGCCAGACCATAAAATGAGTACGTAAGTAGAAGCTGGAAACGATGCATGGGGCTCTTTTCAAGCAGACGGAAGATGCATATACGATGCCGTATCAGATTATATCTCTTCGATGGTGCCACCCGAACGTTGTAAGACGTTTCTCTCCGCGGCACGGGAAGCAAATGAAATTAGAGGCAATGCAGATGCTATCGTTGGTGAAACTTGCCATTAAGAACAGTGGGAAAACGGGCTCCGGATCCGAAAGTACAGAGCTGGGAGGCATTGGAGCACCACTAACTCACCAGCCTTTTCCTCCGCAGGGTTGCTATGGCGACGAGAGGGAGTCTCTCCCCGCCCAGCCTCTCACGGCCTGCACTTTCCGCAGTCAAAGCTTTCACTGAACACATGTTGGATTTTTTTTTTTTTTTTTTAGGCAACCACCTCCATCACCAAATACAAAGACATAATGGAGGCCGCTCTTTCCCCGAGTCATTTTCAGAACAGAAGTTGTGTCTGTGTTCTTTCTGCTGTACTGGCCCCTGATGGGGTTACAGAATTCACTCATTCATTTGGCTGGCGTCTATTGAGCGCCTACTGTGTGACAGGACCTGTACTAGGCTACTAGGCACGGCCTACAATCCCTGGTGAAGACCAAAAAAAAAAAAATATATATATATATATATATATATATATATATATATATATATGGAATTCTAAATGCAAGAGCATAGCAGCTCCCCTGGGGGTAAAACAAATATAGGTGTCCTAGTATGTAAGGGGGGGGGGGAATCTGACCCTTCTTGGGGGGTCAGGGGAGGTTTCCTGGGAGAAGCTGTCTCTGAAAGGAAACTTCATGTCTGGTTCGGAGTTGAGGAGGATGTGTGGGTGGGGTGCAAGAGTCGTCTAGAGAAAAAGAGAGAGAGTATACCTCCAGAAAACTGAACGTTCCACAGTTTCAGGGGGGGGGGGGGGTCATCCATCTGTGGAGGGAGGAAGTAGTGAAGGAGGAACGGAAGGGTACCTGGTGGGAGGGAAAGGCGTGGCGGGAAGAGAGAGTGAGGCGGTAAACAAGGCCAGAGAGATCACTGTGCCACATTAAGGAGCCCGCATGTCCCTCGGAGGACATCTGGGAGATCATTAGCGGCTTTTAATGAAGAAGCATGTCTTAATTTGGCCTTTCGGAAAGACCTTGTGCAAAAAATAAAAATGAAAAACTGGCAAGAAAGGAAGAAGAGGCAAAATCGGATGCAAGACGATTTTAGACCACTCTGGCAGTAATGCAGAATGCTTGTGTCTGAGACTGAAGATGATGCAGTCCATCCGTGGGCGGAAGTAATCAGGTTCAAGGCATTATCCTCAGGGTAGCATGGAGGTCACGTGTGGTTTACGCTGTGTGGACCTTGGGAGGGAGGAGAAGTCGAAAATGACTCTTTTAGTCCCGAACTGGCTAGCTCAGGGGAGGAGGTTTCTGCTCTCGGGCCCCCAGACTCCATGGTCTGTTCTCGGTAAGGAACTGGGAAGCACCTCCTGACGTTAGCAGTTCGTTCCTGTCTAACAGTGCATGTCCTTGGGCTCGTAATCTTGGAAATAATGAACTGCAGGAACCATCTTGGACCATCGCTTTCCTGAAGTCCGTTATCTGAGATAGCGATAGAAAGTATTAATTAACTAACCTACCCCTTGCCCCCAAATGAAGAATTCTAGGATCACCAACTTCACTACGTAAGAGGGCGAAGTTGGTCAAAATGGTATGACGATATATGAAGTAGAATTTATTATTTGGGGGGGGGGGTAGTAAAAAGGCCACTGATTCCATGAATCTTCTGACTTGAGGCTCTCTCTAGACCAGGGGTGGGCAAACTTTTTGACTGGAGGGCCACAATGGGTTCTTACACTGGACCGGAGGGCCGGAACACAAGCAACCTGACCATGCTGGCACTCTCCTCTTGGGCTGATGGTGAAGGAGCAGAGGGGAGAGCAAGAGAACCCTCCGCTCTTTCGGCTCCATGTGGGCCGGATAGAACAGCCGAATGGGCCGGATCCGGCCCACGGGCCGTAGTTTGCCCACGGCTGGGCTAGACTCATACTGGACTTTCATAAACTTGACAGTTGAGGACTGAGAAAAATGCTGTGGGGAGGACAGGCAGACGGGGGATGTTGGAGATTCAGATATGACTTTTATGGACCACGGTCCTCCCATGCAGGACAGACTCTGTCTGCTCCCCACCCACCTTGCTACTTTTACAATACTCTCCAATTCTGAAAAAAATTTCTAATAGATGTGGCGCTCCGTCACCGGATAAGGTTTAAGAATACCCAGTATAAACATCAACCAAGGCCCAGGACCCAGCTGACGGCGCCTATTCTAAGGCCCCAGTTGGGTAGCTTTCTGAGCTTTTTGGAGTAAATCTGCCTCACAAATGATTTTTCCGCCAGTCACGGAAGAGGCAAATAGTGAATGGACAGCTTGGAGGGGACGTGACTGCCCTTTGGGAAGTCCTGTCAGTTGGGCACAGCTCTTTGGTATCCCTGTCGAATCCTCAGAGCTGTCCTTTGAGGTAGACATTACTATTATTATTGTTGTTGTTATCCCTCAATTTCGCGAGGCATATCTGAAGCCCCAAAAGGCCAAGGTTCAGACACCATGCATTCAGAGCTGGCCAAGGATTTCAGGCATAGAGGTCCTAAAGGGCGTGGGGCGGTGCCTGGACCCCGGCTTTCTGAGTTCAAGGGCAGCGACCTTCCTTTAACAGGGGTCCTGGGCTCAGCGGCTGAGGGCAGGACTGGAGGAAGGCTGCTCAGGCCCAGGCCCCGCGGGCACCACCGTGTCCTTTGCCTGGGCTGGGGCGCTGCCAAGCTGAGGACGTTCCCCTGCAAAACCCCCACCCGCCCAGGAGCCCAGCAGCAGTGTCAGCTCTGCAGCTGGGCCTGGCTGGGGCCGGGTGGAGAGGGTGTCTCTCTCTCTCTCTCTCTCTCTCTCTCTCTCTCTCTCTCTCTCTCTCTCTCTCTCTCTCGCGAGGTAACTGTGGGGAGCTGGAGGCTGTGGGGGACAACTTTCCCCTTCCCCTTCTCCGTTTGGCCCGCAGTGAGGTCGCAGCGGATCTCCGCTCTCCCATCCGACGTGCCCAGCCTGCCTCCCGGACCCCCGGCGCCCACGGGAGGGGGCCGGGCACCTCCCAGCGCACAAGCCCGAGCCTCGCCTGCCCCCCATCCCTCCTCGGGTCCGGGTCCGGTCCGGGTCCGCAGAGAGGGAGGCCGGCAGGTGAGGGGGTGGAGGGAGGGGGCGGCGCCCCGGGGCGGGGCGGCACCACGTGTCCGGCGGGCGGGCGGGGCGGGGCGGGCGCCGGGAGCGGAGCGCGGACCGCGGAGAGGCTGCGGCGTCCGCCCGCTCACCGGCCCCTCGGCGCGCAGGTGCCTCCGGGCGGCGGCGGCGGCGGCAGAGGCGGCGGCGGCGCGATGGGACCCCTCCGGGAGCCCAAGGTAAGGAGGGCGCGGGGGCGGCCAGGTGTGAGCTGGGGGGCTGGGTGGGGGTTAGAGGTTGGGTGGGGGTTAGAGGGGGGGGTTAAGCGTTTAGACTCGGGGCGGCGGTGGGACCACGGGGGGACAGGGGGCCGTTCGCCCAGGTGAGGAGATGGGGAGATGGCCCGGGGGGAGCAGGTTTTGGGGGTTGACAGCGGAGGGAAGGAGATCGCCTTTGGAGGCTGCATCCCGTCTCCCGAAATCGAGGGCTCGCCCTCCAGCAGCTCTGCATTGCAATCCGGGGTGTGTGTGTGTGTGTGTGTGTGTGTATATATATGTGTGTGTGTGTGTGTGTGTGTGTGGTGTGTGTGTGATGTGTGTGTGTGTGTGTGTATGTGTGTGTATATATATGTGTGTGTGTGTATATATGTGTGTATGTGTGTGTGTGTGTGGTGTGTGTGTGGTGTGTGTGTGGTGTGTGTATGTGTGTGTATATATATGTGTGTGTGTGTATATATGTGTGTATGTGTGTGTGTGTGTGGTGTGTGTGTGGTGTGTGTGTGGTGTGTGTATGTGTGTGTATATATATGTGTGTGTGTGTATATATGTGTGTATGTGTGTGTGTGTGTGGTGTGTGTGTGGTGTGTGTGTGGTGTGTGTGGTGTGTGCCTGTGCGGCGGTGAGAAGCCAGGGGGAGCACCGGAGACGGAGCCAGCGGACAGCCTGCGGGCGCCCAGCTGGGTCCGGCCGCAGGGTGCGCCCGGCCGGGGCTGCGGGGCGGAGGGGGCGCGGGGCGGGCGGGTGCGAGGCGGCCCCAGGGCTTTCCCTCCGGCCCGGCCCCGGCCCCCGGGTGCTGGCTCTGGCAGCGGCCCTGCCGGGAGCAGCGTGGAAAGGGGCGAGAGGTCACGTTTCCAAAGCGGCCGGTTACCTAACCCCCAGCCTGTTTCAGCTGCAGAGGTTAGAGGGCGCCGCGGCTTCTTTTTTCCCTTTTTTTTTTTTTTTTTTTTTTTGCCAAGAGCTAGCTCCTCCTCGGAATCCATTTTAACAAGGCAGGGGCGGTGGTGGCCTCAGAAGCCCGTTCCGCTTCCAGATGGTGCCCGACGTTGGCCGAGCATCTACCCTGGCCTCTCCTGGCCTCAGTTTTCTCATCTGTAAACAGGGAGGTGACTGAGCATTCTAGTTTTCTCATCTGCAGACAGGGAAGTAACTGAGTGTGCTTTCTGTGGCCTGGCTCTCTTCTGTGATTAGAAACAGATGAAGTGATGGCCGGGAAAACACCTTACCGTGGGAAAGACATTGCCAAGATATTACTTTTTAATGCTTTTATTATTATTTTTTTTAAGCCATGGCCCTCTGTATTGAATGCCTGTCTTTTAAGGAGACAGGAAAAGCTCTCATGTGGCTTGTGGCGGTCCTGTAGGAAAACGGAGGCTGACCGTGGTGTGAAAGGTGGAGCCGTCTGACAGAGTATTGGATTTTTGTTTGCTGGTGTGTTGGCAGCTAGCCTTGCGTGCCCGGGTGTTAATGAATAATTAACTAATTAAGAGTCTGGCCGGGAGAGGAGGCTGCAGGACCCGCCGGGAGGGACGCGCTCCAGGCACAGGGTCTCGGTGAGGAGGTGGGGCGGCAGATTCAGGTGTCGCCGCGGATTCGGGGAGGGCACAGTGGGAGTCTGGGGGAGGTCAGGCAGTGGGCCGGGAGGAGTAGAAAGCCTTGGAGACGGCCACCAGCTTGAAGGCGGCAGGAAGAGCCAGTGGGAGGGCGAGGCAGAGACATACCTGCCAGGGTGGAAGAGGACACGTTGTGTTTGTGGGTGCTCATCCCTGCTGGAGTGTGTGCTCCCCCGGAGATGAGGAGGAGGGATGGCTCAGTGGAAGGGCTTTGGAATCCATCTCTGCGGCCCGGAAGGGAGAGCCGGGAGTTCAGCAGGGGAAACAAGTTTGCTTTTTTTCCTTCTTTCCGCTGTCCGCTCTGGAGAAGGAGCAGAGAGTGCGCCATGAGAAGGAGCTCTCCCGAAGCCGCATTCCCCGCCTGATTCTCCGGCCCCACCTGCCCCGGCAGCAGCACAAAGTGTCGCCCGCCTCCGAGTCCCCCTTCTCGGAGGAAGAGAGCAGAGAGTGCGCCCGCAGCAGCTCCGGGCGCACCGTTAGCAGCAACAGCTTCTGCTCAGGTACGGTGCAGGATGTGTGCATTGCTGGTACATGGGGAATGGGCCAGGAGTATGAAATGTGTGCACTGCAGGTACATGGAGAATGGGCCAGGAGTATGAAATGTGTGCACTGCAGGTACATGGGGAATGGGCCAGGAGTATGAAATGTGTGCAATGCAGGTACATGGAGAATGGGACAGGAGTATGAAATGTGTGCATTGTTGGTACATGGGGAATGGGCCAGGAGTATGAAATGTGTGCATTGCAGGTACATGGAGAATGGGCCAGGAGTATGAAATGTGTGCATTGCAGGTACATGGGGAATGGGCCAGGAGTATGAAATGTGTGCATTGTTGGTACATGGGGAATGGGCCAGGAGTATGAAATGTGTGCATTGCAGGTACATGGAGAATGGGCCAGGAGTATGAAATGTGTGCATTGCAGGTACATGGAGAATGGGCCAGGGGTATGAAATGTGTGCATTGCAGGTACATGGCGAATGGGCCAGGGGTATGAAATGTGTGCATTGCAGGTACATGGAGAATAGACCAGGAGTATGGAATGTGTGCACTGCAGGTACATGGGGAATGGGCCAGGGGTATGAAATGTGTGCATTGCAGATATATGGCGAGTGGGCCAGGACCGGGCCCTGAGAGCCTAGAACTAGGTTTCTGTCATTAGGGTGAACTGTCTATGGTTGCACCTCTTTGGCCGTTTGACCCACAGATACAGCAGTTCCATGTGGCTCAACCCGGTGGAATTTCATACCTGCTTTTATATGTTATTTTAGTTGATCATTTACAATGCAGATTCTAACTTCTTGTTCCTATGGCCGCTTAAAAGGGTATTCCTTTGTTGCCTAGCCGATGTGGCTCAGTGGGCAGTGGGTTAGGGACTCATCCATCCTGCGCACAGGAAGGTCTCCGGGCCCATATGGGTCATGACACATGCCAGGGTGGCAGGTTTTTCCCTGGCCCCGTTTGAGGCATCCAATCTCTCTCTCTCTCTCTCTCTCTCTCTCTCTCTCTCTCTCTCTCTCTCCCTCTCCCCTTTTCTCCCCCACACCCCTCCCTTTCTCCTTTCCACTCTCTCTGAAATCAATGGGGGGGAAATATCCTTGGGTGAGACTAAAAATAAAAATAAATGTATTCCTTTGTTAAATCTGGAAAACATATCCGCTGGCATTGTAAACTAACAGCCTTTATAGGCCCGTGGACTCCTATTGGTGGTATCCCCAACGATAAAGCAGCCCCAACACCTCAGGATCCAGGAGGTTTCTGCTCCCAGGCCGGCCGTGGGGTTTCGGCAGAGGGGAAGAGGGCAGGCTTGGTGACCTTTCGGGCCTGCGTGGGGGGTCCCTGGCTTCTTCTTCGCCATTTACAAGCTGCGTGCCCCTGGGCAAGTTGCTCACGCTCTTTAAACCTTAATTGTGAGCATCCATAACATGGGGTGGCAATACCCACCTTGTAGAGTTGCCGTGAGGTTGAGTGAAACCGCATACCCGAGTGTGCGCCTAGCTCAGCGCCTGGCGTACAGAGGTGCTTAGCAAGCAATGGTTCTCAATGGGAAGACTGAGGGATGGCAGTTTGGGCTTGTGGTTACGGAAGTTCCGGTCAAGTTCTGAGCATCTTTGGTAAAAGTACCAATCCCTTCATGGCTCTGGAAGGTGCCGCCCTAGTCACTTGACGGAGGTTTATTATACTTGCTCACTGAAGCCCAGGCCTGGAAGGATCTGAATGATCTCTGAAGTATTAGGAATTCGGGTAAAAACAAAACGAGTGATTATCTTAGGATTAATGACAAATGCTGTGTCGTGGATCATTTTTAGAACTTTTGGGGAAAATGTAATTTGAAGATTGAGCTATTACTAGAAGGGATATGTGAATCAAGATACTGTGATCAAAGCCCTAAATTTAGCAGGCTGTAATATTTCATTATAGTTAGTATTGGTAAACTCCATTTTTTTTCAGGGATTTTAAAGTGTGACTTTGGATTTATTATATACTTGCCAAAAGAATTCCACCTGTAACTTGTATAGTAGAAATACTGTGCTGCCTATATTTTCCCCCCTTTGGAAAGCCTTAGACTCTCTGCTTGGTTCTGAAAGAAAATCCTGTCAAAGTGTTACATTTCAATATTTATTGCTGTTGGAGTGATATGAGCCTAGATTAAAATGGAAACCCACCGATGGGTCTGCGCGATAAGGAAGACGCCTGACCAGCTGGAGCAGTGGAGAGAGACCCTTAGAAACTGGAGTCGCATTTGCAGAATCGTGTAATGCTGTTTGCTTTCGCTCCATTTGGAGCGCAGGAATCTCCAGGGGATAGCCTTTCAAACTGGCATGGCTTTGTTTACATAACTCAGCTCCACGTTCATTACCGATATCCTCTCCCCAGGATGGGTGTCTCTGACTGACTTCAGGGTGAGTGGTGTTATCAGAAAGAAAGGGGGGGCGGAGTGAAAAGTCGGCCAAAGTGAAAGAAGAACTCCAAATATATTTTAGAAAAAATGCATTTGACAAACCAATGGCATTATCACTCTGGGTCATGAATCACTCTCCCCAAAACCCGCTCCTTGGAACACCCCTCCTTCCCAGGGGACCCGGCTCCCACTAAGGCCATAATGCGTACATGAAAATCGAAGGCAGATATCGATCCCTCTGCCGCTAACTAGCTGAGAATTGAGTGGCGGAAGCGTCTAATGATGGGTGTCTGTAAGCCTGCCTCTCCATCATCAGCCTCGCACCCTGTCTCCTGATGGGACCCCCCCCCCTCATTCCTGGGCCTCCTCCTCCTGAGTGGGTGACTCCCCAAGGGTTGGGCTGGTGCTTTTTCCTTCTCTGCTTGCCTCCCCTGCAGGGCCCTGACAGAGCCCAGGAGGACTCAAATGGACAGGAGCAAGGCCTGGGGGGGGGGGGCGTGTTGATGAAGCTATGGGAGGTCGGTGTGGGGAGCATGAACGCAGCAGGCGGTGCGGTAGAGAATGTGAAACAGTCCCGCCAGCAGACGGGAGTAGCTGGTTTTCATCCAGCCACTAAGGCCAGACTGTGTGTTGGTGGCTTCATCGCGGCAGTTAGGTCAGAGACCAGGGTGCATGCAAGCATTGCTAAAGCCATCCTCTGCTAGAAGGAAGCTGGGATCTTGTAGAGGTGTCTGGTGCCACCATAGCTTCATGAGTTCACAGCGGCCATTCTGCATTAGCTTGTCTCCTTCATAAACCATCACACTCGCTAATGGGAAAGGGGGCATGCGGGATGAGGGGGAGATGCCAATTGAATTTGAAACTTATCTTTCAAGGGCTGCAAACGAGAGACTCTTTCCCCAAATCATTTTTTTTATTTCAAAAAAAAGGCATTTCATTCATTGTTAAGAGCATCATATATTCTAAGAAACTCAGTTATTCAAGGAAGGATGCTAGGGAGTTTACACAAAGTTCAGTGTATGTAATGTAAAGGATTGTCCTTTCTTTGGAGAGTCTGGCTCTGTGTTATAAGGGAAAAAATCATGATAATGGGTTTGCTCTTCACCCTCACCCTCACACTTTTTTCACTTTACAGACCAGTGGCGTTGAAAAACGGGAAACTTTTCAGAGTAGCCTGTCCATTTTTACTTTCCTCTTTCCCTTCCCACATGCCGCTTCCTTCCCATGGGAACCTTGACAAGGGACACTTAATGACTTGATATTCTATATGCTAATATGTATGTTGTGTGTGCCTCATTTCAGGAAGGAGCTGTGTGTGACCTTTTGCAGTTCATTTGGGGTGTGTCCCCAAAGAGCTCCTCTTTTAATAGCTTCTTACGAGCAGGGTTTCTTTGAAGATGTGTGTGTGTGTGTGTGTGTGTGTGTGTGTGTGTTCTGCAGTGTACTCAAACATCATTCTATTAAAAGTCTACTGCTTACAGCTGGTACTCATCTTAGTCACTGAGTCCTAGCTGGGTACAGTTAAGTTGATAGTGTACATATTGGAGGCCAGGCCCTATTTTGTGTACATAGCAGTAAAACATATATGTTTAGTAAATATTAACTAACACTTCCTTTGAAAAAAAGAATATGCAAGCATAAGGAAATAGAGTTAACAGCAACAAAACACCTGCTTTTAGGTCTTATCTTTAATGTCTAATCAGTTGTTAACCAATGTTTTGGCATGAATTCCCCCTGTCTTTTTCCCCCTAAAGCCCCCTGCCCGTGTTTCTTGTTTTAACATTCCCATGAGAAATGATAAAATCCATATTTATGACTTCTGTCCCTCCTGTGGCCCACTGCATCTAGGTCTCTGTCCATCTCTCTCTCTCTCTCTCTCTCTCTCTCTCTCTCTCTCTCTCTCTCTCTCTCGTTGGTTAATTGTGTTTGTCATTGTACCAGGATTCCAGCCACCATTAGAAAAGCTGATGACCTGGGTGAGTAGGTCAGTCACAGACATCAGTCACCTGACATGGTCAGCAGCATGGTTAGCTGGGCATTCCTTCCTCGTTGCTTAGTTGAGGCAATAATTGCCCCCTTAGAACTGGGAGGCAGATGGATTGCTGGGTTTTAAGCTGGTTCTCCTTGGGGTGCCTTGTAAACATGGCAGGTGGAACAAATTATGCGTATAGAGTGCTGTTTTATGGGAGGCCAGTGATTTCTCCGAGCTATTCCCACGTCTCTAATCTGCACGCACAGATGCATAGGCAAATGTATGACATAACCCATTAAACACTATCTACCCCACCAATACACTAAATGGTCAGAACCAGGAATTCTAATCCCGAGTAAGAGAGCTGCAGAAGGTGTTTTGGTTTCTACAGTGGCTTGTGGAGAAATCCTCCTTCGAGCGCCCGTGACCTACAAGTCATGGCTGCTGCTGTTTGTGGGAAGAACAATTAAGGCAAATTACAACCTGACGAGTGACTAGTGCTCTGCCGAGGCACGATAACGCCTCCAACAATTCGCCAGGCCGTGCCAAGCAGAACTATGCCTGCCACGCGTTTGTCCAGGGGAGGGAACTTGGCATCTGGACGCCGCAGGCCTCGGGACATAACGAACAGAATTGAGATGAACTGCTTAAAGTAAAGTGAGCCTCGGCACCGGATTACAGCATAATTGAATGACTGCCAACCTGCTGTGAAGAAGAAATAAAAAAAAAATAACCAACCAAGGCCCTAAGACTTCCGTATCCTTTTAATGAGGGTAGGACCGGGGCACAGTTGCATAATATGTGCTTCAGGTGCTTAGCTGCCTCAGTCACAGAAATAAGTACCTCATGAGATAGGTTACGTAGGCGCTGCTTCCGTGAGGATGTGGTGGCTGCCATTGGGAGGAAGAGAGCCAAGTTTTCTTGACATTTAATTAAAAAGAAAAAAGATACTTAGCAGTAGGGACTGTGAAGGCAATAGTGACAGAATTGGACCATGCCCGAAAGCAAGTGATGGCACCCAAATGTGAAAATCTCTTATGTCCCAAATTGCTCACTTTTTTATGCCAATATTTCTCAGTGCCCCGAGTGTGGTGCTGGTCTACTTTAGAACCCTCAGGAGAACGGGTTTAAAAATGTGGGAGCCGTGGCCCCACCCTATGATCTCAGAATGGGAGGGCCCAGGAATCTGTATTTTGCAGGTTTTCCCAGATGACTTTTGAGTCAGCCTCGCTGAGAAAATCATCAAATAGTCCACTAAAGAGTTGGCCCTTGGAAACCATGGGGAAAGCCAACAGCCCAGTCTAAATCAGAGAAGGAATCTAGCACGAAGCCACATCCCCAACTTGACACTGGCCACCACCCGCCTTATTCCACAGGTGCTTTTGATTCCCAGAAAGCGCTGGTCCCTCCCACTGCCCGGGGAGGCTGGTGACTCCGGAATGCAGGGCTGCAGGGTGTGCGGTGTTGTCAAGGGGCTTTGCTGGCTCCTGGACGGGTCCCTGCCCCAAACCTCCTCTGCTGCTCAGCCTGTCCGTCTCCTGCTTAGGAGACACAGCCCAGCCCCTCCTCTGCCCACCAGACACTCCTCCCCAGCCCTGCTCTGAGCAGAGACTCCTCCCAGCTGCTGCTCTGAGCAGAGACTCCTCCCAGCTGCTGCTCACAGGACAGGGTAGCCTTCCTCCTGCCCAGGCCCTCCACGGCCCGGGTGCCATGACCTGGCGCCAGAAGGGGGCCTGGCATTTCAGACTCTCCTTGGAGAAAACCCAAACCAAGAGTCCCCGTGATCCCGGTGCTCAGGAGGTGGGCTCACCCAGCGCCCGTCCCCCTCAGGTGAATTTTCCCGGGTTCCTCTTCCCTGGCCGGCTCAGCGGACCCCCCTCTGCTCTGGTGTGGGCGGTCCAGCCACGCAGATGGGATTCCTCTTACATGCTGACAGAATGCCTGAGACCCTGTGGATCCTAACCTGCAGTTCTGTTGATTCTGAAGTGTTTCTGAGGACTATATATATTTTTTTCACGCTTGTTACTAAATATATATTTTTTTTAATTTACAAGTAATAGAAATGTGCAAACACAGTCTGGAGAAGCAGACTGAGACCTCCAGAGCCACGCAGCACATCTATTTATCCTCCGATCTAACAAGGGGGTTTCACAGGAAAACAAGGAGCCTGGGAGGGCCCAGGGCCCACCCACTCCTTCCTCCTGGACAAACACAAGCCAGGAACTAAGCACATCTCCGCGCTCCCAGGGCGGGAGTGCCACTGACATGATTCTGCCAATACCCCGGGCCCTGTCAGCAACAATCTGAAGAATGTCCAGGTATCTTCCCATGTGGCCCTCTAGAATGAATGGCGCTGGGATTAGACTGTTTCTGAGCATAGTCTTCCTTGTCTTTCTTTCAAAGGATGTAAATTGCACGGTAATACGTATGCCATGTAAAACAATTCTTTGTCCCAATAGAAACACACACACACAAATGTAGGGAGAGAAAACCCAGACTATGATGAGCATTTTTGTTTTTTCCCCTCAGCCTTCTTCCGTTTTTATCCCTACAATCTTCAGCTTCTCAGTGTGGGGGAAAGAGATGGGTGTGGCCGCATTTACATTTCCAGAAGGGAGCCAACTGTAACTCGGGTGTCCTCAGAGTGGTTTGGCATTTCCTTGTTGTAAGGTTTTCAGGAGAATAAGCTATCCTGGCTTGCCAGTTCTCCCTGCCTCTCCCTCTCTGCCATATTCTCCTGCCAAGGAACCTGAAACAAAACAAAACCCACGCTGTCAAAACAAAACCAAAAGAAAAAAAAAAAGAAGAAGAAGAAAGAAAAGAAAAACTGAGTCTTTGCAAAGGCACGGCTTGGAAACCGCACATGAGCTCACATTGCTGAGAAGGTAGACAGTGGGAAGCATTGGTAACAGGCTTATTTTGTAAAGCTCATCCCCTAGGAAAGACAGAGCAAGAGGCATCAAGGCCTTGCACCCCCACCACCACCCTTGCCGGGCTCGCCTGTCTCCTGGCAATGCCGGAGGCAACCTGCTCCCCAATTTCAGCATCGGCAGCTCCTGCCCCAAACCTGGATAGATTCCTTACACTATATGACGTGTGTGAACCAAGCCATTTTCCTCTCCAGATTCCTCCTCCTGCGGCTGCTAACGCAACTCGGACCCTTGGCAGGAAGACCGAGGCCAGGCCCCGGTTTCAGAGAGAGCAGGAGTTCTAGGAAGGAAAAGAGACACCACTACCCCCTCCCCAACTTCATTTCTTCACTTGCTCCGGCACTGCGGGGCTGCCCCAGGGTGACTTTTATGGGAGCACTCAAGGCTCCAAAATAGCTCAGAAGTCCCGGGAATGTTTATGTGTCAAACGGTTATTTTGTCTCCAGGAAACCAGGGAGACGTTCGTTCATAAGTCCCTCTCACTGTGTTTCTGTAGATGTGGGTTGCCTGTCTTAGTGGGGGCGCTGCGTTTGCAGGGCCATCAGCACACACCTGGGCTCAAGAGCACACACCGAGTGTACAGAATAAGCCCCCTTGGACCCCCTCATCAGCGTGCAACTGCCATCTTATTTCTCTGCCCCCTTTCCAGAGCAAAACGTCTCCAAAATCCCGTCTCCATAATCCGCCCTTGTTAAGCATGTGAGGGACCATGTTGGGAAAATCCAGTAACGTTCTCTTGTCTGCGTTTATTTTCCTCAGCGTCTCAGCAAAAAAAAAAAAATCAGCACCGTTGAACAAGCCCCTGTTCTTGGGATGTATTTGCCTCCTGCCTCTCTTGCTGCCTTCACCCTCCACCTCCTTGTCCCCACGAGGTGGTAATGCCCCCACACCCCGGTCCTCAGCCCTCTTTTCTTCTTGTCTCTCCCCCACCCCCCAACCCCCCCAGGGTTCACATCTGTAAACCCCTCACCTGTAGGATGGTGATGCTACCTGACCTCTCCCTTGAGCTTGGGGCTCACACATCTAACTGCCCATTTGCTATCTCCAAAGTCATGGATGATTTGTGCCTCAGCTTTAACATGATCAAAAACAGAAGTCTGGATCTCACCCCCTACTCACAAATGACCACCAGGGTCCTTGTTGTTGAAGCAAAGAACCTAGCAGACCCTCTTATCCCTTCTGTTTTTCATGATCATACATTAAGGCTTTCGGTTATGTTTTCAAAAATCTATCCCCAATCCACCTACGTTTCTCATTGTTCAGTGCTACCTCTCTGGTCAGACCACCCTCACCTCACACTGCCACGATGGCAGTGGCCTTCTCAGGGGTTCGTTTGCTCCTGTGGTTTCACTCCTGAAGCGTCCACAGGGCGCATGGTTAAGAAGGAGGCTCTGGTGTCAGCCTGTTTGATTCATGCCCTGACCTCGGCAGGTGGCTTAAACGCTCGTGCGAGCATTTCACGCCCTCTGCACGGCAGGATGCTGTTTGTGCCGACCTCAAAGGGGATATTAGGTGTTGCGATCGGTGTTAAGTGTTTAAAACATGCCTGGTACTTAGGAGCACTCGGTGAGTAGTAGCCAGATAGATTATGACGAGTACAGACTGCGCTCCACAAACAACGTTGCTGTCATCTGCTTACCGCATGCCGTGGCTTCCACTGCGCTTGCTCTGCACGTAGCATTCCTGGCCGCAGCCCTGCACATACTCAGACTTCCCTTCGGCTTCTTCATCCATCCTTTCCTCCTGTCCGCCTCCCTGGGGTCCTGTTTGTGTCTTCAATGCACCAACTTCCTTGCCGTTCCCCCTGCCCGGAGCTCTTTCCCCTGCCTTTTCCCTGGCTTCTCATGTTTTAATCTCAGCTCGGATGGCCTCTTCAGTGCCTTCCTTGGCAACCTTTCTGACGAAGTACCTTCCCACCTCCTGCCTCGATAGGCTTTCTCCTATCACCCCATTTGTTCATTCACAGGAAGCACATCACAATCAAAATATCTTCTCTGTGTATTTTTTTCTATTTTTTAAACATATATATTTTATTGATTTTTGTTTCTTACAGAAAGGAAAGGAGAGGGATAGAGAGTTAGAAACCGGTTTGGCTCAGTGGTAGAGTGTCAGTCTGCGGATTGATAGGTCCCAGGTTCGATTCTGGTCAAGGGCATGTACCTTGGCTGCGGGCACATCTCCGGTAGGGGGTGTGCAAGAGGCAGCTGAATTGATGTTTCTCTCTCATTGACGTTTCTAGCTCTCTATCTCTCTCCCTTCTTTTATTGATAAAAAATATCAATAAAATATTTTTTTAAAATAAAATTAAAAATTAAAAAAATTAGAAACATCGATGAGAGAGAAACATCAATTCAGCTGCCTCTTGCACACTCCCTACTGGGGATGTGCCTGCAACCAAGGTACATGCCCTTGACCGGAGTAGAACCTGGGACCCTTGAGTCCGCAGGCCGACGCTCTGTCCACTGAGCCAAACCAGTTAAGGCCTTTGGGTATTTTTTTACTTTGTTTATTAAATGTCTCTCCACTACTAGAATGTGAACCCTTTGACGATAGGGATCTGGGAGTCTTGATCATCATTACATCCCTAATATCTGGAAGACTACCTGGTATAGGAAGTCGGTAATTATGTGTGGAAAGGATGGATGAATGGATGGATCGACAATGAGATTCTTACCCTTCAACGTTGGTTACTGGGTAGTGTTTCGCTGTAGAGTCCTAAAGCCAACTTAGTGGAGAGCCTTGTAGACTTGTGAATTCTCACTCCAAAAAAAGATTCTGAAATTAAATTCAAATTTTGCTATTGGAAACCTAGAGTGCAAACACTATTTGAATGGCAAGCATTTACATGGTTACTGTGCTGAAGCAAGAATATTGGAAAACTGGGAACATCTAGAGTTTCTTGACTCAGATTTTTGTGGTCTGCTTATTATGGGATGGCTCCTTTTAACAGCTTCCTCTGTCTGTTTTTGATCTGAGCATTCCCCAAATTGCTGCTGTTTCCTCTTGGAACAAAGGCATAGGACATTTTAGAAAACGGTTAGCTTGCTGGTAGTTAGGAAAACAAGGACTTGGTAACATTTAGACAAACACAAGTTTGAATCTTGAGTCAGTTACTTAGTAGATATGCTACTGAAATGCTAGACCTCTCTGAACCTCTGTTTTCCCACCTATAAAATAAGATATCATTACTTTATATGATAAAAAGTAGTGTCCCTGCCACGTGACAACTACTTAACAAATGTTACATTTCTCACCTTACCTAGAGTCAGTGCATATTAATTCTTTACTTACCGTACCTCTTTTCAGTCCATTTGAGTGGTTTGTGGTATTTCGCAGGGTTCAGATTAACAGTGAGTGTAACCTGTGGCATTTTATCTGTCTTCATCAGACTATCTTCAAAAATGTCAGTATCTGCCGAAACCGGTTTGGCTCAGTGGATAGAGCGTTGGTCTGCGGACTGAAAGGTCTCAGGTTCGATTCCGGTCAAGGGCATGTATATTGATTGCGGGCACATCCCCAATGGGGGGTGTGCAGGAGGCAGCTGGTCGATGTATCTCTCTCATCAATGTTTCTAGCTCTTTATCCCCCTTCCTTCCTCTCTGTGAAAAATCAATTAAAAATATATTTTAAAAAAATGTCAGTATCTAAAATAGTAAGATACACTTGTAACAATGCCTGGCACATGGTAGCTACTCAATACATATTTGAATGGAGGAATAAGTAATCTGTGAACATTACTGTCGTTCACGAGAATCAATTCATTTCCATGTAGTTTTAAGTAATGTTTTCTTAAAATAGCAAAGATTTTTTTCCTCAAAATGTACAACTGAACATTGAACAGCATCAAATCATA
Organism: Vespertilio murinus; assembly: GCA_963924515.1. Classification (NCBI taxonomy): domain Eukaryota; kingdom Metazoa; phylum Chordata; class Mammalia; order Chiroptera; family Vespertilionidae; genus Vespertilio; species Vespertilio murinus. Next base: position 16,382,693 of record OZ004717.1, on the reverse strand, counting down.
ACTGAATGTTTCAAGACACTATGGTGCAAAACTACGTTTTCCTCTGCCTGTTATTTTTAAGTGTGTCTTCTGGAATTGTTTAGTTCAGTAATGAGCTCCGAGATCTAAATTCAAGAATTTAGAACCAGAAGTATTAGAGATGTTCCTTGGGTTTTAAAGAAATATTTTATATGTAGAACCTAGTGTTTTTATTCTTGAATGTAATTGATTCAAAGAGAGTAAGTAGGGACTTAGTCATCATAATTGCCACCAAATGTGTTCATAGCCCTGGTTGTCAGGCACTTTGGTTAAACGTTAGGAAATTATGTAGAAAATATATAAATGTTGGGCAATCCCAATATATTGAAATGTAGATTTAAGAATATATGTAGATATTTTTGTTTACTTTGCAAAGAAACATTCATTGCTATAGAAACTTCATCAGAGAAACATTGCACAGTAATATGGGAAGGGAAATTTTTCTAAAAATTAAAAAAAGTAATGTACCCATCTAACCCTATCAAAAAGGACTGAATTTAAATGAAAAGGTAAGTTATAAAAAGATAGAATAAAGAATATATAAGCTGAAACCGGTTTGGCTCCGTGGATAGAGCGTTGGCCTGCGGACTAAAGGGTCCCAGGTTAGATTCCAGTCAAGGGCATGTACCTTGGTTGCAGGCACATCCCCAGTAGGGGGGTGTGCAGGAGGCAGCTGATTGATGATTCTCTCTCATCGATGTTTCTAGCTCTCTGTCCCTCTCTCTTCCTCTCTATAAAAAAATATCAATAAAATATATATTTTTAAAAAGAATATATAAAATTTGGTTGATTTGGAGTAGAGAAAGAGAGTCTAAATGTGAAAGCATTAGATCAAAGGAAAAATATGGAGAGGTTTGCAACTAGAAATAAAAAAAATGTTTGAAAATCTCAAAAACATTATAAAGTTAAAAACAAACAACAAACTGGATGAGAGACAAAGGGCTCACATGCCAGGATTTCTTCCAGGTCAGGAAGAAATTCTGAACACTTCAATGGAACAGTTGTCAATGAACACGAACGATTCATAGAATAAGTAAAACTTCCAATGAACATGTGAAAGACGGGAATCTTCACTGATAACTAAATACATGCAAACTGAAGCATCAGAAATACATTTTTCTTATTAACTCTGCACAAGTGCAAGCAGGTTTAATCCTTACCAGAATTTAATAAATGGGACACTCATACCAACATAGAAATGTAAGTTGTCTCAACCTTCTTGAAAGTCTTAGTAATTCCACTAATTTTAGAGATAAATTCTTCAAGATGATTTTAAAAAAAAACCCCACACAACTTGACCAAATTTTTATCTGTAAAAATGTAATTAAAGGGATTTTAATAATACTGAGAAAGTTAGAAACAACCTAAAGCATTCCACAAGAAGAAATTGATTTTTTAAAAAATGCAATGTTTACATCTCTTTTAAAGTCACTCATTTAACATTTTTTAATAAAACATTATCAAACTTTGTAAAGCGTGCTTTAAAGCAGGGAGAATAAAGCAGTGATTCCCAATATGCTGCTTATTCACTTGATCCGCATTGAGCAACAGCGGGATATCATCATATTTGCCACATCTATCCCCCTTTTTTCTTTCTTTTTTACTTTGCTGAAGCATTTTAAAGCAAAACTCCAGCCATCATGTCATCGTATGCCTACCAACATACATCAGCATTCATTTCTTTTTTTTTTAATGGACAATTTCTTAACATACTCATAGTGCCATCTTCACTGCTAACACAATTACCATAATTCCTTGATGACGGAGAACAGTGAAACAGGCCCACTTGTCTCAGTAGTGTCTGTCTGCTTCCTCGTGGCATCCTGTGGCCCAGAGGCCAACAGTCTTTCTGTAAAGGACCAGACGGTGACGATTTCCGCCTTCGCTGGCCAGCTGATCTCTGTCACAGCTGGCCAGCTCTGCCCTGGTGAGCCTGGAAGCCACAGGGAACAGGCAAAGGGTTGGGCATGGCTGTGTTTCAGTGGTGTTCTGTATACAAAAGCAGGCGGCTTCCTACGATTCTCATTTTTACCCGAGTTTCACCAGTGGCCCTGCAGGCTGTAGGTTCACCAAGCCCCGATTTAACTCATTACTTCCTTCTCCGTGTGTTCTATAAGGTGGACATTAGCTTTGAAAGTTGAATGGATTTGGGGGAAATACATTTTGTGGTGAGAATACTTCATGGGGAGTACTGGGGGTTTTACCTCCCATCCCATCAGCAGGTGCCTGATGTCTGTCCATGGTGCTGCTCTGTTGTTGGTGATAATCAGAATACTTAGTGGGTACTGACCCCTCTACTGTATCGATTATGTTGGTTGCCCAGATAATTTAATTAGACATCATTACAAAATAGCCCTGACTGGGTGCACAGATGATGTCGTCCCATACAGCAAAAGGTTTCAGGTTCTATTCTCCGGCTGGGCACATACCTAGGTTGTGGGTTCCATTCCAGGTCAGTCTAGTATGGGAAGCAATCAATTGATATTTCTCTCTAATCTCTCTCCTTTCTCTCTTTCTCCTTCTCCTCTTTCCTCTCCTTTCTTCTCTTTTCTTTCACCTCTCTCCTCTCTCTCCCTAAAATCAATTAACAAATTTCAACATAAGCATGGTTCCTGGCTTACCTCCCATGATTTCCAGTGGGTTGGGATTCTTGTGATGAAAGGGATATTTTTCCTCTCTTCAGCTTTGCTTTTCTGTATGCCTGTGAGCTCATATTTTTTAAAATATTCAAAGGTTATCAGTCGGTAGCATTTATTATTCTTTTTCATGCCCAAATTATTCCATCTTTGGCCAACTGGGACCCCTTTGTGTTGGCTCCTGTTAGTCATTAATAGCTTTCTTTCTAGCCTAACAAATTCCAGGGAGAAATGGTCAGTAGCAGAGCAATAAAATTGCCTATAATATATGTTGCAATTTTAGCAAAACAAAAAGCAAGCAACCACATACAACCATATGTATCTAAGAAAAGATTAATAAGAAATATGCCAAATGGTTAAATATTTTTTGTTGCTAATACAGTTATAGGAAAATATTATCTCTTTATTTTTTTCTTTAGCATTTTGCACTTTTCGGCACTCCAGATTTTCCACAATGAGAATTACTACTTTTATAATAAAAAGGTTAAGTTAAAATTTTAACAACCCCAACAGCTTTTCTTTACTAATAAGTTCTTCTACTGCATTTAAAATAAAATTGAAATTATTTTAAGAGATACTTATACACACCTTTTCCAGAACTGTAAATGGAATAATTATACCCCATATTTTTAAAGAGCTGTAATGTGTGCAAAGAGGAAAAATAGCTAAACAATTTTTAAATATTCTCTTTCTTGTTGTAAGTATTACAGATGTCCCCCTTTTCCCTCTCTTTGACCTCCTTTACCCACACCTACCCCCCCTCTTTGTCCATACCCCCCCAAGCCATCATACTATTGTCTGTGTCCCTGGGTTATGCATTTCTAGGCACATAAGTTCTTTGGTTAATCTCTCCCCACCCGCCCACCTGCCCCTGCTTCCCTCTGAGATTCATTAGTCTGTTCTATGCTTCCGCATCTCTGGATCTATTTTGTTCATTAGATTCCACATATGAGTGGTGCCTGGTTTTCCCATCTGTCTTTATAGACCTTACATTTCCCCCCCTTTAACTACAGTTTGGAAACTAGTGGGTAGGCATATCTCTTGCAACACTTTAGTTAGACCTCAACTTCTGGGGGATTCCTGGATCTGGGCACATTCTTTCTACTATTCTCAGTCCTGCATATTGACAGGTTCAAGGCAAATAAACAAGGACAAGAGCAGCAAAATAACTTATCCCTTCATGCCAATCAGGGAAGACACGTAAATGTGTCTCCTTCACTGTAGACAGTGGTCCTTTAGGAGTGGCCTTGATGAGGCTCACTTTTACCTAAGTTGCACCAGTGGCCTTTGTAAGTGCGATTTTAAATGATGATCCCATAAAAAAAAATCATCCTGTATTTTTTAATGTATCACACATTATATAAAGTATAGAACGAAGTTGTGTGTGTGTGTGTGTGTGTGTGTGTGTGTGTGTGTGGTGGAGTTATTCTTACCATGAATAATAGAGAAAGAAGTCTAAAAACTCAGCCATGTAAGAGCTGGTGTGTGAGTGGATGTGTGCACACGTGCCTTTATGTGTTTAAAAAACAAAAAAAACCCACACAACTTCTCCCTCTCCAAAGCAGACAAGCCTTCTACACCCTCTTCCTAAAGTCCTTGTGCCAAAACCAGACTAAAATGTTCGTGCTTTTCTCTGGCACTCTTCCGGAAATTTGGAACCACTCACACTTTGGGGGTAGGTCACTCAGGATTTCTGCCATTTCCTGCCCAGAGACAGTTCCCTCGTGGAGTCCTCATAGGACTACTTTTCACTGACAATTTCTTTACGCAAACCTAACTAACAAAACCTATCATTACAAATGCTGCAGTTTCTAAATCTCTGGATTCTACCAGACCAATTCAGGAATCAGGGTAGCAGCAGGAAACAAGGCATGGGCAAAGGGTTTACCCCACGCCAGTTCAAGAAATAAATCTCTTCAACACGTGCTTGATCCACATGCAGCTTGGCTCCTGGGAGATTAGGCCTGAGAAGCCAGAGAACATCAACTTGTCTCCACTGTTCTCGGCATAGACAGGCTTTTGGAAAGGACAGTTATCTTTATCTGGACTGGTGATCAGCTTCCAACTGTGACCAGGAAGATAAAAAGGAGGAGGAGGAAGAAGAGGGAAGGGGGAGAGTGGAAAGGGGGCCTGTGACATGACGTTGGAAAAACCACCACTCCTGCAGCGGTGCTGCGTGGGGGAAAATACCGCAGGTGTCACCGGTGATGAGATAGCCCTCCCGTATGGGAAGTTCTGTTGCCCTGGCTTTGGCCTTCCTTTGCATAACTTGAAGTGTGCTCTCCGTGGTAGGAAAATTTATGGCCCTGCCCTTTGCAAAGCCAGATTCCTTTGTTAGTGTTGGTGCCACTAGGCAAAACAGGCAAATGTCCCAGCTTCTCTAACTCACAGATTTTCATGGCTATGGATGTGCCCAGTCCCCTCAGCCCTGCCTTATCCAGCCTCAGTTCCCCAGCCCCCTCACCCCACAGGGGAAGGCAGTTAGAGACAATTGGGCCAGCAGGGGAAGGCAGCTGGGACAATCATGCTGGCAGGAGAATAGTTAGGTATCAATCAGGTCAGCAGGGGAGCAGTTAGGGGGCTATCTAGCTGGCAGGCAGAGTGGTTAGAGGCAATCAGGCAGGCAGGGAAGTGGTTAGGAGCCAGCAGCCCAAGATTGTGAGAGGGATCCCAAATTAGAGAGGGTGTAGGCTGGGTTTAGGGACAACACCCCCTGCACAAATTTTGTGCATTGGGCCTCTAGTTTTTAATAAGACCCAAGCACTTAATCCTTGAAATGACTAGCATTGAAGACATGGTGCGAACAAACTCTTACTTAACTTTAACAAAAATGATAATAGAACCAAACAAAACACATGCGCTTTCTGTTTATTTGAAGCATACTTTGATAGTTTCTCAATACCAGCAATTGCTTAATAGTGTCACTTTGAGCCTAAGATTTTCCGGAGAAAAAAAATTACTTTTTAGGGTCGAAAATCTGAAGCATTGATTTTTATTTATGTGGGCCATCTCTCTTTCTAAAGAAGTATTTTAGGGAACTGACTCATGAAGAAATGGCTTTCACGGCAGTGGGTAATTTTGAATGAGTAGGCCTCATTTTCTTTGGGTTTATCTTCTTCGGGAGAGGAATCAAGGAGAGACTCTCCTGAGGCGACGTGCAGACCTGTTGAGCCTTGTCAAAGCGCTGGAATTGGTCTGAGTAATGGCTTTGCACCTTTAGAGAAGGAGCTCAGATTTCTTCGGGGTGAAACATGGGACCTGCAAATGTAAGAGAGGCAGGGACAATAAGCCATGAAATAGCTGAGCAGTACCAGCTAAGAAGGGTTCTCATCACTCTGTGAATCAGGAGTTCGGGAAGAACATAGCACTCTGAAAAGAGCAGCAAAGGCGGTAGGCACAGACAATGCACCAAGCACCATTCACTTCCAGAAGTAGACTATTGAGGTTCTATGTACACTGTGTCCAAAAGTGTTTTTTTTTAAATGGACATTAGGAGAAATAAATCATTTTACTAGTACCAAGTTCACTTATTCCGGGAACTAGGCTATTTCATAATCAAAACTTAAATGAAGGCCAGAAATGAAGCAATGGCAGTTCTCTTTAGATGGATTCTAAATTCAGGCAATCGGTATATTTTATTCAGGCTCAGTTCTTTTTCTGTCTTCAGTCAAGCTATAGAGTTTTATGATAGATTTTCATAGATGGCAAATTATTTTTAGTTCCTTTAATATTCATAAAAATATAATACTTCTAAAAGTTGTACTAAATGTCTTCTTCTTCTTCTTCTTCTTCTTCTTCTTCTTCTTCTTCTTCTTCTTCTTCTTCCTCCTCCTCCTCCTCCTCCTCCTCCTCCTAAGGTAACCCTGGCATCAAAATATGTTTTTGTAACAAAGATATATTTAGTAATGGAAATTACCACTGATTGATTAGTTTGAGTGGACATACTTTTAAGTAATATTGATTTGCATTAAATTCCCATAAAGTTCTCCTCATCCAAGTATACATGAATTAGCCAACCATCATAAATATTTAATAAGTGTGGAAAGCACTTATAGGAGTCAGCAGCACAACTTTCCTGTTTGCTGAATAGACGTTTATGCAGGTCACATCCCATCATGCATATTAATTTATAATAATGACAGTTATAATAATCTGCAACTTGAAAGTTAAGGGAACATTTTGAGTATCAAAATTCATTTTACCTATTTATCCCAGACAGCAAGATACTAATCAATATACTTTTGGACGTACATAATAATAAAATAGAACCACTTCTCTCTTCTTCCTAGAACTCACAATGCGGGCTCTCTTTATCTCTCATTCTGTTAACCAAATGATGGGCCAAGTTAGTGATCAAAAACTGGGTGTGGTCAGTAATATTCAAGTCACTTTTTCCCTAACACAGACAACTCTGAAGCTTTTCTATTAATGATTCAGTTGCTGTGCTGAATTTTTACTAATCCCATCAGAAATCCATGGACGTTTATAACCCAAAAGTAGATTACCTAATGTGTTAAAAAGAAATAAACTTAGGTTTTGAGAGCATGAATGTTACAGAAATATTTGTGATCCAAAAAGCTTATAAGGTATTGCCTTAAAATGTGTTTTTGATCGTTGATATTTTTTCTTTATTTTATTTATCTTTATTATTGAAAGTATTACAAATGCCCAATTCCCCATTGACCCCTTCTATCCCACATCTATCTCCCCCTAAGGCCTTTATTACACTATTGTCTGCATCTATGGGTTATGCATATATGTATGTAAGTTTTTTGGTTTGATCATTGATATTTTCTCTGTTAAAATGATTAACCAAAACATGGAAAACAAAAGGAGAGTCATTTAAAGGCATTAGCCTGGGGCTTGATAAGCAAAGTGTGTGTGTGTCTGTGTGTGTACGCACGCGCGTGAGCACATATGTGCATGGCTCACTGTATGTTTCTCTTGGCCATCATTGATTTCCTCCTCCTCACTGAGCATCTTGGTTCCTGTCTTCCAGATGACACTGGCTGTCCTAGTAGCCAGTCCGTGTCTCCTGTGAAGACGCCCTCGGATACTGGAAACAGTCCTGTTGGCTTTCGCCCTGGAAGTGATGAAGACTTTACCAGGAAGAAATGCACAGTTGGAATGGTTGGCGAGGGAAGCATCCAGTCAGCTCGATATAAGAAGGAACCCAAGTCAGGCCTTGTAAAGCCAGGTAAATGCGCTTATACGTATGTTGTGATCCGCGTGGTATGACTGCAGTGATTTCACACTTGAAATGAAACGCCTGTATGTCAAGACAGGGAACACGAATGCTGCACCCAGAACCCAGAAACATCTGTTTTCAAAAAGGATGTGGGACCAAGAGTGGAATATTTTTCTGCACTGGTTGTTAAAAATTGAGACATTATAGTGATATGAGTACATTATAAAGACATAGAAGATGGAGCAACGTTGAAGAAATGTAAACTGGATGATCTAGTAGACATTTAAACTCTATAATTAATCCCAACATAAATTATATTAAGGAGTTACCATCTAAAGTGCCCACAAATTATGAAAAAAAAGAGGTTAGCTTGATGCAGAACGTTAGGGCTGAGCATACATGCAAACCTAGTTATTTTATTTGCTTTTAAAGATTGAAATATGAATATGATGTTATATGCACCAATTGTTACTAATGTGAATTTTCCTATCAAAGAAAACATAATTTCAAAAGAAACATCAAAAGTGCTTTATTCAAAGTAATGTCCATCGCTAGCTACACATTCCCCCCATCTTTCAGGTAACTTGTGGATACCGTCCCAATAGAACTTTTCTTGTTTTGAGGCAAACCATTCAGAGACCCGATTTTCCACTTTTCTGTACGTTTTGAGGTGCTGCTCAGAGAGTGCGAGTGCCATAGATCAGAATAAGTGGTAATCTGAAGGAGCAAGGTCTGGTGAAGAAGGCAGGTGGATTCTTCCCAGGCAGGATCTTCTAACCTTCCTTTCACTAGTTTTGAAGTATGTGATGGTGCATCATCATGAAGCAAAAGTACTTTGCCATGTCTTCGGGCCCAATCCAGTTGTGTTATGATCAAAGTGTGGTTCTAATTGATTATGTGTTGTTGGTAGTGATCAGTATTAACGGTTTCACCTAGTTTTAGAAGCTCAAAATACACCACACCTTCCTGATCCCACCAAATGCAGAGCATTGTCTTTCCTGAGCGATTTGGCCTTTGCAGTCCATGTTGATGGTTGAACTGGATCAATTCAGGATTTTGTGAGTCTGGGAGTCTCAAAGTAAATGCACTTTTCGTCGCCAGTCACAATTCCATGCAAAAAAGGACCTTCTTTCATGCCATTGAAGCAACATTTTACTGATGGCTTTTTGGTTTTCCATTTGTCTCTCATTCAGTTGATGTGGCACCCATTTTCATTCCTTTAAAATGTTTCCCGTTGCTTGTAAAAGATCAGAAATTGTTTGCTGAGCAATGTTTAACCTTTCTGCAAGTTGCTTTTGAGTTTGACATGCATCTTCATCCAATAATGCTTTTAAGTGTTGGTCTTCAAACTTTTCCAGTTGTCTTTGACATTCTTTGTCTTTCACATGGAAGTCATCACTTTTAAAGCATTTAAACCAGTGTTCACAAGTATCTTGAGATGGAGCACATTCACCATAAGCTTCCCAAAGTATACAATAACGTTCAGCAACACTTTTCTTCAAAACAAAGTAAAACTTCTCACAAATGCTCTTTTTTGGCCATAAATTCCACATTTTTAAGCATAAAAATATCTATGATGTTAACACTTTCGAAAAATTTGACATATGAAGTTTTGAAGCTTGTTGTCAATACAAGATAGCATATATATCAAATCACATATATATCAACATTTGTGTAGCTCCATCTATTGAAAAAAATTTGCATTAACCAGTACTCCTGGTGTGTGTGTGTGTGTGTGTGTGTGTGTGTGTGTGTGTGTGTATTCAAGGATTACAAAATACTAAAAAACTATTCAATGAAATAGAGATCAGTATTGTATTGGATGAAATGCCATGAATATTAGAAAAGGTCGATTTTCAGAATTTGCAATATATATAAATAAATATTTTATATCTCAGAAATATATACAGTAAGTGAGCAAATACAGTTTTAGTAAAACTGAATTTCTAACCTTACAGTAAAAGGACATGAGCATTGACATTGTGAGACAACTTCTATATCGCATTATTTTCTTTAACATTCACAGTTATCCTATACATATTTATGAACCTGGAAAGACAGATTAGTAGCCTGCATGAGTCCTCATTCCTCACATTTGTCTTCTAACTTTTGTTTTATGATGACATTACTGTACAAGGAGCTATAGACAGCTTTATTTCAATGGAGGCAAAGCTTGGCAGGTGTCCTTTTCCATTGGGAGGTCTGGCATCCTCTTCCATCTCTGTCAACTTTTGTTCCTCCTGAATAATTGATGTGCACAGCATCTCTTAATGGACTATTCTTCATCTTGCAGTTAGTCAACCAAAGAGAACGTCATTTAATCTCAGAGCAAAACTTGAACTGTGTGTGCCGAAACCGGTTTGGCTCAGTGGATAGAGCGTTGACCTGTGGACTGAGGGGTCCCAGGTTCGATTCCAGTCAAGGGCATGTGCATTGGTTGCGGGCACATCCCCAGTAGGGGGTGTGCAGGAGGCAGCTGGTCGATGTTTCTCTTTCATTGATGTTTCTAGCTCTCTATCCCTCTCCCTTCCTCTCTGTAAAAAATCAAAATATATATATATTTAAAAAAAATTTAAAAAACCCTAAACTGTGTGGAAAAGAAGTCTCCTCTTTCCTGGGCTCCTGATGAATGATAGTCATGATGAATTTGTTAATAATCTATTGCTTTGGAATCATATAAAAATAAAAGGAATGATATGCAACGGGAGAAGACAGCATATGAAAAAAGGAAGAGGGATATGGTAAAAAGGGAGGCGGGTATCCTCATTACTTAGAACAGAGGCAGTGAGGCAAAGCATGTCATGTAATTATAGACAAGAAATGAAACCATTACCTTGTGTACTGTGTGGGAGGAAAATAACTTTTCTTCTGCTCTTCTACGTGCTTCTGGCTGGTCTGGTAACCAAATTGGCATGAGACAGATTAACAGGAGCAAACGACCAATCGCATTAACGGATGTACAAAGGGGGTCCCCTGGGCATATGGAGCCCCTGGACAAAGCAGGCAGTTGAGGCTGTTATGCACTTCTGGACAAAGAAGAGGGCTCCAAAGGGGACGTAAGCAATTCACTGGTGGACGAAAAGGAGCAAATATTTGTTAAACACATTCTTGCCAGGCCAGCCAGAAACAAGGGGACACAGACGGGAGTCTAACAAACAGACTTTGCAACTTTCTCGCTGTCTGCCACACTCAGTTTATATCATACTAAGGTGATAGCTTCCTGAAAAAGCAGATTCCTGTGAGCAGGCGACAGAGTAAAAGGCTCTTCTTGACTCTTTTGGTTCTTAAAAAATAACCAGCTTAAAATAATTTCCCCAAAAGACATATTTGGGATGGCAAAACTCTGCTTCCCCTCAGGGCCCAAGGACAAGACCTGCCTCCCTCCCTCCCTCCCCCAGCTCAGTCGTCCTTTTAATATTGAGATATAATTCACGTGCCATAAAATCCACACCTTGGAAGTGAGTGCACAATTCAGTGGGTTTTAGTCTATTCAAAACGTGGTGCAGCATCACCACGAATTCCTGAACATTTGTACCACCCCCAAAAGAAACCCCGTACCCAGAGGCAGTCACTTGCACACTCTCCTTCCCCCCTGCCCCTGGCAACCACGTACCTCGTCTCTGTCGCTATGGGTCAGCCTGTTCTGGGCGGCGCACCTAAATGGAGTCACGCAATATGCGGCCTTTGGTGTTTGGCTTCTTGTGGTCAGCATAATGTTTTCAGGGTTCATCAGTCTAGCATGTATTCGGACCAATTACATTCTGTTACGTTGATAACCCACGTTTCTTAAATAGACTATTTATTTATTTATTTTAATATATATTTTATTGATATTTTGCAGAGAGGAATGGAGAGAGAGAGAGAGAGATAGAAACGTCCATGAGAGAGAAACATCGACCAGCTGCCTCTTGCACACCCCCTACCGGGGATGTGCCCGCAACCAATGTACATGCCCTTGGCCGGAATCAAACCCGGGACCCTTCAGTCCACAGACCGACGCTCTATCCACTGAGCCAAACCGGTTTCGGCTAAATAGCCTTTTTAAAAAGGAAATGTAGGTTTATAGAAAAGTTGAGTGGAGAAAACAGAATCCCCAGGGAACCCTCTCACCAGGACCACAGCTTCCCCGGTGACCAGTCTCCTGCCTTGGTGCTGTGATACACAGCATCTTCCTTCTCCATGGACATCTGGGTTGTTTCTGCTTTGTGTCTATTAGGAATAGTGTGTTATGAACATCCACGTACGGGTTTTTTGTATGGACGTGAATTTATTTCTCGTGGCTCTATAGCTAGGGGTAACATTGTTGACACATATTGGTAACTCTATGTTGAACCCTCTGAGGAACTGCCAAACTGTTTTTCCAAAATGGCCCCACCGTTTTACCTCCCCACCAGCAGTGTCTGAGGGCTCTGATTTCTCCACATCCATCCTTGTTAACAGTTGTTATTGCCTACCTTTTTTTTATGGTAGTCATTCCAGTGAGTGTCAACTGGTATTCCATTGTGCTTTTAAATTTGCATTTCCCTGATAGAGAATGGTGAGGAGTGTCTTTTCATGATCACGTGGGATGTAAGTTTAAGAGTAGGAGCCCTGAGATCCTCTGTCAGTTCTCCTAGTACATAGGGTTGGTATATATTGGGGGCTTGGTCGACATTTGTTGACCTTCGCAGCAAAGGTGGATTCTGGGATTGAGAAGATAAAATGTTGCTAGAAAGAATGTCAGCTCCGTGAGTTGCACAGAAAAGGCAGATTTCATTGGGAAAGTAACCTAGGATGGGAATGCAACCTGAACTCATTTCATGTTTTGCTACCCACCCCAAATTATCTACCAAAATATCCACCGCTCATTCTAAAATCATTTCACAGTGGTTAACAGTACAAGGAAACAGTGAAACACGAGACAAGTGTGGTGCAGAAAGAACATAATAAGTTTAATTAGGAGTGAAGCTTTTCATTGACCTTCCTTGTTTTAGTAATTAAAATAAAGAATAATCATGTAAGCATAAGACTTAAAACTCTACGTGTGCGCACAAAATCCACACCTAGCAAGTTCCTGATCCTGCAGAAGGTAAGTGACTTGATAAGGATCAGCCACTTGTCTTGCTGAGAATGTTTAAGGCCTTAAGTCTCTATGAAGAAAATGCAGAGACAAAAAAGAGTAAGGGAGGGAGGAAAAGAGGAAGAAGAGAGACAGACACAGAGACAGAGCAGAAGAGAGAGGAAGAGAGGGAGGAAGGACAGTTGTCTTTTGAGAATTATAAAGGTCATGGACCCATGCTCCAGAAGAATACCCATAAGCACAGAATATCACATCCTATTTCTGAGATTTCATGGATCTCCTTTATTAGGATTTATGAATCCTAGTTTAATGACCCTTGCCTCTGAGAAGCAGACCCTGAAACACCACTTTTATCAACTGCTTTTAACTTCATCACTCATAGGCATACATATCACCTAAGCAGGTAAGGAGCTTGTGCAAATATATTTTTTATTTGCATTTAACCAAGCTCAAAGGTTAAAACCTACTTTTTTAGTTGCCTAAAATTCCTAAGGCGATCCCTGAAAACATTGCCTGAGCATTTGGATGGAACCCAATTCTGTACAGTAAGCTCTTTTTGTATTTAGAAAAATCTGCACCTTGACCCATAGTACTCTGAAATTTCAGCAGAATAAACCTGTCAGTCACATACATATGAAGAGAGGAAATCCTGGAAATGAGGCCCCTGGATGACTCCCAAATTTATAAAGTACAGAGACATCATCTGTTGACCCCAAGAAGACAGAGTTCTCAGGTTAAAATGTCCCCCCTCCTCCCTACCCCCAAGTGGCCATCTCTCCTCAGCCCAAACCGATCTTGGTACACGCCCTACTTTTTAAAAATAAACCTCATTAGAACCAATACCATTTTATTAAAATAGCAAGCAATTAGCCCTAACCGGTTTGGCTCAGTGGATAGAGCGTCGGCCTGTGGACTGAAAGGGTCCCAGGTTCAATTCTGGTCAAGGGCATGTACCTGGGTGCGGGCACATCCCTAGCAGGGGGTGTGCAAGAGGCAGCTGATCGATGTTTCTCTCTCATCAATGTTTCTAGCTCTCTGTCCCTCACCTTTCCTCTCTGTAAAAAAATCAATAAAAAATATATATTTAAAAAACAGCAAGCAATTAGTATCTCTTAGATGCTCACGGCTCTTGAACAATGAAGAACACAAGCCCATTTAATTTTAGGTTGGTTGTTCTAGATTCTGGCAAACTGCTGTGCACCTCAGAAGGGAGCTATTGAAATGCCCCTTCAATTATTACCAAAGAGTGGACAATGCTGACTGTCCCTGATGCAGAAGGAAAAGGAAAATAGGTACAGGCCGCCAGGAGAAGCTTAGGAAGGTGAGCTGTGCAAACAACTACCCCCCCCCGCCCCCTCCCCCCGAACTTCTTAGCGGCAGTGAGCCTTCTGTTCCCCCGGCTTCTGTCAGTGCCTGTGCGGAGTCCATGGAAAATTGCCACCGAAGAGCAAAAGAAAGCATCCCTCCGGTCCCGTTGGATGTGTTCCTTTTACCTACAAGTCAGCTTAGCAGACGTTGACGTGGACTGTCCGGAGCTTAAAAGGGTGTCTGTCCTACCGGAGGCGTCCCATCCACCCTTCACCGGGAACGGAGCTCACACTGTGTGCCCGGAGCTCTGTTTACTATGGGGGGGGGGGCATCGGGGAGATGTGGCAACGCTGACCTCAGCGTCAGCCTGCTCTTAGGGAGCTTCTGGCTTTAGGAAGAATAGCGTGTCACAAGCCGGGCCTGCAGAACCCAGCAGAGGAAAAGAAAGGAGGGAGAGGTGACGGTGTTCCAGCTGGGAATCGGGGAGAGGGGGGCTGGAACGTTCCTCGGCCAGGTGCTCCTCCTAGATTTAGTCTGCAGTTTTCCTGCAGAGATTTTTTTTTTTTTTAACTCAGAAAGGAAAGGCCTCCGTTGGCTTGCGGATCTTACATCAAGAGGCATTCCTGGGCCCCCGTTTCTGTTGATTTACTGCTCGGGAACGCTGCATCTTGCCCTGGAAGAAAAAGACGCGGTGCCAGTGTTTTTTTTACAAGTACAAGCCCCGAGTGCTTTCTCCGGAGCAAAGGAAACAGTGAGGCAGGTTAAGCAAACAATTGGAAAATGTGTGCCCAGCTGGTGTGGCTCAGTGGTTGAGCATCGGCCTATGAACCAGGAGGCCAGGGTTTGATTCCCGGTCAGGGCCTGCGCCTGGGTGGCAGACTCCATCCCCGGGTGGAGGGGGTGTGGGGGAGAACATGCAGGAGGCAGCCGATCAGTGATTCTCTCTCATCGTGGATGCTTCTCTCTCTCTCTCCCTCTCCCTTCCTCTCTGAAGTCAAGAAAAAAATATATAACATGTGAAAGGAGAAACCCCCAGCACCTGCAATTAAGTGGATAGGTCAAGAGCACATAGCCGTGGCCACTTGGGATGGGAAGAAAGCCACACTTAGAAACTCATGTTGATGCCGAGACCGGTGTGGCTCAGTGGATAGAGCGTCGGTCTGCGGGCTGAAAGGTCCCGGGTTCGATTCCGGCCAAGGGCATGTACCTTGGTTGTGGGCACATCCCCGGTGGAGAGTGTGCAAGAGGCAGCTGGTCGATGTTTCTCTCTCATGGACGTTTCTAGCTCTCTGTCCCTCTCCCTTCCTCTCTGTGAAATATCAATAAAATAAAAAAAAGTAAAAAAAAGAAACTGTCATGTTGAGACCTGCACTTGAAAGATGCCCCCCCCCCACCCCGTATTTTATCAGCATCCAAACCAAGTTGGAATTCCCTTATCCTCCGGCGGCACCCAGGCTTCTGAAATTGGAAACCTGGCCAGGTGAACGCTAACAACTTCGCAGCAATAACAGAGGATCGGTTCCTTTAAAAAAAAAAAAAAAACCCTGCCTCCCGCATTCCGGGGCATTTGCTAGGAAACTCGGAAGGGTACTGGGCGAGGCGAGGGACTGGCCACCGCTTCCCCGAGTGGAGAGACGTCCGTTCTCACAGCCGCAGCCACAGGCGTCCCTGTGCTGTCACAGGCGTCGTGTCCACGTCACAGTGAGTCCTGTGGAACGGGAGCTGGACGGCTTACCTGGGAGGCCATTCCTATGGTAATGTGTGCTGCCTAGAGGAGGGCTGAGAGCTCAGAGTTAGCAGGGCTTCTCCTCCGGTCACCCAACTTGTCCTACCTTGGGGATGGGGGATGGGGGGGGAGAAAGGGGTCCTTTCTAACTATCAAATTCTCAACCCCAGCATACGAGGTTCACATCTAGTGGGCTCTTCAGCGACTTGGTTTAGTCTTGAAACGTAATGGTTAGCACCTGTACAAATACAAAGCAATCACTTGTGCCAGGTCCACCAGCACCCGATAGCCACGGTGTGGGTTGTTGTGAAGATTAAATCGGTGAATGTCAAGTGCCCGAGGCTGGACCTGGCACAAGTAATTTCTTTTTTTTTTTTTAAATTATTGTTTAAAGTTTTACAAATAGTAGTACATATGTCTCCTTTTTTTTTTCTCCCCCGAACTGACCTTCCCCCAGCCACAGGTAATTTCTCAGTAATAATGGTCATGGGTAGCTCTTAAAATAGATCACACGTTCAATGCACGTTATTTCTAAGAAAACCCTTAGAACTCTCTTGCGCCGAACTTATGTTTATTTGAAACAAAAGTCTCGCACGTCGTGTTATCTCAGTTTACCTAAATTGGAAGGAATGTTTGCTGTAGGAGAGTGACAACAGTGCGGTTTGACAGCTGGTACGTTGACTATGAGGAAGGAGACGGGAGCATACGGAAGAGCAGACAAAAGACCACGGAAAAGCATTTGAAGTTTCAGTGCTTGGTAGCACTTGGTGCAGTATTCAATGCTCTAGAAACAGACTGAGTCATTGCAGTGGTGGAACTGGCAAAAAGTGGTGTGTTTGGGGGCAGAAAAGGGTCTGAAGCATTTGAGAAACATTTTCATAGAGTACAAAATAACTAGACTTTTAGTGCCCAAAAGAGAAGATTTTGGTTATATGGAAACTTTCAGCACTCTTGGCAAGGCGTTACTTTTCTAATAGCTCATAGTTACAATCTAAGGCAGCCGTGGGCAAGCTACGGCCCGCGGGCCGGATCCGGCCCGTTCGGCTGTTCTATCCGGCCCTCGGAGCCAAAAGAGCGGAGGGTTCTCTTGCTCTCCCCTCCGCTCCTTCACCAGCAGCCCAAGATGAGAGTGCCAGCATGGTCAGGTTGTTTTTGTTCCCTCCGGTCCAGTTTAAGAACCCATGGTGGCCCTTGAGTCAAGAAGTTTGCCCACCCCTGATCTAAGGGGTTACAGCATCTCGGCCCAGCCTCAAATAATGACTGTAACCTCTTCTGGAGACGGACAGAAACATCTGGGAGAGCATGCAATTGTGGGCTTTGGATGACACGGAAACTGGATTTAAGACACTTTTTAGCTAATGTTTGTTGAGCACTGACTGTCCCAGGCTAACATCTGAGCACTTTACTCGTTTTACCTTAATGTCAGTGCTAAAAAGGGAAATCATTATCTCCTATTTTACAAATGAGGAGAAGGAGGCACAGAGAGGTCAAGTAACGCATCCACGGCCACACAGCTTGTAAATGGATTTTAAACCGAGTAAGTTTGCTCTTAACTCCTGTCCACTGCACTGGGAGTGAGATCTGCTTTCAAAGGATTGATTTTTGATTGCAGTAGAGGAGCGTGATAATCCAAGAAAAGATGGGTTGCTATAAGACAGAAATTATTTTTCTCTCTTGCTTGTACAGCCCTAACAAGTCTTAATTAACTTTTGTAAATTCGCTGATACAGTCTACACGTAGATTCTGCTGGCTGGTGCTGATAACAAAATCAATGAACATTAGTGTAACTTTAGTGAAACACATAAGGCCGTTCGGATGCAGATTTAGTACAAGACACCAGGAGGATGTGACCATCAAAGGAATGTAAGGGTCTTCAGCGTTTTCCATGTAATTGCGAACCGGTCCTCGCTCCACTTGTCCAAATGTTTATGCGCCGCCTGCCTGACTTGTAAGCAAAGATCCTTAGACCTTCTCAACTCAGGCTAGAGCTTGCCTAGTACACTGGGGCTGAAATGGATCTCTGGAACCTTCTTTCACCCTGAATACAGCAGAGACTGTTCTGTGGTGGATGATTGTAACGTCTGTGGCTTTTCCCCGGCAGAGACCAGAGCGGTGAAACCAAGCTGCGCGGTGATGAGTGGACGTCGTGTTTGTGTTGAAGGCGGGGTTACATGTTTACTCCCTGGCCTCGCTCCCATCGGTGCTTCTGAGGATGCCCCCAGTCAATGCAATGCTGCCCAGCGGTCCGTTAGTGGTTTTTCCCAAAGAATTCGCCAGTTATAATCCTCTTCGCCCCAAGGAGGAAAGAGGACCCAAATGCTGGCTCACTGGGGCTTCACTGCACGCACCGTGTTCTGGCCACTGATGTGGGTGCTGGCCAAGCGCTCCCCACGTGCTGCAACGTGTAGAGAACTTAGCCCGTCGTGCAGAGCAGACGCGCCAGCAGACCACACACCCACCGCTGGCAAGAGAAGTAAACCTGGAAGCTTCCTCCACGCACAGAGTCACAAGCCCCGGGCCGTAAATCAGGCGGCGTGGTCTGATCTTTTTCCTTAGCGAGGAGGAGAGTGCATTGAGGAGGCCGTCTGCATGTAAAGGCAGAGGCCCCGTTAAGGAGACCCAACAAGGGATGGTGAAATACCCAGCAATAGCTCGGAGCCATTCCACATCATTCAGGAGCGGGGGTGGGGTTGGGGGGAGGGTTTGAGATACCCCAGACCCCAGACAGAAAGAATTCCCAGGCTGTATGTGGGAGCAAACGGCCCTTTCCATGGCAGGGAAGGAGCCAGAAGGATAATTACCCGGGTCCCTCAGTCTTCTTCATCGGTGTGATTTGTTGTAGGGCATTTTGGTATACTGTAGGGTTATTGCCAAAAAATAAATTTAAAAAAAGTGATGGGTTAAAAAATATAGTGTCTTCATTTGGGAAGTTGAGTGAGTTTCCGTCTTCCACCAGCTGAGCCTGCCCCTGGCAGCAGCCTCGGGGTGGTTAAAGGCAGTCACGTGCAGGAGCCTGGCTTCGGTGGCCTTCAGTTCTCAGAGGAAGAGTCTGGAATGCTTGTGACATTGCAGGAAGGAGATCCCCATGGAAGAGTCTAAGGAAGGCCTTCTGTTTCTAAAGGCAATAGAAACCTCTTACTTCGCCACCTGTAAGATTTCTGCTGAAGCCAGGTTTGAATCCCAGCTGTGCGTTGACCGGCTGGCATTCATTCATTCATTCAGCAGATAGGTAGGAAGCATTCACTCCGTGCTGACACTGCTGTCCCAGGCGTTAAGGGTAGAGGAGTGAGAAAACAGACAGGATGACTGTTCTCACGAGCTGCCTTTAACACAGGGAGATGGCAGACACCCAAGCAGACAAACCGGAGAGTGCCATCACTGCTATGATGACAGTGACTGGGGAGGGAGCACAGAAGTGTCTGGAGCAGGGGTGGGCAAACTTTTTGACTCGAGAGCCAAAATGGGTTCTTAAACTGGACTGGAGGGCCGGAACAAAAGCATGGATGGAGTGTTTGTGTGAACTAATATAAATTCAAAGTAAACATCATTACATAAAAGGGTATATAGTCTTTTTGGTTTTTTGTTGTTGTTTCTTAATTCAATAGTTTAACTCACCGGATCCGGCCCGCGGGCCGTAGTTTGCCCAGCCCTGGGACTCTGGAGAGATGACCTTTGAGCTGAGAACTTAGCCTTAGGCCTTCACAGTTAGGGAGAGTTGGGAGGGGGCGGGGAGATCTGAGGGTAGGGGTAGGACAATGAGTTAGGAAGTGAAGGGTGCTAGCAGGTGAGGTCTATATTGTTAGGGTGATGGGAAACCATGGGAGGGTTTTAAGAAGAGAGACACAAATTAAGTTACATGTGTTGGATCCTTCTAGCTACTCTGGAGCTTGGATTATGAAGAGGTGAAACCGGAAGCAAGTACACTACATTTAGATGGCTTAGAAAGGAGGCTGTGAGACTAGAGGAAAACAGTACAGGGTGAGGCAAAAGTAGGTTTGCAGTCATTTGCATGGAAATATTACAATAATGAATAAATGATAATACAAGAATAAACTCTGAGTGTTGTGCTCTCACAGCTGTAAACCTACCCTTTCCCCATCCTGTAGATGAATACAATGTGTGTGTGACAGAATATAAAGTCCCTATTTTCCTAATGAGATTTAAAAAATGTTCAATTTATTCATTAACTTGAGTAAGCCTTTAGAGATATGGAAGAAATAGTCAACATCCGGTCAGTTTTTTATTTGTTACTTTAGTTGAACATATTTATGCTCCATCATTAATTTAAAAACATGGACTTTGTTCATCATAGTTAATTTAAAAAAAAGTTATTCCATCTTTCTCATCCTCAGAGCTGCTTTTCAACTTCTCTGTCTTTGCCAGAGCAAATCACCTTCACTTCCAGCCAGATGGTGTGACATTCGGCCGTTCTGAATCCATAGTCTGGTGCCTATTTTCAAGATAAGTCCCGTGAGGACATGAGTTCAGTTACCGTAAAAAGAGACCCACACAAAGTACAGGTGTTAAAGGTAAAGGAAGCTCATTTGTCTCCTGTAAAACAGCACATGCTGGTAGGCATTTGGGTAACCAGGGCTGGTAGGCGGCTGTGGCGTTGGCTGTCATCTACTAGGAGGAAGGAAGAGGGGGAAGGACCCCTCACCCAGGACGCAGAGTGGCATGTGTCATTTTTCATTACATCCCAGGACATCTTGGTCTCCTGTTATTGTGGAAGAAGGAGGGCATGGAGGTGGACATTGGAGGACAAGAGGCAGGATGTCACAGCATCCATGTATAGCTTGGGGACGGTGTGGTTTGCTGTTTTCCTAATGGTGTATCTGAGTATCCTCAGGACCCAAAGCCGTTCTGTGTCCCGAGCTCAGTTAGCCAGGGATGGGAGTTACTGTGATCTCTGCAACTTAGCCGTGGACTGTATTGCTATTTGAGTAACCTTCAAAAGGCTGGAGGAGTCGTGCCACGGGAATAATTAAACATCTGTCTTTCAGTGTCTTGCCCCCCTTCATATTACTCAGTTGACCTCTGAAAGCAGCCCAGGTGAGCCCTGATGGAGGTCAGTTCCGATGGATGAGTCTTTTTCAAAGGGGGACTTTCTGTTTAAAGAAGGTAATTCTAGAGAGACCTCTATAATAGGAGGCTTTGGAAAGACACTAGCACACAAGGATTTCTTTTCTGGGAGGGAGTTGTGGGCCGAGGGTACCTCACCTTCTATTTAGACCTGGAATAGGGTGGACCAGGTCGCCTGCAGAACAGCAGGCCAAGAGGAATTTGCGGGTGGAAGGGTTTCTTTTATAACAAAAGAAACATTTTTTTTCTTTATAATACAGACGAATAATTAATACTCATCCTTTTCAGGTTGCTGTGAGACTCAAAATCTGTGTGGCATAATATAGCAGGCTACAGTCATCCTGTATGTTCTGCAAAACTCGGTGTCAGCATGTGGCAGGAAGCTGGGTTTGGAGAGACGGGGTATTTGCCCGGGATACAGTGTGGGCTCGACCAATGAGCACTGTCATTCCTGTCATAAACATGAGAGTTGAGGCATGGTTTCCAAAGAGCACATCTTGAAGGCATTTGAATGCCCGCTCACCATCCTGTCTGCGTCAGCCCCATTTTGTCAGGGATACCCCCTTACGAATTATTCTGATAAAACGGAGGGCTTGGGTGGATGCCTAACCAATGTGTTTCCTCTAAAGCAACCTATTTGGAAGGAATGTGCCAACCGTTACTGCAGAGGGCCCTCAACCCTGTCCTCCCCCTCGGGCCCGAGGCCCTCTTCTGCTCCTCTCTCCCGGGCAGCTCTGTGCAGTGCCGTGCATAGTTAAGTAGCTGGAATTCATGGAGCACACCGAGCCTTTGCCTCAGAGCCTCGCCAGCTTGCCATTCAATTTAGGAAATGTGTGGGGTTTGGACGCAATCTCTCCCTTGCCCGCTGGGATATAATCGTCATTGTGCAACGGCGCTTACGTGGCCTGCTCCAACGTGGTCGAAGCGTTAGCCTTGCCTTGGTGTGGGCATTCCCTTCGCTTCGACCGTCTGGGCTTTCTTTAAATGCTTTGTGTCCATTCAGGAGGCGATGGTCTCATTTGAAATGCTGCAGTCGCCAGGGAGAAGCTCCCGTGCTCTCCCCTGATTGGCTGGCGTTCCCTCTGCCTCCTGTTGCTATGGTGCCCAGCAGAGTAACTTCCTTGCCCTGCTCATGTAGGAGGCTCCGTCTCCATGGATACCCTACTCGGAGACTGTACTCCACTCAGGGATGAGCTGCACACACTGGATTTCTGCACAAGACACACCCGGGCCTGTGGTGGAAGGCGGTGTGCAGAGGCAGTGTTTGCCATGAAAGTCTACGGAGCTTACCTTCTGAGTAAGTAGTATTAGTCACAGTGAGTAAATAATGATATCGGATCACCGAGGATGTGCTCTTTGTGTACGTGTGTGTGTTTGTGTGTGTGTGTGTGTGTGTGTGTGTGTAAAGTTAGTGTCGTAGGCCAAAATTGCAGTCTAAAAACAAAATGTTCAGCTCTGCCTTTCACAGATTCTGAATGCAGAGTCTATCACTGTAAACTATTAAAAATACACACTTATATTGTTCTCTGTAGCCCTTGCCATAGATAAGTCTGTTTGTATGATTTGAAGCCAAAAAAATCAATCAAACAAAAAAACAAAAGCCAATGACCACAAATGCTTTCATTTTAGCCCGCTCTTCTAACCCTGAGTGTTGCCTGTTGAATTTGTAAGTGCAGAGCTGGCTTTGCCCAGTGGTGTGCCGGGAATGGCTGACACAGCCACAGCGAATGCTAATTGGCACCACACAGAGTTTGCAGAGGGCCTCAGTGTAGACTGAGACGCGATGTATTTATTGTCTAGAGAGAGCCTGCTTGTGTGACCATGACAGCCAGCTCACCGTGGGAATTACACGGAGCATACCTCTCGGACCAGTTTTAACTTACCTCTCCCATATGGCATCCAGTAGGAATTCTGAAGCTCTCTGTGCCCATGGAATTGGGATGTGGAAGAATTTCCCTTTCCTTAACTGGTTTGATCTTTCACTTCCTCTTCACTGTACATTGTAAGGGCTTAAGGGGTTGGGTTCTCAATGTTGTAAAACACGTGAGTCATCGTAAAGTGATTCTCATCTGCTGGGCAAATGATGAATGCCCGTGGAGTTAAAAGTAATTAGTGGAAGCAAAAGGAAGACTATATATATATATATATATATATATATATATATATATATATATACATATATATATAGTAACCCCAACTCCAGTTCAATAACTTTAATGTGTAAAATTTAGATGTTTAGACTGTCCACAGGAGGTAACCAGCATCCAGCAGCTCTAAAAAAAAAAGCCAACCTAGCACTATATTGGTAGAAGAGGGATTTGTTTTGATCCTATAAAAGAATATTGGGCGAAGTTATAACTTTCTTTTATTTTCTGTACTCATGACCATTTAGGCAAAGGATGACCAATGTGGCGTCATCGTTTCCAACTGTTAGTCATGGTTCAATTTTAATTGCCTGAAATGGTGAAAAGCTACGCCCTGTTGGTACTGATGATGAGTGCTCTGGCTCCGACTCTGTCATTGGGGTCAAGTTTTAGGTCCTTGCCTCGCCTTCATATTTCATAGACGTAATTTCCATCCAGCAGATGAACAAGGGTGCGTGGTAAACTCTGTAAGAGACCCTGGTTTTGGAGACCTGGGAACCACGCCGATGACCTTTAACCCAAAGTTTTTCACCTCGTTAGTATCTACCCAGCCCCGTTTCCCTTCCTCAGTGTGTCTGTCTCTGGAGACTCGCATAATTAAGGACCTTTTTCTTCAACCTCAAAATACCTGAACTCCTCTCTGAAACTTTCTCCTCATCTGCAGAGTGGAATAATGATAGGACCTATGGCAAAAGTCACTTGGAAAATTCAATGACATAAGGGCACATGGCATACAATAAGTATCAGCTGCTATTGTATTATGATTACTATATGTATTGTCATTTTACAATGCCTTGTGTAGTCAAGGGAGACTGTTCCTAGTAGCTTTAACTTTTTTGGTTTGGTTCCATTCAGCCTATCAAATTTTCCATCACATACTTTCTAAGAACCTTCTAACTAAGTGCTTGGCATTCTGATGGGAATGATGGCATTCGAGGTCCATGCAAATGGAGGTAACAAAATGTAATCTATACAATTAGCTTTCTCTCTTCAAATGTGTGGCTATTTGATGTTGCTAAGTCACTCTCCGCTTACCGAATGAAAGGTTTGCCGATTCATTTTGCTGCCATAACACAATAGGTAGGTAGGATACCACAATGGATGTGCAAGATAAAAAAGACTGGGCCACATACCGTAAGTCAGTTAATATTTAGAACACATTAAAAATATGACAATTAAAAATCTGGGCTCGCCGAAACCGGTTTGGCTCAGTGGCAGAGCGTCGGTCTGCGGACTGAAAGGTCCCGGGTTCGATTCCAGTCAAGGGCATGTGCCTTGGTTGCGGGCACATCCCCGGTAGGGGTTGTGCAAGAGGCAGCTGGTCGATGTATCTCTCTCATAGATGTTTCTAGCTCTCTATCTCTCTCCCTTCCTCTCTGTAAAAAATCAATAAAATATATTTTTTTAAAAATAAAAATCTTGGCTCAAACTTTGAGCTTCCTTCCTTTCCTGAAAGGATTTCCGTTCAGAGTGCAGTCATGACATGCTTTGAAAAGAGAGCAGTTGCATTAAGTTGAAGTTTGGGGAATGCTGGGAGAGGAAGGGATGGGGAATGATTGATTAATCTGTATAAAAATGGGCCCCTTGCTGGGATTTTCCCCTTTTTGCACTAATCCTGTGCGGCATCGGAGCCAGGGAAAGCATAAAACGAGCGCCATATGTGCAGAGCCTGCCGGTGCTGCCTTTCAGAGGCGTGAAGAGTTGACCCAGATTATATTCTGCGGCTTTATTTTCATTCCCGTGTCGTCTTCATTTCCCATTTCTTCTTTCTGGCGGAGTCTCTCCCTTCCATCTGTTTGCCTTGGCAAGAATGGGGCATGTGCAGCAAGGATTCTACCAACTCGCTTGAACGGAAACAGGGAGGACATTTGTAAGGTGTGATTTAAAGCGAGGTCTCTGTTATTAGAGAGTGAGGGAGTGGGAGGGGGTAGAAGAGGGGGAAGAAGGGGAAATGCTGATGGAAGGAGATTTGTCTTGGGATGGCGCACGCCCAGGTCAAATACGGATGATGTATTTCAGAATTATACACCTGAAACCTGTAGAATTTTATTAACTAATGTTACCCCAATAAAATCAATAAACAAGCCAAAACCGGTTTGGCTCAGTGGATAGAGCGTCGGCCTGCGGACTGAAAGGTCCCGGGTTCGATTCCGGTCAAGGGCACGTACATTGGTTGTGGGCACATCCCCAGTAGGGAGTGTGCAAGAGACAGCTGATCGATGATTCTCTCTCATCGATGTTTCTAACTCTCTATCCCTCTCTCTTCCTCTCTGTAAAAAATCAATAAAATGTATTTTTTTAAAAATCAATAAACAATATAAAGAAGTAAATAAGTAGATAGATAAATAAGTAAAATGAGGTCTCTAAGGGCTGGGGATTTGTAATCAATGCATGTCCATAAATACTAAATATATTTTGCTAAACATGACTTCAAGTGCAGTTGCACTCAGATCACGTACTTAGAATAAAATTAGCCTTGTTTCAAGGTCGACGTTAAATTCTTAGCAACATCCCACTGCCATGGTGACCTATTCTCTATGGATCTTTGACCAAAATCATGCCCACTATCCTTTCCCCGCTGCTGTCATACGGGCACATGGTCTGAGGGTGCCCGTTGGTCACGAGTTTATTGGGTGCTGGGTGCTGCTGTCCTGGGTGCTGGGCATGTCCTTTCGGGCAGAGGGTGCTGGTTCAGGGCAGCTGCGGAGGGCACGGGGCCCCTTGTCTTGGGTGGCCGCAGCATTATTCAGAGAAACTGGATCTTCCCAAGTCCTTGGCTTCCTGTCCTCCTCCCTGTGGCTGAGGTAGGCAGGCTCTGCCAGCCTCTGCCAGCCAGATCTGATTGCTGCCAAGGCGACTGGCGGGCCTGGCTGTGCTTGAGAAGCGGGGCCTGAACCTGATACGGGGTTGCCGCCTGACATCCAATGCTCTCCCCTCCTGGGTGCTGGGAGAAGGGAGGGAAGAAGGGAAGCCGCGGGCCGAGAAGCCCTAGTGCCTACAGGGGAAGGGTTAGGGCCTGCAGGCGGGCCATCTGCATCGTCTGGTGTCCTGCCAAGCCCAGCCTGCCGGGGACAGCAAGGGGTTCCCCTGTGCTAAGCTGGGGCATCCTTGAGTTTTGAATGGGATTCTCCAACTTAGCATTTCTCCCTCCCCCTTTCTTTTCTCCTTGGTCTCAGCCATCATTTGACAGAGCTGACCCCAGTAATGCTCCTCGTTTGTTTGTTCCACATATAGCGGGTGCCTGGCGGGGAGCCACACGGCAAACAGTAAGCCAGGGGCTCCATGTCCCTGTGTGGTGTGGCTTCTGTGGCTCCTGCGGGTCCTGTGTATGCGCAGATGAGGATCATGGGACCCAGGTCTGGGGGCCTGGGAAGCCGCCCAGAGGAAGCTAGGCTGTGTTGGCGCTTAAAAAGGGTGAATCCAGGTTCTTAAAGTGAAAAGACACTTGGGGGGTCTGAACTTAGCATTCCATTGCTGTTACCTTAAGAGCTATGCCCTTAGAGTTTTCAAAATTCTTTTGTTATGGCTGCCATGTTATACTTAAAAACTCTCTTTCGGGTGACTTTTCTCTACTAGAAAAGTAGAAAAGTAGAGAAAAGTCACCTCTCTAGGACATGGATCATAGAGAAAAGGGCCCTCTATGGACATGGATCATGCGCACACTCTCTCTCTCTCCCTCTCCTCTCTTTCTTGCTCTCTCCTTTCATTATCTTTTACTTAAAACTAATTTTTGATGTTCCTCCTATTTCTTTTATAATATATATATATATATATATATATATATATATAGTGATGCACAAAGATGATATATATGTAAACTATGCAGAATAATAAAGTCCCACCCTAAGAATTGCCACCTGCCCGTGGATTCGCCCAGATCCTAGTCTCTGTCTCTCCCCCGCCCCGCCCCCCTCGAGGTGACTACTGTATTGGAATGTGTGTTGTATCATGTCTTCGCACTTACACGTCATCTTACAGCCTTAGGTTATGTGTCACTAAAAATAAGTCGGAGCACGATGTAAAACTTAAACACGGGGCTGTGTTGTCTTTGGCTCGTGTTCTCCATCGTTAGCACGGGGCCTGAAACCGAATGGGTGCGCGCCAGGCGTCTGGGGATTGATGGATGTGCGGAGAGCCTAGAGGCATTTTTGTGATTCTACATGATTCTGCGTGCTAAGGCGATGCTGGGATCCCACTTCAGCGGATTTGTTCCCTTTGAGCCTCGGTAGTTCCATCTTTTGGGGGTGCCTGTAGGTGTAGGCTGCAGGAAGTAGCCAGGTCCTATGTGATTTGTTGGGGACATTTCCAAACTACCATTTTGACTTCTCTACCATTTGACTGCTATGTAACCATCCAGGGCTCCTAAAGAGAGTGGCCTTAGTTTTTTGTTTGTTTGTGTTTTTAAATATATTTTATTGATATTTTACAGAGAGGAAGGGAGAGAGCTAGAGAGCTAGAAATGTCGATGAGAGAGAAACATCAACCAGCTGCCTCTTGCTCACCCCCTACCGGGGATGTGCCTGCAACCAGTGTATATGCCCTTGGCCGGAATCGAACCTGGGACCTTTCAGTCCACAGACCGACGCTCTACCACTGAGCCAAACCGGTTTCAGCGGCCTTAGTTTTTTTGTTTTTTTTTTGCCATGGTCTGCTTTGCTTTTCCATTCGACCGTGGTTTTCCAGAGAGCGTTGGAAGGCGGAGAGAGTAGAGAACACGGAGTACACTTGGGCTCTGGCGTTAACTTGTCTGGGGGATGGGGCGGGCGGCTGGAGAAGCAGAGGGCTGGCCTGGGAAGCAGAGCCCCGGGCCAGGTGCCACTTTGAGTTGAGATTCTGGGAAACATTCCATCCATGAGTCCGTGGAAACTCGGGGCATAGCGTGTGCACAGAGTATAATGGAATCACGGGTGTGCTCCGTTCTTCTTACATGCTACGGACCTCACGAGAATGCATAGCGAACTCTGTAGGGGACACTCAGAAGCATTGTGTTCAGAAGCCTGAGAACCCAAAGAGGTTTCCGTTGATCCACAGTGGTGGGAGGGGAAATCCGGGCGCGTGGCGCTGGGAGCTCAGCTAGTTTGCAGAATTCCCTGTCTCTCTCAGCAGGTACCCGGCTCCGGAGGCCACAGGGGCAGCGGCGTCCCAGGTGCAGGCACCCCCCGGGGTCTTGACCAGGTGCCCCGAGCAGGAGGGCGGGAGCCGGTCCGCGGCCCTGCACCTGTTCTCCGGCAAGCCCGTCCGCGTCCAGAATTCTCTGTCGTGCTGCCAGGCCTCCCGGAAGCATTTCCATGTGACTTCATATCCCTGACGCTCATGTTAGCTCCTTGAACACGTGTCTGGATTAAAACAAACACCAGCAGGCCTTCCCTTTCTCCAATGGCTTTTGTTTGGACACTCTGTATAGATAGATGCCAAGATGGCCAGAATTTGCCCAGCTAAATTGTTTTTATTCCGTGGACGGTGGTGCTTGCAAAGAAAAAAAATTGCATTAAAGATTGATTGCACTTGCCGAAACCGGTTTGGCTCAGTGGTAGAGCGTCGGCCTGCAGACTGAAAGGTCCCGGGTTCGATTCCGGTCAAGGACATGTACCTTGGTCTCGGGCACATCCCCGGTAGGGGGTGTGCAAGAGGCAGCTGGTCAATGTTTCTTTCTCATCGACGTTTCTAGCTCTCTATCTCTCTTCCTTCCTCTCTATAAAATATCAATAAAATATATATTTTTTAAAAAGATTGATTGCACAGTGGTGAATCTAGCATGGGTCTTGGAGTAGCTCAAGCCACTGTGATTAGAGTATTCAATTGTTCACATCGTCCTCAGACAATAGGAGAGAGGCCTCTTCCGCCCTTGCGTCTCATAGGGATAATTCCTGTTTTATTTTTCCGCTCTTGGTTATACTAAAAACATGCTTTCATTCAATTGTTCTTTTATGTGTTAGCCCTGCCGTCATGTATATAACATAAGGCGAGAGGTGTTGCTTAATGTTTCACTTACTTTATGCTTTTACCTTTTCAAATCCTTCAGGTGTGCAGGGTTGAAGACATCTTTGAAATGGACTGGATGGAATATCCTGAGTATCATCTTGGTCCCCAGTTCTTAGATCTGGGGTGGATTCTGGTCACAAGGTACCACACAGAGTGGGCAGAGAAGAAAGCAGACTCTGGGCGTCAGACAGGCCAGCTCTGCTGCGTACTAGTTCTGTGACTTGGGGCCCATCTCATCACCACTCAGAACTCTCTTTCCTGGTCTGTGCCCTGTACGTCTTTGAGAGGAAGTACTCGACCTTTCTAATGCCTCGACCCTTTAATAAAGCTCCTCATGTTGTGGTGACCCCCAACCATAAAATTCTTTTCCTTGCTGCTTCATAACTGTAATTTTGCCTCGACCCACAGGTTGTTGAACCGCTAGCAGGGTCACCTAGGACCACCGGAAAACACAGATATCTGCATTACGATTCATAACAGCAGCAAAATTACAGTTACGAAGCAGCAACGAAAACAATTTTATGGTTGGGGGTCACCACAACATGAGGAAACTGTATGAAAGGGTTGTGGTGTTAGAAAGGTTGAGGACCACTGGATGAGAGGAGACAGCAGGTGCAGAGTTCTCGACAGCTTAGGGTTTCAGTCCACAGCGTCCCGTAGTAGCATTAGTGTCTGATGCCGGCCTGCATTGCATTGCACGGGTTGTGCCTTCGAGGCTTGTGTGATGCAGGCTGCCGTCAGCACCGCGCCTCCCGTGTTTTCCTGCACGTCATTAATAAAGCATGTTAAGTAGGATAAGGGCAAGGACGGAGCCAGGTGACATGTTACGAGAGATTTCCCCGGAGGCTGGCAGGCAATCCATTAGGCTACGCCCTTCGGGGGCCGAGCTGTGCTGTCATCCCGGGCGCGTGCCAGCCTGCTCATCGGGCTCTCCCGAGTGTTGTGACCGAGTGCCTGCTGATCTCCACGCGTGCCATGCGTTAGCCCGCGGTCGTAACTCTGTCCGAAAAGGACGTGAGAACTGGTCATCAGTGGGCTCTTGCTAGGCCATCTTGCCTTACCAAGGGACCTCATCTATAGTTTTACTGGATAAGAACTTATCTTTTCCTTTTCTTTTAAAATATATATATATATATATATATATATATATATATATATATACCGTATATATACCGTATTTGCCGGCGTATAAGATGATTTTTTGGCCCTGAAAAATATGCCTCCAAGTGGGGGGTAGTCTTATACGGCGAGTATATAACAAACTCTGTATTTTGAATGGGAATGTTAGGGGGTCGTCTTATACGCCCAGTCGTCTTATACGCCGGCAAATACGGTATTTTTCAGGTATTTTTCAAATATATATAATTGATTTTTTTACAGAGAAGCAGGGAGAGGGATAGAGAACTAGCAGCATCGATGAGAGAGAAACATCAGTCAGCTGCCTCCTGCACGTTCCCTTACCGGGGATGTGCCCGCAACCAATGTACATGCCCTTGACCGGAATCGAACCCGGGACCTTTCAGTCCGCAGACCTATGCTCTATCCACTGAGCCAAACAGGTTTTGGCAAGAGCTTATCTTTTCTCTCCTTTGGCAGCCTGTATGTGTTTTTCCACCTCCAGCCTGCCTCCTTCCTTTGCGGCTTTTCACAGATGGGTGGTGCTACTCCCACAGACATACCTGTAATTTTTTTTTCCAGTGCTCTTTCTTCCCTCACCCAAATATTCTTCTGCGTCTCCTCTGGGCCAGGCACTAGCTCTGGGGGCATCAGTGATCAGCAGGACCGAGGTCTTTCCAGGATGCAGGGTTTTGCCTGTTACGTTTTGGGCTGAGAACTTGGGTATTAAGCAACTTGGGCACCTGGGATGGAGGTGGGAGGGGAGGGAATATGTATCCTCTTTGCCAAAACTCTGGTCTGTCACGCCCACAGAGAGGGAAGGGAAGGGGGAGGTGAGTCAGTAGAGAGCCTTCCCCGAAGCCATCCCTGAATGCCAAGAGTGGGAGGGACCTTCAGGGCTTCGAAGTCCTGTAAGGTGACAGCACCTACTGTGTGCTGAATGCTGCATTAGACGCTGGGATACAACGTCCCTCCAGGAGCTGACACGGGCGTGCTGGTACATTGCAAACACATGGCAGTGCAGCGTCACGCATGCTTGTTAAATTGTGGGTGAGGTCAGAGCACGAGGGAGTTCAAGGTGGAGGCTCACCTGTGACCTGGAAAGCAGGCGGTCGTGAGCCTGGCCCAGGGGGACAGGGGCCGGTCCACGGGACAGCGACAGCGTGTGGGAAAACCGGGAACCTAGCCAAAACCGGTTTGGCTCAGCGGATAGAGCGTCGGCCTGTGGACTGAAAGGTCCCAGGTTTGATTCCAGTCAAGGGCATGTACCTTGGTCGCAGGCACATCCCCGGTAGGGGGCGTGCAGGAGGCAGCTGGTCGATGTTTCTCTCTCATCGATGTTCCTAACTCTCTATCTCTCTCCCTTCCTCTCTGTAAAAAAATCAATAAAATATAAAAAATTAAAATAAAAATAAAATAGAAACATGTCTCCACTGAAGAATGGCTGAGGGGAAAGCCACCTCTTTAGAGGAGTGTTTACAAGATGCATGACGTAAGGGGAAGAAGACACTTCCTATGGCGGAGCTTATGAAGGGAGCGGTGTCTGCAAAGCCCCCTCCGGACCGTTAGCCACGGTGCCCGTGGTTTTCCCGATGGAATAATAAAGGTTAACATGCTGAGTGTTAGCTCTATTCCGGGCACAGGTTTCACCTGGTTCCCACCATCCCGGGGGGAGTACTTCTTATGGGTATTTTCTCCCCGGTTTTACAGGTGAGGAAAGTGAGGCGGAGAGAGTAAACAGCTTGCTCAAGGCTCCATAGAGAAACGCTCCACCGTCCACACCCAGGCGGCTTCCCTCCAGAGCCCTCTTAATATCACCTTACATGGTGTAGTTACTTTTATTATAAAGTAATGATTTCTTTTAAGACATGTAGAAGTTTTCTAAAGAAGAAGAAGAAAAAAGACCAGACGCATTGCCCATAATTTCAGTGGGCCCCTGGTACAGTTTCTATAAGAAGAGTAAATAAATGCACATGGTTAGAAAAGCCAAATGGTTTCCCAGAGATACAGTCTCTCCAGAGCCCTGCGCAGAGCCACTGTGAGCAAGCTTTGACTTTTTACTTTCCTTTTCATTTACATTTTCATGGCATATGTGAAGTTGTGTGGCTTTTCACGTATGCTGCTCATTTTTCCCTTTATTGTCCTGTCATCCGTCTGTTCATGTCCTTTACTCATTTTTCTGTTCTTTTTTTTTTTCTTTCAAATTTGTATGAGCTTTGGTGAATTAGCTTTTTATATCTGTCCTATGTTGCAAATAATTTCTTTAAATTTATTATTTGATTTTAATAATTTATTATTGTTATTGAAATATATTATTATTATTTCCCCACAAACAATGTTATTGTATGTAGATTTATCAGTACAAAATTATTCACTTCTAAATACTTGAAATTTGAACTTTTTGTTTTTAAATGCGTGTGCATATATATGTGTGTGTGTGTGTGTGTGTGTGTGTGTGTGTGTGTATGCTTTTGTGTTTATGGTAGCACCATTCATTGCACATCAACCAGAATGAAGATAAATCTTTTCTGAAATGATTATATAAATGGAAATGATACTTATAATTTTTCAGGAAGACTTCTATTTTGAAATGCAACAGTACTTTTACCCAGTTTCCCAATCAACTGATTGACCTCTTGATCACATATCCCCTTTCTGCCTGGCAAGTGTGGCTCAGTGAGTGGTTGAGCATCAACTCATGAACCAGGAGATAACAGTCCTATTCCTGGCCAGGGCACATGCCCAGGTTGTGGGCTGGATCCCCTGCAGGGGGAGTGTGGGAGGCAGCCAGTGAATGATTCCCTCTCCTCCTTGATGCTTCTCTCCTTCTCTCCCACTCCCTTACTCTCTCTGAAATCAATATTTTAAAAAAGACTCCCTTTCTAAGGTAAACACCCCTAGAAGGTCCAAGGAATCGTTTGCAAAATCGAAAACAAAAGTCCTCTGTGAAGGATTTGTTTGCTTCCTTGGCTACCCTCCACCCCAAAGCTTTGCAGCTAAAAGTCAGTTCTACTGACTACGCTTTAGAGAGCGTCTGCTTTTATAGTGTCTCCTCTAATTACATCTGTCCACTGCCCCAGCTGCTCCCTAATAGCTTTGCTTGGCTTCAGTGAAAATGGCTCATCTCTCCTCCCTGGAGAGTTTTAAATAAAAGATCTGTGTATCTCTGTGTGGCGATGAGAGGATGAAGGGACGAGGGACTGGCTTTTTTTTTTTCTTTCTTCCTTCTTTTCTTTTTTTAATGTGCTGCCTCTATTTGAGATGGGGCTATAGGTGGCCAGCCTGCATTAATGTGATAGCCTTGTGGTGACACCCTCAGGATAAAGGAAGGATTGGGACTGTGGCGAGCTCTGGTTTAGAATGACTTCATACAACTCCGTAGAGTCAGGATCGCTGTCCTCCGAAGTCCGCGATGCTTTCTGATGTCGGAGGACTGCACATTATCCTAAAAGCAGGCAAAAATAATGACATCCTGAGAGACCGGATCACAGGTAGTGGTTTAAAAAAAATCAGTTTAGTTGTCCGTGTTTGCACATATTCTTTCTGTTTGCATTTTTTACCTTCTCGAATTCCCAGCCTCCCCATCACATGCAGAGAATGCTTGGTGTCCTGGCAAGACTACCAAACGAAACACCAGGGTTTCTGGAAGCCAGCGAGCATAGCCCATAGTGGGGAAGTGCCTTCAGAGGCGGGATGCGCAGGCGTCAGGACTGGCGCCACCCCGTGTCTGAAAGGTCAAGTTCATCCTGCCCGTGCAGGCCTGGGGCCCTGCTCCGCCAGCGGCAGCAGCCGATCCGAGACAGTATTGATAAGGAACAAAGATAGTATTGATGAGGATGACGGGGATATGCATATTTTAAATTCCCTTCCACTTCCCAAGCTTGACTCTTCGATGGCCAAATCTTATTT
Organism: Vespertilio murinus; assembly: GCA_963924515.1. Lineage (NCBI taxonomy): Eukaryota > Metazoa > Chordata > Mammalia > Chiroptera > Vespertilionidae > Vespertilio > Vespertilio murinus. The sequence goes on along the minus strand of OZ004717.1, from coordinate 16,348,525 downwards.
TCCGTGCTTTGTCCAGGCATTCCCTGTGACACCAGAGATTCCCAGTTAGGTGTCTGCACGCAGGCAGATGGGGGCAGACCTTACATATTAAAAGATTAAAGTCTTTCTTACTTGATATTGAAATATTAGAAGTGTTTAAATTGCGCATACTGTTTGGCTTAAAAGTTCTACCTCTGGGAATGAAAGAACTGAGTAGACAAGGATATAAGTTCGTGTGCCCAAGGATACCGGTTTCACGTTAGGCCTGTGTTTGAGAATGTGGACCCTGGGGTCAGCTGACCTGGGTCCCGGTCTTGCCTCTTCTTATTATTAGTTGGGTCACTGTTTTTGTGTCATTCAACTTCTCTGCCTTGTACATGTCCCTACCTCACAGGGCCTGTGCTATCCCAAGAGAGAAATGACTCAACCTGCAGAAGATGCATAGGATGGTTTCTGGCACGTAGTGTTTGTTGTCCATCGTAGGACAACTGGAAATAGCCTCCATATGCGTTGATTTAATGAAACAAATTGTGGTCTGCTTTCAAGATACTCACATAGTATAAGAAAGACAATTAGGTTGCATGATAGTGTGTTAAGTCTGAATTCTAAAGAGTTGCATGTCAAAAGATTATAGTTTTTGTTTTTGGTTTTTGGTTTTTGGTAATGGAATTATAGACTACATTTTCCCCTCTGGACCATTGCTGTTTTCTGAATAATCTACAAAGGAGATGTATCCTATAATAAACATTGTCTTTTTAACGTCGTCAGAGTAATAACAGCTAACAGTTATTGAAAGCTTACAATAGAGATCAGGTTATATGAATATACGCACTGCTCGCACTGTCCCTATGAGGCAGGTGCTATGATCATCACCTCTGTTTCACATGGAGAAACTGAGGCACGGAGAGGCCCTGTCAGACTCGGGGCCTGTATCTTTAGATTAGCTACTCTCTTTGTGTGATTTCAGTGCCAGAAGAGCGACAAAGTACAGCCTCCACAATGACCTCGTTGCATTCACTGTTTACAGGAGATAAATAAAGAGTGTCTCCCCCTCCCTGTGTCTGTGTTGCCGGCTAATAGATAAATTGGGGGAAGGGGGGGCGTCAGGTCTCCCACCTTCCTCTTAGTTATCTTGCTTCAGCCAGTGGGGAAAGCACATCAGGTGATGCAGTAAAATTGACTTTTCTGTGTAGCCCTTAAATCCAGTGCGTTGACTTTACATTGCCTTAACCAAACTGGAAATAGTTATAGTTTTGCAAATCATAAACTGAAATAGATGAGAAGTAGCATTTTCCCCCTCTTTTGTATTATTCACAATAGTCCGGGATGCATCTATTGGGTACCTTGAATGAGCCTTCTAACCGCTTTCATGTGTGCAGAAGGTAAGTTCAAAAAGTACAGGAACACGGTGACATGAGGGCCTACAGATACGCAAGAGTCAATGACTTAGTTCCTGCAGCAATGAAGTGTCCCATCCGTTCAGAGAACTTAATTACCACACATCAAAGGCATCACGAGGAAATGGTGGATTTTCGGCAATTGTCTGTTTCTCTTGTAGAATTTCCTTTTTTGTGTGTGCAGGCAGCTAACTTATGATTGATGGCTATTGTGTATCCTTTAAGAAATCAAAAGGGGATGTTACCCGGTGATAATTGTACCTTAGGAAATGATATCTGAAATCTGGTGGCTGCAGCCACAGCATCTATGTTTAAAAATAGATTTTTATTGATTTCAGAGAGGAAGGAAGAGGGAGAGAGAGATAGAAGCATCAGTGATCAGAGAGAATCATTGATGGGTTGCCTCCTGCACGCCCCCGTCTGGGGACTGAGCCTGCAGCCCCCGGCATGTGCCCTGACCAGGAATGGAACCGTGACCTCCTGGTTCATAGGTCGATGCTTAACCACTGAGCCACACCAGCCAGGCACACAGTATCTATTTTTTAAAATCTTCCACCATTATGATTTAATAACCAAACCTGGTAATTTACTGGCATACAAAGCTGGTTGAACGAGGGTGTCCAGACTAGCGCGTTCCTGGGTACCACTGTCAACCGTGCATCCTTGAGACTAAAATACGGATTGAGCCAGTGCATTTCTCAGAGGCAACTAATTAGGTTCGGGGAGCTTCTGGGGTTCAATTTATCATTAGATAAAATCTCTGAAATCCAGAAGGACTAGCCTGTCCCATCTTGATAAATCGCCAGCCTAATCCTCCCAGAATTCTGCTGGGAGGTGAAACTCACTACTGTCTCCTGTGCTCAGAGATCATTCTTGATCTCTTTCCCAGAAGAGGCCGGACTTCCTGAGAGGTCCCGGCAGCCAGGGGAGGGATTGCTCTCCCTGCTATCGCTTACCTTCCCCTCTAGCAAATCTCCTAGTAACACAACCCGTCAGTGACAGGATCTGCTCAGCAGTGGGCCAGTCTGGCCACATCTTGCACACGTGGCTCATCTTGCCAGTTAGCAGGATGGGAGAATTCTCCCGTGTCCCCGCTGCCCTGCTAAGGCTGCAGCGTGGTTCGTGGAAGTAGCACAAGGATTTGGGCAGGATTTGTCGCTCACAAACCTTGCACAAATCGGCCTTGGTCTCCTCCATTGTAGGACAGTGAGATTAATGCCTGCCTTACAAAGCTGTCAAGAATATGAAGATCAGCCGAAACCGGTTTGGCTCAGTGGTAGAGCGTCGGTCTGTGGACTGAAAGGTCCCAGGTTCGATTCCGGTCAAGGGCATGTACATTGGTTGCGGGCACATCCCCAGTAGGGGATGTGCAAGAGGCAGCTAGTCGATGTTTCTCTCTCATTGACGTTTCTAGCTCTCTATCTCTCTCCCTTCCTCTCTGTAAAATATCAATAAAATATATTTAAAAAAAAAAAGAATATGAAGATCAGAAAGCATCTCCTTCAGGGCCTGGAAGCTACTAGGCACTCGTGAAGTCATTTTTATTATGATCATTGTTCACTGCCTGTTAGAAACTAAGTTAATTCATTTTTTGGCCTATCAGGTTTGTCTCAGTGGATAGAGTGTTGGCCTGCAGACTGAAGGGTCCCAGGTTCAAATCCTGCCAAGAGCACATGCCTGAGTTGTGGGCTCGATCCCCAGTAGGGGAATGTGCTGAAGGCAGCCACTCAATGATTCTCTCTCATCATTGATGTTTTGCTCTCTCTCCCTCTCTCTCTCCCCCTCCCTTTCCTCTCTGAAATCAATAAAGAAATATATTTTTAAAAAAAAAATTATTCATTTTTTTCCTCAACTCACTAATGTGAGCTGGCTCTGAGTTCTAGACCAGAGTCAGGAGTTGTGTTGTAGGAGTTGAGAGACAAGGTCAAATAACCTGTACCCCTCGGTTTGCTCTCTGAAAGCAAATGGAATTTCATCTTTTATTTCATCTCTTTCTTCTTCCCGCTTCTTCCCTCTCACCTGTCTCTTCCCCTCCCCTTCACTTTCCCAGGCACGCCAGGGGACATTTTCATTGCCATTTCATAACCACACATTTGTCGTTGCCGGAAACGGGATTCACATTAATTATTCTGCCACACTGCTAATTACACACCAAACTCCAGTCTGTACTCAAGGCGTCATGCAATCTTCCTGAACTAATGACCCATCCTTCCACCACCACCACCCTCCCAGAAATCACCTACATCTTCCAATTTTCCTTTAACTCAGAGGTTCCATCACTGTGACCTTGTTTCGTCCTGTTTGGAAGCCCTCGGTGCCTGCTTTGCGTTAAGGTTCTGTCTTACAGCAGAACTCCAACCACAGTCAGAGCAAGGCAAGAAGCAGACCGCGCGGTTCCAACACGTATCTGCAGCCCAGGCTTGCTTCCTGACCTCCTCCTCGGACTGGTTGATCCTCTCCAGACCCCGAAGTGCCAAAAGTGCCAAATGCACGTGCGGCTAGCTGACTACAGAAGCCCGGAGAGAAACTCTCTGGGGAAATCGACGGGGCCGAGGAGCAGGCCGGCCGGGTGGCCTGCAGCTCGGGCCTGTGACTCACGGGCGGGTGCACGTTTCTCCCCCACGTGGGCCGCTGGGGGGAGAGCCCGCTGGACACTGGGCATCTGTCTGCAGCCAGCCCCCTGGGCTGCTAAGCTGTGCTTACCAAACCATGTCCTTGTGTGTGTGTCTCCTCTGGGTCTTGGCACGTGCCGAGTCAGAGTCAGAGTGCAAAGGCAGGACGCCAGGGCCCAGTGGGGGGGATGGGGGGTTTGCAGGGAGCTGGCCAGCGCGGCCTGGGCTTCCTTCCTTCCCCTCATGTTCTCCCCCCCCCCCCCCCCCCCCGTTGTTTTGCAGGTAGCGAAGCCGATTTCAGCTCCTCGAGCAGCACGGGCAGCATTTCCGCGCCTGAGGTCCACATGTCTGCGGCGGGAAGCAGCAAGCGCCCCTCGTTCTCACGCAAGTAGGCACCGTCTCCTGCTCTGTGGTTAGTAAGACCCCCGGCCACGGGGGACCCATCTGGACTTGATGCTTCTAGAGAGCCGCCCCGATGACTGTCCAGCCGTATCTTGGTCAGTGAGTGGGCGTTGTGCATTTTCTTAGGGATTAGACATGTTTCTAATCCCTGTCCTCTGTGGTTTTCTCTCGCTGTGCTCCCGTGGTCACGTGGCATGTGGCCTCTGTCAGCTCTCAGCCAGCCCTCGGCTCTGGGTCCGATCCACTTTCTCCTCCTCACTCACCTGGGTGCTCACTCACCTGGGCATCCAGTTTCCACCCGCCTCCCCTCGTGAATCTAGGAATTCACCCTCTCATTCTTCCAGCTGAGCTTGCTTTTCTTTATTTTTGTGCAAGAAGCATAATATATATAAGCATAAATACTGGTCATCCCAATATTTACTTGGGGGGGGGAGGGGGAAAGAAGTCTGACGTCTCTAAGCATGCGTGGCCACCACAGGAAGGGGCACGAGAGCTAAGTGTGTGGGCTCCGGGGTCAGACAGCCTCCCCTACAGGCCGTGTGGCCCTGGGCAAGTGGCTTAGCTTCTCCAAGCTTCTGTCATCTGTCTGTAACACAGGGCTACAGTGAGGCCCGCCTCACAAGGTTTATTGTCAGGATTAGATGGGCTGGTACAGGCCAAGTGTGGGCGCATAAAGAAAAGGAAACCCGGCTGGAAGAAAGAAAGGGTGAGTTCATAACCTAGACTCCCGGGGGGAGGCAGGTGGAAACAGGGGAAGTGCTCGGAGCATAGGAAGCATCAGCAGGGTGCGCTGTGGGTGCTATGTGGGTTGAGGGGAGAGGACTGGGGGACACGGGACCCTCTTCGCACTGGGTGGGACAGGGATTCTCTGCCACCATCAGCGGCTTATTCTACAAGTATTTGTGGAGCGTCTACTAGAGACAGGTTCTGGAGATAGGGCAGTAAACAATAGGCCAGGAAAATTACACTCATTCTAGCAGGGGAAGAGAGAATAAGAGCATAAGCAATATAATTACTTTAAAAAAAAACACACACCTCAATTATTTTTTCATTTTGACCATCCCAAACCTTCTTTTTTAAAAAAATATATTTTATTGATATTTTACAGAGAGGAAGGGAGAGAGATAGAGCTAGAAACGTCGATGAGAGAGAAACACCGACCAGCTGCCTCTTGCACACCCCCTACTGGGGATGTGCCCGCAACCAAGGTACATGCCCTTGACCGGAATCGAACCTGGGACCCCTCAGTCCGCAGACTGATGCTCTACCACTGAGCCAAACCGGTTTTGGCAATATAATTACTTTTAAAGCTTGCAGGGAAAGGCTACCGGAGAGCAATGGGGTGTGTGGTGTGTTTCGGGTAGGGAGGTCCTGGGAGACCGCTGCGATGGGTTGAGCTCTGAGCAGAGACCTGGACAAAGCGACGGAGGAGCCACGAGACACATGGGGGTGATTTGTCTCTAGACTGTGGGGATGCCACTTGGCTCTCCTGGGCCGCAGTGTCCAAACGCGTGTGAAAGAGGTTGCACTGCATGCTGCTGTGAGGTCCCTTCCTGGAGGAAAGCTGTCTCATTCCTAAAGCCGGCATTTCCGGGAGCCAGCCAGCACGTGGTTCCCGTCCCCCGTGGGGCGGCCGAAGCTTCGGCTGCTGTTCACAAAGGGCCCCGAGACCCACGGTGTAGAGTTTACTGAAAACAAGGCTAAAGCCGGACAAACCTGTGACAAAAGAGCGAGGTCCCCGCGAAAAAGCAGCCGTTCCAGTCCCAAACACCATCTGTTTTGGAAATAAAATGCCTCTGAGATCACAGGACGATGAATATAAACGTTCTCTGTGGAAGTCAGACGTGGCTTGCTCTGAAAATAACCCGTCAATCTAACCCACTCAAGAAATTAGCCCATACCCCTGGTACAGAAGGAAATACAAATGTCCTGAAGAAGCCAAACTGATTAAGCCTTTCGAGGGAGTTTGTGTCTGTGGTGAAATTCCGAGGCAATGCCAGTAATGCTGAGTGACGTGGAGAGAATATGCTAGTCTGGAATCCATGATATCTCTAAGCGGTTAGAAATTGATATGTTAAACATAAAATAGCTGAATGTAACTATGTGCGAATCAGATGTATGTTTCATGGATGGGAAATGGAAGTTGGAAATGTTCTATCCATTACCCTCACTTTAAAAAAAAAAATCCTGACCCCAGAATATGCTTACTGATTTTAGAGAAAAAGAAAGGGAGGGAAGGAAGGAAGGAGGAGAGAGAGAGAGAGAGAAAGAGAGAGAGAGACAGAGACAGTGACCAGGGAATCGAACCTGCAACCTAGGTATGTGCCCTGATTGGGGAATGGAACCTGTAACCTTTCGGTACACAGGACAACACTCCAACTAACTGAGTCACACCAGTCAGGACCCTCACTTACTTTTTATTTTTTTATTTTTTTCATCTGACCCAGGCACAGAGCACCAAGAGTAGATTTCTGTGATGGACTAGCTCAGCATTTCACATTGTCTTTGTGACCCACACATTGAGGGCAACTCCTCTAGAAGGGCCGGTATCCGTGCCAAATCCTGTAATAGCTGGTGGCCTGTTTAATTGGCTCATCCCTCCTATTGGAAAGGAATTTTCTCTGAGGAGAATTAGCTCCCGGGAGGAAGCATGGCGGGACCATTTGGCAAAGGTGGGGTGGGAGGGAGGAGGGGCAGGTGGAGTTGGTGAGAGTCGTCTTGATAGGTGATTTTTAAAAACAACACATGAGAGATTTGCAAATGGCCTCTTCTTACAGAAGGCCAACTCTGGTGCGTCTGAGGCATTCTCTTCCTCAAGCTAAAACCCTGTCTGATCAGAGGCAGACGGAAGTGAGACGAAGAGAAGGGCTTGGGATGTGGACTTAGAAAGTCCTGCCCCTGAGTTCAGCCTCCATTGTTCATCAGGTGCATGGCCCGAGCCCTGGGCCTCAGTTTCCCCTCCTGGAAAATGGAGTACTCGCGGCCTCTACCTCATGCTGCCGTTGCTGATGCTGGTGGTGCTGATTATACCAATTTGCTAGGGCTGCCATGACAAAATTGCACAAACTAAGTGGCTTCCATGATAGAAATTCACTTTCTCACAGTTTTTGGAGACGATTAGCATGAGATCGAGGTGTCAGCGGGCTTGGCTCGTTCTGAGGCCCCTCTCCTTAGCTTGTAGATGGTCATCTTATCCCATTTCCTCGCCGTCTTTTCTCTGGGCCTGTCTGTGTTCAATGTACCTCTTCATATAAGGACTCTCATCAAATTGGACTAGAGCCCACCCTAACCCCCTCATTTCAACTTCGTTTCTTTTTAAAAAGCCCTGTTTTCAAAGGTACGGGTGGTTAGGCCTCAACCTATGGATTCGGGGGACACATACTTCAGCCCAAATCAGTGATCACAGTAGTGATGATGGTGATGATGGTGTGGATAAGAATGTGACCTGAAGTAAGGGACAGCAGCTGGGGAATAGAAATTCACCTGGGCCCCTTCTGAGGTTTCCATCTTCATGTCTCCCCGTCTCTCGCTTCCCATTTATCCCCCTCCTGTTTGGGGTGGAGGGTGGGGGTCAGCAGAGTCCTGTCTCTCCCTGTGGGCTTCATTCTTGTTCACCGAACCAGGGGCTCTAGGTGGGCTGAGGAGGGTAGCACTGGGTTTGCCTGTTCACAGCCACCACCAACATGGAATCCCTGCTTCTCCTTCGAAGTGTTTTATCATCATCCATGACGACTTTGGAATAAACGGAATGTAAGGAACAGAACAGAGATTGTTCAGTATGTACTTTCTCTTAAAAAAACTTACCTGTTACAGTCTAGTCCAGGTGTGGGGCAAAATACGGCCCGCGGGCCAGATCCGGCCCATTCAGCTGTTCTATCCGGCCCACGCAGAGCCGAAAGAGCAAGCTGTACCCTTTTATGTAATGATGTTTACTTTGAGTTTATATTAGTTCACACAAACACTCCATCTATGCTTTTGTTCCGGCCCTCCGGTCCAGTTTAAGAGCCCATTGTGGCCCTCGAGTCAAAAAGTTTGCCCACCCCCGGTCTAGTCATTCATCTCCTGAAATACATGGGAATATGTTTGAAGACTCGATTAGACTTCAGTCCTGTTTAATAGCTTAAGAGTTTTTGCTTTAGTCTGTAGAACAGATGAGTTCCTACAAAATCCTCATCTAATTGCATTTGTGTCTTAGTCACATACTACCCTGAAGAAGTCAGTGGCAAATTCTCCAGCTCACAACCACATACATAGCCAGGACCCAACGCACCTATTTCAAGCTCAGAGCAGTGTATTCCACTTGGGGAAAGTAGGAGGCATTTCTGTAGCGTGAAAAGACCTGGATTTCATTCCCCGCTCAGCTCTCTGTTCTTTTTCTTTTAATTTTTTTTATTGATTATGGTATCACATAATTGTCCTTATTCCCCCATTCCCATCCCAAACCCCTCCCCACATATGCCCCCACCCCCCTGTTGCCCATGGCCACAGGCTAGGCCCATGTGCATGCACACAAGTCCTTTGGTTGATCTCTTCCCCTTACCCCCACCCTCCCCTACTTTCCCTCTGAGCTTTGAGAGTCTGATCGCTGCTTCTCTTTCTCTGGGTCTATTTTTGTTCACCAGTCTATGTTGTTCATTATTTCCTCTAGGTGTGTGAGGTCATGTAAGAACCTAAACTGTGACAAGCCTTAATGGTTATGCTGAGAGGCAGATGAATCAGTCTGTAGTGAGTTCCTTTCTGGGCCAACAGTTCTTTTGAGTCCCAATTTCAATGTCAAACAGGTCCTTATGTGTACACGTCAGCCATGCTAGTTCAGACCTGGTTGGTGGACAAATGGTGGTAATGCAGATCCGACCCTCTCTGGTTTGGTCCTGGGCATCCTTCAGCGACACGCAGCTGCTGTCTGCTGGTATGGCGAGGCGTCATCAGCGGCTTCCATCTCTGAACTGCGTCTCTTCTGTCTTCTTGGCTGGAAGCTCTGTGTTCTTGAGCCAGTTTTCGTTTGTTTCTCTCTGAGCCTCAGTTTCTTCCTGAGAACTTCACGGAGCGGGAGGTAACCTCTGTACCAGCTTTATATCCAGCGTGATGGCCAGTTACATGAAGCAATGTTCATAAAGCACGAGGAACGGGGCTGGGGTCCCAGGAGGTCCGCCGCGAAGGTTGACTCAGGACTCCCCCGGTCAACGTTAGGGGAGTTCTTTAGTGTCTGCCCTACCTTGTGATGGCTAACCCATCAGCCACGGTGAGAGGCAGGCAGGCTCGCTGGTGCCAGGCTTGGAAGTGACATCTGAGGAAGCAAACCCCAGCCGGGGTGCATGTTCTCTGTGGCTCCTCCGGAAGCCCTCCCGCCCCCGGGCTGCTCGAGGTGGTTTGTCACAAAGCCCTCAGCCCATCTGTTCTATATAAAGCGTCCCCCATTTCAGGAAGAGGAGACAGAGTCCATTTGCATGATTTCAAAAGGAAAGAACCTTTTAACTTCCCAGCGTGGTGACGTTTCCTTTGTGTGTGTGATTTACGGGTTGACAGCTAGATGACATGCCATCTGATTTTAGGGAAAACTGTGGCTCTGGAGCCCCGTGTGCCCGCGTGCACCTCACATTCCCGTCCACACACGTTTCTCATTGAGATGTGCCGGTTGGACACGGCGGTAATTAAAATGGCAAGTGGGGAATCATAAAAAAGCAGGATGCTCTGAGTCCTCCTTTTCCAGCACAGTCTTTTCAGAATGCTTCCCTGGGGCCAGATTTAACAGGGAAATGGAAACAAGTTTCTTCTCTGGTGACACCCTATAGCTGAATCGCCCTCAACAGCTTATCAAATGCCCCCACCTGCATTCTTTGATTTTTCCTACCAACTCTGTAAGGAAGACAGAAGTTATCATATGTCCCCATAGGTTACGTTCCTACCATGTGGCAGTGCCCGGATGTAAACCCAGTGCATTCAGATATCAGTCATCAGGGAGCACCTGGTGTGTGCCAGGCAGCGGGGATAGGAAAGGCCAGGCTGTGTGTGTCTGCCCACACTGTGCCCTCGTCTCTCGGGAGAGGAGGGTTGGGGAGGTGATGCATTGGGGCACGTTTCACGTTGGAAGTTTGCCCAGAGTATTGGGGAGCGACAAGGAATGGCACCTACACCGGCTGTGGGAAGGAAGAATCCAGAGAAGGCTGCTTGGAGTGGGTTCCCATCAGTTTGGAAGCAGGAGGTACCCAGAGGCTTAGGGTAGGGAGCAGAGGAGAGTATACTAGGCAGAGGGAATTAGAAGGTTAAAAATATAAAGTTGGTGGAGAGCGTGGATGGTCAGGAGACTGTAAGTCGTTGGGAATGCTGGGATAGAGGGAGGGGCGGGACGGGGCAGAGGATGGCTGGGGATGGGGGGGTGGGATGGGACCTTGCGAACATGCTGAGGAGGCTGGCCTCTACTCTGGAGGCAGGAGAGCCGGGGGATGGCTTTGGGGAGGGCAGGGATAGTCACATTCCATTTCAGAGAGGCCGCTCCAGCTACAGGCTCAGACGCCTTGCCAGAGGGGTCAAGACAAGAGGCCAGGGAGCTGAGGGGGCTGTGACAACATTTCAGCAGTTCAGTGATAAAGGTTGTGCTAAGTTGTTGGGGATGGAAAGAAAAGGGGGGAAAATAGATGGTTAAAATTATAGGCTTGATCCATTTATGTGGGCTATTTTATTGTTCTACGTCCTCCTTTTTAAAAAAATATATTTTATTGATTTTTTTACAGAGAGGAAGAGAGAGGGATAGTTAGAAACATTGATGAGAGAGACACATCCATCAGCTGCCTCTTGCACGCCCCCTACTGGGGATGTGCCCGCAACCAAGGTACATGCCCTTGACCGGAATCGAACCCGGGACCTTTCAGTCCACAGGCCGACGCTCTATTCACTGAGCCACACCGGTTTTAGCTCCTCCCTCTTCTTTGTGGGCAGTCCCCGCTTCCCCTTTCTCCGAATGGACCAACCCCATGACCTTCACCCACCCGAAGCTGAAACAGGTGTCCTGGAACAAACCCCACATCTTCAAAACCGCCTCCAAAGGGAACCTACACCCCAAATCAATATTTACACGGCTCGTGTTCCTGGCAGGCAGCTGGGTTCAATCCAAAACAAGCTTTGTGGTCAGAAACCACTTGAAAGGGCAGCAGAGGGAGAGGGTGCCGGTGCCGGGGGCAGGGGGAGAGGAAGAATGGGGCAGGTGGAAGAAGGCGGCTCACAAAGGGCAGTGCGCACCGGTAATTGCATCCCCTCTTCCTACCTCTGTACCTTGGATTTCCTTGGTGGTAACTAGCTCTGAGGAGTAAAGCATCAGCGGTGGCCACCCGGAGCCTCGAGGGCTTTAACTTTTTTATTTCTCCATGCTCTTCCCTCAGCCGAGGTCCCCACGGGCGGAGTAATGGAGCTTCATCGCACAAGTCTGGCCACAGCCCCCAGTCCCCGCGGGAGAAGGACCTCCTGTCCATGCTGTGCAGGAGTCAGCTGAGCCCTGTCAGCACCCATCCCGGCTATGCGCCCTCCTCCCCGAGCAGTAGCAACTCAGGCTCCTACAAGGGAAGCGACTGCAGCCCAGTCATGAGGTGAGCGCTGACCCTCTTTCAGTTCACGGTCCCTCGTGCGTCCTCCATGGTATGTTTTCTTTTTTAAAAAAAAAGTTATGCAACTCTTGATCCGCTGTCTTATTCTGCAACAAGACACTTCTCTTTCCCACACTCGGCTCATTGTTTAAGGGCTGATGCCGAAAGAACTCAAGCCATGATCTCTCCTAAGTTTCGGCCATACAAGTAGGGGGTGGGAAGGGAGGAAAACGGCATCGCCCATGTGTCCCTTGAGATGCCAGTTATGTGTTGAGTACCACGTGGTGCCGGGTACCGGGTGACGTGCGGGGAGTAGAGTGGCGAGCAATGGAGCTGGGCCCTGGGCACACGTACCACCCAGAGGAGGAGGAAGAGGAGGAGGAGGAGGAGGAGGAGGAGGAGGAGGAGGAGGAGCTGACTCATCTCAGGACAAGAGCTCACTGAGATGATTCTGCAAGCATAAGGTGGCCAGGGCTCCAACGCTGCGGGGGCCAGAGGAGGCCTCGCTGAGAAAGTGGAATTGCAATGAGATCTGAAGGTCAAGCAAGGCATGAGTTAGTCCTTGAGGGATGGGGGTGGGGAGGCAGAGAGAAGGAGCTGCCCATCCAAAAGGGCCAGGACAGGAGGGACGGAGGGCTGGGGGCCGGACGCAGGCCCTCTTGGCTGGAGGGCAGGCTCAGGGGACAGGGCGAGGATTGGGTCCATAGCCCCTTCCGCTGGGCGTCTGTCCTCATCAGTCAGCTCCCCTACAGCTGACAGGGGCTGGATTCCAGCTCCCGGGGGTTTGTAGGACATCAGGCAGCTCTCTTCCCGAACACACTCAGCCTCATTCCCGTCGGAAGGAGGAAACTGCCCGCCGAATCAGCACGCTCACTCCGGGGACTGGCTTCGGAACAATTTGAATTCAGCTTGTAACAATCGGGATCTTTGGGGCACATTGTGTGGAAAGTTAGGTCATCTCGCTCCCTTCCTTCCCTCCCGCCTGCCCTCTCTCATTGTCCTTTACCGTAAAACGGCCCGCTACTCTATGAGCTGGACCATTGTGTATTATTTCGTCTGAGATCATTCAGAAGCCAGAGAAAGAAAACCCTCCCTCTCCCCTGTCGCCCTCCCCACACACCACCCTGACATCACACGTAACGAACATCCTCAGGCCGGCAGGTATGTTACCATCCCCCTTTTTAAAAAATATATTTTATTGATTTTTCACAGAGAGGAAGGGAGAGAGATAGAGAGATACATTGACCTGCTGCCTCCTGCACACCCCCCACCAGGTATGTGCCCGCAACCAATGTATATGCCCTTGACCGGAATCGAACCTGGGACCTTTCGGTTTGTAGGCCAACACTCTATCCACTGAGCCAAACCGGCTCTGCTACCATCCCCTTTCATGGTGAGGGCCCACGTTACTGAGGTTTAAGATCTCAACACACAGCCGCCGCTTCTTCTCAAGCTCTTCTCTGGGCCTTTTTATACGAAAGGTAACATTCCGTTATGTGGGCTGTTTCAGGCGGTCTGGAAGGTACATGTCCTGCGGGGAGAATCACGGGGTGAAGCCCCCCAATCCAGAGCAGTACTTGACCCCCCTGCAGCAGAAAGAGGTGACGGTGAGACACCTGAAGACCAAGCTGAAGGAATCGGAGCGCCGACTCCACGAGAGGTGAGTCCTAGTTCCTGGCACAGGTGGTTTAGGACAAGTTTTCTTTTTTTTTCCCCCCCTATAAAATGAAATAGGAAACCATGCTGTTAGAAAATTGGAAAAGAAGACATGTGACTCCATTCCTGTCATCTTTCATAACTCAGTCTCTCAGCGGATGAGGCTGTTTCAGGAGCCCCGGGGACCCTCCTTCGTGAGAGGGGCCCGCCCCCTGCTCTGGGTGTGAGCGGCTTTGGCGGGAGGAGTTGGGTGTGTGCCTGGCTATTTTTAACCGGCAGGAACACTCCGAGGAACAGCCCATACTCCCAGCCCAATGGGTCACGCACCTCACCGGGAGCCCCTCGTAAGCTCTGTTTACTTCAGTGAGGGGGTGGATGGCTGCGTGCACCGTGATCCCTGCCAGCTATTCCTGTGCTGGAGGAAGAGGTTCAGTTATTCTTGGCCAAGGGCTAAGGTGAAAAGCAAAACAAAGCAGCCCCTGCTTAAGAGATCTTATCTGGGAGAGAAGAGACCTGTGACTATTCGAGCCCACAACGAGATTCTCTGCTTGGTGGTTTTCCCCTGGAACATTTTAGGATGGATGGGCAGAGCTCCCGAGAGGGTAGCTGTGAACCCAGGGTAAGGTTGCCCGGAGTCAGGCCCTACTTTGTGGAAGTCTTTGTTGGTGGGATTGGAGGAAACCATGTGAGGGGTTGAGCAGTCATAGGACCTAAACTTAAAGCAGCAGCACTGACACCATCTCCTCAGATATGTCAAGATCCTCACTGCCAGGTCTTCATATCCCTGAGAAAGTGTGGACACAGGAAGGCATTATATGTAAGGAAGAAATTTTCAACAAAGATCTTGAAGCAGAGTCCTGTGAAGGATCTAAAAACACCGGCTAGATTCTCTTCAGTGTAGGATGGATCGGATGTCATCTTACCTGAGAGACCATAGAATAATCAATTTTTCACAAAATCCTTGTAACATGTATCATTTTATGATTTACTTTTTTAAAAAAAAAATATTGGAATATGATGAGAGCAATTCTCCCTTCATAGATAGGTCATTGGGAGTGAAATGGGCCTGGCTGGCGTGGCTCAATGGTTGAGCATTGGCCTATGAATTGGGAGGGCTCGGTTCAATTCTTGATCAGAGCACATGTCTGGGTTGTGGGCATGCAGGAGACAGCCAATCAATGATCCTCTCATCATTGATGTTTCTATCTCTGTCTCCCTCTCCCTTCCTCTCTGAAATCAATAACAGTATATATATTCTTTAAAGTGAAATGGACTTTCCTTCCACAAACTATCTATATATGTGAAAGGCTAATATGCAAAGTGTCCCCTCAGGTGTTTGACCAGGACACTGGGAATTCAGTCACTCACTATGACATGAGCTGACCACCGGGGTGTAGCACAGAACAAAGGAAGGCCCTGGCCGGCAGCCGGAAGGCCCTGATTGGCCCTGATTGCTGGCCAGGCCTAGGGACCATACCCGTTGCATGAATTTCGTGCACCGGGCCTCTAGTAGGTATATAACAGAATAACAGAGAGACTCTGATATGTTCTAATAATAAAATTTCAAATATTAAGCTTGGTTTTTAAAAATATATATATATTTTTTCATTAATTGTAGAGAGGAAGAGACAGGGAGAGAAAAACATCAATGATGAGAGAGAATCATCAGTCAGCTGCCTCCTGCATACCCCCTACTGGGGATCGAGTTCACAACCCAGGCATGTGCCTGACCAGGAATCAAACCATGACCTCCTTGGTTCATAGGTTGATGCTCAACCACTGAGCCATGCCAGCCAGGCTCGAATATTAAGTATTAAATAAAGCAGAATGCCTGTAAAATACTTAATGCAATGTCTGACATGTAGTGATGCTCCAAAGAGGGGGGGGGGGAGACACAATAGGAGGGTTTTTTATTCTCATTCTAGTTACTAGAGTTATTTTAGCTATTTTACAGTTGGGGGTGGGCTTACTTAAGGGTATTAACCTGGGAAAGAAAAAAAATGTCAAAACTGGTTTAATGCCTGCGTTTCAAGTGGAAGAGCTTGGTCTCTTGCCTGCGGGTCAGCTGGCTCAGCGATGACACTCTCTCAGCCTCGCGGGTCTGCTCCTCTCCTCTCTGCAGGGAAACGGAGATTGTGGAGCTCAAGTCCCAGCTGGCCCGCATGAGGGAAGACTGGATTGAAGAAGAGTGCCACCGGGTGGAGGCCCAGCTGGCCCTCAAGGAGGCCAGGAAAGAGATCAAGCAGCTCAGGCAGGTCATCGAGACCATGAGGAGCAGCCTGGCGGACAAAGACAAAGGCATCCAGAAATACTTCGTGGACATCAACATCCAGAACAGGAAGCTGGAGTCGCTCCTGCAGAGCATGGAGCTGGCGCACGGCGGCGGCTCCCTGCGGGACGAGCTGGGCCCCGACTTCCCCTGCGCCTCCCCGGACAAGAGCCTCCCCCGGGACGCCCCCGTGGGCCAGACGGCGGACGGGCTGTCCGTGGGGGAGCCGGCCACCGAGGACGGGGTGGACAGTGAGCTGCTGGTGGGAGACAGCGGGGTGGATGGCTCCGATTTGTTGGATGAGCTGGCCACGGCCACCGACACCACCCAGGCGGACGACCTGGAGCTGCCGCATTGTGCCCCGGGGGCAAAGGTCCTGGCTGCGATCATGCCCACGGAGGAGGTGGGCCCCGAGGAGGAGGAGGTAGAGGAGAGCCTCGAGGTGATGGAGCGGGCCGTGCAGACCGACGGCCCGCCCTACAGCCCCGCCGTCTCGGAGCTCATCCAGTACGTGCTGCAGCTCCAAGACCCCTTGGCCTGGAGCCCGGCCTCGCCCTCCGGGTCGGCGGCCGACTCCACAGAGAGCTTCCCGGAGTCCCTGTCGGCGCTGATGGTGGATCTGACTCCAAAGAACCCAAACTCGGCCCTGCTTCTGTCTCCCGTGGAGACCCCAGACACCCAGGGGGAGGTGGAGGCGCTGGCTCCCACCCCCCGCCTCATGCGGGAGCTGGACTTCTGTGCCCAGGAGCAGCTGGACGGCGGCCCCCCGCGGGCCCTGGGCGCAGTGGGCAGGCGCTACTGGAGCCGCAGCTTCCTGGTGGATCTGCTGGCCGTGGCCGGCCCCGTGGTGCCCACCGCGCTGTGGGCCTTCAGTACCCAGAGGGGGGGCACGGACCCCGTGTACAACATCGGGGCCCTGCTGCGGGGCTGCTGCGTGGTGGCCCTGCACTCGCTCCGCCGCGCGCAGACCTAGAGCGCGGGGGGCGCAGGTGCCCCGCGGGGAGCCCGGTGCCCGGCGGGGAAGCAGCAGCAGGTGGACCCAGGGCGGTCTCTGTTCCGTCGTGCTGCTCTTCGGTGTTTGATTTGCACTATGTGTAGCGGAAGCCTGTTCGTTCCCTGCAGAGGTATCTTCCAAGGCATGGAGAGAGACCTGGCTCCAGGCCCGTGTGGTGTAGAAAGCATGCTCGTGACCCTGCGCGTGTCCTCGGAGGCGCCCGCTCCTACCCCTGGTGGTCCAAGGAAGAGACAAGGCAAAGTTTGCACTGTCCAGACGGCTCCTGCCCCGCCGGCATGCGACCTCCTTGCTTGGCTTCGTGCTGTGTTCCGCTGTGTGAGTGCTCCGCGTCCCCGGTGGTCTTGTGCGTATGTATAGCGGGGGGCTGTCACCAAACACGAACGGGCGTTTGCGTTTCCCGGGTTTGAAGAAGTCAGTCTTGGCGAATCCTTTAGTTGTCTTCACTGGGGTTGGTAAGGTTTGAGTGTTTGCCGTTTTCTACTAAACGTAGCTCCAAAGTCTAAAAAATGGCTTTGTGTGTTCTTAAAACTGTTAATTGATGAAACTGTCTGTACGTTTACAGTGTATTAACTTATTATTATTTTTTTTTTGCTTATTATAGTTTTATTGGAAATTGTTTGTAACCAGACACCTCGGCATGATGAAAATAAAGATTAGTGTTTACAGTTAAATAAATGTTTTATCCCCCTAGAAAAGTATGGTCTCTGCAGTTTTATTTTAATAGATAGAAAAGATGAAATGAGTAGCAGATCCTTCCATGGTTATTAGTAGCGGTCTGTGAAAATGAGGTATATTTTATCTACTATGCCTTGGTTGTTGCCCATCCTCCATTAAAATATTAACTCTCTGAGGGCAGGAATCTGTGTTCTGTTTTGTTCATAAATCATACCAAGAATTTAGGACAGGATAATGCATATAGTGGGTGTTAGGCCCACGCCGACTGGAGCCAGGCCAAGAGACATGAGTGTTTAAGAGATGTTATTACATTCTCGTCTCAGCCCTTCTGTTCACAGATGTAACACTACATTTATAACTTTTGCTTTTTCATTTCATTCAGCCTGGTTCCTCTCAGCATTGGCTTAACAGTGGGGATTTTAGCACTACCTGTTAAATTAATTTATCCAACAAATTCTTACTGGGTACTCACCCGGTAGGCACTTGACTGGCTTGGTCTTCAGGAGTGGAGGATACCGTTTCTTCTTTGAGAGGTCTCAAATCCTGCCTGGGAACGACACAGAATATGCCAACAAGATCATTTTAAATAGCAGTAAGGGCTTCCAAGGAGATAAGCAAGGTGAAGGAAACATGAGCACTGATGGGTGGAAAAGAGCCTGTCACGTGAAAATAAAGGACAAATGCAAAGGCCAAGAGGCAGAAAAGGGCTCAGCATCTTATAGGGGCTTCGAGGAGGCCAGTGGTTAGAGCAGAGTGGAGGGGGAGGGGAGGTTTGGAGAAGTGAACAAGAAGCCAGTTCATACGGTGCCTTGTAAATCATGGTAGGGTCGGGTTGAATTTATTCCCAGTGCGATGAGAAATATTGATGGCCTTGAAACAGAACAATGATATAATGTGGCTTCTCCTCTCCCCTCCTCCCCCTCTCCCCGGACTCATCCCTCTCTTCTCCTCTTTCCCCCCTTCTCTCTGGCTGCATTGTAAGTAGGCAGGAGCAGCAGAAGCAAAGAGACGAGATAGAGATCTATTGTAAATAAATAGTCCAGGTGAGTAATTATGACAATTTGGAGGTGGATGTAGAGATTAAGTTGCATAACTGAAGATATAGCTTTGAAGATAGAACTGTTGTGATTTGCTGATCGATTAGATGTAGGGAGGGGGTGAGGTAGGGTTTATAAGGAAGAGGGAAATTAAGGACGGATGATTCTCAGGGTTTTAGCTTGAGCACCTGTGTCAATGGTGGTGCCCATTCACTGGGAGTATAAAGAGCTCGAGAAAAACAAGTTTGGGAAAATAAATTTGAGGTGTCTATTAAACACCTGTGCGGAAATGTCAAGTGAGTAATCGCACATATCATGGGAGTTGTCAGGGCTAGAGCTACAAAATTGGGGTTCTACAGCCTTTATTTGCTATTTAAAACCATGGGACGGATGAAATCATCTGGGGGGAGTGTACGGAGGAAAAGGCCCAAGACTAAGTCCGGGGCACTTCCGCATTTAGATCGAGGATGAAGACCCAACCAAACAGCCTGATGAAAGGCAGCTCAACGACAGGAGTTAAACTAGTGAAAGTAATATTACGAAAACCAAAAGGGAGAGTGGTTCAAGAGTGGACCAGTCAATTGTGTTGAAATCCTTCCAAGAAGTTGAGTAACCTGAGAACATATACATTTACATTGGCTTTGACCACGGAGTCTTAGTGACTGTCAAGATCATTTCTTTGGAGAAAATGGGCATTGAAACCAGATTGAAGGGGGCTGGAGAGTGACCAGAAGAGAGAAAGTAGAAGTTGATGCATGCAGCTAATTTTTTTTTTTTGGGGGGGGGACGTTTTACTGAAGGGGGTATAAGGGTGAAGGTGGTAGTTACAAGGGCATATGGATACAGGGGTTTGTTTTAGTTTTCAGTATTGAGAGGAGATAGAGCACATTTATACACTTGGTGATTGAGCTAAAGAAGAGAGAGAAATTGACCGAGGAGAGAGGATTAGCTGAAGGAGGGGAACGCTGGGCAACATGAGAAGGAATAGGATGTAGGGCAGGAGGATGTGCATGTGCCAAGATGGTTTGCCTGGGGAAGGGCATTGCTCCCATTAGCACACATGGGCACTCAGCACACAGCCGCCCAGAGACCTGGCTGAAATGGAATGGAAGCTATTTTGGGAGGTGAATGACCGGAACTGTCCCGAAATAATGAGCCATGCTGACTCAGGTCCCTTCCTGCGGTCCAGCCCAAACCAGTACCTGGACGTGTTATCTTTCTTACAGTCCCTCCTCGAGTTTATTTTTACTCGTTGCTAAATCCACCCATTTTTACTTTGGTCTCCACGTGTTGCTACAGAAATGAATGTAACCACACTGTTCTTTATCAAATCAACATGGACGGAAAGACGGGCTCTGGTAAAGAAGGAGATGGGAGCATTGTGCTAAGTGAAATAAGCCAGGCAGAGAAAGGTACATATCACATGATCTCACTCATTTGTGGAATATAATGAACATACACTGATGAAAAACACAGATGCAGAGACAGAGAAACATCACTCAGAACGTCAAACCTCAGGGAAGGTAGGGGACAGTGGGGATAAGGAGGAGAGATCAACCAAAGGATTTATATGCATATGAGCCTAACCAATGGACACAGCCATCAGGGGGGTGGGGCATTAGTAGGGGGTGGGGGGTAATGAGGGAATAAAAAATATGTAAAAAAATAATAACAATAATTTAAAAATTAAAAAAGAAATTGTGATGTAACCAGAACCCCACCCCCGACCCCCTGTAAAAAAAAGAGAGAATTCTCCATGAAACACAAATATTTATGTTGATTACCAAACTGGAAGCAGCTGATCATGAAGAGCAAATTTTTTTTTTTTTATCTTAATGATTGCATCCTTGTCTAAGCCAAATGATTCAGAGTTAACTGCATATTCTGTCCACACTGAGACAAACTGTGCAAAGGTAAAACCAGAGGTCCTGGAGCAGCCACTGTGCTTTCCTTCCCCACCCCCACCCCAGCAGTGACTCCGTTTTTCTTTTTCTCTCCTGCCACCTCCACCCTTCCCAAGGTTTCAGTATGTATGCTAGCAGTCTGTGGAAAATTACTGCTCTGATTCACAACGGCCTCTCACAAGCGAGTCCCTTGGAGTAAATACAAGACGCAGCATAGCTTGCCTTTTGAAAGCCCGAGGCGTTGGCTGCTTCTGTGGACAGGATGGTGTGACCTCAGAAAGAAGTGGCTCTGCGTTGCTTCCCGTAATGTGGAGGCCTGTGATGCACCAACAGGCAGGAAAGTGGAAAAAAAGAACACACTGCTGTCCCATCAAAGCGAATGTTAAACTTTCCCGACAATTATGTGTGCAAACATCACAATTTATGAGAAAAGATTTTTTCCCCAAAGGGATCTGCTGACCTTTCCCAGTTGAGCTGCTCAGAAAGGGAGGGGGAAATGCAGTGTACTCGGATGCCAAGCGTTTCTGACATTTGGGCGGGAGGAAAGGAAGTCTGTGATTTGCATTTATCACAGGCCCTCCCTAAGCAGCGGTTGGGGCAGATGTGTTTTTCTTTTGAGGATTTTTCATTTTAAAAGTCTTGAGGGGTAGTTTCTGCCTTCTATTTTGGCTCCGTGAGCACTTTTACAAAATTCACTTACTTCTAGTGTTACCTGGCAACATGTACACAGGGAAGCAGTAACTGAGGCAATTAAACATAGCAGGGTATAGCAACCAAGGCTTGAAAGAATGCCAACAAACTCCCAGTTGTTGCAAAGAAAAACAATTGGAAAGTCCAAATAGAATTTTTAAAAAAATGTCAAGTCATTATGTGTAAACCCCTGGGCTGTGACTACTGATTCCCCCACACTCACAATGATAGTGATAAATAATGGTTATAACCATGATTCCATAGAATTTCAAATTCACAAGAGGTTTAACTACGTTAAAAGACTGAAATATTTCAGTAGTGTTTAAAGTTTGTAAAAGTTGTATCTCTTTTAAAAATATGTATACAACATTAAACAAATCTCCAATACATAAAACACATCAGTTTTTTGAAAACTGCCAGTTCAGCCCTGGCCGGGTGGCTCAGTTGGTGGAGCATCAGTCCATTCACTAAAAGGTTGTAGGTTCGATTCCCAGTCAGGGCCTATAGCTAGGTGGCAGGTTCTACCTCCTCAATCAATGTTTCTCTCTCCCTTCCTCTCTCTCTAAAAATAAATTTAAAACTATTTTTATTGATTTCAGAGAGAAAGGGAGAGGGAGAGATGGAACAGAAACATCAATGATTAAAGAATCATTGATTGGCTGCTTCCTGCACGCTCTCTACTGGGGATCGAGCGTGCAACCAGGGCATGTGCCCTTGACCAGAATCAAACCTGGGACCCTTCAGTCCACAGGCCAATGATCTATCCATTGAGTTAAACTGGCTAGGACTAAAAATATATTTTTAAGAAACATATCCTTGGGTGAGGATTTTTTTAAAAAAACTACCACTTCATGTAAGATCTCCTGGGGTGTAACCCTCGGTTTATTGAAATAGATCAGCAATTTTCAACCGTGTGCCCCAGGAATTTTTAAAACATGCAATACTATTTAGAGGCACTGACCTCTTTTTCCTTAGATTGTCAAATAAAACAATGACAACAGCCAACACAACAATAGCTGTCCAGTGTAAATGCATCAAAATTATACTTTTTTTTTTTTTTGTCAAATCAGCCAAAAAGAATGTATTTTTTGGTGTGCTGCAGAAGTTTAGTTATTAGCTCATGTGTGCCATGAGGTGAAAAAGATTGAAAATCCCTGGAATAAATAGTACTCTGGGTAATGCCAAAGGACTCAACCCTCTTCTGTCCTAAACAATTGAATGCTTAATAGAGCTGTTTTCTAACCTTTCCTCTCAGCACTTGATTGGCCGGTGCTCTGTTGGTTTGACTGTGAGGGGGACCTATCATTCCAAGCAGAGGCCACCTAACATCTGGGATTTTGCTGAAGTAAAAGGAGGAGGCAGAACCCACACCCGGGCTGCCCTAGAGAGAGGCGTCTCCCGGGAGGCCCCGGAGTTCCTCCCCTTCATCTCCTCAGACCCGCCGCCTTCAAGGGGTATTTTCACTCTGGCTCCCTGTATGTGTCATTTCTGATCAAAGCTGTTTGAATAACTGAAAAATTAAGTGTTTGCCTGACTAGACTAGAGCTGGAATGGGCTGGAACATGAAAACTATTAACTACTGCGATGTTCCTCTAATCTGACGGCACGGTAAGGCCCTCCTCCCTCCCTCCCTCCCTCCCTCCCTCCCTCCCTCCCTCCCTCCCTGGCAATCAAACCGCTCAGTGTCTGAAACGGTTTGCCAGCGTGGCCTTCTACGGCAAACAATAGGTGCTGGCATTTGAAACTGACCTTTAATTCTTCGGAACCAGCACATTATTTTTAGCTTGTTTGTGGTAGAAAGAAAATGAAAAAAAGAAAGCAGTCTTAATAATGTTCCCATCTGCCACGGAAAGCAGGACATGGGGAAAGTTTTTAGAATGTTCACCGTGGACCAGCTGATTCCAGAAGGGTTCCTTCTGACTAAGACGACAGGAAATTATGAGGTTTAGATGTACCGCAGAGCTTCAAGGAGAAATAAAAAGCACTTGTGCACTTTAAACTTAAATGAGGCAAGTGACATATATCTGTATCTTTATGTGTATCTTACTGTACTTACCACCGCCATAAATACTGAGCTAATTTAAAACAAAAATTATTTCAGGCCCTGGCCAGGTCGCTCAGTTGGTTAGAACATCGGATAGAAACACCAAGGTTTCTAGTTTGATGTCTGGTCAGGGAGCATACAAGGTACAACCAGTGAATGCATAAATAAGTGGAACAACAAATCAATGTCTCTGTCTCTGTCTTTCTCTTCCCCTTCCTCCCTCTCTCTCAAAATCAAAACATAAAAATTTTTAAAAAATTTATTTCAGGGGCCAACATATCTAATGATGATGTCATTTTTCTCCATAAAGGCACACACTTATTTTATTCAGGTTTGGAAACAGGTTTGGAAACTCCAATGCTATAAAAATTAAGGATTCAAATTAAGATAGGAATATTTTAACAAATAAAACTAATATAGGAAGAAGTTAATATATTATAATGAGCCAAAATTGACATAAGAATAAGAAATCATAACAACTTCTCTCAGTATACCATGGATTCAGAGTACATCCTTTGAAGTTTCTATGCATGAGGATGATTTTTTTTTTTGGGGGGGGGGGATAATCACTCTCTGAACCAGATCCTGAAGATACATGTTAAAAAGGTGACTGGACAAGGTCAGGGGTACAGTTTGTGGCATAAAGATCCTGGGCACAGTACTGGTCTTCACATGCATGAAACCTGTGCCCTGGGCCTCATTAGAATTATGACCCAATCAAGCGAGCTAATTGGCCTGCCCATATGTGAGAATATAAAACACATCTCATTTTGCCTTAATTATAATATCTGACCAAGCAACCTGGGAATACATAATTACATGCCATTGATATTTAAATATAGTTATTTAGATGAAAATAGAAGCCAAGATAATTTCTTTCATATTCTTTATATCTTAGAGAACACGAGTGGATATTATCTGCTGTAATTTGTAACATCATCTTCATAGAGTTCCTTAAAACTAAGGAGGAAATTCTAAAGGCTAACTCTTTGGCAGCTCAGTTTGAAGTGAAGAATGCTAACTGACCACTCCCACATCTGCTCTCAAAGCTGGCTATCTTCCTTTCCGTTCATCTGGTGCAAGGCTGCCCTCAGGTTTGGCTTCCTTACATGTGAAAAGGGGATGTCTACCTCACCGGATGGCAAGGAATCATTGACATGATTAAAGACTCTCTGATAGTGCTGAACACATGATAAATGTTCTCTTCCTTATTAAACTTGCAGGTCAACTTACGGTTAGGTAAAAATTAATATTGCAACTTCTCCTACTCTCCCTATATAAATTAAGGGGCTGCCATATCAGTGCACAGCCAGTATTTGGAAAAGTGTGTAGCGGAGCTCATAAAGAAGTATGGACAGGGCCTCATAACAACCACCATTTGCTGAGTACTGATACACGGAGTGGCCAAATTATTATGATCTCTGAACGCATAATAATCTGGCCACGCAGGGTAAATTCTATATAATGAAAGGCTAATATGCAAATTGTCTCCTTGTTCAACCAGCAGGCAGGCTGGACCCCACCCATGCACGAATTCATACACGGGGCCTCTAACACACACACACACACACACACACACACACACACACACACGTGCGCGCGCTGCTTGGCTATATTATTATGCGTTCAGAGAGCATAATAATCTGGCCACTCAGTGTATATGTGCCACTTACAGTCTCAGTTTATCCACTGAGGTGATTTGCAAACTCAGGCAATTCGTTTAACAAGGCCCCTTCTCTGCAGCAGCTCCGAGAACCCTGGGCTCTCCGATTGGTGTGATCAGATCAATACACAGGCAAAGCACTTGCGTCAATAGCCATGGCTGACATTATGCCTGGCAGGCCACACACTTCGGTTCCTCTGTAAAAGCTCCTGCTTGTGGATTAGCAGCGTCAGCAGCAGCTCTGCAAGGGTAGAGATCTGTTGTGAGGTTTGCTAAGAGGGGTTCCTTAGAACAGCGTCTCTTCCCAGCCCTGAAGATTGAGAGTTCTGGTGTAAAAGCATCTTGCTACTCTCAAAACTTTCTCTAGGTACTGAGCGTGCCCAATGGCCATGACTAAGGAGCACTGACGATAAAACATAGAAAGCAAATTTTAAAACAGTTGAATATAAGAGTCATTAGCTGTTGCTGTAACCTTGAACAGCCTTGGTTGTATTAAAGTGAATTACACACAAAAAAGCTCTCTTCCATACTTAGGAGAGAACTCAAAATTTTAAAAATCTACGTAAATGGTAAAAACAAGTTGTTAGCTACTAAAATAAGCTCTTCACAGACCCACCATCTTCTGCAGCCCTCCCATCTGCCTGGGGGGGGAGACCCCTGAACAAACGGGAGGTCCTAGAGCCCCTCCCCCCACCCCACCCCCACTTTGGCTTCAGCCAGAACCACTCACCCTGGTAACTGTTGCCTTTGCTTAGACATCTTATGAAAGATTTTCTTTGAACAAGATGCTAAAGAATGAAAATCACGGCAATATGTTATCCCCAAGGACTAAACAAAATGTGTTAGCCATACCTGGTTCATTCAGACCAACCTTTCAGTAAGAACATTGGTGTTGGTTGGATTTACACTATAGCAGTAGTTCAGAGTGGTGTCTGGAAGCTCCATCCAGATGCGTTTCTATAGCTACCACCTTCTTCCCAACCACCAATCTTCATCCAGGAGTAGTCACTGACCTGGCCAGAGGTGAGTGCATGTCAACACTGAGGAATTCAGATGTTGAGTCTTAACTGTCGGTTCTAAAAGGTCCACGGACTGAAGAATCTGAGGGAAGGCAGGGGTTAGGGGTGGAGAGATGAACCAAAGAATTTATATGCATATATGCATAACCCCTGAAACAGACAATAGTGCAATAATGTGGTGAAGGCCTGAAGGGGGAGGGTGGGAGGTGGAGGGGGTCAAAGGGAAAAGGAAAGGGGACATCTGTAATACTTTCAACAATAAAGATAAATTTTTTTTAAAAAAAGGTCAAACATGTTACTTAAAAAGAGCTGAGTCAACTAGTGGGTATCTCTAGCTAAAGTTTAATAATTGAAAATAGCTAGAAACCATGAATATATATATATATATATATATATATATATATATATATATATATATATGTTTCACATGACTTCGTTATCTCAGTCCATGAAATACTCAATTCAGAAAGGGTAGCACTTCACTTATCCTATCTACGCCTGTTAGTACTTTTTACTTCTAATAAGCTTCTAAAACTGGTAATTCTTATGAAAATTACCAAAAGCAGAAACCATAAATTTAGAAGCTAAAGAGCCAGTTTGCTACCATGAAATGTTTGTTTTTTGACCCATGCCTTCTTTTGGGACAATATAGCCAGTTTAATACAGGAACTTAATTTACATACCAACAGAAGTGAAAAAATATGTCCAGACTGTTCTTTCCACGAGAAAATCTCTTCCTGGTTAAAAAAAATTATAGTTCCTAAACAGTCTTTATTTTTAAACAAACAAAAACAAATATCTCACACACATGAAAATCTTGACTAAAGCAGACTTTGACACTTGTTCAAGTATTAGGGAAAAGCAGTAAATTTATTATATTATGGGAAGTTTTATCCTTTATGAACCCCAAATTTAGAAAATCATAAAATTCCCATGACTAAAAATAAATAAATACAAATAACAGAAATGTACACTTATATGTAATTGAAGTTTTCAATCTAATTCTATTTAGTTGGAAGTTTATTGGCAAAAACTCTCTAATAAACATATCTGAAAATGTGCTTTGGGGCTATAAAAAGCTTTTTGCCCAAGTTAAATTTCTGCTGATTCCAGTCACATTTACTCTGGAAGATTAGTCTAAGGATTTAGAGAGCCCTCATTATATAGTTTGTCATTTTATTATAAAATATTACTTCAATTTAAATATATTAGCAATATTTGGCCTGTATGGTATGACATTTTAAAAGTCCACTAAATGTTAATTTTGGGCAACTCTTCAGAAAATATAAACCTTTAAAAATTCTAAAAGCCCTAGAAAATCAGGCTGGATGTCTTTTATTTGTGGGGGAAAAAAGAAATTGAGATTTTAAACTAATAAATCTACATTTTTTCCCTACGAACACAATATGTACCTTATTTCCTCAAAACTATTTTAGAGCTAGTTCCAAAAATAAAGTCATTGTTATTCCTATCTTGGTTTATAATTTAATAAATCACTAATGTGGCCAACACAGGTAATCTGCATTATGCCAGATATGTAAAATTGATACAGAATGGTTTGAAAGAGATTTGTAAATGAATGGCTTTTGAGGAGGAGAAACTTAAGGTTCTTAAGAGACCATAACATCTTAAAAATCTACAATAAAAAGGAAAAACTACTGATATAGTTTTTAAAATTCACAGTCATAATAATATAAAACAAATGTGTTGCCATTATCTTATTTTCAATGTGCTTATACATGCAATATAAATTATAAATATTTATAACATTATAACACCATCTAAAAGAAAATGATGTACAAAAATCTTTATGATAAATAAAATTGTATTTCATGTTATTTTCTTGAAAACTAAACTCATTGGATTCTTTAATGTTGTACTGAATATAAATAATGCCAGTCCAAATTAGAGGAAATGTCAACACCAGCTTCTGACAACAGAAATAGAAAAGTTAAAGCCCTACAAGTTTGTCTGATTTAGGTCGGGTAATCATGGAAACAAGTGAATATTTAAAATTATTTATTTTATCATTATGCACAATGAACATTATAGACGACAGAGTTCTTTCCACCACAAAATTATTTACACCCATTTATTCAGCTAGAAACACCAACTTGAAGAGGTACTGGCATATTCCATTTGTAATAATTTGCTTACAGCAAACAACTGTCTTATAATGGAACAGGTTGAAGAAAATGTTGTCTCATAAGTCTTTTTTGTTCTTTTGAGTCTCAATCACTTACAAGTTCAAGGTACTTTGACAGAATCCTAGTGTCCTGAATGGCCTGATGAAAGCATTAAATCAAACAGAGTGTTTGTGTTCGGGAAATACTCTTAGATCCATACAACTGTTGGTTGGGTTGTGGATTTTGTATTTCTTCCACTGGCACTATGACATTTGAAGAACATTTGTTATGAAAGTTTCACACCAATTTTGTTTTGCTCCTTTTTCATTAGCCGCTGTGCCTCCTTTTCCATTTTCTTTCTTTGCTGTTCCGCTGCCCTCTTTTCTCGGTCTGCTATCTTCTGCTGCCTGAAAAGAAACATATCCCCATTTTCACTTTTAGAAAATACCATGCAGGTAACATGGCAAACCCATTCCAGAAAGAAATAGCAGTGTCTTTTTAGCCACATCAAATGTAGGTAGAAAGTCTTCATTCTTTTCACTGCCTGTTTTATATACCACTCAGAAAAGGCTGATACTGACAATTCAATCTCCCGTTACTGTAATATTTGCAAACAGTGAAGGATGTCAAGAACACAGATATGGCTGAATCCGGTTTAGCTCAGCGGATAGAGCGTCAGCCTAGAGACTGAAGGGTCCCAGGTTCGATTCTGGTCAAGGGCACGTACGTTGATTGTGGGCACATCCCCAGTGGGGAGTGTGCAGGAAGCAGCTGATCAATGTTTCTCTCTCATCGATGTTTCTAACTCTCTATCCCTCTCCCTTCCTCTCTGTAAAAAATCAACAATAACAATAATACTGTATTTGCCGGCGTATAAGATGATTTTTTGGCCCTGAAAATACGTATTTGCCGGCGTATAAGAGACTGGGCGTATAAGACGACCCCCTAACATTTCCACTAAAAAATACAGAGTTTGTTATATACTCGCCATATAGACTACCCCCCACATATTTGGCATATTTTTCAGGGCCAAAAAGTCGTCTTATATGCCAGCAAATACGGTAATAATAATAAAGCACAAAGAAAAAGATCTCATCCTAGATTTTCAGGCAAAACGATATAGTTAAAAAAAAAAAAAGAAGAACACAGATATGACTTCTACTAAAGGATTAACATTTGACCAGCTCTACTACTAAAGGGGCCGCATGCAGGATGTTCACTAATTGCACATCATGAGGGTAGGAGTGGTGATGCCATAGGCCAAAGGAGAGAAACAGAAGTTGGTCCTAGGTCTGAAGGTTTGGGGTATGAGAAAATAAGAAACATGCAGAGTTGAGGAAGAAAGCTGTAGCACAGCTGGGCATGGCATAGGCCATCCTAGGTTGTATAAAGAAAACTCTAGTGCAGATTACCTATGTACATAGTAGCAAGCTGACTACAGTGAGTGAAATGTATATGCAAATCTCAATTATTCTTACAACTGGGAGTAAGCAGTTATAAATGATCAACATTCAAGAAAGCAGAGACTTGTTTTAGGCAACATTTTTACCAACACCACCAATTAACCAGCTTTAAAATAATAATTCTTAAAATTTTAGTTTTCACCAGCTCTTCCCACTTTCAAGCAAAACTGGTATTTGCTCTAAAAAAGTCAAAATGCCCATGGTAAAAAGGGAGTTAGGGAAAGAATCATAAAAGGCTGTCTATGTTTCAAACAAATAGGATATTCAAGCTTTGACCTGGTCAGTAGCTAAAATATAAACATAAACAATTAATGTTTCCGGAACAAGAAGAAACTTAGAGATTACTGCAGACAAAATATATTTTCTGTTGATACACATCTGGAATAACTAAAGTGTCAAAGTCTTCTTCCTTAGTGAAATTGATCATAGTAGTGGTAAGAGTTTAAGCAACTTCACAGCACAAAGCATGTCTTCTTACTAAGATGTGGTGTCACGTGAAACACTAACTTTGGTTTTTTGGTCTTGTTTCATTCAGGGTACAAGGATAGCGTGGGGAAGAGGTTTTGTTCAGCAAAATGTTCACATTTGTGAGCTCATGTGCTCTACAGTGCTGTTATTAGGATTGCTGGGTTCAAAATAAACAACCCTTACCCCCTTTCCTTTATCCTTGTGGTTAGTAAAATCCCCAACATGTTCTAAAATACTCAAAATTCATTATCTATGATTTATCCAAAAAAGAGAGTAAAAAGACAAATGGTTTATCTTTTTGGTAGTCCACATAATATAAATGATGGCGTGTGAAATTTTAAAAATATTTCCCTTATACTGAGTAACTATCAAATAGGAATGAAATATTTAAAACTCTCATAATTTTACTAGCTTTTAGAATGGACCCCTTAGTGTGTATGTGCGTGTGGAGGAGGGGGGAGGGAACCCTGAAAACAAGGACAAGACCAAAAGAGAAAGTCAGCCATGACTTCCAGTTACTTAACTGCACCCTCTGCTGGTTGTTCAAGGTAATAGTACTTTATTGATAAAGACAAGCAAGGAAAATACAAAAATGAAATTAGTTGTTTTGTTAAAATAGATAAAGGGCAATTCATTTTCTATCCCTATTGAAAAAAACAATCTTTTAAAATAAAATAGCTGTATTTTACTATATCATCTTTCAAGATGCAAATATAATTTAGATACATTTAAATAGCTGGGTTTTCATCAGTGATTATAGTCAGAAATTCTCCTAAGCAAATTTCATTTTTACTCTTTCAGCTAACCCACATAGCAAGAATTAAGTTTATTACTCGTAAGAACAAATAATTAAGAATATTCTAACCAGCCGAAACCGGTTTGGCTCAGTGGTAGAGCGTCGGTCTGCAGACTGAAAGGTCCCGGGTTCGATTCCAGTCAAGGGCATGTACCTTGGTTGCGGGCACATCCCCAGTAAGGGGTGTGCAAGAGGCAGCTGGTCGATGTTTCTCTCTCTCATCGATGTTTCTGGCTCTCTATCTCTCTCCCTTCCTCTCTGTAAATATCAATAAAATATGTATAAAAAAAAAGAATATTCTAACCAACAAAAATAAACCTAAAACCTTGCAGTATATTTTCTTTCCTGTTAAATGGGCTGTACCTGATTTACATTATTGACCTCATAGGGCTTTGAATGCATCAAATCAGATACACATACAAATGTGGAATGCTATATAAGTTATTTTAATTCATATTTGAGGGGTTGAGCTCTATGATAGACCACGGGGAAATAAAAAAAATAGTATAATTTCTGACCTGGAGGAAGACATAGTGAAAAACCAAGTTTCAAACTAGCACAGTCACCTCCACTTCAACAGAAGTGACATAGTGGTGACTCACATCTATAGTAGGACATTTCAAGAGATACGTATATTTTACAGGGAATGAAGTATAAAGTATGTAGTGAAATATAGTGTATATATCTAAAAGATCTTATTTGCCATTAATAAAATTATTAACTTGCTTCTATAATACTATATATTATTGGTTTGTGAGGTTTTAACCACATAAAATAGCATGCATGGTCTGAAATTAAAAAAAAATCCCATACTATCTAGTAAAAGAGTAATATGCAAATTAGCTGTGCATCTGCTATACCCACAAACCACGCCCACCAGCCAATCAGGAGCAAGTATGCAAATTAACCCAAGCAAGATGGCTGTGGCCACAGTGCAAGTTGAAGGCTTGGGTTTCTCTGGCAATGGAAGAAACCAAGCTTCCCCACACCAGGACTGGCCCTGGCCTCTACTCAAGGCTACAAAGTTTCAATTATAGAAGATAAATAAATCCCAACAAAATGGCTGTAGCCATGAAGCAAGCAGGAGGCTTGGGTTTCCCCAGTGATGGAGGAAGCCAAGCCTCCGGGTTGGCCAAGACCTCTGCTCAAGGCTACAAAGTTTCGATTTTAGAAGATAAATAAATCCCAAATACCAGGACCTCCACTTGGGTTACCAAGGGGCATGACCAGCCTGTAAACTACCACAGGCCCCTCACTCAGGCTGCCCCATGCCCCAATGAAACCCCACCCTGATCCAGGACACCCTTCAGGGCAAACCAGCTGGCCCATGCACCAGGCCTCTATCCTCCTATCTAATAAAATAATATGCAAATTGACCATCACTCCAACATATAAGATGGCCGCCCCCATGTAGACACAAGATGGCCAACAGGGAAGGGCAGTTGGGAGGGACCAGGCCTGCAAGGGAGGGCAGTTGGGGGTGATCAAGCCTGCAGGGTAGGGCAGTTAGGGGTGACCAGGCCAGCAGAGGAGGGAAGTTGGGGGCAACCAGGCCTGCAGGGAAGGGCAGTTGGGAGGGACGCAGGCCTGCAGGGGAGAGCAGTTGGGGGGACCAGGCCTGTAGGAAAGGGCAGTTAGGGATGACCAGGCCTGCAAGGAAGGGCAGTTAGAGGCAAACAGGCTGGCAAGGGAGCAGTTAGGCATCAATCAGGATGGCAGGGAGTGGTTAGGGGGTGATCAGGCTGGCGGGCAGAAGCGGCTAGGGGCAATCAGGAAGGCAGGCAGGCAAGCGAGTAGTTGGGAGCCAGCAGTCCAGGATTGTGAGAGGGATGTCGGACTGCCCAACTAGTTTAAACAGGCAGCTTAACATCCCTCAAGAGGTCCCAGAATGGAGAGGTGCAGGCTGGGCTGAGGGACAATCCCCCGCTCCCATGCACAAATTTCATGCACTAGGACTCTAGTATTATAAAAGGTTCAAATGAGAATGAAGAAAAATGTACAGAATAAGCTTTCTTGACCTCAAGTGTAACATGAACAAATCTGGTCGTCCTACTCATGTTGCAATGCAAACACTGCTCATCGCTCAAATACCTCAGAACCTCCTCTGCTTGCCAGGCCGCGTCTTCCGCCTCTTCCCAGGCATTGGTATTTTCCTGCCACGTATCCAAGTCACCTAATTCAGGCTACAATAAAAAACAAAGCTGTAATAGTGAAGAGCCATTCTGACTCCCCTCGGCAGTCAACAAGCGCATCTTTTAAAATATAATCCAGACCTTCATTCCCCTGTATCTGCTCCAGGTCCATTTCCTGTCACCATGTCTACACAAGGCCCAATGATTTGGCTCTGGTTTGCCTATAACTGAGGGGTTGCTACTTTCAGCACTCACCAGTCCAGGGCAAGTCCAGCTTTTTTCCTCCTTTGTTTTAAAGAATACTCCCTTAACCTAGCTTTTCTTTTTTGCCCACTGTAGTTTGGAATGGACAATAAACCAATTTTGTTTCTCTTTTCAGTAAGAGGAAGGGGTTGGGGTCAGGGTGGCGGACAGAGAAGACTGAATTAGAGATGCTTGACTGGACAACTCTGTGCTGGAAATGAACTGAAAAACCAAATTTCAAACTAGCACAGTCATCTTCACTTCAGCAGAACTGTAGATTTCTCAGTGACACTTACTGTGGGGGGTCCCAGGCAAAATGAGGAATCGGGCAAAATCTACTCTTTATTGGGATGCTTCCATATTGTCCTTCTTTTCCTGCCTACTTACCATTAGGCTGGCCACTATTTCCCACTGTTTCCCAGCCCAGATTCTAAAAATTCACTTTTTCTTCCACAGACAATGAAAATGCTCATTCTGGAATGTTTCTAGTAAGGTATGGAAGTGATTATGTGCATAAAATAACTAGAACCAATCTATGAACAAATTTATTATGTTCTCTTTTTCAGCACTTCCACCTAAAAATGAAAAATGTTATATTTTCCTTCTCCTATCCATAAATGTACTATCTTATTAAAATTGTTTTTAAAATATTTCTAATTATCTATTTAATATAAATTTCTAAAAAGTAGAACTGTTAAATCAACGAACACATTTTTAAAGCCAGTGAAGCAAAATACAATGACTCTCTTGAAAAGTTATACCAATTTATCCTCCCAACAGCAGTAGGTAAAAGCTTGTTTCTTTGTACCTTTGTCAATAATGGAAATTATTTTTTCTATCTTTGCTTTAATATCTAAATATGGTGTTTTATTATTTTATTCTGAATTTGAGAAGTAGTAAGATCTATTTTTCTTCATGTTGTTAGGTTACATCTATTTTATTTATAAATTTATCCATTTTTTCAATGAGGAAAAATTTATCCATTTTGACTTTTACTATATACAACATTTAGATATAAAAATTTATCCATTTATAACATTTAGATATAATAAATTTATCCATTTTGACTTTTACTGTATATAATATTTAGATATAAAAAAGTGAAACTACTAAGACTACAAAAAGGAGTGATATCTGATCCTTTAGTAGAGATGGCCTTCTAAGTAAAAAAGAAAAAATTGTAAAAGATAAGACAGATTTGCTATATAAAACTTAAATATACCAAAAACATTCAACCCAAAATATAAAGCTGAAATACTATAAAAGATGACAGAAAAAGTTAATATCCTCAGGATAAAAAAGAGCTACCACGACAATACAATTGATAAGTCCCCCCCCCCCAAAAAAAAAATAGAATGAGCAATTTAAAAAAATAAGCTTATTTGTGGAATGGGTGATAAAACATTTTTGTTGTAGTGAACAAAGTGCAGGAATCTTCTACCATTCTCTCCTAGGCAATGCCCCTTATTTTGTCTGCTTGGGAGGAAAAGCATTGGAGACAAACTCTACCTACCCTTTTACCCTTCCCAACTCTTTTAGCAGTTATATATTTACAACTTTATAATGAGCTATAATCATGTTATATCATATAATTACTGTTAGGTGGCATACACTGAGGAGTGTATGCCAATTCACTGAGGAGTTCTAAACAACTTTACCAATATGGAGATACATATATGAATAATATTTATAATTTAGAAATAGAAAATAAAAAATTGCTGGTGTTATGCTCTTTTAGAGAAATATCTGTGGTGCTATTGTGCTATCACATGATCATGTACCTGCATAGGAGTTATTAAGTCTGTAATATTTATTATGTGTGTCACCATTTAACATTGTACCTTCCCCATAAGAATGCATTCTTCTGAGGCAAGAACCTGCCTGTTTTGCTTAATTTCCACATTACTAGCACCTACTAGTAGCATAACATCTGGCATTAATAAAAATAGTATTTGATCACTGAATAAAAATATATATATAAACATGGGGCCCCTGGACAGAGACCTCAGAAGCATCCATGTAAACAAATATGACAGATGAACATACAGACAGATGTAATGGTTTAAAACTATGTCTGCAAATTTTTTGATACTCCTTCTTTTAAGAGGTGGCACTTAGTTCTTCTTCCTTTGCATGTGGGCTGGATTTAGTAACTACTGTAGCTCCTAATGAATGAAATAATGTGGAGGTGACACTGTGTCACTGATAGAGCTAAGTCATAAACAGGCACTGTGGCTTCACCCCTACATGCTCTCTTGTTCTCAGGGATCACTTGTTCTGGGGAAGTCAGCAGTATGTCATAAAAAACTCAAACAGCCCTTTGGAGAGGTCCACTGCAAGGATTTGAGGCTTTATGAAAGCAACCAACATTAATTTGGGGGGCATGTAAGTGAACCACCTTTGAAATTAATTCTCCAATCCCAGGCGAGCCTTCAGATGACTACAGCCCCAGCTAATGACTTGTCTGGAAACTCATTAGAAACCATGAGCCAGAACCACCCAGTTTAGTCTCCCCTGGATTCCTGACCCGCATAAGCTGTATGAGAAGAAAAATGTTTACTGTTGTTTTAAGCCACTCCTTGTGGGGTTGTTCTACAATAATAGGTGATGCATATAATCGATTAAAATTACTAATCAATACTCTATCAAAGCATGTTTAAGCTTAGGTTTGAACCTTGGTGTTTCTAAAGTTCAAAGGTGAATCCGATACATTTCTAAGGTTGAGAACTGCAGTTACATACTTTCCTCACACTTTTGTCCTTAAAGGCATTGCATTTAAGTTAAAAACATTTAAAGTCAAGTCATACTTTAAAGATAAATAAAATCTATTAGGGAAACAATTCACAACTCACTTAAAAATAATCTGCTGCCATGGTTAAATTCTAGTGGTAATCTCTTTAAAGGTCGTATTTTTAAATGACATTTTGTCTCTATCTTTCATTTATACAATGGGACTCTGATGTTAGCATCTGATGTAATTTACAGTTTCATAAAGAATAGGAATAGTAAAACTCCAGATTAGCCTCTCTCAATCTGACAAACCTGTTTCAAAGTAACAAAAATCCAAATACTATGTTCAATTTATTTTGATTGTTTTTCTTCTTCTTTAAAGAAAACAGAATCAAAACAATCCTTGCTTAGACACCATTAACATACTCACCGATTGATGAAGAAATGGCATGTCTTGCGTAGCTGCTAATCTACTAGAGAAGCCTGTGCTGCCATCGGGGATGCCAAAATTTAATGGTTCTCTCTTCTTAATAATGATCTGAAAGATTAATTGAAATAGAATTATAGGAATATTTTATACATCACTATATAAAAATAGACAAAATAATTAACTAACCAAGCATTTTATAATTATTTAAAATATATTCTACCTTTCTTTTTTAAAAAATTTATAACATAAAAAAAAAATTTAGCCAAAACTGGTTTGCCTCAGTGGATAGAGTGTCGGCCTGAGGACTGAAGTGTCCCGGGTTCGATTCCAGTCAAGGGCATGTACTGTGGTTGCAGGCACATCCCCGGTGGGGGGGTGTAGGAAGCATCTGATCGATGTTTCTCTCGCATCATGTTTCTAACTCTCTATCCCTCTCTCTTCCTCTCTGTAAAAAAATCAATAAAATATATTAAATAAATAATAAATAAATTTAATCTATAAAAGTACCAAAATTCTTAATTGTCACGCAAATCAGTTGCATAGTGAGAAACACTGTATTTCTCTTAAAAATACCATTTTCCCCCGAAAATAAGACATCCTCCAAAAATAAGACCTACTTTATAGAAACATAATACATCCCCTGAAAATAAGACCCAGCGTATCTTTGGGAGCAAAAATTAATATAAGACACTCTTATTTTCGGGGAAACAGGGTAATACATTTTCCTATTCCTCCTTCCTCTTGCTTTCTTTCTTAGACCTTAAATCCCCAAAATATTATTAGGCACTTAAAAAGCTATATCCTATTAAAGTATAACCAACTCTCTATGCATGTAGATATCTATAAATACATTAACTTTTTCAAGCCAGTAATATTATCTTTGTAACTTAAAAGCATTTTCATTCTAATTAACTTATTAAGGTACTATTGTAATATACTGAGTTACTATTAAGAGCAGCAATATATTTCCAAAATACTAAGAAACTCAACTAAACTCCTTGAAAAATACACAACTTAATACCTTTTCAGCAGAGCCATTTAAATAACTCAACAAAAACAATTATGATTACAGCATGTACATGTTATCAGTCTTGAAAATATAAACATATAACTGAAACTAGATGAAAAACTAGGGTGAAAAACTCTAACAGAGAAATGTGGAACAAATAAGTTGCTCATTTATAAAGCATATTTATAAAAAAATATTTTCTAAGCTTGACTGAACAAGAAATGAAAGTTTAGGTGAGTGTGTGTGATTTTTAAATAGCAGAGTAACTGGTGAGGTATACTGGAATAACAACATCATAAAATTTGAAAGAGGGGGAAGAAGGGTAAAGGTAGTATGAGATAAACCCTCATTCACCAGAGTATAAAATCAACGGACAATGTTTGTGAATGGTAAATCAAGGCACAGCAATTTAAGCAAGATAGATAGTGGATAGATAGAGATATATAAATACAATGAAAAACTCTAGAAGCCTAACCAGGAAATTATGTATGAGTGGCTGCTTCTGAAAAGTACAACTGCCTACGCAAAGTGATGGGGCAGAAGTTCTTTGCTTTTCAACATAAGCTCTTTTGTAATATATGATTTAAAAAAAATTTTTTAAGTATATGTACTATTTGATTAAAAAAAGAAAACACTCAGCCTTTGTTCTTTTTTTTAATAATTCCGTATATCTTTAAGTGATCATCCATATTCAACTCAAAAGGGATTAAATAAAGTACGGATGACTAACACAAAACTATCATTACTCTAAGTTCTCAGACACTTATAATGTTTTGCCTCAGTTGTATAATGGTTACAAACAACAGAAAGCACTTAGTTTATAGACATTACTAAATTGTGTACACTTTTAAGGTAAGAATTGTATTTTATTTAGCTTAGTCTCCACAAATTCTGATATACAGCAGAATTCTCCTAAATATAATTTTTAAAGGTGTACAATTACTAGATCTATGTCTAGGTCACTTGAATATATCACCTTTCACCTTTAACATGACAGACCACAAATTAATAATCAGAAATAGGTTTTCTAACAGTACTAGCTATACTGTCTAATTTTAACTATAGGAATATGAAAAGCAGTTTCATAATTTAATTGCTAAGAACATAAATCTTGAACTTACTTTCTGAGTTTTCCTTATGGTTGGTGTCATGTCCTTAAAATAGTCAGGTTCCAGTTGTTCCAAAGCATTCTGCTGTGCTGCCACACTCCCATTCCCTCCTTCGATCTTTATACTTGTGGGAGCATCTTCATCCCAGGAAGTCCACTCTTCAACATCTGTCTAAATTTAATTGATCAATACTGTCAGCCATATCGGGAAAACCTAACTGACATTTCATTCACTGTTTATTAGAAAAATGGGCTTGCTAAAACATTAGGTTTCAAACTTTTTTTGACCAACAGGAAAATGTAAATTTTATTTCACATACCAAAACTTCATTAAAAGTTAAAAAACAAAAAACTTTTACTCTTGAGTTAGACATTCTTATATCCATTAAAACAAAACAAAAGCAAATACTTTGAAAACTGAACTGACGTTAGAACTACAGTCCACAAAAGGGGGATTGGAATTTACAACCTAAGCCTAATCAGGTTGATTGCCTAATTACATAAAGAATACCAACATTCTTTTTAAAAAAATACATTTTATTGATTTTTTACAGAGAGGAAGAGAGAGGGATAGAGAGTCGTCAGAAACATTGATGAGAGAGAATCATCGACCAGCCACCTCCTGCACACCTCCCACTGGAGATGTGCCCGCAACTAAGGTACATGCCCTTGACAAGAATCGAACCCGGGACCTTTCAGTCCGCAGGCTCTATCTACTGAGCCAAATCGGTTTCAGTGAGAATATCAACATTCTTGATATTATTTAAATAATGTAAGAGTCTCAAACATATTAAAAATGTCAATGAAATAACCCAAAATTATTCAGCACACAAAAATCAACAAATCTCAACTCACATGGAAAAAGTCAATCAACAGACACCAATCCCAAGGTGATATAAATGTTGACTAAGACTTTAAATTAACTATTATAAAAGTAGTCCAACAAGCAATCACAAACCACCAACACTCTTGAAACCAATAAGAAAGATAGAAAATCTCAGCCAAACAATAGGAAATGAAATAAAGAACCAAGTAAAAACTTTAGAATCAAAATATGTAACAACAAAAAATTCGAATTAATTTCATGACAAACTAAATGGTCTGGAATCCAGTTTGAAAATATGGTTCTAAAACATTGATTCAACCTTTTGAAAAAAAATTTACCTGTTTTGGAACTGATGAATAATCAACTGTAGTTGGCAAAGTTATTTGGTCTCCACTTAATTTCCGTCCTCTGCCAGTTCTAAAAAAAGTAAGAAAAATTTATTTCAAGAACTATCTAAACAAGCATAGGTAAAAAGCACTATGGACAGTAACTCAAGGCTTATAAAAGATCTTTGCCAATTTTAGAATTAGGTACCTCAATAGTTAAGAGTTGTTCATTAAGATAAAAATGAAAAGCATGCATCAGATGAAGGTATCAAACTAGGAAGAAGATAAACAGGTCAATTTGAACATAAAATTTATTTACCTGCATATTAATCTCTTCAGGAATGAGAATAATGTTGCTAAGCAGGTACAAACTTTAAATAACCGAAACTGTGTGATAGCCATGATGGGACTCAAAACCTGTGGAAAGTGCACAAAAATAAATGCATTAAGTTGATTTTACAAGCTATATTCCTGATCTGAAGTCAAGCTTAAAAGTCCTATTATAAGCTGTGAAAAACAGGCACATTTTTTTTACTTTTCTTTATAAATCACGAATATAGCACAGTAAATTTAAAATTAAAATGTCAATCATGGGAGGTCCAGGATGGTGGTGGTGGAGGACACTGAACTCACCTCACCCCCCCCCCCCAAATATACGCATTATAGACAACAATGACTCCTGTGCAACTGAGGCTGAATAAACAGCCGCTGAACAAGAGGAAGATACCAAACAGAGACGGCTCGGAACTCTTCAGGAGCTGCAGAGAGCATCATTGTTTAAGTTTCCCTCCACATTCCCTCCTGAAACACTGAAGAAAACTAGCAAACCACAAGGGAAGAGAGCAAAAGATGAAAAAAATAGAAAACTATCAAAACCAAAAACCAAATAACAAAATGGCAATAAGTACATATTTATCAATAATTACTTTAAATTTAAATGGATTAAATGCTCCAATAAAGACATCGAGTGGCTGGCTGCTCACAAGAGACTAACTTCAAACTGAAAGACACACAGAATGGAAGTGAAGAAATGGGAAAAGATATTCCATCGGAAAATAAAAGATGGGGTAGCACTACTCATATTAGACAAAATAGACTTTAAAACAAAAAAAAATGTAAAAAAAGACAAAGATATATTACATAATTGTAAAGCAGCCAATCCAAGAAAAGACTATGACAATCATAAATACCTATGCACCCAACATAGAAGCACTGAAATATATGCAATTAGTAATGGTCATAAGGGAGACATCCACAGTAACATAATAGGGGATTTTAATACTTTACTCACAGAAAATTAGACCAAATTGACTTAATAGACATATGTAGAACAATTCATCAAAAACTGCTTAACACACTTTTTTTTACAGTGTACATGGAATATTTTCCAGAATAGATCATATATTAGACCACAAAAATAGATCATGTGTTAGACCACAGTATACATGAACATTTTCCAGAACAGATTACATATTAGACCACAAAGCAAGACTAAAGTAAATTTGAGAAAACTGATATATCAAGCATCTCTTCTGACCACAATGGCATGAAACTATTGTGAGGTTGTGAATATTTTGTCAATAATAGATCCATGTTTTCTGATGACACAACTGGAAATCTTATTTCCAGTTACCACTGAAGTCATTCAATTTGAAAAATACTTATTGAATGACACACAACAATATTAGTGGCAAGGTGATGATCCTGTCTAAGACTACGAATAACACAAGTATGTCTGCTTTCGTCACTTCTAGTCAACATGGCAGGGGAAGTTCTGGCCAGTGCAATCTATCAAGAAAAGAGAAGAAAAGGCATTCGGATTGAAAAGGAAGTAAAACTGTGTGTATTCAATGTAATCTACAATCAAGTGTATCTTTTATGTTCGCAACACTCACAAATTAAAACTTCGAAACAATTGTAAGCACAATTTGAAATACTAGCAATTAATTTTGTCATTCTGCAAAACATCTGCTTTTGTGATTAATGAGAGAGGAACTAATATTCACTGACCAGGTACTGTGTGCCAAACACTATCTAATATTATCACACTTAACCCATAAAATCATCTTATGCGATAGATATTATTGCTCTCATTTCACAGAACTGGAGGACAGAAGAGTAAGCATATTTCCATGTTCCCATACCTAATGACTTTGATTCAAACCTAGGTCTATTTAACTCAAAAGCCAAGAATACCTCACTGACAATAAACATTCTTAGAAATTTGGTGATATACATACTTTCCAAGATAAATTTCCCTACCAGTTGCATTTAAGTGGGGAAACGCAATCAAGTTAACTAGCAAGCAACACCTGATGTTATCAATTACACTGATTTGCAGACAGGAATATTCTTTGGGGCTCAAATTTACTTAATGTTCCAATTCAATTCATTATAGATATATAATCAACTCAATTCAATTCATTGAAGATTTATACTTAGCACCTACTATGTGTTACAAGAATGACCCACTGACCCAGTACTGAGAAACTGTGCTCACTGCTCAGCTGTCCCAGCTGGTGACAATGCAAGGGAAGGAGGCAGAGCCCCCATCAGTCTTGCTTAGTTTAGCATTTTAAGTCTTAACCAGTGCTAAGCACATAGTAGGGGATTCAGGTATTTGTCGAATGGAGAGAAATTAACATTCTTTGAGCACTCAACATGTTCTAGACCAGAGATTTTTCAAGCTTTCTTTTATCTCACAGCACACATAAATAAAATTCTGCAGCACACCAAAAAATATATGTTTTTGCCATTGTGACAAAAAAAAAGTGGGTATAATTTTGATTCCCTCACACCAGACAACTATTGTGTTGGCTGTTGTCATTTTTAATTTTGATAACCAAGGGAAATGAGGTCAGTGCCCCTGACTAAATAGTCAAGTATTGCATGTTTTTAAAATCCTTGCAGGAGACCAGTGTGTCTCTTGAAACACTGCTGTTCTACACAACGTGTGTTCGATCACCTCACTGGAACCTTAAGAACAGATGAAAGCGAAGCTCAGATGCACTCGCCCAGGATTTAGAGGGACTGAACCCAAAGCCCCGGCTCTCCCCACACCATAAACCTTTAATGCTGCTGGTTTTCCCGCTGCCTCAGTTTGCTTTTTGAAATGGCCTTTAGGGCACCAACTCGACAAGCATGTGTCAGGCTAACTTGCACGTTGGTTGCCTCGAAGCATTTTCTAGAACTAAGATATGCTAGTATCACCTAAACTTAAAACTCGGGACGTCATTAAAAATTCCTAAGAAGATACAAAAACTTGAGATAAAGCAGAATGCGTTTCAGAACCATGAAAACAGCCAAATGCCCGGGGCTTTTGTAGAGATGACATCTCTAGGAAACCAAAAGACATGACAGACACCTCAGCTACGTCGAGGTTTGGAAAAAAAGATCCACCTACAATTTAGAAAAAGAATTCTGCATCAGACATGGAAAGACTAAAATCATCCTCCCTCCCTGTAATCCAACGTTCACTTACTGGGGAGACCCTTTCGGCCGCCAAGGCATTAGGATTTATTAAACAAGTCCAGCCGCGATCCAGGCAGTGCAACTCACCACGAGCTGCATGTCTACAGCTGCCATACACTGCAATGTTTTTAAGACCAACTTTTTTTTGGGGAAAAAACAAATGATTGAATACAGCACAGAATAGCCTCAATTTAAGTGTGCAACCCTCTGAAGTGGGTGAGTGAAGGCACAGCCCAAGGCTCCACAGATGGAAAACTCTGCTTGGCATGCGCTTAAGTTTCAAAAGCCACCAGGCTGGCAGCGGCAGGAGAGAGGGGAGCTGGGCGCAGCGGGCGAGGAGCGGGCCCGGGTCCGAGGCGGAACCAGAGCCGAGGCGGAACCAGAGCCGGCGCCGGGAGCCGGGCCCGCACAGACCACAGACGTGGCGCTCCGAAAAGCAGAGCGAGGAGTCTGCAGAGTGGCTCGGAAGGAAGGAGTTTCGCAAAACGAACACGCTTTATCCCGTCCGGTTATACCCACCTGAAATTGCCTGATTAAAAACAAACAAAAAAAACCACACACACACCAAAACACTAGCTCACACCCACTGCACAGATGAGAAAAACGAACAGCCTTCCCAGGTTGCACCATCCGACGCCATGCGCGCGGCGTGGAGCAAAACGCTCTCAATTGCTAAAAGTTGGTGCAGGTGGGCTGGGATTTGGATTTTTTGGGGGAAAAAAACCTGCCTGGGAAAGGAGCAAGGTCTGCAAAGGAAGGGCTGCAAGGCCCGGCACATCTCCCTGCGGGGGGAGGGGGGGCAGGGACGGGGGTCCCGGGAGGGCGCCCCGCGAGCCGACCGCCGAGGCGGGCGCGCGGCATGGCGAGGGCGGCGCGCCCCGGGCCCACTCCCCGCCGCCCATGCCCGTCCCCCGCCCCACGGGCCGCCCTGACCCGGAAACAGTACCCCGCCGGCATGGCGGTTGGGGGAGGGGGAGGAGGGGGAGACCTGCGGGAGGGGGGGGGGAGGCGGCGGGCGACGAGGGAGGTGGGAGGACGCGGAGTGCGCGGCGGAGAGGAGGAGGGCTGGCACCCCGAGGCCGGGGCCCCGGCGGGGACGGGGACGGGGGAAAGGGGGGGAAGGGGAGGCCCTCGCGGGCGCGCGCGGGCCGCACACACTCACCTGCCCCTCCCCCTCCCGCCCGCCCGGCGGAGGCTCCGAGCTGCCGCGGGCCGCGCGCGCGCGCACGCGCACCACACAGACTCGCAGGGCGCGTGCGCGCGCGCCGCCGCCGCCGCCGGCCGCCTCTTCGGGCTCGCGCCCCGCCGGGTTCAGTCCCAGCCCCGCTCATTCAGAGCCGGGCGCGCGCTCCTCCGCCAGCGCCGTCGCCGCCGCGCAGCCGCCATCGCCGTTGCCTCCGCCTCCTTCTCTTTCTCCTCCTCCTCCTCCTCCCCGGGAAACCCTCCCCCGGCTCCTCCCTCCACGCCCTCCTGGAAGGGGCCTCCGGGTTCCCCCCCCCCGCCCGCACTTCCGGTCCCCGCCCCACGTCCCGCCTGGACCAATAGGCGAGAGGATGCGGGCATGCTAGCCAATGAGCGCTTGGGGGGCGGGGCGAGCGGCATCGGTGTGGGCGGAGTCTGCAGGGCGGGACGTGGTGGCTGTTGCTAGCGGTGCTGGCTGCACCGAGGCGGAGCTCGCGGCTTCGTGCTGCGCGGTCCTGCCTTCCACGGCGTGTCTGTGCTCCATGCATAGACCTCACTGCCCCACCCTCTGCCCCGGGGGCCAGGGAAGGCAGTGTTTAGACAGCAAAAACGGAGGGAACCCCCTCCCCTGTGGCCCTATGATCTGAGTGTGGGTGGAGCTCAATTACTCTGCCACCGAGGGGTGCGGAATGCTCTTTTATTCCGGC
Source organism: Vespertilio murinus (assembly GCA_963924515.1). Classification (NCBI taxonomy): domain Eukaryota; kingdom Metazoa; phylum Chordata; class Mammalia; order Chiroptera; family Vespertilionidae; genus Vespertilio; species Vespertilio murinus. Next base: position 16,303,569 of record OZ004717.1, on the reverse strand, counting down.
TTTAATTTTTTATTGAATTTCCAGTCACTGTGAGTTAAAAGAGTGGCGCTTCCCCCGCATGCAGCCTGGTCTAGCCATGTGTTCCTAAACGAGGGTGTTCTTTCGTTCTGTGGTTCTCTCTCTGAAGCCTGTTTTTTAATTTTTTTTTTTAATCCTGTTGCAATGAAAAGGCTCGGGGTCTTTGCTTTTGTGGGGCCAGGAGCCCTCAGGGAACTCACTGCCCCACCGTTGGCAAAGCGACTGGAGAGGGAGGATAGGCGTTGATGTCGTCAAAGGCTGACAGCAGCCCATGCAGGTGGTCGCCCAAGCTGTGTTTTCCTTGTGCTGCCCCCATTGGGACAACAGCTGCCTGTCTTGGGTCGCTCCGACCTGCACCCGCCTTCCCGGCTTAACTTCCTGCAACGACCATCCCAGCCCCATTCCAGTCTCTGCCACATGCCCATTCATACTTGTTTATTCCCAAAAGGAGAAAAAAGGGGATGTTCACGACTCCTAGTCTGAAACGATTCTGTGTAACTTTGGATGTTATTTCAACTAGAAACTTCCGTTTCCATAGCAATAAGATGGCCATAACAGCCTGGCTGGTGTGGCTCAGTGGGTTGCGCATGGGCCCGGTGCACCCAGGGGCCGCCAGGGTCCATTCCTGGTCAGGGCACATGCCCCGGGGTTGAGGGTTAGGTCCCATCCGGTGCTTACTGGAGGCAACGGATCTATGTTTCTCTCTCGCATTGATGTTTCTCTCTCTTTCCCTTCCCCCTTCCTCTCTCTAAACATCAATAAAAGCATATTTAAAATGGCCATATTAGTTCCTACTTGGTGGAATGGCTAATGCTTGCAAAGTTGTAAGGGCAGAGCCAGGTACACAGCAAACATGCACAGGTAACAGCTGTTACTACCTCTACCGCTGCTATTACTGCTGATTTACTTCATTCCCAGTTATTACACTTCCCCGGCTCCCCAAACCCTCAGCAGCCCCTTAAACACCTGCACTAACCTTAATGTTTTCTTTTTTTTAAAAATATATTTTTATTGATTTTACACAGAGAGGAATTGAGAGGGACAGAGAGTTAGAAAGGTCGATGAGAGAAACATCAACCAGCTGCCTCTTGCACACACACACACACACATACACACACACACACACCCCCCACTGGGGATGTGCCCACAACCAAGGTACATGCCCTTGACCGGAATCGAACCCGGGACCTTTCAGTCCAAAGTTCGATGCTCTAGCCACTGAGCCAAACCGGTTTTGGCTAATATTTTCAAATAATAATTCAGAAATCCAAAATGATTGTGAACCCCAGGCCTCCAATCATCCCAAATACCCTGTATCCTGACATAAACATGTTTTCAAAATGTTTTTCCTTAGACATGTATATCTTTGTGCTGCAAATTATTTATTAAACTATGATATTGTCTTCTTTTTATAGTTCTTGCTTTCTTTATCAAACGTGCCATTTTCAAGCGAAACAGATAAAGTATATACTGTTCCAGAAAGTTAGTGAAAACTTGTTTCCCAACATATGAAACCAAAGGTTGCTAAAGATTGTGCGGTTGAAATTTACTTTTAAAATTCCTATAAAAGACTTTTTAAAAATCATCTTTAAAGTAGTAATCCCCTAATTGGGGATTGATTACAGGTCCCAATAATCTGGGATCTTGCTTGGGAAATACCTCTTAGGAGTATGCAGTTTGAAGTCCTACGCTCTGACCAAGGCTTGGTGGGGTGAGTGATACCAAATATCAAGTGAGGGGCCAGGAAGGGGTAGAGAAGCTGATGGATTAAAGACTTACTGCTGATTGCCCCTACTTCCCGGGGTATTGTTAATTCTACCTGCTCTGTGTTGCCCACTTAAAGTCTTATGATTGGCCTCTACCCAATCCCCAATGGCCAGCTTTGATTATTTAGTCTTTTTTTTTTTAAATATATTTTATTGATTTTACACAGAGAGGAATTGAGAAGGATAGAGAGTTAGAAACGTCAATGAGAGAGAAACATCGACCAGCTGCCTCTTGCAAACCCCCACTGGGGATGTGCCTGCAACCAAGGTACATGCCCTTGACCGGAATCGAACCTGGGACCTTTCAGTCTGCAGGCCAATGCTCTATCCACTGAGCCAAACCGGTCTCGGCTGATTATTTAGTCTTGATTTATTCATTCTATCAGCTTCCAAGCCACCACTGACTCTCCCAGTTCAAAGCCTGAATAGGCTTCCTTGTTCTGAGTTGTCCAGCTGGGTCTCAGCACCGCCCTGTCCACTGACCTCCCGTCTCTTCCCAGGAGGTCGGGTCTGCAAACACAGCCCAGTGCCTCTGCATCTCCCCCGCCCCACTTCCCCGGCTTTTCACCAAAGGGATGGTTTGCCCCTAACGCACAGTTTTAGTCCTGCTGTTCTAACGTGGACATTAGAGGCTTTTTATTAATGAGCAGCTGTTCACAGTTGAATACAGACCATAATGTCACATTCATTTCAGGATCAAGCAAAACAAAACCTTGTGGCTCATCCCGTAACAGTTTTGAACAGATACATTTGAAAACACAGGATTACCTGATGATAATTTTAATGGCTTGTTTTATTGGTCTTTTTGGTCCAGAGAATTTTGCTTTCTTTCAATATAATGCGTTTTAATATTCTGGGAAATTATAATTTATTTTTAATATTATTGCCATTCAATAAGGTCAGTTGCTTAATAGGACAATAAAGTCTGAAAAGACGTTTTTATTTCTTTTCTACTAAAAGGAAAATTAACTTCTATGAAGCATTCAAATAAATATTTTTCATCATAATAGTAATTCCACATATGTTCAATTATTAGTAATGTCTGTTGCTAAATACAGGAACACCCAAGGTAAGAACAATTAAGAGTTAACCAGTTCCCTTCAGAAGAGGCCTGAACAGGCATGCAGGAAAGTAATGGATGTCTGACTAGAAATGAGTTCAAGTAACAAGAGGGGGTTAACCATTCACATCTATGTTCCAGGAGTGAAGTTCAACGTCATTACCACTTGGCTAATGTCCGCGTCGTTGTTAGAGCTCTAAGATACTTCAGACAATTGGAGCAGGTCTGGTCATCTGGGGCCCTTTATTATTTCTAAGGATAAATGTGTTGAGATGCATACAATCAATATAAAACAATAGTTTATAAAATGATCTATCTTGTGTGTGAGCTGGAAACTTTAAAATAAAACAAGGCAGCCGAAACCGGTTTGGCTCAGTGGATAGAGCATCAGCCTGCGGACTGAAGGGTCCCGGTTTCGATTCCGGTCAGGGGCATGTACCTTGATTGTGGGCACATCCCCTATGGGGGGGGGGGAGGTGTGGGAGGCAGCTCATTGATGTTTCTGGCTCTCTATCCCTCTCCCTTCCTCTCTGTAAAAAATCAATAAAAATACTTAAAAAAAAACACACACAAAAATTGTAGGAAATAAATAATAAATACCAAGGCAAACCAACAATGGAAGCCTAATCCATTCAGCTACAGGATGGTAGACATTGTGGCTTTTGCCTTAAGGCTTAAACCTGAGTCTGTTTTCTTATCTGCAAAATTTGGTTTCTCATTCTAGCCTTGTGGGCATCTTTTACAAATAAGTGGCATACTATATGTGGAAACGGAGTGGAAACAAAGCAATAACACTGATGAGAGCTTTCAGGCGTACATTTTATCATCTTCCAGTCCAGTAGAACCTAATTTTAGCTACAAGAGAAACAGAGATGAATATTTCTCATCAGCAACCAGAAATAGACACGTTTGTTAGTAACACATTAAAAAACGGGAAAAGCGGAGGGAACACTAAACTTTGAAGCTTTGATCTGAGTACATTTCCCCAACCCTTTGCCTGAAAGACCAGGGGGGGAAGGCAGCTGTGAGAAAGAAGGCACCTGTGCAGCCCGACCCCTCCCTCTCCCCGCTTTTTCCCTGCTCGGGATATTTTCCCCATAAACAGTATGCGTTGCCAAGTTTCATCCATTTTTTCTTCTCAGTGTCCATCATTTTAGCACACCAGGATGATCATAATGACGTCCTAACTGGTATTTTATATTTTCCCCCTTCCCCCATATCGGTTTGTTCCTTTGCTGTATGATTCATTTAAATATTTTTAAAACACAGACCTCTTCATGGTAAGGGTCCTGCTTTGCTTTTCTTTTTTTTTCATTTTTTAAAAATTTATTAAGGTATTATATGTGTACACAGCTTACCATTGCCCCCCCCCCACCTCCCATTCATGCCCTCCCTCCCCAGAGTTCTGTGTTCTTGGTTGTACTTATATGCATGCATACCAGTCCTTCGGTTGATCTCTTATCTCCCCCAATCTGCTTGTTTTATGGTGACTATCTCAGGACCACACAAATAGAATCCGCTCCTTCTCTGGTTCACCTGTCCCACCGCTTCCCCGGGGCACACGACTCTCCTGGGACACACGGTCCCCCTGGGGCACACGGCCCCCTGGGACACACGGCTCACCCAGGGCTCACCGCCAAGGGTCCTGCTTTTAAAATAGAAATTTGCCATTGTCCATCAATTCAAATTCACTTGGGAGGATACCAGTCTTGGTTGTTGCTTTTAAACTCTTCATTTCGACCTGCTGCTCTCGGATTCTCCTCTGGCCACCTCTGGCCCTTTAAAATATCAGACACATCAGCAGTTCTTGTTAAAGGTGTTTGTCTGTATATACTATACATTTTATTTAGTGGAAATTAACTTGCCTCCTCATCATGAAATATATCTTGCTGTGTTCTTACTTGAAATTAAATCCTTTACAAGTGAAAATTAAATATAGGAATTCTCAGCATAGAAAACTTACTATGTTATATTCTCTCTTCCTAGGGAGAACTTATATCTATAAGGAATCATCTGCCTAAATACATAAATTACTCTGAAGGAAAATACTCTTGCCATGTAGCCAGACACGCTCATAAATAACTTGCCCCAAAGGAATTAATTTGTCTGCTTATAGGCACTGAGCCCATTACCATAGTAACCATAACTAGTTGGTCTATGACCGGGTGTGAATTTTATAGTACACGTTATTTGAAATGGTAAGTCAGTAAATCAGGATAAAGTGCAATTTCTGTAATTTTGGAAGGATGCCTTTATCTTAAAAAAAAAATCTGGCACAGGGAAAAGTTTCAATATGCTGCCTACTCATTTATTCATTTAAACAGTTTATTCTCACTTGCGGTGGGCACAGTTTGTGCTAAGCATGTTACCTTCCTTAACCTAAAGGAATGTCTCTAAATAAACCCAGCTTGTCATTGGTAAACAGAATTAATGGAAGCACAGGTTTGTTTGTGTTTTTTTCATAAGGGGATTTCTAATCTTAGAATCAACTATAATAATAACGGCATAATAAACTAATTAGACTGGACAGCCGAAAGAACAACCTTCCAGATGTCATTCCAGACGTCCTTCTGGATGAAGCTGCAGTGGTAGGGGCAAAGGCAAAAGCAGTTAGGGATCATCAGGCATGCAGGCTAATGGTTAGGGGCAATTAGACAGGCAGACAGAGTGGTTAGGGGTGATCAGGCAGGCAGGCAGGCCAATGGTTAGGAGCCAGTGGTCCTAGATGTTGGGAGGGTGAGGCCAGGCTGAGGGACATCCCCCCCCCCTCACTGCCCCATGCATGAATGTCATGCACTGGGCCTCTAGTCTGATCATAATAGAGTAGTGGATAGGGCCAGCAAGGAAGGAGGCAAGAGGTTTGCAGCTGGTCACACTGCCCACAAATATTCAAGTTCTGATCGCAGCCCTTACAGCAGGCCTCTTTTTGTCTTACACAGCGTGTCTGTAGCTACTCTCCAGGAAGATGAAGTTGGTGAACTACATCTGTTTCTGTCACTAGAGATGAGGCATTTCTTGCATCTAATGCCATCCCCAGGGAGCTGAAAATACCCACTGATGAGCATGGAAGAAAAGTATGACCCTCCAAGGATTTCAGATAGGTTTCCCAAACCAAATATATAGTGGATTCAGGTCAAGGATTAAGTATTCCTGTTTTGCTGATACAGGTAATAACTTCAAAGATGTCTGTGGTGCCCTAACCGGTTTGGCTCAGTGGATAGAGCATAGGCCTGTGGACTCAAGGGTCCCAGGTTCGATTCCGGTCAAGGGCATGTACCTTGGTTGCGGGCACATCCCCAGTAGGCGGTGTGCAAGAGGCAGCTGATAGATGTTTCTCTCTCATTGATGTTTCTTTTTTTTTTTTAATTGATATTTTACAGAGAGAAAGGGAGAGAGATAGAGAGCTAAAAATGTCAATGAGAGAGAAACATCGACTAGTTGCCTCTTGCACACCCCCTGCCGGGGATGTGCCCGCAACCAATGTACATGCCCTTGACCGGAATCGAACCTGGAACCTTTCAGTCCGCAGACCGATGCTCTACCACTGAGCCAAACCGGTTTCGGCTCTCATTGATGTCTCTGACTCTCTGTCCCTCTCCCTTCCTCTCTGAAAAATAAAATAAAATTATATATATATATATATATATATATATATATATATATATATATAATTTAAAGATATCTTTGGTATTTTAAACTCCTTTCTTGCCTTGGCAATGTCCCTGCCCACCTCCCCCTGTAGGAAGGATTCCCTGTCTCCTTTTTCCTTTCCAATTTAGCCGCCTTGGGCACATGATGACCCTAGGAGACATCAGTGGGCATTAGGATCCTTGCCAAATGATAGTGAAACTGTGAACGAACAAGGGCTGGGATAATGCACTGCGTTGTCAAGGACCTTTTCAGCTGAGCCCCGACCCTGTCCCTGCAAAGGCCGGTCTTTGGCTTCCACATGCAAGGCGGCATCTTGCTCCATGCCAGAGGAAAACAGGAAAAGATGAAAAAGGGGGGAAAAGGATGGATAATAGCCACCTGTTAAGGAGAGTTCCTAGAATATGCCACAAGGTCATCTCTGTATTTTTTTGTAACTCTGCTGTACAGAAGTTAGCCACTCCTCACTGCAAGGGAAGCTGGGAAATAGCCTTTGTCCTAGGTGGCCCTGCACCCAGCCAAGGATTCTAATAATTAACACTCTCACAGTGTTTATTACATGCTAGGTACTGCTCTGGTGCAATAACAAGTCTAATGGTTTATTGGGCCAATGATGGACGGATATGGGCAACATTATGGTTATAAAAATAACAGGAGTGGCTGCCCTTTACAGAGAGCTTGCCATCTGTTAGGTACTGTGTTAATTCTTTGCTCAACAAACTGCGACTTCCTAAATTGCAGCTTCAGCCACCTTCTCTCCGATTAGTCTCAGTTATGACGCTAACACCAATCCACTGTGTACCCCAAACCTCAGGGAACCCCCTATTAAGCTTTGCTTGGGGCCTGATGTAAGTCCTTTTCTCTGGAGTTGGCTTCCGGAGCCAGAATCTTCACTCCCTCCTAGTATAGTCATCACAAAGAATTGCTCCTCAAAAACCTTCCTCTGATCTTCTCCTCTTTTAGGCCACGTTCTTAAAAAGCTTTGCTCCTTGTGAAACCGGTTTGGCTCAGTGGCTAGAGCGTCGGGCCTGTGGAATGAAAGGTCCCAGGTTTGATTCTGGTCAAGGGCATGTACCTTGGTTGCGGGCACATCCCCAGTGGGGGGTGTGCAAGAGGCAGCTGATGGATGATTCTCTCTCATTGATGTTTCTGACTCTCTCTATCCCACTCTCTTCCTCTTTGTAAAAAAAAAATCAATAAAAATGTTTTTTAAAAAGCTTTACATCTTAGTTTGGTGCCTCCCTTTATCATTTGCTGTAACCGAAACTTCTGTCTTGACACCTGGTCAGAACTGCATCCTCGGGACATACAGAATAAACCCAGGCCCCTCTGACAACATGGCATGAAGACTGCCGCCCTCCCCGTCCTGCTTTTCTCTTCCTTTTCCTCATGTCATAGTTAGTGCCCAGTGGCATCAGACCCCTGGTTGATTTGCCCACATTCCATGCTTCATCCCTTAGACAGCCAGATAGCATCTACAGGAGCCGGACGTTGCGTTAGGTAGCTGGGAGAAACGCTGAGTAAGGGAGAGCTCCCGCCTCAAAGGTACTCATTATCAAGTGGCGTTTCAGCCCTTGTTCTTGCCATCACACCTCCCTGCATCCCCTCTTCCTTGGCTAATCGCACGCTTTATTCATGTATCATCTTCTGGAAGCTGCCCCTCATCCATCTCTATCCTCACTGATGTCCCCTCGCCCCAGCCAAGTGCCCTCTAGCACCCTCAGTTCTCTCTCACACACATCATATTGTATCAATGTACCTTCTTTCAACTACTATTTCCCCAACTACCCTGTGAACTCTTAGAAGGCAGAGATGGCATCTTACTCCTTGTAGTCTTCTCACTAGAGTACCTGGTATCTAGTTGATGCTAAATAGATGTTTGTTTGACTGAATGAAATGCCAAATTTATCCAAAGACACTTAGATTTACCATCTGGTAATTGGTGTGTTTTTTTGTTTGTTTGTTTGTTTGTTTGTTTGTTTCTGTTAAGCAAGATTAACTATGACCTGGGGCAAATATTCTAGGAAATGAATACAGAAGAAAAAGGACCGGATTTCCTTGAATTCTCTCAGCTGTTCCTGATGCTTGCTGAGTGTCTCTTGTTGGAAGGTAACTTTTGTGAGTACCAATTCTGCTTGCTCTGGACATGGCTTCAGTGCTTTTATTGGGAGTTCTTCCTCCAAAATAATCATTCCATTTTAAATTTTCTGAGTAAAAAGTACAATTTTTCTGGTATGAGAGCTTTTAGTTGACTTAGCTACATTAATTTGTGGCTTTTTGGCATAATCTCATTTTATCCTCTTGAAATAAATGTCTCTTCTGGTGTAGTCTGGGATTGAGGAAAGTCACACTCTCCGGAGTGGCATTTTGACAGGAAAGGAGGAGTAATCAGAGAAGGCGTTTGGACTTATTCCAAAAGCTTGTTCCATGGAAACTGAGAAAACTCTTCTTAGAATACTGGCCAGCAGTTGGCAGGCCCCTAAAATTCAGGACAATCTAGAATTCCTGGGATTACCATGGATCTGAAAAACCTGGGATTACCATGGATCTGAAAAACCTGGGATTACTATGGATCTGAAAAACAGCAACTTAGTCTATAAAAGATATAAAACAGTCTTATTTCCCCCAAGTTCTTATAAATTAGAATGGCTTAGATCATTGGAATAAGAGCCTCGTGAATGGACAGAGCAAGTCAGATCCCTCAGTTTATATAAAAATTCGAAGTACTTCTAGTCAGATCTAAAGAGGTTAACTCAAAATTAGACAAGCTCTTTCAACTATTTAAAGGATCTATGATTTATAGAGATAGCATCTGGCAGCAAGGTGGCATATCTGCTTCTAAATAAAAGATGTCTGAAAATTAAAAAAAAAATAAAATCAGTACATACACATATAAGGAATCGAAAGAAATTTATATTTTGAAGACATTGGATTTTTATGATTAAAGTTAATTAATACATTTTATATATTATAAAAATATTTTAGCATATTTTTTGAAAACACTATAGACTTTCTTGTTGGGCAACAAAATAGCTCAGGGGGAAGGAAAAAAAAAAGCAGTTCTTATATTTTTGTTTTCAGCCTGTTCTTCAGAATAGCATTTCAGTTGTTTCCTGAAAAGTAAAAACATACAAATATATTTTAAAAGTAGTAGTAACATAGAGTATGATTTAAAATGTTTTTAAACTTTAACTTGTCTAACTAGTATAGATAACAGGGCAAAAGTAGTAGGTGAAGATTAGTATTTTAAAGCTTATCAATTTAATATTAGAATCAATCATGTATTCTTTTTGTGGAACAGTGGGGAGAGAGTAGTGGTGCTTATACATAGTATTTTTCACATTCCACTTTTGCCCTTTTATTTAATGGAACTTCGTGACTCTCTTAAAAGTAAAATATTATTAACTCAGAATGCAAAGTTATATTTAAAAACCAGCATTTCGTTTCATTAAGGGTTGCTTTAGTCTGAATGCATTCCCCTCAAATTCACACGTGAAAACCTGATGTGATGGTATTTGGAGGAGGAGTCTTTGGGAGGTGCTTAGGTCAGGAGGGCGGAGCCCTCATATGAATGAGTTTAGTGCCCTCATGAAAGAGACACCATGGACCTCCCTCACCCCTTCTGCCATGTAAGGATTCAGCTAGAACAGTCTTCCAACCTTCAAAACTGTGAGAGACCAATTTCTGCTATGCATAAGCCACCCAGTCTGGGGTATTTTGTTATAGCATCTTGAATGGACCAAGACCAATGGGTTTTAAAGCATCTTATGTCTTCCTTGAAGAATGATAGATTATTTAGTAGCAAAGAAGAAGCTGTTGATTAACATTTTTATCTGGAAAAAAATATCCTAAAAAAATAATGCCAGGAACGATATTATTTACTAATTGAGGTAGGATAGTAAGAAGCTAGGAAAAGAGCTTTATTCTTCCTGCATTAGCTGCTGGGCCAGTAGAACGTAAACATGAGGATGCTAGTGGTACTTTGCCTTGAGGGAGGATGGTGTTGGTGGAGAGCCTAACTAAGAGTGGCTCTACCACCAACGAGATGAAGCCAAGAGATGGGAGAGACACAGCTTCTGGAAGAATCGTTTGAGTCCTTGGGTCTAATGGAGGCAGAAAGCAAGACCACTTCTGGACTTCTCAGCTAAATGAGTTCACGTTACTGCCCAAGCCAATTCGAAGGAAGCTGAGACCACGTCTCCGAGTCCAAGTGATACCATGCACAAGTGTGGTGCACTGTCCTTATGAAGCGACCATATTTACTGGTAGCTCAGTAGGTGGAGACATTCACAACATGCAAAACGAACTGTGCTTACCTAGATTTACGTTCAAAGTCAAACCTGCAGCCATAAATATCTCCGAGAGCAACACTCTTCCCATCAGACAGCTCATCACGGTAGTCACTGTCTGGGCAGTGGTACCCACAGTGGACGCTCTGCTGCCGCTGCCGCCGCCACCACCGCCACCGCTGCTGCTGCTGCTGCTGCTACTGCTGCCGCTGCCACTGCCACTGCTGCTGCCACCACTGCCACTGCTGCTGCCACCACTGCCACTGCTGATGCCACCGCTTCCCCCGCCACTGCTGCTGCCGCTGGAGAGAGACTGCGCCGGGAGGCTGAAAGGCCTGGATTCCCCCCGAGCAGCATCATCCAGAACGAATTCAATCTTATGATTTTTCCCTAGGGGGAAACAAAATCATCATGGTGTTTGACTTCCTTTCATTGTTGGCCATACACTTCCAATTGGGTTTTCATGGGCTTACAGTAATGTATGATTCCTAACAAAGCATTTTTGAAATTGAGTCAAATGAATCAGTGTGAGCATAAACAAGAGTCGAGAGGGTCGCCGAAACCGGTTTGGCTCAGTGGATAGAGCGTCGACCTGCGGACTGAAAGGTCCCGGGTTCGATTCAGGTCAAGGGCATGTACCTTGGTTGCGGGCACATCCCCAGTGGGGAGTGCGCAGGGGGCAGCTGGTCGATGTTTCTCTCTCATTGAGAGAGATGTTTCTAACACTCATTGATGTTTCTATCTATCCCTCATTGATGTTTCTAACTATCTATCCCTCTCAATTCCTCTGTGTAAAATCAATAAAATATATATATTTTTAAAAAAAGAGTAGAGAGGGTCTGTCAGTTTGAAGAGTTCCATCTGCCCATCCACTATCTGTAGCATCAGTGCCAGGAGAGAGGCTGTTTGAAATGGGGGACAATAGGGACTGGAGGTGAAAGTGCTGAACCTCTGCCTCATCCCTATGCACTTGACCGAGAGTGGAGAACCTCCGGCCTCACTTGAGGAAGGTGGGGATGAATGCTGAACTTTTAAGAATTAAAAAAAAAAAAATAGTACAGCAAACACCCATATGTCCTCCACTTATTTCAACTTTTTTTTTTTTAACTGTTTCCCACATTTGCTTTAAGTCAGTTGATACTTTTTGTTGCAAGACTGTGCTCCTTTCCTCTTATCCCAGGTCCACAAGCTTGCAGAAACACTTGTTAAATCTTTTTTTAGAGAGTGAAACATAACAAAAACAAAATTCACCCAAATTTTTTTAAATCCACATGTTAAATATTCTTACAGCTTTGAATATGAGATCAATATATTTTTCCTTGACATAATTTATTCTGGGACTACTGTTATCATTATTACGGTAAGCGGTTAGCACACAGAATAGACTTTGCAATACTTACTTGAAGTTTTACTTCCTTTTTTTCCCCTATTTGTTTTCTAAAAAAAAAAAATCATTTCTGTTTTCATTCTTCCTTTCTTTTTTAGGGAGAGAATGTAATTAGCTCTTGACCACATTGTGTTCTATAACCTTCAAGATGATTGGCCATTGTTTAGTAGACTTCTATCATTGTTAAAAACTCATGACAATAGCGCATTTGTCTCCTTTTTTTTTTTTCCCACTTTGACAAACTGGATTTTTGTGGCAGGTGTATTTTTTTTTCTTAATGATTTTTATGTGCAAAGAAGTTACGTTTTTATGTTTTCTCCCGAAGAACTATGAGGAAGCCCATGCTAGCCTTGTGGAGGGGCTATTCCTTGGAGAATGGGAGAATCCAGACCAAAACCAGAATCAAGACCTTAGGGCTGTAACTCCAATGGAAGCCAAACCCGCAGAAGCTTCAGACATCACGGAGCAGAGATGAGCCATCTTCGCCCAAATTCCTGACGCACCCTCTTGTGAGCCAATGAGAAGGCTCTTGTTTTAAGCCGTCAAATTTTGGGCTGACTTGTTATGCAGTGATGGAAAATGAAATAAGCACTACATATTATATAGCCTGCTAGGTCAGCAGGTTTCAAATAGTATATCCATCAGTAAGACTGTTTTTATCCAGGTTACTCAAAGACACAGTCTCAGCTGTTTACGCTCTTCTTCTATCCTGTTCTCACCTGCTGCTTGCATCCCTATTTTCCGTTAGAAACCACAGCCCAGACCCAGGTGGCCCTGCGCTGCTCTCTAGAACGCGGTAAGTAGAAGAGTGCTTGCTGCCGTGCTGCCATGTGCAGTGTGATCTGCGAGGGGACTTCCCACAGCGCGGTCACTGTGGGGCCCTGCTCGGAAGAGTTACAGGAAAGATGCTTTATTGATGTTCTCAGATGTGCTTTAAAATCGTTAGTCTACAAACGGCCTACCTGACCTAAAGATAATGAAGAGATGACTATACGTGACCTTCCTTACTGTCCACAACCAGGGAACTGAGGCCCTACATTTGATGAAAAGAAGAAGAAGAAGAAGAAGAAGGAGGAGGAGGAGGAGGAGGAGGAGGAGGAGGAGGAGGAGGAGGAGGAGGAGAAAGAAAAAATCAAGCAAGAAAGGAATTAGGAGCAGCGGCTCTTTCTCTATAGCAGGTCAGATAGACACTCCAAGGGAAGCTTTGAACTCTGAAAGACAATGCACTGTACAAAAGGAGAGTGCTCTTTTGTTATCATGACAAAATGCCCAAACCTACCGTATTTGCCGGCGTCTAAGACGACTTTTTGGCCCTGAAAAATATGCCTCCAAGTGGGGGTAGTCTTATACGGCGAGTATATAACAAACTCTGTATTTTTTAGTGGAAATGTTAGGGGGTCGTCTTATACACCTAGTCTCTTATACGCCGGCAAATACGGTATTTTTCAGGGCCAAAAAATCGTCTTATACGCCGGCAAATACGGTAGATCACTGCTTCCGCACTCCCAGGGGCCTGGCTACTCTGAAGCACTGCTATTTGGGAATGGCACTTTGAAGACCGTGGTCCCGAGGTCAGGTCTTTGCCACTGGCCACTTCCTGGGCCACCTTCCTTGGGGGGGGGGGGTGGACAGCCTTCTCTGCAAGCAGGGCTCCTGTCAGGTGCCTCGTTTCCCACCAAAGGGGCCCCGTCCTGTCAGTTAGGCTGGCTGTTCAAGAATTTGGCTCTGCCCTCAACCAGCCGGCATGTGGGATACTCAGGGTCCTTGTCCAAGAGCGCGATGTGGGGCACATTGCCATTTGGTCCTCATCCAACACAAGGTTGAGATGTTGCTGCCTAGCAGGCAGGCCAAATGGTCTAGTGTGGGTCCTTATTAAACCACAAGGAAACAAAAAATAAGGAAAAGATTCTTCTGGAAGGATTTTAGTTGTTGATATTTAGTGATTTTGAAAAACAGCAGATGACTATTAGGATTATTTTACTTATTTTACTCTTTATTTTTACTTTTATTCTCTCTCTCTCTCTCTCTCTCTCTCTCTCTCTCTCTGTGTGTGTGTGTGTGTGTGTGTGTGTGTGTGTATGTGTGTGTTTGAAATAACAGTGGCAAGCAAGGGGAATGCTACTACACAGCTTTATAGAAGTTAGGCTATCAAGGTCCTAAAAGGGTCCCAGATTGAGGTGAACAGATTAATGGAGGCCAGTCTCAAGTATAAGCGGTTTATCCATTTCATTGTTTTAGGTACTTTATAATCTATCACCAATAGGATCTGTTCTTGGACATATTATTTTGGCCTCAGAAGAAAGGCTTTTACTAACTGGAGTTATACCATCAACTCGAATAGAGATAATATAAGAAATATCGTTGTGGAAATTATGACTGTATTTACTGTAACAGTGCTTAAGATATCACTTAGTAAAGATTCATTGGATATGCTTTATGAGAACTCATAGGGGTTCTTTATTCTGATCTCAGAGTAACTCCTCCATAGGGTATTAAAATTATGTGATCCTATCTTATCATTTCTTTAATTTGAAAATCTGTTAATTGTATATATTATAAATGTAGTAATACATATTTCATGAAAATTAGACAAATACACAAATAGATAAAAATATGAATCTTGAGATAATTTTAATGCATATACTCAAATTGCCCGTTTAAATTTCTTCCATTGCTTATTTTAATTTCTGGTTTGTTTTGCATATTAAATATATGTTTGTAAGCTAGACTAAATGTTTTCTGAAAAGTCAGAGTATGGGGTTCTGATTTCTATAGTTTATTGAACAGCGTATTCTGGAATGCTTTGTTCAATTATAATATATGAGAGGATCCAATGTAGTACGCTCACCTGTTCTAAGCAGAGTAAGGTCCGTGTAGTTGGCCCAACAGCTGCTAAATGGAATTGTTGTATTTCCACCAAGTCCACTGATTTGGTTATTGTTGGAGTCCTTTAGTATGGCCTTCAAAGTCAGTGAAGTAATCCCAACTGATACACAATTACCCTACAGAAAAACAACAACAACAATATAGAAAATTCTAATTGCCCTGTCCCATGCATTAAAAAAAAAAAAGATATGTGAACTTTATCTTTAAAAATGCCTCGTAACAAATTTAAAATCAGTAGAATCATTTTTTTTGACACAAAGAATTCACTAATATGGACACCGGAGCAAGTTCATGGAAAATTAATATTTTTTAAACAGTACTAGACAATATCCATATACATCAGTCCGACAGTGCGATCCTCAGGTAGGCAGAGTGCCAGGATTAGTGAAGTTGGCTCACCCTCCTGAACGTATAGCTTAATTCTTCCACTTGAATGAAGCTTTGAGTTATAACTTACGTCGGGATCTACTGCCTTTACTGAGGGCTGCTGAGAAAGTGGCTGTCCCAGCTGCGCCGCTGCCACCGGCTGACGGATCACCGAGAGCGAGGACACAAAGGCCATGTGATGAACAGGAAACACAAACCTTTCAACTGGCCGGGCAGTCACCTGTGAGTGGTCGTGAGCAATGGAGTGGTTTTCACACGTTAAACTGCATTCAGTAGCAAACTCATCTTAACCAGGCTAAGAATAATAGTCATTTCTATTTTAAACCATGTTAATATGTGCAAATATTATTATAATATCTCCTCTAGATCAAATTCATGAAGCATTGTTGTAAACATTCGAGGCAAAGCACATTTTATTCCACTAAATAATATTTTTAGAAGACAGGCTCCTTTTTAACCTACTTTATCATTTTAGTGATATCATATAAAATAGCCAGTAATAAACTAGTCATGCCCTCTAAATTAGTCTTGAAACAGGAAAAAAAATTGAAATAAGAAATTAGTAACAATGTTTTAAGTAGCTAAAGTGTATTTTTCTAGTTGTGTTTTCTTACCTTACTCCATCCAGAATCACTTGGGTTAGGGATGGGATCGATAATAGACATGGAAGAGACATTAAATCCAAGGGCACTACTGGTTTTTCCTAAAATTACAGCTTGCCCAAGAGAAGCAGCAATTTCTTGGAGTTCAGGTAACTGCATCCGACCTATGAGGAAACAGTATTATGACATAAGGATGATAAGGAAGTGGAATTGTGAGAACACACGATAGTTTTTCCCTTAAGTTTTTGTTTGTGCTACTCCATCCACGTTATAGAATTCTGTAGTTTTCTAACTGTACATAGCTTACCATGTCAAAGTCATGTTAACAAAGTTAGGAGACTGGAGAGCTCAGTAGAGTGTTTTAAAGCGGGAATTAAAGGAAAAAAACACACAGAGGTAGATAAAATAGATATAAAAGCACCCCTTGTCCCTGGACATCCAGCATTTTCCATATCCATGTCCTGCCTGGAGGATTCTGACCACTGAGTTGTTTCCATTAAGACTCAGGAAGGGCCGAAACCGGTTTGGCTCAGTGGTAGAGCATTGGTCTGCGGACTGAAAGGTCCCGGGTTTGATTCCGGTCAAGGGCATGTACATTGGTTGAGGGCACATCCCTGGTAGGGGGTGTGCAAGAGGCAGCTGGTCGACGTTTCTAGCTCTCTATCTCTATCCCTTCCTCTCTGTAAAATATCAATAAACTTAAAAAAATTATTAGATTAAAAAAGGAAAAGACTCGGGAAGGAGGCCATGTCGTAGGCCAGCAGGTCTTAACATTGGAAAATCACAGTCTTGGGGAATTTCAGTTCCTGCCCATTATAAAGGTCTCTTGGGGTTGACTCAGACTCTTCTGGACAAATGCTCAGTCCACAGACTCCACCCTGTCCCGCCACTTCCTCTGTGTCTTCTTCTCCAAGACAGCCTCCCTCCCAGGCGGGCGGGTTCACGTGACCTAACACTAGCAGTAAGTACAAAGGATGCTCCGTGCCCGGGCACTACTACTGCCACCTGCCCTCACTGGGTTTCAGTACGGTGTGGCAGGTCTGCCCTGTTAACAGAGACTCTGACCATTTGACAGGCGAAGGCGTCCATTTCTGCAGACTGCCACCTGGAAACCAAAGACCTTCACTTGAGGAGCTCTCATTCCTGACCTCGGGTCTCTGCATATCCAGAGGTCCTTCAGTGCTTAAGGTCCCTTTTTTAGGGTCTCCCAGCACTATGTGAAGGCGGTGAGAGCCGGGGTGACTGCTTCGTGCACATCTGTGTGCCCTTTCCCAATCTTTTGCTCTAATGTTGCTCCATGACAAGCGTGCGCTTTCCTTGAGTCTTAAAACTGAATCCCAGCAAAGGTCTGGGGGAAAATGCCATTGGTCTGTCTCTCTCTCTACCCCATCTCCAGTTCTTAGACTATTTGTGCCTAACTAGATCAATCTGACTAACAAGGTAAAACTTGCTTTAAGGGGCTGGAGGTCGGGAGGGGTTGTGTGTGAGGAACTTTAGATCCCATACAGACAATACATCATAGTTTCTTTGGATATTTGGGTGGCTAGTATGCTCAGTATTGGACCCTACTACATGTAAGGGCTAACCAGGATTTCTAAGAGTTGGTGAGCAATCTGCATATGAACGATGGGCGCACTATAACCCCTAGGCTAAATTAATAGACTCTCTTGGGTCCAACGCCATGACCCTGTCAACACAGGAATTATAGGGCTGGTGAAGGGAAGTAACCTATGACAGGGCAGAGAACATCATGAGAGAACTGGTTATAACTCAAGCCTGTGCTTCCTGTTTTCTTCAAAAAAGAGAGTTGATCGGCACCTCCCTTCCCTCAGGCAAGCCTTTCCACAGGCTCATCCCCACAAGGGAAGAACCTCTTGTTTGCCTAACTGGTGGAATTCCAGAATGGCAACGTGGCTCATGTAGAGACTCAGCATTTAAACAAACCTGCTGGGGAAATGAGTGAGGACCCCTAGTGGTAGAGGGTGAGATCTTCACCCACTACACAGGTTTACCCATAAAACCACAGCATGGCTGGGGTTTAGCCCCTGGGGATTAGCCGCAGGAGGCCAGGAAGGTTCAATGGCCTCTAGAGAGGCTTGAGCAGAGCAGAGAAGACCAGTCACCTTGGAGCAGAGACTATTAAGTCCAGAGGGCAGCCTGAGAGCCCGGGGTCATGAAAGCTCCCTTGGTATCCAGATAGCAAGTGAAACGGACTGAACAGATGAGAGGAAGAAAACCCGAAGACTGAACATTTACCCACCCAGATGCCCCAAAGGAGTCACCCTTGGGAAATAATTTAAAGCAGCAAAGACACGTGTTATGGGACAGTTGAGCTTATTTTTATCTGATACCTAGAAAATGAGGGTAAGGAGAGTGAGGGACAGGCAAAGGGGCGATGGTTGGGGAGGAGCAGAGAAAGGACTGATGGTTGGTGAGGCTGATTAAGGCAGTCACAGGAATAAAGACAGAACATATGCTTGCATATTTGTGCTTGTTGGGTCAATCTGTGACTTTACTATAGAAATCTATTTCACCACTCCACTGCTCTTCCCCTAGGAAAACATCCACAATCCTTCCTCAGCAAGTGAACAGGAGAGAGCGCCTTTTGGCTTCCCACTATCTAGCACCTCCTGCTCAGCCTCCAGCAGCTCGCCTTTCCTGGCTCCTTCCACTGCAGACCAATTGGACCTTCCCAATTCTTCTAAACCGATGGTCGGCAGACTCATTAGTCCACAGAGCCAAATATCAACAGTACAACAACTGAAATTTCTTTTGAGAGCCAATTTTTTTAAACTTAGACTTCTTCTACTGCCCCTTCTTCAAAATAGACTCGCTTAGGCCGTGGTATTTTGTGGAAGAGCCACACTCAAGGGGCCAAAGAGCAGCATGTGGCTCGCGAGCCACAGTTTGCCGACCATCAAACTCTCAGCAACTACTTCTCAGCCTTGAACGTTCCCACCTCCCTATCTTCATGTTTAATTTCTCAGCGGTGAGGCCACTTGTTTAGATCCCTTTTCAAATCTTCTATATTAGGTGAAGTCCTTTGGTTGAATTTGTTAATTGCAACAATAATACAATAGAGGCTCAAATTCCTTCATAATTCCAAAATAGGTGGGGATTATAGGAGTAGAGCAGGAAAAGGGATCTCTAGGCCCTCACAGGGTTCAGGATGGAGGGTTGGTGGGATTTCCTGAGGTCGTGCTTACCAGGTCTGGATAAGGTTACTTGTGGGTATGGATTTGGTAACTGCATTGCTCTACCTTAAAGGGCTACTACTCGTACCTGCAGTGTCATTGGTTATGAACTGAGGGGGCAGATCTCCAATTTCCAGTTCAATCCTCAGTCCCATGGATCTCTTCTTGCGCCGGCTGTCCCCTCCTATTACTTTGCTGATACGGATTTTGTCACTTGGTATCTTCAGGAACAAGGCAAGATTTCTAACCAGGTTATGAGAGCTATAAAAGTCCTCTTCTGTTACAGCGGGTATTTGGAAAGAAACAAATATGACAGCCGTGGTGTGGATTTCCACAGGTGTGATTCCTTTAACCAAGAGGTGAAGCATCTGGTAGGTCCTGTCAAAGTAGTTTTCACCAAGGACAGCGGAATTCAAGTTAGGAAGGAATTGCTCTACGAAGGAAAAAAGTCAAAACGGCGTGGTTATGCATATTCATATGATCACAGTTACCATGTAGTGTTTCATATTTGTTTACATTTATGAAATCCCCAAAAGTTCACCATTATCATTCTTTCATAAGAAAGTATGTATCTTAAAAACACATACAGAACGAACAAGCAAAATTAAAGTCAACCTTTTAAATAATACTGTTAATAATCATTATATGTTAAATTAAAGAAACCTTTTAATTTATTAAAAAGTTATTTTAGAAAACAATAGTCATCGGATCATTAAATTTACTTTAAAAAACAATACTATAGACACGGTATAAATGAGAAATAAAATCTAATTATGAACCCAGGACCTTGTGTTATAACACTATTTACATGTGCAGAATTTCAAGGCCTTGACCAAAGGCATCTGATAATTTAAGAAATGTAAATTTAACTTTAGTAGCCATCTAGTTTGTGCAGTGCTATATACCAAATCTCGAGGAACATTTTTAATTCAGTGCTTCTATTTTTACCAAGAAAATATTATGTAAAACAAATGAAATATACATCAAAACATCCCTGAAGGCTTTTATGTGGAATAGGTTTACATTTCAGCCTGGAAAATATTTGATTAATGCAAAAAACAAATTCTACTAGGGAAGAAAATTTTGTAAAAGTGATTGGGATTATTATATACATTAAAAATGAATGAACATACAGGGGTGGGCAAAAGTAGGTTTACAGTTGTGAGTACACAAAAAAGTTTATTCTCATGTTATTACTTATTAATTATTGTATTATATACCCTGCAAACAATTGTAAACCTACTTTTTGCCAACCCCTGTGTATACATGCTATGTTATGGCACAGTATCAATAGTAATAATGTTTAAGAGGTAATATATCTACTGCAATGTATTCAGCCCTGACAAAGGTTGACTTGTATAATAGTACTGCCATTCGAGGTGCTGGTTTTTACCACATTTCATAGCGAGGCTTACTAAGAAAAAGAAGTGAAAATGTTAGAAAGAAGAGGGTATTTCTTATGAAAGTAATAGACATACATAACAATGGCACTAAGGAGCCATTTCATTGTTACTAAATATTTATTTAATGCCTATTAGGATAAATTCTAGATGCAATTTGGTTTAAATATTCTGTGAATCTGAAGTATGTTCTTCTGTATTATTATCAAGCTACTGTTACATATACCATTTATCCTAGGTAACTACCTGATGTCTTCAAAAAAATATGTGCAGATTCATAATACAGGGAGATTATTTTACATTCTAAGTGCCAAAGCAAAATGATAATTTAAAAGCAATGTCATTTCTAGGATGGGTAGGGTGGGGGGGGGCAGGGAGAGGTACTGGGGAGATCCATAAGAGGGCAGTGGTTATTTTTTAGCCCTTCAACACCTATATAACCAGTTCCTTAAATTGGGATATTTTCCACTTTCCTGATTTGAACTTCTTGGTACAAGTAGTATAGTTTGAAAAAACTGTTAAAACTTATAAAAATTAAGCTGTAAATATGTATAATGATTTGAATGTAAAAATGATAGCACTGGCTCTCTTAGCTTATAAGGAGGCAATAGAGCATAATTTAAGTGCACATGTTCTGGAGCTAGTCTGTGAGTCCTTGCTCTGCCCTTACTAGCTTAGATACTATTATGGACTGAGTTGTGGCTCCCTTCCCCCACAAATTTATGTGTTGGATCCCTAACCCCCAAGGTGAGGGTATTTGGAGAAGTGACCTTTGAAAGGTAATTCGGTTTGGATGAGGTCATGTGGGTGGGGACGTCACAATGGATCAGTGCATCAGTAGCATCCAGAACTGTGATCAAATAACATTTTTTAAGCCACCAGGTTTATGGTATTTTGTTAGGCAGCTTGAGCTATGACAGAGACCTTGGCAAATTACCTCTTTGTGTCTCAGTTTACTCATCTGTGCCTACTTCATAGGTTTATTATTAGGACAGAGTAACAATATGTTATTATATAGAAAGCATGTAGTGCCTGGCACATAGTAATGTCTCTGGAATCTAATATTAGTTATTCATATAGTTAGTAGAAATAAGACTTACTCCACAGATGGTAATGAATATGGTTGTCCATTCATACTCTCATGTCAGCTTATATTATGATCCAAAGCAGACATTTATGTGATTGTTAGCAAAGATTACAGGGCACATATAAAAATGATAATAAATTAGCACATGTGGAATGGGATGTATTGACTTTATTAGTACCAGATTAACAAAAAGACTTCAGTGAGCTAAGTCCTGGTTTTGCAAATATTAATAAACTAATAGCTCATTGCAGGAAGATTCCTGCAATGGGGCTTCCTGCTATGCTCTTCCCCGCCCCACCTGCTTCCCTTCCTTCTCCCTGCCCTGCCTGCTTCCCTTCCTTCTCCCTGCCCTGCTTGCTTCTCTTTCTTCTTCCCTGTCCCAGTTGCTTGCATGCTTCTCCACAGCTTTGCTTCCTTCTGCAGCACTTGGCTTCTTTCTAAACTGTCTTGATATGCAAATTAACTGCCATCTTGGTTGGGTTAATTTGCATACTTGACCTGACTGGCTGGTGGGCATGGCTTGGGCTCAGCGAAGGTGCAGTCAATTTGCATATTATTCTTTTATTAGGTAGGATGGGTAAGTTTAGCCTCTCCCTATATTTCATTTAAGTGCAGTTTAGTTTATTATGTATACTTCATGGTGTTTAGGTTGATGTTATACTAATTTTCTTGGCAATATTGTCAATTAATTTAGGTTCTGAACTCTGTGAACTAGAAGCAAAGCAGAGATAGTATAAAAATTCTAATCAAGCTTTCTTCAGTACATAGGAATAACTAACCTGAATGTGTAGGATGTAAATGTTCTTAGGGGGCTAAGGAATGTCCATCATACACCAAAAAATTAATATCTGCATGTTGCAGATAGCTAAGACTTTCATTAGGATTTATTTTTTTAGGACATACATGTTATAAATAAACAGATATTTGGTGGCTAAAAACTATTTTATCTTGCATTCATCAATGGCGAAGAAACTAAAAAAATTTTACATGTAATTATATATATAATGTATACTATATTTTTCTGAGTAAATACCTGTGTGTAGATGTCTATTAAATTCACAGTGTTTCTTTTGGGAGTTCCATACTGTATCTTTGGGGCAGACCAATGCATTGTTCACATAGACATCCAAACGCTGCGGTGTGGGGAAAAAAATTCCTACCAGAACAGCCTGTTAAAAATGAACACATTTTTACATCTTAAAAGAACAATGAAACAAAATATTAGAATATTATCACTTAAAAAATAAATGTCCTTGAACTATATATATTTTCTGCAAAAAATTAAAACTAAATTTTATGGACTTAGGATGAATATTGAGCTAAAATTATTAAAGGGGCTTACATTCAACCATTCATAGAGATGTTACAACTTATTAATAATTCTCAGTAGAAAAGTGTAATGTAAAAAAGAAGAGAATCTCTAAATTAAAGAAAGGGCCTCTTTTAAAGCTAATGAAGTTCAATACACACTTTCAACTCAAGGGGTAGAAGAAATGGGAAATTTAGCAGTGCTCTGTATAATGCAACTTAGCAGTACTCTGTATAATGTAATCACACAAAATTAGCTACTTAATATTGAAAAAATGCTTATCTCCAAGTCAAACATGGTAGGAAGACTAATAAAAATTAGCCCTAGCCTGTTTGGCGCAGTGGATAGAACGTTGGTCCACAGACTGAAGGGTCCCAGGTTCCATTTTGGTCAAGGGCGCATACCTTGGCTGCAGGCTGGGTCCCAGGTCCTAGTTGGGGCATGTGTGGAGGCAACCAATCGATGTGTCTCTCTCACATTGATCTTTTTCATTCTCTGTGTCTCTCTCTCCCTCAACTCTCTAAAAAGCGATGGAAAATATCCTCCAGTGAAGATTAAAAATTTTAAAAGACTAATAAAAATCAGTCCAAGCAACTCTCCTCTTTGATTCAATTTTGTTCATTTTCCATGTTTATATTCCCCAAATCTCATGCTGTCAAATGTAATCATAAAGTAAGAAGACTGGCTTCTGCAGGACAGGAAGGAAAATTCTTTTGCATTATCTACAGAGGCTCCGAATATTAACTGTCACAATACTTCGTAGTTGCATTCTTAACTGAAAATATTCCCTTTTATTCAAACATTGATTGTCTATCTGAGCCAGGCATTATTCCAGGAACACCCAAAAGTCCCTGCCTTGTTTAAGTTTACATTGTAGAGTGAGGAGACAGAGAATAACTAATAGAAATAATCAAAAGCAAAGTATCAAACAGGTTAGAAAGTGATAAGTGCTATGGAGAAAAAGAAAAGGTAGATCAGAGAGTAAGTAATAGGTAGAGCCTGGAGCAGTGGTCGGCAAACTGCGGCTCGTGAGCCACATGCGGCTCTTTGGCCCCTTGAGTGTTCTAACGTCACTTCTTCAAAACAGACTCACCCAGGCAAAAACCAACTTCTGCGTAGGAGCCATGAAGTTTCAATCGCACTGTACGTATGCACCCGCACGTGGTATTTTGTGGAAGAGCCACACTCAAGGGGCCAAAGAGCAGCATGTGGCTAGTGAGCCGCAGTTTGCCGACCACTGGCCTAGAGGAAGGGTAATCGGGATAGGCTTATGGAGTTCATGGGAGCTGAGGAGATGGGGGTGTTAGCCTCCTCGGGTAGAATGTTGGAGGCAGACTCAACATCTGAACACAGGTCCTAGTGATGGCATGTCTGGTGTGTTGAGGACAGCAAGGAAGACCAGCGCGGCTGGAGGAGTAAAAGAAGAAGGGGAAGAGCGAAGGAGGAGATTGTCATATGGTTTTGTAAGGCCCAGTGAGGACTCTGACTCTTGGGAAATTATTGTAGGGTTTGGGACAGAGGAATGATCTAACTAGCTTACGTTTTGAGCGTCCCTCTGTGGCTACGGAGGTGAGAATAGACAGTAAGGGGGCAAAAGATAGAGCAGGAGAAGGAGTTGGGAGGCAAACGCCTTCATCCAAGGAAGAGATAATGTTGGCTCAAACGGGACGGCAGCAGCGGAGATGGTGAGAAGTGCTCGGATTCTGGAGATTAGGGAGAGAGACTCAACTGGATTTGCAGATGGATTGGATGAGGAATGTGAGAGAAAGAGAAGAATCAAGAATAGATTCCGGGCTTTATCATGAGAAACTGAAAAACTGTGATTGCTGTCACCTGAGAAGAGGGGGTGGGTCTCCTTTCATTACTCCTCTCTCTGCTTCATCTCATCAGCATCCTTTCTTCACATTCCTAGTACTCTTACACTTTCACATCTCATACTCTGAGAAAAAAATCTAAATTATGAGACTATTGCCTAACCTCAAACTCTTTTCCACTGATGTAGTTTATATAAGTTTAATCACCTCAGCTGAATTCAGTTTACAGGAAAGATCTGACATTAATGAAGATATCTTAGATAATGGGCTGTGACCCTAAAGTCCAAAGGTGTATTTCTGACACATATAAATAACAACAGCATGGAAGAATAAATATATAATTCTAGTGACCAGATAGCATGTGCTCTATTTTAATGTAAAAATTCAGGTCTCCTTCCTAATCACCCAAACCATAGGCCACAGGGTCATACCTCATAGACGAATCAAGTGCATATGGGGGAGAGGTGTTTGGTATTCATATAGCTGATGAAAACTGTCTGGGCTAACAGTATTCTTGGTAGTACCCCGATGATCCTTGAAAAGAAGCTATGGCTGATGATGTTTAAGAAAACAGGGGAGGAAACAAAGTCCTTAGCACCATGGTTGACAAACTGCAGCTCGAGAGCCACATGTGAGCCCTTGAGTGTGGCTCTTCCACAAAATACCATGGCCTGGGAGAGACTATTTTGAAGAAGTGGCATTAGAAGAAGTTTAAGTTTTAAAAATTTGGCTCTCAAAAGAAATTTCAATCATTGCACTGTTGATATTTGGCTCTGTGGACTAATGAGTTTGCCGACCATCGGTTTAGAAGAATTGGAAAGGTCCAATAGGACTGCAGTGGAAGAAGCCAGGATAGGTGAGCTGCTGGAGGTGAGGTTGAGCAGTAGGTTGATATTTGGCTCTGTTGACTAATGAGTTTGCCAACCACTAGTTGGCAACCTTAGCAGATAGAAATATAAGCAAGTAATTAACACCGATAACTCTTGGGCAATTGTTTCCGTCTTGCCTTACCTTGTCGTGCTTAACGTTAAGCAACATCAATCGAAGATTCTGAGGACTGGTGCCCGTGAAGTAAACTTCATAAGATTTGTTCAGAGCCACAATGCTATGAAACAGGGACAGTCTTCTCTGGCAGGAGTATCCAGCACACCAGCCATGATCCTGTGGGCCTGAATCCACATCAAATGAAATTCATGTTTCCTATGATGAATGTTGTTAGTGCAAAGTGTGACAAGTAATTGTACTAAAAATAAATTGCAGTGATGAAGTTCAGCATTTACATCATTTATCCATCCGCCCATCTATGCAGAGATCAAAGCTATTTCTCACACATTGGCTTAAATAGGAAGGCAGGGAAGCAACTCCTCTCACTTACCCATGACTTTACATTGCCCAAGTTAAAACAGGTAAAGTAATGTATTGAGGACTTATATTAGAAAGTCAATGAAGAATTACTAGATTTGCATGGTTCTCTAATAATCATATTTAAGCTCAGGCTACATAGTAAGGAAGAAAATGCTTTCATCCTTTCTCCTACCTATCAAATGTGAGTTTGGGTGGGGAACCAACTTTCTCAGACTCTGCTGAGAAATATGGTGTAACAGAGTTAAGTTGTTAAAGATAGAGCCCGTACTGTATTTAGAAACAGGGATATTTCTATGTCTGAACCATTGATTTATTAATTCTTTCTTATACTCATTTGCTCATCAGTTAGTTTGTAAATTCAATAAACTCTTAAGTATGTTTTTTATCGTCTTTGCCCTCCACTGTTATGTTAGCATATTTTTATTGAAGAGTGTGATTATAGGTAGTGTTGGAAGATCAACATCATTAATGAACTAAAGCAATCTGAGAAATGACACTCCATTAAACTCTCTAGAAAGACAAATGACAGTGGATGCTTCTCTTCCTGAATCTAGACCTTTCTAGAACAGGCACACCATGACTTGTGTAGCCAACTTTTCTATTTCACTTCAGTTTTACAGTGCCTGGGATAAACATTAGTAAGGTATGGAATGATGAATTTTCTTGATGTATTTATTCATTAGCATTGCTCAATTTCCTGGCTTACTTGAACTTATCATAAATATTTATAACTAAACTTTAATCAAATTTTAAATCAATATCAACTTCTGCAACTCAAGTGGAACATAAACTTTTCCTTAGCATCCAAAATATAAATCCTATGTTTAAATAAACCTTCTTTGTGGGGTTTAAACAAACAGAAAGAAATTTCTACATATAAAATGAAAAATTTAGAATGACAAAAGCCACCTAGTCCAGTGTATCCCAAGTTCCATTTCAGAAACGAAAACAAAACACATAATTTCAAGATTAAGTCTTCCAAGGATTCGTGAAAATAAAAAAATGAGTAGGCTGAGAATATTTGTTCTAAAGTATTCCAAATAATATATTATTGTCAGGGGCAGAAATAGAATCGTGGGGATTAGCTATAGTTGTAAGAAATATTAATCATCTGTTAACCAGGATTGTTCTGTTCTGCTTAGAGAAAGCACATTCCAACCTGAGGGTTGTATACCCTGCGACATGGGAGTTAACCTTAGAACGCACCCATTCTCCTTCTGCAAGAACCTGCCTATCATCATGGAAAGATGAACGGCCTTGTTGCTGAAACAATCTGGTACGGGAAGCCCCTGCCCTTTGCAACCCTCACCCAGCCTGCAATGCCTGTAACCTGTGACCTTGCCTACTTTCCCATGCCTGTAATTCCTACTTCCCCGTGTAATCTTTGCCCTTCTACCCAATATAAGCAGCTGGCTTATGGGGAGGGGTAGAGCAAAGTTTTTTTTTTGTGATTTTTTTTATTTTAAATATATTTTATTGATATTTTTACAGAGAGGAAGGGAGAGAGATAGAGAGCTAGAAACATCGATGAGAGAGAAACATCGACCAGCTGCCTCTTGCACACCCCCCAGCAGGGATGTGCCCGTAACCAATGTACATGCCCTTGACCAGAATCGAACCTGGGACCCTTCAGTCCACAGACCCACGCTCTACCACTGAGCCAAACTGGTTTTGGCTAGAGCAGGTTTTCATGGATGACCTGCTGCTCTGCCACACTGCTAGCATTGTTAGAATAAACACCGATACATAACTCAGCCTTGTCTCTGCTTAATTGGCTCAAGTAGTAACAGGCAGCCGGGACCCATTGATAGTTCAGTGTCATTATCATTTTTTTAACTTATGTGAGGCAAATTGTCATTTTGGAGACATTCAGGTTAATACTTTTTCTTAAAAGTATTTATGTTTAGCCGAAACCGGTTTGGCTCAGTGGTAGAGCATCGGCCTGCAGACTGAAAGGTCCCGGGTTCGATTCCGGTCAAGGGCATGTACACTGGTTGCAGGCACATCTCCAGTGGGGGGGTGTGCAGGAGGCGGCTGGTCGATGTTTCTCTCTCATTGATGTTTTTAGCTCTCTATCTCTCTTCCTTCCTCTCTGTAAAATATCAATAAAATATATTTTAAAAAAGTATTTATGTTTATAAGTATGAAGATCATTCAACAAATAACTTTCGTCTCTTTCTCCTTCTAGTGCTCAATTTCGAATCACTGCCCTGGCTTTCTAATACGGGAAACTGCTGAAGAGTCAAGTATCTCTCTTATACACAGATCTTCCTTATAAATGGGAGGCACATGGCCGAAACCGGTTTGGCCCAGTGGATAGAGTGTCGGCCTGCGGACTGAAAGGTCCCGGGTTCGATTCAGGTCAAGGGTATGTACCTTGGTTGCGGGCACATCCCCAGTGGGGGGCATGCAGGAGGCAGCTAGTCGATGATTCTCTCTCATTGATGTTTATGGCTCTCTATCCCTCTCTCTTCCTCTCTGTAAAAAATCAATAAAATATATTTAAAATAAATAAAAATAAAAAACAAATGGGAGGCACAGATGTTTGCTAGTTTTATGTGATAATAATGTATGAGCTGTCTCTGTGCATGTACTAAATAGTGAATGCTTTGAGTAATCCTAGCTTGTTGACATTGAACACCTACCATTAATGAGATCTACATAACCACTGCTCACTATAGCCACAGGCGAGAGTCTTCGAGTTTCAGTGTCAGAATCCAGGCTTTCAATGACCATCATTGCATATTCCATCCCAAAGCACCGATAGCTCTGCCATTCTGGAATGTACCTACAGGTTGAATCTCTAATAATTCCTAGAAACATAGGAATATTCGTGTTAGCAATGAAAAGAAATCTCTTTGCAAAAGCATCCACATACTATCTTTTTCTTGTTATGTAACATTAATAAGTAGGAAATATTGGTTGAGTACATCAGTCATTATAAGGAAAAGGTATATCTTGTTTCACAAGTTTGAGAACTACCAGAATAATATCCAACAAACCTTTATAAGGTGCTTTCTCAGTGACGGGAATTCTACTTCCATTTGGGAATGTGAGCATAACCTTTGGAATTCTGTAGTCTCCAATTCCAAACTGGCTATTTCCATTCCATTCATATTCTGATTGCGGTATCACTGCACCAAAATTCCCCAGAAAGGAGCCATCCATATCTCTGAGAAAAGATTTCCTTTTGGCATCACAAACCATGTCTACACAATCAGATGGATTCACCTTCCTGTGGAGAAAAGGTCAAATGTATGAATACTAAGATTTAGTATCCCTCCCTATTTCTAGGGAGCATTTGAGTATGCTTGAGTATTTGACAGGAGAGTATCCAAAAATATTTGATTGACTGAATTTTATATTTTCAGACAGGATTTAAAGTAGTAGCATCTGTAAGGTGCATTGTAATGAGATCTGTTTTCCATTGTGTTGATTTGGTCTATTAGGAATTCATTAACATTTCAAAAGGACACGTTATACCTGTGGGATATAAAATTAGAATTCCACTTTGTTGTTTTATATTTTCTTGAATAATAAGTTTCATATTTGTGAATAGCTAACAAAATACTAAAATCACTCTATTTTTCAGGACATAAAAAAATTCCTGTGTTGGCAGGGAAGTCTTTACTATTTTTCCTTTTCTTCTCTCTTTTTTAATGGGTCTTTAAATATAAAAGTATTATATGATTACTATGAAATCACCTAAGTACTTGGTAAAAATTGAGTCCCCTTCACTTTCTTATCTCAAGCTCTTAGACGCATCACAAACTACAGATTAGTATTTATTCCCATCAACTTTTGCCTATGTAAATGCAAACATATGTGCTTGAATTATGGTTTTTATGCTGCACATTTTAGTAAGCATTCTGTAGATACTCAAACTGTAAGAGGTGAAATACTATAAACTCACAATGCAGTTCAACCACAGATGGTATTCTGCTTTCATCTTGGGCCACCTGGAGTGTGGATTGTTAATTGGTTATATAATAAATTAGCTGCTCGATTTGCGATGTACTATGCATTGTTTTGTAAGCAAGTCCATGGGAAGGTGCCTAGTGGCACTCATAGGACCGTTTCGGGCTCTGATTTCAGCTTCCAAAGGAAGAGGCTGAGATGTAGACTTTTGTTCAAGTTAGTTATTGAGGGAATCCTCTCAGAAAAGAAGGGGAGCAGCCACAGTGAAAAGCTGTGGGGCTATCATCAACACAAAATCAGATGAAGGCAAACTATTTATGAAACATTGCATTTCTCTGAAGAGACGTCGGACAGCATTATTCCTTGTCTTTTCCTTATCCTGAAAATGAACAAGCATCTCTAATAGAAAATATCTTACCTCCACTGCTGCCTTACGCCTAAATTCCTTGTCTGCACCTCTTATGAACAGTAGCAACTATTCACTATATTCTTTTAGGACTTAGAATGGAGGTGGTTCAGCTTCTACAAGTATTCTGACACCATCTGACCTTTTTGACTGAAAAATCACTGTTCTAAGTTTCCACATATTCTCAGTCACAGTGATTATAAGGACAGACAT
This sequence comes from Vespertilio murinus, assembly GCA_963924515.1. Classification (NCBI taxonomy): domain Eukaryota; kingdom Metazoa; phylum Chordata; class Mammalia; order Chiroptera; family Vespertilionidae; genus Vespertilio; species Vespertilio murinus. The sequence goes on along the minus strand of OZ004717.1, from coordinate 16,272,820 downwards.
TTAATTTCCAACAAAATGTTAGACTGCATGAGATAAAACACTTGGAAAGCAACAGGAAACGAAAAAAGTTAATGAAAATCAAATAAATGTTAGAACTGTCTCTCGTTCCAAATGGAGCAATACTTGTGTACAGCACATTGCTAACCCCATTTCTGCCTCTTATGTTTAATAATAGTGTTGTTTACAATGCATGGAGCCCTGGCAAGGTAGGTCAGTTGGATAGAACATCATCCCAATTCACAAAGGTTGTGGGTTTAATCTCTGGTTAGGACACAAACAAGAAGCAACCAATGAATGCATAAAATAAGTGTAACAACAAATTGATGTTCTCTCTCTCTCTCCCCTTACCCCTTCTCTCTAAAAAATCAATTAAATAGATATAATGCATATAAAAAAACAGTATGAGAAAATATACATATATTCAACTTAACTGAAAACACAGGTACATTAGTCTTAATTTCGTAATGCTGATAAGAAACAGTTATTTTAACATAGCAACTTTCCCAGCTCTATGGCAGGGGGTTTCAATGGAGAACTATGAAGAGAGGAAGAAAACTGGGTTTTCATATATTTTACCTAATATCAGGCCTATGTATAAATATTTTTGCTTTTTCGGTAGTGTCAACCAGCTGTATGTTCTTCACATGGATTGGATGCTGTAAATCTTCATTTAAAGGGTTAGTAATGAATATCACATTAATTTCACCTGAACAAAGATTCTTGAATCCAACAAATGTTGAACCTGAAATGTCATTAATAGAAAAATAATTACTTTCTATAGAGGAAGTGGTACAGTTGCATTTCATGTACATTCCTTGAACATGAAGGTCTTACCTTACGTGGAAGATTAATCCACTACCATATGTGGCAGATTGTAGTCTCCCTAGATATGGAAATGACCACTGAGTAGTCATGTCCATGTTTCTTTGCGCTTGGCCATGTAATTTGTTTTGGCCAATGGGACAAGAGCATTTGTGGTATCAGCAGATCTGAAAAGTGCTTGCATGTGAGGGCTCATTCTCTTGGTGCCCTAGGGAACTCTGTGAGTTTCAGCGTGTTAATAAGCCTAGCTCAATCAGCCTCATTACTCCTTTCTTGAAATGGACTCCAGTGTCTGATTTCTTTGTTGTCATAATGAGCAGATACATGTATACATTCATTTAAATTATTTTTTTTTACCAACAATGACACATTACTACCGTATTTGCCGGCGTATAAGACGATTTTTTGGCCCTGAAAAATATGTATTTGCCGGCGTATAAGACGACTGGGCGTATAAGACGACCCCCCAACATTTCCACTAAAAATACAGAGTTTGTTATATACTCGCCGTATAAGACTACCCCCCACTTGGAGGCATATTTTTCAGGGCCAAAAAGTCGTCTTATATCCCTGCAAATACGGTAGTTATACTCTATGTACGCTTTATAGCACTTAATTGATATTTGTCAAAGACTGTGTTTAAACTTGCCTGAAACTTCCAAAAGGCCACTGATGGCGTTGTAACTCATGATCCCTGCGTGAGGCTTCCGGGGTGCCATGTTATGTGCTGAAGCAAAGGTGGGCCAGCAAACCCCACTTCTCCCTCCTTTTATGAAAAGAAGACAGTTAATGAAATTTGAAAGTCCATTTATATGAACACGAAAATTAATATTCCAAATTTTCTACCTGATGGAGGTCTAGAACTCCGATGGGCAGCAGAAAGTTCAATATTGGGATCATCATTTGTTAGGCGATCAGAGCAATTAAAATCAGGGCTACTTCCAACAATTAATGAGCTCTATGAAAAAAATTCAAACAATACAACTTTAATAATAGCTACTGCTAAGAGAAAACACAATAATTGGTAATACTGAACTGCACTGTTGCAAAAAATACAATCTATACGTTTGAGAATTGGATCATTAAACCCAGATGAAAAAGGTGTGATTTCTTCCTAGAGTGGAATGACTCCAAGTGTCAAAGGGAAGATGGACAATTATATATAATGGCATGTTCTATTTCTAGGATATACATATGTCCAGGAAACAATAGGAACAAGAAGAGGAGGGCGTAACTTAAGCTACCTAAGCTGCTTCAGGAAGAAATTCATAGATGGAATGAAAATGTAACTAAATGAGGAAAAGTTAGCAGGTGATAATCAAGAATAGGTGAGAGGCCCTGGCCAGTTTGGCTCAGTGACTAGAGCAGCGTGAGCCTGTGTACTGAAGGGTCTCAGGTTCAAGGGCCCTTACCTCAGTTGCAGGCTCCCTCCCCTTACCACCTGGGGGCACATGCAGGAGGCAACCAATCAATATGTTTCTCTTACATTGATATTTCTTTCTGTCTTTCCCTCTCTCTTCCACTCTCTAAAAATCAATGAAAAAATATCCTCAGATGAGGAATTGGGGAGCAGAGGGAAGTATGGAAAGCTTCTTAGAAGAAGTCAATGAAAGCAAAGGTGGGAGGTTTAGGCTAGCTGGGGTAGAAGTCAAGGAGGTTATTTACATTAATCCTTCAATAATTTTAGTCTAATCATGTGGCTGTATTCATGTCTTACCTTAATTTGCACTGTTTTATTGGAAATTTGGTGAGATACGGCAGCTGGCGTATAAATCATCGAAGAAATGGCCATTCCATTGTCAACCAGGGTCACATTGTGGATATACACACTCTCTGTGGTCTGTAATACAATGTATAGTTTACATAGTACAAAATACAGTCATCAAAGAAAACAGTCATGATCTTCTATCAATTTACCTGGAAATAAATTCCATAATCCCAGCACATCCAGATGGTAAATCCCTGTATGAGAGAACATCCAGGAAGGCCGTCCTGGTTCATGTAGATGCCATATAAGCCCCCATGAGCCTCATTGCCAAACCACTTCTCCAGGGGGTTAAACAGACCTTGGATGGAAACACAGAATGAGCTCATTAAGATTATAAATCATGCCGAAACCGATTTGGCTCAGTGGTAGAATGTCGGTCTGCGGACAGAAGGGTCCTGGGTTTGATTCCTTCCGGTCAAGGGCATGTACATTGGTTGTGGGCACATCCCTGGTGGGGGGTGTGCAGGAGGCAGCTGGTCGATGTTTCTCTCTCATCGACGTTTCTGGCTCTCTATCTCTCTCCCTTCCTCTCTGTAAAATATCAATAAAATATATATTTTTTAAAAGATTATAAATCATGTCATATAGTTTTTTAAGCAGTGTCAGTTTAAGTTCAAATTCTTTTAAAAATTCAAAATATAATTTTGATGTAATTTTTCACAGGAAAAAAAATCCCATTATCTTTAACTAAGTAAGTTTCTTAGGAGACAAAGCCTTTAAGGTTGATTATTCATTTTTACTTTTTGGATCTGATAATTCTCTTACTTTGTTGAAAAAAAATCAAGAGGTTATAAACAGTTAGACAACAATGAGTCACCAGCGGTCCTGTTCCCACTCAGCTTCTACGGCTCTGTTTTTACACTCTGTGTTTCTTTATGTAAACATACATGCCACATATGTTCTTATATTTTTCCTTTTTCCTCACAAAACATATACACCAGACAGTATCATATATACTGTTCTGAAATTTTCTTTTTATCACTTTAGAATCCCCATATCAATACATGGTGTGTATCTTTTCTATTCTTTGAGAGGGGCCTGGTGTTCACTGCTGGGCTTCATATAAGAGCCCACGGTTATTGGATGGACACAGGTAGCCTTCAGTTCTCTGCTACTACACAAAACACTGTGATTGATAGCCTTGTATGCAAGTCTTTTCTTTTTTAAAAATATATTTTATTGATTTTTTTTTTTTTTACAGAGAAGAAGGGAGAGGGAGAGAAAATTAGAAACCTCGATGAGAGAGAAACATCCATCAGCTGCCTCCTGCACACCCCCTACTGGGGATGTGCCCGCAACCAAGGAACATGCCCTTGACTGGAATCGAACCCGGGATCATTGAGTTTGCAGGCCGACACTCTGTATACTGAGCCAAACCGGTTAAGGGCTACAAATCATTTCTTTTACAGAGGCAACTGTTAGTTATATTAAAAGAGTAGGAATGCTGACCAAAGGTAAATGCCTCTCTAACTCTGGTGACTATCGCCAGATTGCCTCAGTGGGTTATATAGTTTTGTCCTTTAAGCAGCAACATATAAATGTTCCTGTTTCCCTACAGCCTCGCTAAGAGAGCAGTTGTTCAGTTAGTTCTTGACTTTTGCTCATCCGATGGGAATATATCTGAGAACTGTCTGTTCAAGTCCTTTGCCTTTCGTGCTTGCAGGTTTTAACACATAAACAGTGAGCATTTATTCCCTTATAAAGCAGAAGCATCGAATAGTGGCACATCCCCATAGCATGTACCAGTATCTCTACAGTTCATTTTATGAAAGTGGAATGAGGTACTCACTGTTCCAATACCAGCCAAATCAGGAACTGAAATTACTGTTAAGAGGTTTGGGATCACAAACATGGAAAACAGTTGTCTTTAAAAGCCTATTCATTCTTTCCTTAGATCCAATGGTATCTTGAAGTAATTTCCCTTGTTGAGTCCTCTCAGTGCCCAGAGAGAGGCTATATCACATATCGAACTGACAATCGTTTACTTCTAATGAATTGGAACAAATGATTTCCTAGTTTTGGTGACTCTGGCAAAGACTTACTTGAGCAAGGTTCCCCGTCAATGCGGTATCCCGCCCTTCCAAATCCAGCCACGACGTTATTTTGTAAGACTGTATTGGTCCCTCTATTTATCTAGGATAGTGACAAAGAAAATGCTTTGGATCAGGCCCTTGCACAATTACCCAGGGAGAGCCAGTAGGCAACACACAGGATGTCTAATTATGACTACTTTCAGGAGGAAAATTTTAATTCATTATTCACTCCATTCAAACTTACATTACAAATGAAGTATTGATATTACCTTAGGTTCTTGGTATAAAACCGTCACTAGACTTCTCAGAAAAGTACACTGAAGAGATTATTATTTTTATTATTTTTTATACCTTAGACTTTTTAGGGAAGTGCATTAACGGATTATTTTTTTATTTCAGTAACAAAATCCACTGGATGTGGTTTAATATTTATAAGCTATAAGCTAAATTCCAGTATTATAGCAAGATTACAAGTATCTTTTCACTTTTTTTGGTTATATTCTATTGTCAATTTGATTTATTTAAAACATGACAACCAAGGAAATTACAGTGAACTATAAGATTCAATAGAGGCATTCAATACTTTAAATAAAATCTTCTTTAATAAAAAAAAACTGGGTAGCATGAGTATTAAGTAATGACTAAGCAAATTTATGGTAGCATGAATATTAAGTAATGACTAAGCAATTTTATGAGTCAAGTCAAAGTGGTAGAAAATGAAAAGTACCAACACAGAAGGTTTAGTTCTTGTCTACAGCGTCCGCAAAACAGTTAAAACCTCCATTATTTCAAGCACGTTTAATTTGAATTTTTATGAATAGCATTTGACTATTTTATCATAGTCTTTAAAATACAGTGTTTAATACCCTATTTTAAAGACTATGATAAAATAGTCAAATGCTATTCATAAAAATAAAGTATCTTTTAAGTAAAAAAATATAGATAACTTTAAAGAATAGGAATTGACATTTGATTACATTCAAACATTGATAAATAGATGAAAGAGAACATTTTTACCTCATATACTGTTTCACATTTTTCTGTAAGGTGATATTAATAGTTGCACAAAATCGAAACTCAATACTTATCCTATCTTTCAAAGAGAACTATTTTTAATCCTTTTTTGTTTCTATGGCCTAAGTGACTAGTAAAACAAAAACAAGAGGAAGCCATATTTCCTCTAGATAATTTCTCTGTACTATTTTCTTGTTTGTAATATCACTGCATCTAAATAAAGACCAATAGGGGAATAAAGAAGGGTCCAACAGTAATGTTAGATAAGAATACATAACCTTTCATGTAGAAGAAAAGTTGTCGATGAGAAAGAGGGTTCAGAGATTCTATAGTCTATTATTATAACTTTCCATTTAGAAGGAAACTAAATTCACAGTTAAATATTGTAGTAATATGTGCAAGGCACTCAGTTAACAGCACAGAGACGCTGTACCATAACCTGAGAGCAATAATTAATGTTAGAGAAGCAATAAATAAGAGAACTATTTAGACCAGTGGGCATCAGCCCAAAGAAAAATCCAATGCCTACTGGAGCTCACATTATCTTTTAAGAAAGTTCGTTCAGTCCTTTAATTAGTACATTTTACAAATTCACCAATCTTTAAGGAAGAAATAGTTTTTCAACAATATTTTGAGATTTATAATTTCTACAGAATGAGGAAGTTATAATTTTGTATAATTATAAATTTGTTTGCATTATTACCTCAATTGCTGCATGCCAGAGAGTTGAGCTCGAATCTTTTCTGTTCTGATAGGTTCCCGGCCAAACCGAAAGGGCAACCAAGTTTCCTCGGACTCTGTTGGCATCCCCCCATATCCTTATGCCTGGAAAAATAAAATAAAGTCCCCCCAATACATACACATTTGTAATAAGTATTGTGGGGGGGTGTCTGTGGGGAAAATTCATTTTCTCGTTCAAGCCTGATAATTGAATCCCTTAGATTTTAAACGGAGCCCTCTGTCTGAACTCTGATAGTGAAACTCTACCTCTTTACTAGACTACCCGAATTAGGATCTTCTGGGTGATTGTTAAATATGTGGGTTCACAGGTTCCACCTCAGGATTTAACGAACACATAAATAATTATGAATATATTTTAAAAGTTTGCACTATGTTCTTTAACGACATTCAAGAAAGAATGATCCCCTAACATAAAATATAATTTTAATAAAATTATAATTCTTATTATAAGTGAGTAAGCTTTTTGATTGATGTGTGAGAAATATTTTAAAAGTCATAGTAATTTAAACTATTGCTATTAGATAGCTCTCATAAGATCAGGGTTTGGTAAATAATTCTTCTTGAGCTCTACTATCCAACGTGGTATCCATACATGTGACTACTAACATGTAAAGTAAGTATGATTAAATTAAGTACAGTTAAAATTAGAAATCCAGCTCCTTGGTCGCATTAGTCACATTTCAAATGCTCAATGGCCACCTTTGCTTTAGTAATTACCGTAATAGCACAGGTATCAATCATTTCTATTCTCGAAGAAAGAGCTTACAGATAAGACATAAAGATATGTTATTTGGACCAAAATATTATTCTCTTACCTTCCCCCACTGTAAAGTGAATGATGTTATCGTCTATGTCCAATCCATCTGTCCCAAACACACCAATTGCTGGGGAGAAGCCATGGTGAAAAGCACAGCCTCGAATGTAAGATGAACCACGTTCCTGAATCTATAAAACATCAGGATTCAGTGAATTCTTTAAAAATAAAATGAAAATTTATTTAAAGAGAAAATTCAAAGTAGGTGATTTTCAGGAAACACACCTTGATAAATAAAATACTCAATTTATATTCCATAAAAAAAGAGATGATTTCCCAGCAGGTCTTTTAATCCTGGGACATGCCCATATATCTTAAATTTATCATTAAATAAAGCAAAAAAAAAAAAATAAAGTATTCTTATTTTAAATGCAGGTAAAAATTTCTCAAGTGCTTTGCTATGGATTTATATTCCTATCATTACCTATAAAATGCTAAGGTAATAAAATTTACTTTTTTTCAAAAGAGTAAAAAGTTTTACTACATGATTAACAGGGATCTTCTTTTTCTTCAAAATTTGACATTCTAGGCAAGGGGTTATGACTTAACTGTCTATTGGAACCAGCCAATTATTAGGTTAGGGGTTTTCATTTCAAACCTACAAGATTACTTTTTATTTCCATAAGAAATAAGCTCCCATCTTTTCTTAAATCACCAGCCCTCACAGAATATTTAGTTCCCCACTTTGACAGAGACATGGATATACAGACATGGGTATTTTTCATTTGAAAAATTTAAGCCATACTCACTTTGCTTAACAAATATGTTTGGTTATTTCAAAATAAAGTGAAGGAATTAGATAGTTACTATTATAGATGGTCCATCCTTTCACCGTCTCTGCTCCTTTTTCTGTTTTTACTTAACTAACCCTAACTAGTAAATGCATGAAATGGGTGGAATGAAATGCTACTATGAGTCAAAAAAAAAACAGTTAATAGGCCGAAACCGGTTTGGCTCAGTGGATAGAGCGTCGGTCTGCGGACTGAAGGGTCCCGGGTTCGATTCCGGTCAAGGGCATGTACATTGGTTGCCGGCACGTCCCTGGTAGGGGGTGTGCAAGAGGCCGCTGGTCGATGTTTCTCTCTCATCAACATTTCTAGCTCTCTATCTCTCTCTCTTCCTCTCTGTAAAATATCAATAAAATATATTTAAAAAAACAGTTAATGGGAATACATATAAAAAAGTTGTATTATATCATAGTCTTAGTCATCATAAGCTATGGCTATTTAGTAAAGATAAAGGAAAATCAAATAAAAATAAAATTTTACTATGGTAAAATTTTGATATGCAAAAATCCCACGTGCGGTACAAACCTGTCCTAGGTTAAGAAACGTGACAGCGTATCGTGGGTCGGTGCTGTCCCTGAAGCCCTCTTGGCCACTGTGATAAAACTCCACGTCACTTATCCTTGCACTTCCTGTGGGAAGGAGGCAGGCAGTTAAATTTATTTTTTCTTTAAAAAAATATGAAGCATTTTTAAAAAGTCTACAAAAGCTGTAATTTTCCCCATTACAAATGTGTTCCCAACTCTTTCATGGAAATCTCATTAGTTTTTCACTGCTCCTTTAATCTAAATGAGGCAGTATTTCTGAAATTCTTTTTTCACTGCTGCCTAGAGCCTCCTTAAGCATTTTTCCCCTAATAGATTCCCCTCCCCATGAAATGTTAATAACACAGATATACTATGTGTCTGTTAATGTATGGTGGTCTTTTGGGGGAGGTTACAAGCCATGGCAATAACTAACGGTATTTCTATCCCTCAAGGACCCACTTCACCCCTTGGTGGTGATATTGTCCCTGTGGAGAATACATGACATAAGGCAGGAGGTATAATTCACCTGACATTCCCATGTTGATGTTCTAAAGAGCCTGTAAGGGCATTATCGTTACATACCCTCTCTAGAATATGCACTGCCAACTACCTGCTCGTCCGTTTATCCTAAGTACCACGGAGCTGACAAAAGCCAATTTCACAAATTAGCAATAACAGCAAAAACAGTCCACAAGAGATTGCTCTGTGCCAAAGCTATACTAACTGCTGGCAGTGGGTGCTTTAATTCTCATACAACATCCTATGGGTTGGGAACTTTTATTAATCCTATGTTTTACGGAAGAAAACAGAGGCACGGAGATCTACGGCTGGTAAGAAACCAGTGGAATATAGTCCTTGCTTCAAAACTGATATTTAATAAAACGCATGAGAGAGGGGTTATTTAGTTCTAGAAGGAAACAACTGACATAGTGGGGAACATAAGACGAATACAATAAAGACAGAGAAGAAATGGTTATCAGAGACCACGTGGGCCTACACAGCCATGGCTGTGTTCTCTTTCTTTACATCACAAAACAACAGGAGCAAGGAAAGGAGGTCATGGGAATAGGGCCCATCTTGGGACTTTAAGTGGATTGCTAGAGCAGTTTTACCCCTCTAAGTAGAATGCACTCAGTTGAATTCTGTTTCTTAGCACAGGAGATCCTTTAAAGACGTGAGGACTGCTGAAGAACTGACTACACTTAGAAAAGACTAGGCTATGGTTCATTTAGGAAAAGAAACTGAATTTGTACCAACCTTTGAAAGTCATCGCATTTTCAGTGAATGAGCTGATCAGGACACGCGCACCAAATGATTCCTGGAACCAGCCTGGGTAGTCTTCACCAAGAATTCTGATGTTCCTGCTCAGTATCCCAACATCAGCTGCTAATGTGTAGCTCTGGCCTGTTCCAGGAACTTGGTGTCTTTCACCTGCAACAGCACAGCGAGGTTATCACCGATGCTGCGAAATTCCCATCTTCCTGAGTTTATTTGCTGTTCGTAGGCTGCAGAGCTTTCTAATATGCCCAAAGTCAACACAACTGCATACACTGACTAAAGTTCTATACTTTAACATACATAGATAGCAGACTGAAATTATGACAGCTTTTTATTTATAAAATAAAATGTAATAAAAAGTATGTCTTCTACTAACGGCAAAAAGATTATTATAATCAGCAATTAGGAAGTCACTGCTTCATAGGAAGTTTGCAATCACTTTATACAGGAAAACACTGTTGTAAGGCAAGTTGATAAGCTGCTTGTCATTCTAATAGATGAGGAGGTGATGTAGAGAAGTAAAAGAATTTGTCCAAGGCTGCATGGAGAATCAGAAATACATCAATATTGCCTCTCCTGACCTCCAAACCTTGGTTTGTTGCACTTTTCCTGGGCATATTTTGTATCAGTCAAAATTCTTTGTAAATACCAGTAGCATAGCCAACATAGTGTGTATACTCGCATCTTAATGATCTATAAAACATAACCTAAATTCCACTCTGCATTTCTGGAAATCTTAGTCAAAACTTTAAGGCAGGCAGGTACATTTCAAACAGAGAGAAATGTTTGGTAGTTTGAAGGAAAAACTCTATAAGGACTATATAATGTCAAACTTCCAAAGGTTTTTGCTTTATGATTACAATGTTCTTCAACGAAAACTTTTCTTTTTGATTTAAAGGAAAATATGTGATACAGAATGGTAGTCACATAGGCTTCTATTAAAATACTGCTTTGATAGGTTCTCAAGTTTCCTTTTCACGCAGGCCACCTATCCACAGCCACTCACACTGCCTCACAGCTGGGGTTCTCACGAGCACCAGAGCATCTAAGGCAGCCGTGGGCAAACTATGGCCCGTGGGCCGGATCCGGCCCGTTCTGCTGTTCTATCTGGCCCGCGGAGCCGAAAGAGTGGAGGGTTATCTTGCTCTCCCCTCCGCTCCTTCACCAGCAGCCCAAGATGAGAGTGCCAGCATGGTCAGGTTGCTTTTGTTCCGGCCCTCCGGTCCAGTGTAAGAACCCATGGTGGCCCTCGAGTCAAAAAGTTTGCCCACCCCTGAAAGGGGTTTTCTGACATCCTCTCCTGTCTGCTTCCACATCCTGGGATTTCGAGGAAGGGAGCAGGTCAGATGGGGGAAGGGTGGGTGCAGGGAAGGCCCTGATCCTACAGGCTGACAGTTGGTCTGCAGTTGGTTCAGAGGCATCCCTTCTTTCCTGGGTGATTATGGTTTACCATTTGGCTGTAGTTTATTTAAATGAAGTTACAACCAAGGAATGTGTCCATGAGACCAATCAGGACAAAGATGCTCTCAGATCACGGGTTTTCACATGTTAGTGTGCCCAAGGATGGCCTAGAAGCCTGCTTAAAACAGAAAGTGGCACCCTATCCCATAGAATGAGAGGATGTAAATGCAGTAGCTCTTTGCTGAATGTTTGCTAAGTCAAAGAATGGCTAGAGCAGGTACCTTCCTAGCCAGCATGTAAACACAGCACCGCTTGGGTACCCGTGCCAGTCTGAGGGAAATGCCCTTCTAAAATAATTGTGAGATGTGTCATCTGATAACTTTAATTACAGGGGGGAAGCACTAAAATGGGATGACTGTACGACATTTTAATTACGTGTCTATTTGGCTAAAGATCAACCACTTACCAAGGTGAGTGTAGGAAAGGGGACCGTTGAGCATGAGAATTTTGTGACCATGCAGGATTTTAACGATGCTTCTAGTTTCTGTCTGGTGGATGTCATAACTCGTGGTTGTTATCACAATCTCTTCTCCCTCCTTCAGAAAAAAATAAAGTGCCAAATACAAGAACAATTTTAAAAGTAGGTTTATAGTTCTTAATAATTACTCAAAATTCTAGTTTATTTATATCTGATTAGAATCATGGTATTGTCACAGAGAAAAAAACCAATATGCTTAGATGTCTAAAATAAATATGCTTCTGTTTGATATTAAAGAATTCTAAATTTTGAATTATCTTAGAATTTTCTTACATTTAATTCAGTCATTTAATAAAATCAGGCTATACATTAAAAAAATTAAATGAATAAAAAATTTATGTTTTATTAAAAAGCTGATGAGAACAATACTCTTTAAGACTTAAAAAAACTTTCCGAAGATTTTAAAATTTAGTTTACCATTTTAATTCTGAAAGGTAGGAAAGAAAGAAAATCTTAAGACCAAGTTTTAGAACCTGTATTTGTATATGACAAGCTCCTTCTTGTCATCCAAATCTCTGCTCAAATGTACCTATAGGGGAGAGAAATAATTTTTTCCTCTACCCTCCTAAGTTCATGTCTGGGGCCCCTGTAGTAAAAGACAGATTACAAGAGAAAAACATCTAAATTTATTTAACGTAAGTTTTATGGGACACGGGAGCCTTCATCAGGAAGTGAGGATCTGAAGACATTGTTATCCCTGAGTGTTTCTATGCTAGGTTTCATGACGTGGGAGGGTAGTGGGAAAACATGACAGGGTACGAGTTCAGTGTAACAAACTGGGAGAACCAGCAAGGTTCATTCCAATTCTTCTTTGTTTCACTTTGTCTTCAGAGATAAGGATGGTCTTTTCCTCTGGGTTCAGGGAGGGCACCTCACATGTGAAGGGTTATAATCTGTTTCGGGGGAAAGTAGGAAGTCCTTCCAGCACAGACTGTTTCTCAAATTCCTTCATCTTAAAATATTTAAGATTTGAGATAGCATGTCTTGAATTTAATATTTTGGGGTAGCATGTCTTGAACTCCATCTTAACCTCATCAGAAGCTTTCTCTAGCCACCCTAATTAATGTTATCTGGAACCCTCTATTAAGGTAGTCTGTCTCACAATACCTGTTTTATTTCCTTCATCAGTGAATCATAGCCTGAAATTAACACATTTATGTGTTAATTTCATGTCTGCTTCTCCCACCCCAATATAATGTCCACTATAGTTTGACCAATTTCTTCACCACTGAATCCTTTCTCCAGAAAATGTCTGACACTTGGTTAGATATTAATTGGATAATGAATATGTAAAACATAGTAATTGGATAAATAATGCAATATTAATTAGAGAATTAATAGGAATGTTGGAATTATTTAAGTACCATCAAACAAGTAATCACAACTCAACTATCACAAATAAGAACCTATTGTACATAGATTACAGTACCTCCCAATAAAACTTCTTTCTATTTACCAATTTTAGACTACACTAAGAGAGCCAACCCCTTTGATGATTTGTTTTCATTTACTCAGACTAAGGCTTTCTTTGTTCTGTGACTCAGTTGAAGGGAACTGGCTGAGATCTGAGAGCTTGGAAAAGGAATCAATTCATTTCCCTGACCTTTTAGCATTAAAGAGTATTTCTAAAACATGTGAGTCGATGGCCTATGCACACTTATGGGTATAGTAGAGATGGAATTGCCACCACTCATTTTACCAAAATTGCATTTAACACAGGCAGTGTTTGAACATCACTGGGCATCAGGATTTCTTTTCTTTCCCAAATGGTTAACATGTGAAATAAACAAATTAGAAGTAAAGAGAGAACCAATAAACAACAAAATGTACTTAAAACAATTTCTTCTTTCGGTTTTGCAAGATTTTGTTGCAAACAAATATTTTTACCCCAAAACTTTCACATTTCCCTTTCATAACTAATACATGCATGTTGTTCTTTATATGTTCTGAAGGACCTTTGACATCACAATTTTTAAATGCCTGCTATCAGGTCAGCATTTTGAATGCAAGTTAATTGCAAAATACATATTTCTCAACTGGTTAATCAGATGAGAAACAAATGTCCATGAGAATAACGAAGAAACCTTTTTTACGATGACCCATTGTGTGCATTCACTTTCTATCTCATAGTGTTCCCTCTACCTGCCAGTCCACGGCATCCACCAGAGACAGGACTTTGGAACCTGCTTCCGCGGTCTCTGAGAGCTTAGTTTTATATATCGAACGTGGAAGTCCATGAAGGTCCAACTCACCAAACACCCCTGCGGGAGAAAAGCACACCACTGCTTACCCACCGCACAGTACTGAGTTAGGTGCTGAAATAAAATGAAACTGTGCTTGATACATTCTAATAAGCGATTGAGCATTTCAGAATGAATGAAACCAATCGGGTCGTCTGCTCAGGGTTCTGGCACTTTGATTCACTTCTAGGAATAGAAGTGAATAGACATTAAGGGCCAATACACAAGAATATATGAACGAAGATGCTTAGTTCAGCAATATTTGAAAATGTGAGGAAACTAGAATTAATTAAATTGTATTTCCATAGAAAGGTAGGACAAACTTCCTTTTTCCATCTAGAATAATTCCATGGTGCAATATGCTATAAAAGGAAAGGGTGTTATCTGCAAGTATTGATCTGGAAAGACATCAATAACATTTAGGGGAAAAAAGCACTAATATATGAAAAGAATTATTGTTCATAGAAAAGCAAGATTATGAAGAAAGCCATATTAGAGATGTATAATGTGCATATGGGGAGATTTGTTAATGTTAGTTTTATAATGGATTATATTTTGATTTAAAATATAAACATCTATATCTAATTTAATGCAACATGGCTTAATTTTTTAAAAAAATTCTGCCACTTTTATAATCCTTTACTATAAATAAATATTTATAAAACCTTCTGAACCATAAAATAAACAAAAACTAATAATAATATTTTAAAGTACATTCTTATTACTGATATGGATGATACTTTTAGTGTCTGGAAACACATACCTAAGACCTTTGATCCTTGATTTGGTCCTTCTGGAAAAGTCCACTCTGGAGTAGAATGATTTCCTCTAAGAACAATCTGTAATTCTCCTTTAAAAGGGTTATCTTCCCAGCCACCAATTAATCTACCTCCCTGCAGTGGAGCAGAAAATTGTCAATACTTAAGAGCAGAAAAATTTCCCCCATAAAAAAGGAATTGGGAAGACTGGAAGCCTTGTCTAGTGAAAATGAATAAATTCTGTTATTCAAAGAACAGTATTATAACTGGAAGTGACCTCAACTTAATCTACTCACTATGGGATAGGCAATTTAATTTTCCAAGGTCAAGTTCAATATCTATTCACTTTAAGAACTGAACCTAAAACTGGGACCTTTTAAGACCTAAACTAGTGCTGTTTGAACAGATCACACTGGATTGTAAAATAATATGGCCTATATATAATACATTCATCTACTTACACCCAAGCTGTGCCATTTATGAGCCATGATTGTTAGTAATAAAAGCCATTACTAAACGCTTGCTGATTCTATGTCAGGCATAGTGTGTAGAGCTTTACCTATATTGTACCACTTAACCTTTACACTAAACCCATGAGGTGGTATTATTCACATTTTATAAGTAAGAAAACTGATGCTAAAACTAGTCGAATAACTTTCCCAAGGTTACCCAAGTAGTATACAGTGAGGCAAGGATTCAATCGTAGCTTTAACTTGCCTCAAAGCTCACATGTGTAACTAAAACATCACACCTTTAAAACATTAAAAGCTTAGTTTTACCAAAGACAAGCTACTATAGACTTCTATTTTTTTAACTAGAGGCCTGGTGCATGAATTTCACGCAAGGGGCTCAGCCCTCAAAGCCGCCTTGGTCCTCGCAGCCCTTGCTTCATCAGGAAGGTCATCTGGAAGGTCGTTTGGCTGTCCAGTCTAATTAGCATATTATGCATTTACTATTATAGATGGTGTTAATAGCTTTTTGGTTAGGCCATTCTTTTAAATGAATAATAAAAAAAGACTGCCTGGCTGGCATGGCTCAGTGGTTGAGCATCGACCTATGAATCAGGAGGCCACAGTTTGATTCCTGGTCAGGACACATGCTCAGGTTGTGGGCTTGATCTCAAGAGTGGGGCATGCAGGAGGCAGCTGATCGATGTTTCTCTCTCATCGATGTTTCTAACTCTCTCTATCCCTCTCCCTTCCTCTCTGTGAAAAATTAATAAAATATATTAAATAAATAAATAAATAAATAAATAAAAGTAGCATGATGATCACCGCGTAAGGAACACTTAGTCCACAATATAAACAAGAGCAGAAATATGCTAGACTTCACGGGCGAGAGCCGGCTGCTTCTTTTTTATTTTATCAAGTGAATATGCTTTCTTAATAATTTTCAGTAAACCTCCACCATTTTAGAATTTGGTTAATACATTGTAAGACCTTTACTCTTACCTGCAGTGATATGTAAGTAGCATTCAGAACGA
This sequence comes from Vespertilio murinus, assembly GCA_963924515.1. Taxonomy (NCBI): domain Eukaryota; kingdom Metazoa; phylum Chordata; class Mammalia; order Chiroptera; family Vespertilionidae; genus Vespertilio; species Vespertilio murinus. Next base: position 16,256,618 of record OZ004717.1, on the reverse strand, counting down.
CTTTTCTGTAAGAAGACTCTGCAGCTTCCACGTTATGTTTATCTTCCAGTTCCAGAGCCCCCCAAATAATGAGCCTTTCCAGAGGTGGAATATCCGTGTCTGCTACAACCCACATTCCTAGAAAAGAAGACTTTAACGTAAGAAATATAATCCGAAGGTTATAGCTGACAGATAAAACATTGGCAACCTTCTCAGTGAGCCCTGGTTTTGAAGTGTCCAACCCTTTCCCCACACAATGACTGATTCCTGTCTCCCTGAAAAATCTATATTCTTAATACTCGGGTTTGAGTGCACATGAAACCCAGAAAGCATCTGTGATCCAGGACACGATACCAGCATCCATCTCCACATTGGCTGTTTCCTGGGTGTGCTTTATAGAGGAGGAATGCTAACTATTGTGTGGCATTTATCCAAAAGTTGCATAAACACAAGCATTTTTAAAAAATTTTTATTGATTGTTTTTTTACAGAGAGGGATAGAGAGTTAGAAACATCGATGAGAGAGAAACATCGATCAGCTGCCTCCTGCACACCCCCCACTGGGGATGTGCCTGCAACCAAGGCACATGATGCCCTGACCAGAATCGAACCTGGGACCCTTCAGTCCGCAGGCCGATGCTCTATCCACTGAGCCAAACCGGTTTCGGCAACACAAGCATTTTACTTCTTTCTGTATTTACCTTCAGGGATAACCACATTTGCTCCTGGGCGAGGTATGGTATAATTATTTTCCCGAGATGATTGCCAAAAAGAATCATTTGACCATAAGCTGAAAAACAAAAGAAAAATAGTCCATTAACTTTCTTGTATCTAATGACCATCTCCTGAGGGTGTAGCAATAGATGATTTGAGGATGCTAGAATGCAAATTAAGTAGTTTATAACTTCACTAAGTAGACAAGCTAATATGTGGAATTAGTAACATACTCAACACACATAATTGCCTATTTAGTTTTTTTCTCCATTGACGAAAACTTCCTTTCCACCACAATCTGAACCACTTTTTCACCCACTAACTCCTTATTGTGATACACTAATTTTGCTGCTCAAGATGTGTCAGCAAAGAGTTCTGTGATCTCAGGTAATTCACTTAAGGTCATTGGACTTCGCTAATATAATAAGGGAATTGGTCTAGTAATTCAGATCTAGCATTCTGCCAGCCTGAGATTACCACATAATTTCTGTAAGATTTTTTCCATTTCCCAGTCAGGGTCACTGTAAGGCTCCAGGGAAGTAATGGGTGTGGAAGTGCTTTGTGACCCACGAGGCACTGTGCAGGGGGGGACCGACGAGTGACATATGAAAAGGGTTGTGTCAAGTGCAACTGAAGGTAGTGACAAACAGAAGGCCTATGTACTTATAAGTGGCTGGTCGCGTCCTGGGAATTGGATTTCTTGATGGTGGATGTACAGGAAAGCAATCCTGGAGAATACAGCAGTAAGCTTGGAAATTAATAATAACATCTTTCACATCAGGGTCCAGGTTCCCAGACACGGGCTGGCTTTGAGGAAGGTCATTTCTCCCGGACACTGAAAGCGAGGTGAAGCAGTTTAAATTAACATGATGACCAAAGTACTCAAATGTAAGCAAAATCATAGCTAGTTGAAAATATTCATTAGATAGTAACTTGGTATGATTCAAATGAATTGAATATATATATGGGGAAATTCTGACAAAATCGTGTTTTATTGAGAAGCACGTAGTCAATATATCTTGGGGGGAAAATGAATGTTTTACAATTTAAAAAAATTATTTTTAAATATTTTTATTTTAAAAAAATAATTAAATACAAAAGAAAACAAAACGTATGATGACAATTTCCATTGTACTCATTACCTCTAATTTTGGGAAATAAATTTTGGGGCCACATTTAAATTTAAAATGTTTGTGTCATCTCCAAACATAAAATGTAAGATTTTAACTCAATTCAAGGCTTTCCCAGAACAAATTTTACCTCCAGTCCTTTCAAAACATTTTTTTTGAAACCTGCTATATAACTGTGTAACACATTTTCTCGTTAAGCAATTTTTCTCCTCTTTAGACAAAGCATTATATAAAATAACCACCTCTGGCTAATAAATACATACCCAAGTAATACAGAGTACTAGTGTTTGCTTCAAGGTGCCAGTCTCCATTCTTGCTGGTATTCCAGCTCAGGGGATTTGAGGAGCCATTCCTCATATCAACAACATTAAACATATCGGGATTTTGAGTGAAGTTATGAGAGATGATGACATAGTCTTCTTCCTATAAAAGTTTGCCAAAAAAGTGACTTGTTTTATATGTTAATTCCCTGCCTAATATACATTAATTAAGATGACAGAATTAGCCCATATATTAGGGCAAGTTTTGGTTTTAGTTTCTTTTTCATCTTGTATTTATATTTTGTTTATAATGCTAACGCTGTCACTAAAGCAATAAAAGTCTCTCTTTCTCTGCCTAGTTTTTTTTTTCTCCATTGAAGAAAACTTCCTTCATATATAACACCCACATATATAAATCTCAACACCCACATATATATGTATCTATTTAGAAACACATATTACTTCTATAATGTTTGTAAACATTTAAAACAATATAAAAATTCTAGGGTTCCTTTCTTTTTGGCTGCACATATGTAGTATAAGAATGGCGGAAACCGGTTTGGTTCAGTGGATAGAGCATCAGCCTGTGGACTGAAGGGTCACGGGTTCGATTCTGGTCAAGGGCATGTACCTTGGTTGCGGGCACATCCCCAGTAGGGGGTGTGCAAGAGGCAGCTGATAGATGATTCTCTCTCATTATTTCTAATTCTCTATCCCTCTCTCTTCCTCTCTGTAAAAATATCAATAAAATATATATTTTAAAAAAGAATAAGAATGAAGAAGATGAAGATACCCAATTCAGGATAATGGTTACCATTGGAGGTGGAGAGTAAGGAGTGAGACCAGGATAAGCCATAAGCCATACAGGGAACTTCCACTTTATCTAAAATGTCTATTTCTTTTAAAAATCAAACATAAATATTCAGGGTAAATTCAATTCAGATAGAGGTGGGCGATGGGCACAACAGGACGTGGACTGTGCTTTAGAATGTTCTGTGTTTGATATATTTCATAATTGTATTATTAGTAAAGTCCTTAACCAGTATCTGAAACATCATAAGCACTCAATAAGTGTTAGTTATTTTCACGGTAATACCCTGTTTCCCCGAAAATAAGACAGTGTCTTATATTAATTTTTGCTCCCAAAGATGCGCTAGGTCTTATTTTCAGGGGATGTATTATGTTTCCATGAAGTAGGTCTTATTTTTGGAGGATGTCTTATTTTCGGGGAAACACGGTGGTAACAGGGCACAAGTATAGCACCTGGGAAATATGGCAAGAAAATTGCTTACTTCTGATTCTTAAATAAGAATCTTTTTTTTTTTAACTTGTCTTAGATTTAGGATGGGTCATGGAGGGGGTACGGGACTTTAACAGGCCAATATGTGAGACAAAAGCATTCTGGTCCAAACAATAGGAGCAAGGATGAAAATGTACCTGTGGTCGAGCAATGTTCAATCTTAATTATTAGAAGATGGATTTTATAGCTCTTTGTTTACCTTAAATCCATAGAATGTTGATGTGTATGAAATGTTGGTTATGTGATCCACACCTTTGAAGTACCAGTTAATGTGCTTTGCATTTGGAATCAGAGCCATCCACCCAGACATATGAGTCAGTCGTTTCTTCCGGAAGGGAATAATGCTTGTGCCTGTGGGAGAACATAAAACAAACAGATAACAGTAATCTCTACCTCTAGAAAAAAAACACCTCCTTTTATGAACAAATGCAAATGTAAAATATGTGTCTATCTAAGGAAGTCTCTAAAGAAGCCAGTATAGCATTTCACTATATTCTAAATGTCAATGTTTAACTGAAACATAAAATGTTTCTCACTTGGACTTCTGAACTGAGATAAAGTCTTTATTCCTTAGGGAAAGAAAAAAAAGAAACATAATGATGATGACTACTATGACAGAAATGCTAAAGTTTAGTAATTAAATTATTTAAGTATTATTTATCTAAAATATAATCCCATTTCAACTCTTTTAAGAACTTAATTCTTCAGAATAATTCATTTGCAACGTATTCAAACATAAGTTCTGATTCTTTATCAGATTCTTTTATATTTGTTGAGTTAATCAAAGTCTGCATACCAAGTATGAATGAAAAGCTTGATTTAGAACTCCTTTTGTAAAAAAAACCAAAAAACATTTTTATTGATTTTAAAGAAAGAGGAAGAGAGAGGAATAGACAGAGAGAAACACTGATCAGCTGCTTCTTGCACCCCCCTACTTGGGATCCAGCCCAAACCTGAGTATGTGCCCTGACTGGGAATTGAACCTTGATTTATGGGTTGATGCTCAACCACTGAGCTATGCTGACAGAATTTTCATTTTTGAAGTTATTTGTGTTTATCTTAATTTTCTCAGCTACAATCTTTTTCATTATGTTGGTTTTTAAGCATTTTGGACTAAAATATAAATTCTTTGAAGTTGATATTTAAAAAATAGTATCATAAAGAATAAGTATCTCAAATTTATTGACCATCTGTTCTAACTTCATATGCATATTTACATAAAGCTACATCATCATGTATGAGATACTTTGATGAGGATATAGTAAGAGATATGTCAAGTTTTGTTAAACCTTATTTCCCACTGATCTAGTAAACTTGAAGTTTTTATTTATAGATATAAGGGAGAAAATAAGATTTTATTAACAGAATCCAAGTACATTTATTTCTCCTATAATAGTGTCAACATTAACCGTTTTCTTCATTATATTGCAAATGTATAATGATAAAAGCATAATAGGCTAATTAGACCAGATGTCCTTCCAGACAACCTTCCAGACGAAGCCGGGGCTGTGAGGGAAGCCCGGGTTCCTGGTGCCTACTGGCAGCCAAGGGAAGCCCAGGTCCAGGGTGCCAGAGGGAAGCCAGTGCCAGCAGCCGGGGGAAGGGAGGTCTACTCTTGCACGAATTTCGTGCATCAGGCCTCTAGTATTTTCATATTGTTACCTAAAAACAGTATCAGCATTTCTGCATTTAATAATATTTACACAGCAGAAACTTGCAATTTGAAACTATAATATGCATCTTGATATATGACAAATGGATTTTGAAAATGTATAAATAGCATGATTATACCAGTCACGTTATAGCTGCTAAAATTAGCTGTGTCAAATCCATCCATCCTGGAATTTTGTTATTCTACTCCATGTTATCAGATGGTCTTATTGGAATTTTTCTTGCAAGAATTACAACTTCTATCCTTCAAACAGAGTTCTATATCTATTCCCACTATACATTCTGGACCTGGAGAAATAACCATAAAATGGGCCAGTGGCCACGCTGGATGCATTGTAAGACTGAGCAAAGATGCAACCTGTCACTGGGCCTTCATAAGCTGGTAGGCATTCAGGGTGTTTGGTATCAGTTCAGAGCCAAGATCTAATAACTCTTGGAAGGTGTGGATAGTTTCCTTGTTATATCTTTAGATTAGATATTGATGATTACAGCTTTATATATTATCACCAAGAAACTACATCATTTAAATTTATGCAGAAAATGCAGAACACTATAGTTGATATCAATATGTTTAGCAAATCTTTGATTCATCAATGCATTTCCTATTTTCCACAATCTGCAATTCATCAGAACAATGTATGTGAGAGTGGATAAACTGTAGATAAGCTATTTTAACTAATAAGTCCTAGACAGATGGTGCATCAATGAATGGATGGAAATATATATATGCCAATCAGAGTAGGCAACGTCAGGTATAATGAGAACAGTTATATTCAATTGGAAGAATCCATACACTGGTTCCCTAGCTAATGCAGTGAGGGGAAATCTGGTAGGAAGGACTGAGCGAACACTCTAGGAGCCATGCTTCCCTGACCCCTCACCAAGATGATTAAATATAAGCAATTCCAAATCCTTCTGGGGGAGATGCAGATATTAGCCACAGTGAAAGATCTGAGAGATGCAAACACTAGGGTTCCTACCACATTCCCAGTTAACTTGCTTGTTTGGCTGGTGCAAATGCCAGATGGATCATTCATAAAGGACAGTAAATTAATGTAATCTAGTCACGGTAATGATGTCAAGCACATCCAGTGTTTCAGGTACAGCATCTTTCCCGAAACAAATCAGTAGATCAACAGTCTCTGCCACCTGGTGTTCAAGCTCCTCACCAAGCAAATACTTGCCATCTTATTTCAACCAGGAAAGATAATAAGAAGCATTTGCCTCCAGTGGCAGGAACAATGGCATATCAATTTGTATATTGCTTTGTTTTAAGGGCTATGTCAGCTTTTCCTGCTTTGTGTCATAATTCTGGCTGAAGGTTCCTTCATCAGCAGAAGATCATACTGGTTCATGCATTTATTTGATACTTTTCACACACCCATTTTGAGTGTATTTATTTCCTGTCTGGCTTCTTACATACAAATATGCTTTTCCCAATGTTCTAAACAGCGAGCAACAACTGAAGAAGATGATGATGAAAACTGAGAAAAATATTTAGATTAGTGGTTTAAATTAACCTTTTAAAAGTATTTTACTTCTATTAATTTTTTCAGAGAGAGGAAGAAAGAGGGAAGTATCCATCAGCTGTCTCCTGCACGCCCCCTACTGGGGATGGAGCACACGACCTGAGCATGAGCCCTGACTGGGATAACCAACTGAGCCACACAGGCCAGGGTGGTTTAAACTATTCTATTCCACTTACCAAAAGAGTCGGAGAGAACCACATCCTTTTCAAGCAGAGATACGGGAGAAGGCTTGTTGAAAGCTAAACGGTGGAAGCTGACTGAGGCATCACAGACAGACCCAGGGAACCCTACGCTCCACTCGGCTTCCTGAGTGCAGTGAGAAGGGTCCAGCAATGAGCTGTGTGGAATGACAGTGTGTCCTCTGTGACCTAGGAAATGAACACAATCAGCATGTTTCCTACTTCATGTTATAAAACTGAAAAACATGTTATAAAACTGATCCATTATACTGCTAATATAATATAAAGGTCTTATCAAAAAAAGTTTTTTTGACACGGGACAAAGAGGCTTTGCAGTGACACTACTCAGGTAGTTAATTATTAATGTGGGATCCGAGGCACCCACGAGAGCCAAAGTCGGGGACAGGAAGTGGGATAAGTAACTTGGCCAAGTTTCAAATCCAGCAGTCTGCCTTAGAGCCTGTATGCTTACTAACTAACATTAAAAAAAAAAAATCTAAGCCGAATTAAATAAACTAATAAAGATTATACAAAGCTTTATATTAGAACCACACAATGTTCTCTGTCTTAAAGTCACCATTAGAACAGGAGACAGAAGTCAATAAATATAGTTGAGAACTCAGTCTGTTTAAATATTAGGATGAATCTTCTTCCAACTTTCAAAAATTTTTAAAAGTAAATTATTAATATCTGTAGTTTTACTTGTCAATTTTCTCTTTCTTCTAAAGTGTTAGGCAGAATCTCTCTCTCACACACACCCTTGCTATCTTATTTAGACATATCTTTAGCATTAAAACTTTATAAAGACTAAATTCTAGATACTAAGAATTTTTAAAATGTGACATACACTGAACTTGAAATTGTAAAAAATGTTCTTAGTTAATCTATTTCTTGAACTAAATCCAAATTAATAATTTAAACTGGAAAGAAAAAGATTAATATCAGGCCAGGATATGTCCAGTCTGTCTTACATTACTTATATAAATAAACCTGGAATTTATGTATTTATGGGTCATGATGGACTGGAGAATTTGGGGAGTCATATAAGGAGTTCTTTATCTGTGTAATTAACTCAGTGCAAAATGGAAGCATTATAAAATGGAACTGCGGCTTCCTTTTATGACCAATGTTTCCAGGAATATTGTCCTAAATTTGCTGCTAATTCAAAACCAAGGTGCAAACGTAGAGGGAGAAAATATATTATTCAGAGGCTACAGCTAATGGTCTGGGTTTCTTCCAGAATGGAATGTCTCATCTATGCCTAGTGTTGACCTATATCCTTGAGTCACTTTGGTACTGGGTAAAATCTGCGACTCGGCCGAGTCTGCTTGGACAATTCAACCCCGTGTTCACACAAACGTTTTTCCAATGTATTTTTATCAGAAATCATACCATTACCTGTGAGTGAGCCATCGACGTCGATCAGTGCCACTTCATGCTCCCACCGAAAGCCGGCCTTGTTTGGTGCGTGAAAATACTGGATGCCAACAAACTTTGCACTCCAGCCTCCGCATCTCTCGTTGCAAACCCCGGTGATGGATGTCACTCCCAAAGCCACACAGCTGGGACGGTCAAAGTTCATGAAGTGCACGGCAGACACGGTCAGGCCTTCGCTAAACGGGAGAACCAGGCCTCTCGTCGTGCAAAACGCAGACCCCATTCCCAATTCGTCAAGGTGACCGACGATTCTGGCATTTTTAATCACCGCTCCGTTGCTTTCGCCCCATCCTCCAATATAAGCGGCCAGGATCCTCTTGGTCTCAATCCCAGCCTCGTAATTATTCACCATCACGAAGTGTGGAACTGGAGGGCACCTCCGTTGACCCATTCAGCTCCTTTTTGACAATTCCAAGTAGTAAGGGAATCGAATATTGCAGGCACCGGGACTGTGGACGTACAAGATCCTGTCTGCACGGGGAAGTATTCTTCAAATATCCACAAGCCAAACCAACTTGAGAATGAACGGTGTTGTTGGAGAACTCGCCAAGAGGAATTCTCTTCTGGCAGATGTTCCGGTCGTAGGATGGCCCGTCGGGGTGGTCATGCATCCGGTACCAGAAGCCGAAGTGAGTGCCCCCAGCAGCGGCGTTGTGCCGAATGGTGTTGTTTGGGTTGGTTACCCAAAATGCAGCTGGGGTCACGTCGTCATTCAGAAGACTAGTGCTTTGCTGGACGAAGACCGCCAAGTTGTACTGCAGGATATTGCCATGTTCAATGCCGTCTTCTATAAAAAAGGCTCCTCCTTGGATGTCATATATGATGTTCCGCTCAACCAGGAGGTGATGCGTGTTATGGATAGTGACGGCTCTGTTGTACGTCCGGTGAATGGCACAGCCTCTGACGTAAGACTTAAACTGTAAATCTCCCAGCAGGTGCCAAATGTATTGGGTATCGCCCCAACCGAAAAGCCTGGCCAGCATGGAACACCTGTCCAGCCCAGAAATCATGACTATTTAGTGGTCTACATGAACACAGAGTTTTCCTCGCTCATACTTTCTGGCTTAAAAAACAACTTCCAAGTTTATGTTAGTTATTATTAATGCATTAATGTCTCACATGTTACTCATGTTTGCCATTAGAAAATATTTGGCCCCCAGCCCACCTTGATTTCTTCATTATATAAAAGCTCATACTGGATACCGATGAATTAGCGAGTGAACAAAAGCCCTCTTCAACTGTTCTGCTTTTCACCTCAGGCTATTATAAAACTTTTGCATTTAGCAAAAATAAGACTCCCTAAAAGACTTCTGTTCTACTTCCTTCTTCTTGAATGTTGACCATGTGCCTGATATTATGCGACGTGTTTTTGTGTGCAGGAGCACTGTCCTTATCACAATCCTATGAAGTGGCCACTTGTCACTAACTTCCTTTTACAGTCAAAGAAACTGAAATTTAGGAAGGCTGAGTATTCTTGTCCATGGCCTCCTCTGCTTGATTATAACTAGCATCTGGCAGACAGCATGAACTTAGTTACACATGTGTTGTATGGATAACCTTGGGCAAACTTGGTGATTTAAGAGCAATGCCTCTTACCTCTACGTATTCTATTCTTCCAGTCACCATGTTAGCACTAGGTACTGGAGCATAAAACATAATGCAGCCTCCAAATTGATCGCTTCCTATTTCTTCTCCAAACTTTCCTTGGAGACATGTCTGTGTAGCAAATTCACCTTTAAAAACAAATACAAAAAAACAAAAACAAAAAAACAAAAACAAAGAAAAGGATTTTTTTTAAAAGCATATCAAAATACTAACATTCTATAAAGACTTTTTTTCTCACTCTGGCCCATTGCACAGTGGTTAGACCATCAGCCCCTGCACCGAAGAGGGCAGGTAGGCCTCAGTGTGCAGGCTCCATTCCCAGCCCTGGTCTCTCTCATCTCTCTTTCTCTCTCTCTTTCTCTCTCTCTCTCTCTCTCTCTCTCTCTCTTTGTCTCTCTCTTTTCTCTCTTTCTCTCTCTCTCTCTCTTTCTCTTTCTCCCCTGCCTGTATCCCTCCCCTTCCACTCTGTAAAAAAATCAATGGAAAGAAATATCCTCAGGTGAGAATTAAATATAAATAAATAAATAAAATACTTGTTCCTCATACCTAATTATTTCTTTTTATTCACATATAATTTTAGAACATCATAATTTTAGAACATAATTATTTGCATTCACATCATATCCTCCTCTAGAGAGTAAGAAAGGTAAGTACCTTATAACTTGTCTCATTTACTTTTGCAATCCTTAAAATACATACGGTAAAGACAGGAAAAGATCCTTTTCCCCCCTTTGCTAAGGCCTTCCATAATTTATGAGAAGCACCTGGTAATTAAACTCTTAGATTGTTAGCTCCTCTGATCACAGAGCCCCTCTATTCAAACTCAAAACAAGATAAGCTACTCTCAAGGCTACATTTTTTTGCATTTCCCCTCCTCCCTGATGTTTTCAGAACTCAGGGATAATTCACAGCAAGGAGTCTCTAGTTAGTAGAATGTTCCATTTCCTCCTCCCCTTCAAACAAACCTCTTTTGAACACTTTATAAGTTTTTCTCTAAGCATATTTTACAGACTTGGGAAAAATACTAATAAGACACCACCCTAAGACATTCTCCTGGAAACCAAACAAACTATAATTTTTCAAGGCAACTCCCTGGTATCTGCTCAACTTCAGCTCCAAAGCTCAACTTCTCCTCCCTTCCTTGTCACCTAGCCACATCAGCCATTACTCTTTTTTAAAAAAATTTTAATTAAATTTTTTTTATTGTTGTCCATGGGTTATGCATATATGCATACAAGTTCTTCGGTTGATCTCTTTCCACCCACCTACATACCCCTGCATTCAGAGATTCAACAGTCTATTACAAGCTTTTATGTCTCTGGATTTATTTTGTTCATCAGTTTATTTCCTTCATTACATTCCACATATGAGTGAGATCATGTGACACTTGTCTTTCTCTGACTGGCATATTTCGCTTAGCATAATGCTCTCCAGGTCCCTCCATACTTTCTCTCTCTCTTCCTTCCTTCCTTCCTTCCTTCCTTCCTTCCTTCCTTTCTTTCTTTCTTTCTTTCTTTCTTTCTTTCTTTCTTTCTTTCTTTCTTTCTTTTTACTGCTGCATAGTATTCCATGGTGTAAATATACCACAGCTTTTTCTTATCTACTCTTCTACTGATTGACATTTGGACTGTTTTACTCTAAAAAATGGAAGTCCTTTTTTGTTCCTTGTTCTGTATTGATTGATTTGTTCCCTGCCCTGTACACTTGGCCTTTCACTTTTATGAAAAATAAAATGAACTTTCTCTCTGCATCTCTTTTTTCAGTTGTGAATCCTTTCATAGCCTGCACCACTGGCCAAATCCTTACACTTACAATTGTATTTTTCAAAGACACGAAATAAATGGTTGCATGAATACTGGTAAAGGTATTTTGAATGGTTGAATGAATACTGATAAAGATATTTTGACTTATTTCTGAAGCTTCCTCCCCGAATTTGGGGATTAACATCATTAATGCAAGCTTATAGTTGTATATGCATTATCTTTCTTAATTCTTATTACTTTAGTAAGCAGAAGTATTCTCATTTTAAACACATTGAAACTAGGTTTAATGGACATTTGAGACTTGATGCAGATGAACTGATGCTGAGGGGGGGAAAAGCAGAATGGAATAAGCATTGCCAAGAGAGTCACTTAATCTGGTCAGGAGGCTATTAAGGAAGTGGGTATGAGGCCTGTGCACATCTTGTGCTTCAGCTCTCAGAGCTGCTATTAACTTGCTCACCCTGTTGCCAAACTCAGCTCAGGGCTGAGTGGTGAACATCCTGGAACAGCATCTGCTGCGTGGACACATGTGGACTTGACCTTCTCCTTGTACTTTTTCTCTCCCAACCCCTCTCCGTTTGTATATTGGAACCAACCAATCCCTTAACCTAGCTGGCAATCCTTCATTTGCCTGAAAGAATTAGATTGCGTGGATTTTGTCTTTCTAAATCCTGCCTTTCTTTGTGCTCAGAACGCAGTTTGGGTTGCTATCTGAGGTTGTCTCCCCACATGGCAATCCTTTTGCTCAAGTAAATGTTTTGGGCTTTTTTTTTCTCTCTCTCTCTCTTCATTGCAGTCTGAATTTTTCATTGGTTGACAATTATAATTAGAATTGTAGGTCATTTGACATCGAATCCAGTGGGTTTTTGCCTTTATTTATACTTCCCATTGAAGAAAAGGCTGCATCTAAGCTGTATCTGTTACTACTCAAATGCTTATAGGATTGCGATGGTATTAGTGATTACATAACATATTTAGACTTGTGGAATACATTGTGCTACATGCTGTGGTAAACATTACGTAAGAGAACCATGAGCATCATATCCAGTTCTCGTTGAATACTAGTGACTGAAATGCAGAGGTAAGCATTTCATAATCAGGAGACACCTGTCTCTTTAGGACCAAAGTAATTAGCTGATCCAGCCATCTTGTGTGCTGTTTCAGAGATCCTGGAAGTCCAGGCTGAGATGGAGTTTTCATCAGCCTAGAATTTGGAATAATTTCCATAAGCAGAGGCCCCCACTATTGACCCATATTGGACAAACATAGCATTAGTGAGAAGTAACTCTTTTTTATTTTAAATCATGAGCTAGAGCATAACAGTCCAGAAATTCTCAATAGGAAGTGACTTTACCTCCTGGGAATATTTTTGCAGTCTCTGAAAACATTTTAAATGGTCACACTTAAAATTTACTAAAATTACCTGTGTCAAATCCATCAGGACATGCTGGAATTTTGTGATGCCACTCCACATTATCAGATCCTCTTATTAAAATATTTCTTGTAAGAATTCCAACTTCTGCCCTTGCTTCAAACAGAGTTCCATCAGGAAGGGGGACAGTGATTCCCAAGTGTGTGTAATTCAGTGGGTGAGTCAGCGTTATGTTTATGCCATCAGCAGACACAAATGCGATGGTCCTTTCTTCATTCTCTCTTTGGCTGTGTCTATTAAACATTTTTAATAAAAATTTTTCAAAATTAAATTAACAAAACATTGTTTTGGTATGTTTTATGCTATTTAGAACACTTTATCTGTGAATCGGACAATATTTTTTGCCATTCAATATTCTGAAGAGAAATTTTAAGATGGTATTTCATTTTCTTAGGGCAACTAAATAAATTTACAGCAACACAATTTTACTGAAGCCTAGAGAAGCAAAACAATATGGCCACAAGCCTAACAAATGGTATTGGTGGGAGTAAGGGTCAACAGATTGACTTTGAAGTAGTATTCTCAACTAGTTGCTTTATAAACTCTCAAATAAGATTTACCAATGAAATGGCAAACTAAAAATGCCATCTTAAATTTTAATTCTAAACTGAGCACGACCTTAGAGTAACTTAGCTGATTCTTATCAGAAATTCTTATTTGTTCCCTGATATCCAATTTTGCCATTACCCACAATTTGAACAATGAAGGAAAAATAAAGTTCCTCTTGGCTCCCTCCCCAATCAGTATTCTGGTATAACGTAGTTAGCAATATTGTTTTCTTCCTTTTATCTCTTATTGGCTGAAATATAGAATTAAACTGAAATTGAAGATCATAAGCAGTTTCAGTTATAAAATGTCAGACACCCAAAAGGTCATGTTAGTCATCATTCATTCTAAAATGATTTCTTTCCTTTTATTCAATCATTCCTAAAAAGTTTGGTCCATGGGAACCACAGCTGAGACTAAAAGTAACAAAGAGTTCACTGACTGCTTTCTACTCTAGTCTTTAGTGACCCCAAACGATCATTTACATTTTTTCATGCATTAATGTATTTGGCTAAAGCTCTAAGTCAGAAGTTTTCAAGTGACTTATTATAGCAAAATGCTTTTCTCAAACAAAATCTTACACGGGAGCCTAACCATAGAAACCAACCAAAATATTTTATTAGTACAGCAGGTCCTCAAATAACATAATTTCACGCAATGTCATTTTGCCATAATATTGATAAAGTGTCACAGGAGCTTAACTCTTGTTTATGTCAATTAGCCTATGGTAAAGTTCGATTTCCTTGAATATTGTTTCACTTAAAGCCACAGAACCTATTGCCTACATGAAGCGAGGACTCACTGTATATATTTATCTTATAGGTTCAAATGAATAATATTTCTTTTTGTAAATTCAATCAATCAATGAAAACAACACCGATGATCAACACAATGCTGAGATTTGGCAAATACATATTTGACTGTTCATGTTTCTTTTTCTTTTTAAAAAATATATTTTATTGATATTTTACAGAGAGGAAGGGAGAGAGATAGAGAGCTAGAAACATCGATGAGAGAGAAACATTGGCCAGATGCCTCTTGCACACCCCCTACTGGGGATGTGCCCACAACCAATGTACATGCCCTTGATCGGAATCGAACCTGGGACCTTTCAGTCCGCAGAACGACGCTCTACCACTGAGCCAAACTGGTTTCGGCTGCTCATATTTCTTTATTAGAGGTTTCGAATTTAAATGAAATAGTTGTAGACCCTTTGAGTCATCCCTCTTTTAAGTAGTTAAAAAAAATCTCTGTTTACAAATCTAAATGATCAGGACCTGAGGACATCATACCTGTGTCCTGTGCTTGCAACCACAATCTTATCTCCTGGTTTCCATGTTACTGCGTCTTGTAAAACCAGAGTCCTTTCCCCTGCCTGGGCAGTATGTGCCAAACGGGTCCAGACCACGGGGACAGGAAGACCTGGAGCCAACATATAAGCCAAGTATTCTTAGTGATGTGTTTTTTCAGTTATTGAAAGCTTTATGCATTTTAATCTTTTCCTGGATTGAATCGACTTGAGAAAGGTATTTTGTTTTGTTTTTAACCTTACCATTTCATACCTTTCTCAAAAAAAGAAATACCAGTGTGTAGAATTCTTGCTTTATACAAGTAAATAATCAGGTTTATTACACATGTATGGGTTCATAATTTTAAAAACATCCTTCTGCACCAATCTATTCCATTTAGAAGCATCTCCTTTAAATGAATGCAATGTAAATGTGGTATGATACTATTGATTAGCTAGGCAGAGGCCTGTGATCTTCATCACTGTTGACAGACAGAAATTGCTTAAATTGATAATCTAGGGACAAATGAAATGTATGAATTTTGGAAAAATCCAAGAATATATATATATATATATATATATATATATATATATATATATATAGTATGCAATACAGAGCATTTATGATCATAGTGGGGTATCTTGTTTATATATCCTAAAAGTATAAAAATAACAGATTATTGCAATATAAAATACTGCAATACAGAAAGAATGCACCATGCTTCCTTCAAATGGCTAATCTAATACTTCAAACATGATCACCAGCATGGTTACTTGTTCATCATTTTCCAGAATACAGTGATGCAAAAGTACCATTTTAAATTTATAACACTTCAAGAAGACGCCATAAACAATCAGAATGAACTGTGGTGAGTGCTAAATTAGTCAAAATGTGCTGAGGGATCACGTGGAAATGATGTAGAAAAGGCCCAAAAGGGCTTCCCAAGGGTGGCCTTGGTTGTGGGTCTTGGTCCTATGCAGGGCGGGCCTGGCGCTGGATAAGCAAAGGAGAAGATAAAAGGAAGCAAAAAGGGAGTGTGTAAAGGCAGGAGAAGCTTGGCAAGTTTTCGCTGAGAGAGAGTTATCAGGACCGTTCTCTTGGGTTCCTAGCTAGTCTCCTCAACCAATCCTGCGAGCCCTTCAGGCCCTTACCATGCAGATCCAGGACGCCCTCGCGCACCGCCAGTGTTTTGGCCCCGTACACGGGGAGCTCAGGAGACCGCAGGTGCCCGTGCAAGGTGATGACCGCCTTGTGTCGAAAGGGGGAAGCTTCCGTCCCGACCTGCAAGGGATTGCACAGGCACCATATCCACAATTCTAACCGGCCAAAAGTCATGTTTTCCTTTTCTCCCCTTTCTCTCAAGAATTGCCTATTCCGTTGTCAGTCTCTTTCTCTCAAAAGATAAACTTTACAATTTCTAGTCGGCCAAATGCAGGCTGCCAGACCTTTGGAAAAGTATACTGACCGACTTGAGTCATATCTCAGAGCTAATAGTTTTATCGGCTCTATTTTAAATTCTGCTCTATTGAAATATGCTATTATCTTCTCATTAAAAGCACAAGAACTTTCTGGGAAACTTTTCTCCCAGAAAAAGGATTTTTTTACAAATAACCTATACAAAGAGACCTATACGAAGATAAACTTGTGAGAGTTTGGTATAACTGTCTATTTTACACACCGTGTTTTTTTAAAAGAGAGAGAGGTTACCAATGAGCAGATCTCCGGTTCTCTCATATACCTGAAGAATGCCTCCATCTGTAATTAGAATATTTTCTGCCTGGAGTTCAATGTCAGCTTCGTCAAATATTAGAGTTCCACCTAGGAGTCACACAATTTTGAAATATTTATTCAATTACATATTAACTTTTAATTTCTTATTCTTATTTGCTCTCATCTGCATGTCCCTTCACTTCTGCTCTTTTGAAACATAAAATAGAAAACTTCAGACAAGACCCAGGAAGTGATAGAAAACCAAATTCCAGGGCAGATTTTTATCTTGACCATTGGTTATTTTAAAAGCTATTAAATAGTCATCCACACGAATTCTAATTCTACAAACGTAGGGCCACAAAATATCAATTAAGAATTAAAATAATTAAAATGAAAAAAAGCATTTTTATAGAAACTATTATAATGCCAAATTAACTGAACTTTTATCCACTAATTTGCACTAGTAAACATGTATATCCTGAAGAACACTATTAAAGATAGTACCACAATACATTTTTATAGAACTAATATAAATTTGTGGACAGAAAACTTGTCCAAGGGTTCAACAGCTAATAACTTCAAACAACTAAAGCACTACTACTACCCCAGAAGTTAAAACTTAAAATAACAAAGGTCTTTGTTATTAATCCTTACCCAACGTTATTTTCCCATTGATTTTTAGAGAGAGTGGGAGGGGCTGAGAGAGACACACACACAGAGAAACATCGATGTGAGAGAGACATATGAATTGGTTGCCTTCTGCATACCCTGACCAGGGCAGGGGATTGTGCCTGCAACCAAAGCACGTGCCCTTGATCGAAACTGAACCCAGGACCCTTCAGTCCACAGGTTAACGCTCTATCCACTGAGCCAAATTAGCTAAGGCCACAAAGGTTTTTGAGCAGCTAAAACCACATGGCAAGGTTTATACACAAAGAAGCCCAGAGCATTTTACTCTTGCCGACGATTGCTTCTTTTACATGCAATTGAACAGTTCTGGCTATTTAGTTTTCTGTATCTAAAACAGAATACCAAGGAGCAGAGAGAACTCCAGGTAACAAAGCAGGTTCAATGGTGCAGGTAAGAATCACAATCTGGCACCCGAAGGTGTCAGGGGGTCATTTAATATAAATGCTAAAGCCACAGAACCTATCTCCTGCATGTAAATTTCTATGGTTTTCAAACCTCTGAGACCCACGAAACCAGTGTTTTTCTAAATGGGAAGTACCTCTGACTGCTGTGTTCCACTGCAAGGGTATAGGCATGCACACATGTGCACACACACACACACACACACACACAGTTACTGAACAAAAGCTTCTTAAAATAACATTAGCCGAAACCGGTTTGGCTCAGTGGTAGAGCATCGGCCTGCGGACTAAAAGGTCCCGGGTTCGATTCCGGTCAAGGGCATGTACATTAGTTGCGGGCACATCCCCGGTAGGGGGTTTGCAAGAGGCGGCTGGTTGATGTTTCTCTCTCATTGACGTTTCTAGCTCTCTATCTCTCTCCTTTCATCTCTGTGAAATATCAATAAAATATTTTTAAAAAATAACATTTAGCTTTAAAAGATGCTTACTCATATGAACACAATATATTCTGATATTTTCTATTGCATTTCATCAAAACATTCTGGTTGCAGTACACTAACTAGTTCCATACCACAAGTGGGCTGTGATACTCAACGTAAAGAACTCGGTACTACACGCCACATACAAACATGACACAACTATGGATGTTTATAATGACGAGTTTCGGTTCCATTAAGTAGAGAAATGTTCCAATGTTCAGAAATGTACCCTGAATAAGCAACATTTTCAGAACGGGGGTGCTTTGATCCAGCAAAACTGTCTGTCCCTTCGTGATGACGACCAGCGACCCCTCCTCCGGAGGAGGCGCTCCTCCCCACGAGCCGCGGGAGGACCAGGCATCGATGTACAGGAAGTCAGCCTTCTCCTGCAACAGAGCACGGGAGACTCGTAAAGATGGAGGTTTTATCAGAAGTCTTCCTACAACTTCGGAAAAAAAGAGGAAATTGAAAATGATAAACATAGGGACTCAGAAAGGGAGTGGACTGACAATTCTTGGGGGGGTGGGTGTGTGAGGGGTGCGGGAAGAGACTGGACAAAAATCGTACACCTATGGTGAGGACAGTGTGGGGAGAGGGGGTTAAAGGCTGAGGGTGGGACGGGAACCGGGTGGAGGAGAGCTAAGGGGGGGGGGGGGAAGAGGAACAATTATAATAATCTGACCAATAAAGATTTATTGAAAAAAAGAAAATGGTAAACATTTTCATTAATAATAAGTATAACCTGTTTAAGTATCTTACAGTTGCCTATTGGTTTAGTTCACATTAATAATAACGTAAAAAAAAATTATTACTGCTGAAACTGGTTTGGCTCAATGGATAGAGCATCGGCCTGTGGACTGAAAGGTCCCGGGTTCGATTCTGGTCAAGGGCATGTACCTTGGTTGCAGGCACATCCCCAGTAGGAGAGGCAGCTGTTCGATGTCTCTCTCTCATCGATGTTTCTAACTCTCTATCCCTCTCTCTTCCTCTCTGTAAAAAATCAATAAAATCTATTATAAAAAATTATTACTAATTACCCCACAGTTAAATTAAATAATGAAAAATCAGAAATTATAAAATGTTAGCAATAAGCAAAAAACCAAAGCTGAAAACACATAACCAATGATAGCCACAGCTCAGTTCTGTTCTGGAGACGTTAACAGAGTACAGAGCTCATTAACAATCGCAGATGCTGGTTTTTCTGTCGCTGTGGTTACAACACCCAGCAGCGCTCTTACCCGTCTGGCCCTCCCCATGCTCCCCACGGTGACGTGCACGGGAGCCCACCCTGAAGGAGTGTGGGCATTTGTCACGCAGATGACGCATGTCTTGTTGGAATACTCCACATCACATTTGGTTTCAGCGATGGTGACGAGAACATCCTGCGTATTTTCACTGTAAAGAAAAAGGGGGGAGCATAGAATATTGATTAGGTCACATAATACATTATATTTTTAAAATATATTTTATTGATTTTTTTTTTTACAGAGAGGAAGGGGGAGGGATAGAGAGTTAGAAATATCGATGAGAGAGAAACATCGATCAGCTGCCTTCTGCACACCCCCTAATGGGGATGTGCCCGCAACCAAGGTACATGCCCTTGACCGGAATCGAACCTGGGACCTTTCAGTCCGGAGGCAGATGCTCTATCCACTGAGCCAAACTGGTCAGGGCCACATATGCATTATGGCGAAACTAATGATCTCACCCTATGATCCATCAAAGTGCAGATACATTTTTCAATAGTAAGACTTCAAAATATTTTTTTTCAGAAAAAAGGAAGCATACACACACACAAAAGGTGAGGAAATAAATATAACTGTACACCCTAGAAAGTATTCTAGTGCTGGAGAAAAACTGCCTGGGTCCAGGGTATTGAGAGAGTCTACGTTGGTCTCTAACCAGGCGCCTTGCTGGAGAGATGTTCAGGGATCATTCTGTCTATGTGGCATGTTCACCACATTCACACACTTCCGTACTTCACCTCCATGTAAAATTGCCCGCCATTATTTGAAGCAGCCGGCATTTTGAAGTCAGCCTCATTCACTTAAATGATGAAGAAGTACATACATTTGTGCTAAATAATGAATTTTTTTTAGGAAAAGAGAATCCGGCCTGTTACAATGACAAGGTCCTAATGTAGGAAGCCATTTTTTATTGAGGCTGTTCCAGGTTGGACATGAGGTACTGGGGACAGTACAAGAAGGTGATTTATACTTGTGACATTGCTAGGATTTGGGGCAAGTTATTGAACCTTCGTAATCTTAGTCTCTTAACCACAAGATGGGATAAAATATCTATCAAGGCAGGAAGTATCGGTGGGAGAGAAAGTGCCCGGCACAGATGAAGAACTCAGTAAGTGTTAGCTTTTATACCATGATGTGTCTCAAGCAGGACTCCTGAGCAGATGGGTACTCATAACTTGACTGTATTTAGGCGCTGTCCTGGCATAGGAGGAAGCAGGCAGGGTGGCTTGAGTCTGGAAACAGGCATTGATGCTTGGGCAGTGAGGGCAGTACCTGAAGCCTGATCCCATGACGGTAAGTCTGGTGCCCCCCGCTGTACTGCCTCTCTCGGGCGCTATCTGGGTGATGAGCGGAGTCAATGACAGGCTGTACGTGAAAGGGGCTGTGGACTGCGACGCATCCTTCCCGTTGACCACGCGCACTTCGCAGGCTTGCTCGGGTGCCCTGCCTAGGAGGAGAGAATGGAATTGAATACGATTCCGTCTTCGGGCCCTATTCGTTTATCCAAAACCCCCAAACATTTTCTTTTGATTGCTTTCTAAAATTTCAATTGTATTTTTCCAATCACAGCTCACATTCAATATTATTTTGTATTCGTTTCGGGGGTACAGCATCGTGGGTAGGCAGTCACACACTTTAGAAAGTGTCCCCCTGGTATTCCCAGGGCTCGCCCAGCACCTAACATAGTTGGTGCAATGCTATTTATAGTCGCTGCACTGCACCTTGCATCTCTGCGACTATTCTGCAACTCCCGATTTGTACTAATTAATCCCTTCACCCACCTTGTACCCCACCTCCCCTCTGGTGACCATCAGTCTGTTTTCTGGATCTGTGCATCTGCTTTAATTTTGTTTGTTCATTTATTTTGTTCTTTTTTATTTTTCATGTTTTATTTATTTATTATTAAGGTATTATATTTGTACATATCTTACCATTGCCCCCCGCTACCTTCCTACATGCCCTCCTTCCCCAGAGTTTTGTGTCCATTGGTTGTACTTATATGCATGCATACCAGTCCTTCGGTTGATCTCTTGTCTCCCCAGATCTCCCTACCCTCCCTGCTGTAATTTGACAGTCTGCTTGTTGCTTTACTGTTGCTATATATATCTTTGGTTCATTAGTTTATAATGTTCTTTGTTATTCATAAATGAGTGAGGTCATGTGGTGTTTCTCTCTCATTGACGGGCTTATTTCACTCAGCATGAAGTTCTCCAATTCCATCCAGGTTGCTGCAAATGATGAGAATTCCCTCCTCTTTATGGCAGCATAGTGTTCTATTGTGTAGATGTACCATGGTTTTCTGATCCAATCATCTGCTGACAGGCACCTATTTTGTTCTTTAGATTCCACAGATAAATGAAATCATATGGTATTTGTCTTTTACTGTCTGACTTGTCTCACATTGTATAATACATTCCAGGTCTATCCATGCTGTTACAAATGTGTCGATTTCAGTTTTTTTATGGCCAAGTAATAGTCCATTGTACATAGGCACCACTGAGGCCTTTTTTTTTCCCAGTCCACTTGTCCATTGATAGGCATATCGGTTGCAGTAGCACATTGGCTACTGTAAACAACACTACGATGAAACACAGAAGTGCACACATTCTTTCAAGTTAATGTCTTGGGTTTCTTCAAATATATACCCAGAAGTATAATCGCTGGGTCAGAAGGAATTCCATTTCTAATTTTTGAGGAACCGTCACATTGCTTTCCAGAGTGGCTGTGCCATTCTGCACTCCTACCAACAGTGCACAACGGTTCCCGTTTCCCCCACATCCTTGCCAACACCCGTTGTTTGTGGATTTTTTGAGGATAGCCACTCTGAATCAAACATTTTCAACAGCATCTCCCTTTTCCCCAGATCACTCTCACAGGCTATATCTGACCTAATAAACATCCCCAGCAATTGCTAAAAACATGACAAAGTTCACACACAGTAGCAAAGGGAAAAGCCATCAGACCCTCCCTCGGAGCTGCTTGCTGGGGACAATTCTACAAACCTGCCTGTTTCGTTTTCCAGTCCTAGAGGAGCCAACGGGGCAACTCAGAGCAAGCAGGAAGAACTGCTCAGAGCAGGCACTCTGACAACAGCAAGGAGAGACAGCTGAAGGCCAGGTAAGAGAGAAAAAAGCTACAGAAACCCCAATCCAAAAGCATAAAAAGAAGAGCTGGTGTTAAGACAAGCCTTCTGAAAACCTTGATACATCTCAACAGCGTTGCCTTAAAAACATTCAGGATACAAACTCTGATGCTGAAATGATAGATAAGCCCAGTCACCAAAATGTTATATTTTCTTCAATATTCTTTGTTTAAGAATTCAGAGAAAGATACCAAAAATGGTGAGAAAAGCCTCATCAAGTTTTGTTCATTTTTAAAAAATGTTAGCACATGAAACATATATTTTATTCTAGACTATTTCCTTTGGTTCCTATTAAATCTTGTTAGATAGTTTAAAATTGTTGTGTATGTAAAATACCGGGTGTTTAAACTTTACAATAACTTATTGAATTGGGTGAATAATGTCTCTATTCAGTTGATGAAGAAATGGAAGCAGAGAGGAGCGGAGGTACTTAGCTAAGGTGACACAGACATGGCACCCTGAGATGTAGTGGCTCCTCAGAGCCCAGCTCTTACTTGCTGACCAAAGTTTTAAGAGTCATAACAGCAAATTACAGAACATGTTTCTGGTATCATTCTGTCCACTTTACATACATTAACTTACTCAACCTCACCATAATCCTATAAAGTAAGCTAATGAGTTGGTCTCACTTCACAGACGAAGAAACAGAGGCACCATGAGGCTGAGTAACTTGCCCAAAGACACAGCTTGGGTTTGCCTCTTGGCAATGCCATACAAGAGTGCACCCTTGTAACCATTACACTATCCCGTCTTCAAGGGAAATCTAGTACTCCAGTGGGAACTACACATGTCTTCTCCAGTTGGCAAGCTTGATAAACCGAGAGCCATCAGTCTAGGCCAGCCGTCCGTGGGCAAACTACGGCCCGTTCGGCTGTTCTATCCGGCCCGCGGAGCCGAAAGAGCGGAGGGTTCTCTTGCTCTCCCCTCCGCTCCTTCACCAGCAGCCCAAGATGAGAGTGCCAGCATGGTCAGGTTGCTTTTGTCCCGGCCCTCCGGTCCAGTTTAAGAACCCATTGTGGCCCTCCAGGCAAAAAGTTTGCCCACCCCTGGTCTAGGCGATAAATTGAAACACTGCAATTTATGATAAGCAACCCAGTGAACACAAATGATGTGAATCTTGAAACACATAAATGCCAAGAAAATTCCGAAGGAATTGCTTAAAATCAGGAAAGTTATAAAGGTGATTCAATTGCCCCAAAGGCGCAAAAACTTGGAAAAGAGAAACCCAGTCTCTGATTTTTATAAAATTGGCCATTTCTCAAAGACTGCCATTCTTTTTTTTTTTCCTGACAACTTACCATCATTAGGTGGAATTTTACATAATAATGTTGTGTGATTAGATTTAAGCCTATCGACTGCACATTCTGAGCCACACACTAATATTCCGGAATTCTGTGGATGAAACCCGGTGCCTGTCACGGTCATGGTCTGACCACCCCCGAAGCTCCCTAGGGAAGACAAAAAAGGGAAACACAAAGCCGATGAAAAGAAAACCTCTTCTATGTATACATTCACCCTTATTTTAACATCTGAAATAGAACTGATATTAAACATTTTCACAAGTGAAATTATATTTATGACACAGTATATTCATGCAGTAGAATCTCTTTCTATTGTAATATTTTAAATCTTCTCTGAGTAAATGTCACATCTGGCCATTTATCGAAACTACTAAAAATGAAAATATTTTTTAAAAGAGATGTCACAAAGGATTTCAGAACAATAAACACGTGCACATAAAATTACTATTTTAATCAAGAATACGTTGTTTATACTTCCATAAGGTTTTTGAACAACTGAAATAATTTTTAAATAGAATACTTATGAAAATAATTACAGGCCAGTGATATCTAAATATGATTTTAAAAGGAATTTCCACATGTAACCTGGCCATTTTAATTAGGGTTAACTTGTAAATAAGTTATATAACATTAAGAGAATTATAGGCATTAAACTGATATTTTGAAATGATTGACGCCTTTGCATGCTTATTTATCTTATGCATAAACAAGAACATTTTAATGTGTTAAAAGAACTACAAATTTTTGAAGAGTGTTTTTTCCCCCTAAATAAGGTATCTACTGAAATGATATAAAATAGTTATAGGTTCCTGCACACTCATGACTACCTTGGGTTGGCTGAATATTGTGAATGGTAAGTGGGTACTCAAATACAAGTGTGGATACAGCAGAGCCTTTTGTCTCACGATGCATCATAACAGGAAACGTGCCACCAGCATGATCGCCAACGATGCATTCCAGTGCACTGTCATTGACCATGGTTACATTACACTGAATATTATTTATCATCACCGAAATTTCCAAGATATCAACACCAAAATTAGATCCAGTGATCTGAATTTTGGTTCCTGGTGGACCTTTAAAAAGAAAAGCAAACAATATAAATAAATCTAAATTCTAATACATGTCTATTTAAAATACATCTACTTAGCTGGGACCGGTTTGGCTCAGTGGATAGCGCATCAGCCTGCGGACTGAAAGGTCCCGGGTTCGATTCCGGTCAAGGGCATGTACCTTGGTTGTGGGCACATCCCCAGTGGGGGGGGGGGGGGGTGCGGTGCAAGAGGCAGCTGATTGATGATTCTCTCTCATCAATTTTAGTCCATAGCTATCTATCTATTTCTCCTTAATTTTGAAATTTAGGTCAAGTTAATGATGATTTTGTTTCAAAATAGAAGTTGGAATTCAACTAAAACCTTTACCCCAAGAATGTGTTTAAAAAAATAATCACAAAACAGAGATTACACAGAACTCCAATTCCATGTATTAACTGGCATAAACAGGATTGTCTAAAACTATATCTTAAAATCCTTTATAAACATGATTCCAAATCTATGCTAATAAGTATTAGCAATACTATATCAAGACGATAAAAAAGGCAGGTATTGGAATACCTCTGCTGGGAACAATCTCTCCGAGGAGCGGCGTGTCCTCCCAGGCGTACGTAAATGACAGCGGCGGATAAGCGACGGCGTTGACAAAGATCTTCACGTTGGCCCGTCCAGCTGCTCCTGCTGGGGTGCGGCAGTAGACGTCGCTGGAGTTGACAGAAATGATCTGACAAGCTTCATCCCCAACAGCGACGGTGGTGTTGCCTGGGTAGAAGCCATTTCCTGTGATCACCAACGTAGTTCCACCTCCAATGCTTCCAGAAGCCGGGGTGACCGAGGCCACGGCGGGGCTGCTGACACTCAGGTTGCCCAGGGCCAGGCCCTTGCTTCCCACCACCACCCTCACCGGATGATGTCCGGCCGGGAGAGGGGTCACCAGGACGGTGATGTTCCTTTCCGTGACACCGATGGCTCTGAACGGCTGGTTTCCAATGAAGACAGCAATGTCCTCTAAGACGGTGCCAAAACCTTCTCCTTCAATGAGGGCGTGGACGGGTCCCGCGATAGAATCTGGGGAGATGCTTGTGATGAAGGCGGCGATGCTGTCGAGGTAGGAAAAGCTGCAGTTCCCCTGGCACCGGGCAGGCACCCCGTGGATTCGAAGGTGTACTGTCACCAGCTGGTGGGGAGCAGGGGACGTCTCACATTCGATGGTTGTGTAATTCACTGACAGAACGTCGCATGGAAAATGGCCCATACGGACCTCCACAGCTGCCGAGGAAACGGAGAAGCCAGAGCCTGTGATGGCCACTTTGGTCATCCCTGTGGTTGATCCTGCATTTGGCAGCACCGTGTCGATGTTTGGCAGAAGTACAAATCGCCGGTCGGATTCATTGGGCAGGGTGTTGATGGCAAGCCCCAGGTTGTGGACAGTTAGAGCGACAATCTCCCTGATGCCAACATCCATTGAGTTTTGGGGGTCAATGTGACACACAATGGAATCGGCACTACTTTCTTCTACAACACAGGGGTAGCTACCGATGGTAACCTGAGAAACAAAATGAATATGAAAATGGGTCAATACCTTTCTCTAATACAAAGTTAAGTTTTGTATTATCGGCAACTGCATTTTTTAAAAGTTACTGAAGGGCACATTTTTATGCATCAGATTGATTTGGGGGGGACTGATGAAGGCATAACTTGGATTAATCTTAAAACTAAATTATGATTATTCATAAATGGCCACAGCTACATTTTCATAATGGTCAAAAAGGTGAATACAATTCAGTTGTCTGTGAACTCATGAAAGGATAAATAAAATGAATATGCCAGACAATAGGATATTATTCAGCCATAAAAAGGAAATGAAGTTCTAATATGTGGTGCATCATGGATGACCCTTGAAAATGATATGCTTAGTGAATAAAGCTGGTCACAAATGACATACTGTGTGATTCTATTGATAAGAAATGACCAGAATAGGAAATCCAGAGAAACATAAATTAGATGAGTGGTTATTTAGGGCAGGGAGGTATCGGGGGGTTTGGAATAATGTCTAAGGCAGGGGTAGGGAAGGTCCCATGTAAAACCCACAAAAATCATTTGGTCTAGCCCTGCCTAGGCATGAGGGGTGAGTTAATTAAATATTTGACTAAATACATCACCCTAATTTTTAAGTTGATAATTTTGTATGGCCCGAAAATGATGTTATAAATATCCAAATGGCCCTAGCAAAAGAAAGGTTCCCCACCCCTGGTAAAGGTTGTGGGGTTCCTTTGGGGGAGTAACAAAATGTTCTAAAATTGACTGGGGTGACAGATGCTTAACTGTGACCGTACTAAAAGCTATTGAAATGTGCACTTTAAATGGGTCAATTGTCAATTGTACCGTAACGTGTCATTTAGAAGTTAAATTATGAGGTTATGGACAAAGTAGCTTCCTTTCACTGAGTATATAAAAGCAAAACGGAGAGCCTTATATAATCTTACCTTATTAGCACACGTCAGGTTGCTGAAGCCCCGTCCAGTGATCGTTATGGGCTCATTTACTGTGCCGGTGGATGGACTGATGCGGCTGATGGATGGGGAAAAGCAGCTGGAAAGCTCAAAGAGCAATCCACCTGAGTGTTTGACCCCGGGGTTGTTCGGGCCGCACAGGGGTTCTGTTGCGAGGCAGCCTGTCTCGGAGCTTCCCACGTGCAAAGTCACAGGTTCCCCTTTAGACAAAAGAACCGCCCGTAAGTCATCATGGGTAATACTCTAAAGTAAGAGCTGTTTTCAAATGCCATTACTCTTTACTTTGACCATGGTGGTTTATATTCTAGTAAACACCCCTTTAAAAAAAAAAAGACAAGAGGGGTCCCAGGCAGTACAAAGTTCAAAGAAAGACCTGGACAAAGACAATACAGTAAAGAGTGAATATAAAACTAGCTTATTCCTCAATTTGTCTAAGGCCAGATCCCATAGGGAAAATAAAAATAATAACATCACAGTTTAATGTATTTTCAGGCACGTAGAGAATATCAGAATTTTTAAATATTATATCTTATTGGAGGCACACAGGATTCTGGGAGAATGGCAAGACAACATTAATACGATCCTTATTAATAGAATAAATTCCAGCATCAAAGTAGTCCAAACCTAGTCCAGGTCCTTTGGCTAGTTAGAGACAAAAACAGGATTGGACCCAGTTAACTGCATCCTGTTCCAGAAAGATTAACTGTGCCTGGGTCCCCGGAGTCACAGGCTGTCCATCTTTAACTCTTACCCTGAGAGTACGTGGCTTCGGTGCTGCCCACAAACAGGTGCAGGGGAATGCGCCTGGTCTCAGCTGGCAGAACGTTAATGACTCCTTGGAGAGCAATGGAGTGGGCCTCATCAACATACCCGCTGCTATAATAATGGATTCCGGGTGAAGTAAATTGGTAAGAAAACGAACCTGCCATAATTTAAGGTTGTACATAATAAATACAAGCAATCGATGCATCTTTGAAATTTGTTCAAATGCACATGCAGATGACAGGTTTCTTATGTGTCATATATTCAACAAAAAGTAAGTGGTAAGGCCCTAACTGGTTTGGCTCAGTGAATAGAGCGTTGGCCTGCGGACTCAAGCGTCCCAGGTTTGATTCCGGTCAAGGTCATGTACCTTGGTTGCTGGCACATACCCAGTAGGGAGGAGGAGGTAGCTGATCGATGTTTCTCATCAATGTTTCTAACTCTCTATCCCTCTCCCCTCCTCTCTGTAAACAAAATCAATTATATATATAAAATAAGTGGTAAGGAAATGGCTTGGTAGCTACAAAGAGCTATTGTATATAATGAGCCGAAACCGGTTTGGCTCAGTGGATAGAGCGTCGGCCTGCGGACTGAAAGGTCCCGGGTTCGATTCTGTCTAAGGGCATGTACATTGGTTTCGGGCACTTCCCCAGTAGGGGGTGTGCAAGAGGCAACTGGTCGATGTTTCTCTCTCATCGATGTTTCTAGCTCTCTATCTCTCTCCCTTCCTCTCTGTAAAATATCAATAAAATATATTTTAAATAAAGAGCTATTGTATATAATGAACTTGCATTGAGGAAGACAAGATCCAGCTTTAATTTTTCTAGAAAACGATGTCAAATCTGGCATAACTAACCAAATTTTAAAGAACAACTTTAAAGAACAACTCGACCAGAAATGAACAATAAACAAATCATGCTTAGTTTGTGTTCATGAGTGAAAAAGTTTCTAACTGCTACATGGCTACAATAAAAAGCTGTCTAAGAGGCACACTGCCCGGAGCTGTCCTAGAATAAATACTGATGATAGGCTGATTCCAATCAACAGAATTACATTCCTTGCCAGCAAACTGGTATGCTTAAAAATATTCCAATTTCCCTTCTGTTTTGTTTTTTTTCTATATATTTTTCCATTGGTTTATCCCAGAATGAATAAAGATACTTTTGGTATGAGAAACGCATCAGCAATATATAAAATACTTTGCGTACTTTCACTTATATCTTATGAATTTGTAAATGTTTGCTACAGCAACAAAAAGCCAACTAAATCATGTATATTTGCATATCTTATTTGCACATGTACTTTAAATCTAAACTTTTGAAGAGTTTAGATTTGAAAAGAAAAAAAGAGGCATGATGCAAAACTCAACAAAGTGGAAACATACCTGATGCTGATTTTTCTCTTCCATTCATAAATCCTTGGCCATCATAAGTTACACTTCCAGGGCTCGAGACAGAGAAAACTCGGTATCCTATTCCCCTAAGAAATGGGTGTGCTTGCCAATGCCAAGTCACAGTGTCGCCCACAGAAACACTTAAGACTGATGGTGACCAGGCATAACCTAACCCATGTACTGAGAGCAAGAAATGGGCCACATTGTATACCAAAAGGAAAAAAGAAAAGGGATAAGAATTATTACAATTTCTTTTAAAATATCGCATTGTCATATAGCTGCTAGTGAAAGATTTTTACATGACATGGTAAAACTCATATGTGCATAATTCAAACAGGTAGCAGAAATAAACAGAGATAACGAAAACTAAGGACAGAAACTAAGGAAAAAAGTAACCTAAGCAACAATAAAACAGATGATCAAGACACAACTTGAAAATAATCAGGAATGCCAATAAACAAGTTGTTCAGAAATATCCCATGAAATAGTTTTAAAAGCTGATTAATGTTTTAAACATATTTTTTCCCAGGCCCAGAGGCATACAAACATTTATATAATTTCTATTTGAATGCTCATTAAGAAATCCTCTGACTGGCCGAAACCGGTTTGGCTCAGTGGATAGAGTGTCGGCCTGTGGACTGAAAGGTCCCAGGTTTGATTCCGGTCAGGGGCATGTACCTTGGTTGCGGGCACATTCCCGGTGTGTGGGAGGTGCAGAAGGCAGCTGATCGATGATTCTCTCTCATTGATGTTTCTGACTCTCTATCCCTCTCTCTTCCTCTCTTTAAAAAATCAATAAAATATATTAAAAAAGAAAAGAAAAAGAAATCCACTGACTGATAATAAACTAGAGACATGCTGGAGATTCTGTGCTGCAGTAAAACCCAACAGCAATTACTGAACTTGGAAATTAAAATCTGGCCTTTTGGACTCAAGCCTGCCATTGATTCACTATGTAGCTCTGTGTCCATGGGGGTACCATTGACAAATTATAGAAAGAAACACATTAGACATTGTTTGAAAACTTTAAAGCATAAAATAAATAAAAAAACAAAATTAGTTTCAGGGTAAGTGCCCCTATTATATACAATATATAAATGTTGGCTGATACCTGAATCTTCCCCATCATTGGTAATCCTGAATACATTCCCTGTGGAAGGAAGAGTACATTTTATGACAGCTGATGATGATGATGTCACACTGCAAGGGAAGGACCCTAGGAAGAATAAAGAAGGGTTAAAAAAATATTCTCAAATATTTTTAAACTATAGAATTAAGTATAATTACTAAGAAGTTAAAGCCCTATAAAAACGCCATGTGATATAATGGGCTTTTGGTAGTTTTCTGATAGTAATCATCTTTGAGTCTTAATTATTTTAAAACAGACATCTTTTTTTCAGTATTTCGTATACATTAAATTCACAATCATTATTTATTGAAATCAAAAGCGGTTACTGTTTCCCTTTACCACCTTCACCAAATATGCTTAACCTTTTGTAGACTAATAGGAAGATAAAGCTTCCACGATTGAGCATGTTAGTATAATAACTCAGCACCTACAGCACATCCGTTAAGCTGGGGAAAATGCAACAACCCCGCTGTGAGGAGGGAACTCTTACCTAAGAGCACGGTGTTCTCCGAGGGTACTGTGCTAAACCCCAAGCCCGTTATAGTGACTTCCGTCCCCCCATATAAGGAGCCTCTCTGTGGAGACATGTTGTTCACTTCCAAAATGTACTGTATAGAAGCATTTAACTTGTCTCTGCAAAAGAAAAGAAAAAAATGTAATCGGTGTTTCAATGAGCTTCCCACGGGGTCATGCTGTGAAATTTTTCCCAGCCTAGGGTCCATTTAAGAAGAGGATGTAATCTGATAATTATCATGAACCTCAATTTGGTTAGATAGCATGTAGATAATAGTTTCTCCCTCCAGCCTTCATGTGAGTTCAGTTCCAAAGTTATACCCTTCATTTGAAAAAGGAGATGTAGAAAGGTGAAAAAACGCTTCTGCATACTATAAGGTGATTGGCTGCTTCGTTTCCTATCCTGTTACTATCAGCCCCATGAGTTCCACAGCGCCATCAAGCTCATGTTCGTGGCCATACCTTGTGGAAGCAAACCCCCAGTTTCGGACTTCTACGTGGATATCGTGTTTCCCAGGAGACAACGTGGGCAAAAGGCATCCGATGTCGGTGAAGTTCCAGTGCAGAATCTGGCAGGGTTTTCCTCCCACATACACCCCCACGCTTTGTGTGGGGTCATTTCCAAAGTTATAACCTTTAATTGTTAAATTTGCTTCTCCTGTTATTTAAAATAAAAAGGTTTTTTACAAAAAGTCCAACTTATTATGCAGTGTGCAGTTTGCATGTAAGCAAATCAACTCATCTTGTTCACTGGATTTGGGAAATCCCAACACTTTTGGAGGCAAAGGAGAAATCAAAAGAGCTGAGAGCTGTCATGTGGAGATAAAATCTACGTTTAATTGTTTCACGGGGGGAAAAGATTGCAAAGCATTTAAAAAAACACAACAGTATTTTTCTCCTATTGCACATGTTCAAAGTGAAATAATAAATAGACTAATCTATGGGTATGTGTTTTTTAAAAAACAAACAAACCCTCATGTCAGTATTGCTTTAAGACACAGAACTTCAAGAGAAACTGTTTCAAAAGTCTTTCTAGAAATGGTTTATATACATCAAATAACTGATCTTATTGAAGAATGTGTTACCTAGTATTGTCCGTACTTTTGGATTAAAATCAATCATAACTGGAGTCTGTAAACAATTGTAACTATAAGCATCCTTTTTTGTGGCTTGAAATCCATTGGTAATAACTGAAACATTAACTGTGCCCTCAATTCTCTGAAACAAGAGGGAAAAAATGAAACAATTAGAAAATGTTAATGTTGAGATACAGCTATCCAATGGTTAAAAACAATCAGAATTATTCAAAATATACTTCTGAAGATGTTTTCTTTCAAAGTCATGAATAAAAGTCAGTTTTCAGATTTTTATAAAGTCCTGTTTTTAAATATAGGTTACATGTTTAAATTCTTTAGAGAAAGACATATTTTATGATGGTTTTGATCAATTTAATTGCATCTTTATTACTGAATTCCTGAGGATTTGGCAATTCAATAAAAATGCTCTAGACAAGTGATGCTCTAGCTGATAAAACAAGATATAAAAAGTTGTGACATTTTCTCTTAAAATGGACTCAAATATACTTTTTATTCCCCTTCACTAACAAACCACATTATTATATCATTAGCTAACCTAACTCCAGAATCCAAGACTGACATTTGGACCCCTAAAAAGATATTTGGTGCTTTCAATGATATTGCACATACACAATTCCCAATTAGGAAAAACACTTCTTATATCTAGTATTTACTTAATGCACATTGATTGTTTAATGTCATGATATAATTTATTTTATTTATTTTTAAATATATTTTATTTATTTTTTACAGCAAGGAAGGGAGAAAGATAGAGAGTTAGAAACATTGATGAGAGACAGTCATCAATCAGCTGCCTCTTGCACACCCCCTACTGGGAACGTGCCCCCAACCAAGGTACATGCCCTTGACCGGAATGGAACCTGGGACCCCTCAGTCTGCAGGCCGATGCTCTATCCACTGAGCCAAACCGGTCTTGGCAATAATTTAAACAAAGTAAGCTTTAATCTACCTATTCTCCAGATTCTCATCTTGATTATGATCCTATGCATATTCAAATTTCCTTTCCTACAGATTTCAATTGCATGGTACCATCTTAGACTGCTCCATCTTTTTCATGTGAGTGGCTGGATTCATCATCCTTTTGCACATAGCAAGCAAACTGGAGTCTTTGTTTTAATTCAAACACTATTTTTAACAATAAAGAACAATGGTTGATTCTAAAATAGAATATTCAATGGGAGACTTCAGTGTGTTTTTTTTATCAATAAACTGAAAATCACACATTTAAAATGTATGTATGTACCTTTGTAAAAACTAAAATATATCTAGCCCTAGCTGGTTTGGCTCAATGGATTTAAGGGTCCTGGGTTTGATTCCAGTCAAGGGCATGTGCCCGAGCTTTGGGCTTGATCCCCAGTGGAGGGTGTGAAGGAAGCAGCCAATCAATGGTTCTCTCTCATAATTGATCTCTCTCTCTCTTTCTCTCTCTCACTCTCTCTTCCTTCCTTTCTAAAATCAATAAAAATATATTTTAAATATATATATATAAATTTTCTTCCCTGAATTTTTAGACTATTTATTAGTGATAAATCTTTTCCATCCTTTGATTTACATGGTCAACTCCCATTCATCCTTTAAGCTATGATAGGACATCAGCTTTTTTGTGGAACTCTTTCTAACACTCTCTTCCCATATATTTTATCTTTAACTTGCACTTACTCCTATTATTTTAAATGGAATACACTATTAATATTGGTTTATGTGCCTGTCATTCTTAATGATGTGAATTTAAGTATCTAGAACATGGAATAACATTTTGTATTTGGATGTTGGCAGAAAGATGGTGAAGGAATAATTGTTAAAAAGCATAACTAAAATTCTGCACTTTCTAGCAAAATATGTAATTTGTTTAACCCTCTACTGAGATATTTCTTAATTCATAAGATTCAGGTAAATGACTAAAATCAGAGGCCTTACTTTTGGGGTTCTGCAGGTTATCTTATTCAAATCCCCATCAATCACACTGCAGGTTTCATTTCCAACGAGTACCTTTGAATTTTCATTAAAGCCAGTTCCAGAAAGAGTCAGAAGATTACCACCTACATAAAGAAGAAAACAACCCAACAACAACACAGTAACTATAACAACAAGAAACTTTGGCAATAATCTAACTCGTCGTTCAGGAATTGTCTAATCATTTAAGAGATGGGTTGGCAAACACATCAGGGACCAAACCCGATATGTACACAATCACACCACACACCGGAGCCTGTGCTCTGAAGTCATAGACCATAAAGGAGCTGGACTATGAAATTTAATTAAATAACAAATTGCAACCAACATTGCTTTGGAGACATTACCAGCAGCAATTATTATTTTCCCCGAGTATCTCCACCATACTAAAGAGAAATTATGCAGGTTCTATTTGCTCAACCATTCCATGGTGGGACATGAGAGTGAGTTAAGATTCTTCCCGAATTCCCAAATGTTAATACCTCTAAGTAAAAGTTAAACTGAGAAAACATCCCAACAAAATAAAAATAAACTCAAAACACGCCAAAAAGTTCAAGATCAGCACAAAATCCAAAACGAAGCATTGTAAAAACAAACAAAACCACGAAATTCAAAGGAAATGAGTCAACAGACACAATGCGTTATTTTCCTCTCATCTTCTGCATCGGCCTCCCTTTCCCCAATTTGTTCCCAGAACCTTTTCTGGGTCAACTAGCTCCATGGAGACTGTGGTTACAAATGGAGCAGCTGGTAAGCAGAATAATAACTAATAAATCTTATCTTGACATAACTGATGAGCTTGTTATAGAAACAGGTAATAATTGATGATATTAATTCAATAACCTAAGATGTAAGTATAAGCAGCCACCCTGACTTGTGCTTCCTAAGAAACAAAAGAATTAGTCAGCCATTTAATCACTCTGACTCCTACAGGGGGAGTCTCTTTGTTCTATAGGAGGGAGGGTTGGGTTCCTCTCCCTCTACCCTGCTCTGGGAATAGTGCAATGAAATGACGGGAATGAATGCAATGTTCTTTGTTTAGAACAATTAACCATTACCTGCTAAGCTTCCAGAAACAGGCCTGATGTCTGAGATGTGACTCTGATACACGAAGCGGAACTCCTCGCCCACTACGTTCCGTGCTAGTCCAACGTCAGCTATGGACACAGCAACCGGGAAGTACCCAGCACTTCCATTCAGGAGCTGGCACTGGATCTCATTTTCTTGTGATAAAAAAGAAGGAGAAAATGATCAAGACAATGTTTTTATGAGGTCACACTATTGAAATGTTATATTGGCAACTATAAACATTCGCCTTCATTGTTATACACCAAGGAAATATACCTAAGGAAAACTACTCAACTATTAATGAGTAAAAAAAATCTTTACAAACTACCTGAAATCAGAACTCCTGGAAAAAACTTTAGGAAAAAGAATGGTGAAACCAAAGTAAACCATTTGCTCCTGATTGCTACTGTGGCAAAAAAGGGGGGTGGGGTGGGCACAATAATTTAAAAATTCAATCTGTAGGACTATTTATATCAATAATTTCTTAAAAATTTGGTTAAATATATTATCTCCTAAATTGAGTAAAATAGTTATTTTCACAGAAAATTGATTAAACAAAGATGAAAACTTCTTCTTCACTTCATTTAGGACAGTATGTGTGTACTCATAATACAGGTGCAGAACCGACTGGTGATCTCAAGTGTGCCTACAAGACCTAATTGAAAAGCAACTTGAATTATGTGAAAGATGGATTTGCTTACATAGCTCCAGCTTGTTAGAATTAAGAAATACACCTAGGATTATGAGAGATAATGTATAGGGAAATACTCATTTTTTTCATGAGCAGAAGAGGTGAATAATCTTTAAATTCTATGTTAATGGATAGGGTTTCTGTTGGCATAACCATCCGGGAAGGTGGCCACATCCTCTTCTTCGTGAATAACGGGGCATTGTCAGAGCATAGGCAGAGGGACTGTGGGGTACCAGAGCAGAAATCCACATGTTTCTGGGTCCCAGACACCCACCAAAGAAGAAAAGATTTTTCTCCTTTTATGAAGGAAAAAGGAGAAAAATCAACTATCACAGGATAAAGACTTGGTACAACAGTGAAAGGTTTAGTTTGTGGTCACAACCAAAGATTAAAAAGATAAAACATTTTCCCAGAGCAGTTGGCCAATTTCATGACCCCACAGGTTATCCTATAGGATAATCGTGGTCTCTGGTCCCACGTTCTCTTAGAGAAGAAGGACAATTACACGCAGCAAGAATAATTTT
The DNA here is from genome assembly GCA_963924515.1 of Vespertilio murinus. NCBI lineage: Eukaryota > Metazoa > Chordata > Mammalia > Chiroptera > Vespertilionidae > Vespertilio > Vespertilio murinus. Next base: position 16,220,120 of record OZ004717.1, on the reverse strand, counting down.
TAAAAGAACCTACCATTCACAGAAAGAAGGGAGCAACCTATTGGTCCAACTGAGATGGAAACAGCTGAACTGGGAGAGAACCCAGAACCTGATATCGTTAGAATTGTTCCTTCTTCAGAAGACCCTGAAAAATAATGTTTAAGTAACAATGTCAACATGAAAAAATAGTGAACAAGTAACAATGTCAACATGAAAAAATAGTGAACCTGCAGTTATGAAATCAGATATTTCTCAGAGAAAAATAGGTCTATCTTTTAAAAGATCTAAACAATCAACCTATATGCCAGAAAAAGGGGACCGGGGGGGGGGAGGGGGAGACACACATTTATTCAGCAATGGTATTTTTTCCATCGAATTCCTCTGCATTGCTTTTCATTTTGAACCTGTGTATTAATAGAGATTAGTGGGAAGAATTATCTTACTGGAAGTCTGAAATAAAGTAAGGAAAGGAAAATTATTCTTACAATAAAGAAATTAAACAAACATCTCTAAATGGTGACAGACAATTTCAGAGCCGCCATCACAAATTCATGAGAAAAGGATAAACAGTGAAATACGTGTTAGGGACACTTCTCATTTGAAATACAGTAAGATTCCTCTCTCTAGGGTGAGATACATCCTCAATCAAGTACCTCAGAGAGTCCCGGTTTACACTTGCTTTCCAAGCATCTTATACTTAATGCTTTTCCATTCAATTCTTAAAAGTATACAGGCCCTAACTGGTTTGGCTCAGTGGATAGAGCGTCGGCCTGTGGACTGAAAAGTCCCAGGTTCGATTTTGGTCAAGGGCATGTACCTTGGTTGCGGGCACATACCCAGTAGGGAGTGTGCAGGAGGCAGCTGATCAATGCTTCTCTCTCATCAATGTTTCTAACTCTCTATCCCTCTCCCTTACTCTCTGTAAAAAAGTTGATAAAATATGTATTTTTTAAAAAGTATCCAAATTTGATCAATAAATGACACAGTCATCCTACTTATATAATATCACACACAACAAAGATCCCACGTGGATTTAAGTAGCTAAAAATAAAATAAAACAACAAGACTAAAGTTTTAGGGGGGAATCAAATGACTGTTATTGAGTAAGAATTAATTTTTTTCAGAAAGTACAGATAACATGGGAGTTCATTACAAAATACAAGGATAGATGCAAAAAAAAATAAAGATACCAAAGAAGTATAACAAAATTAACTCATCAAATCCTTATTATTAAAAGTTTTGAGCCCACGTAACAAGAATTAACCCAAAGTTAACATCATTACTCTTTAAAAAGTTTGAAGAATATATTCTTTCATCACAAAGATATGCTATTTTTTTTAAATTTGAAATACTATTTTCTGATATATGATTATAACTCAGTCGTTTTAGGATTGTCAAAAGGAGGATTGAGGAGGATTAAATCAATAATGGAGGCAATGGGATGGTCCCAAGGGTTATTCTTTTGGGAGAAATTGGCAGTACTGACCTTAGACTAAAAGACAAGGGTTAAAAATGATGGCAGACATCTACCTTAGGACACTTGCAAACATCTTAGGCAGTTATCTTTAGCTACAATTTCTTTGTTCTTAAAAATTTAGCAATTCTTGCAAAACTATATTGCCCATCCTCTAACAATTTATGTTGCTTCTCCCCACTTTTTTTTGTTTTAATTGGGAAGAGCGGGCTAATTTATCAGGGTAAATTTTCCTACTCACCACCAAAATTTAATATGTGATTACAGTAGCTGAGCTATCTTTCTGACTGAAAAAAGCCACTCCTTAGGATCTTTAGCTCTGATGCTTATTTTGATCCTTGGGAGATCACACAGAAAGCATGGTCATGTTTTAAAAAGCAATCATATACTATGAAGACATGGAATAATGTATCCCCCAAGACTGAGTACTTGGCAATAATTTCTCTAACTTCTATTCTCAAATCTAGGACCAAATTATTTTCTTTCACTAGACAGCAGCTGTCTCGTTAGTAGCCTTTTAGTGCTAAAGCTCCTAGAAGTGGTCTCATTTGATAAAAGATGTCAGTCAATGCGGTAGGTAGTAGAGTTGAAGAACAATGCCTCAATATCAGATGAAATTTTAGAGATTGATTCTAAGGGTGTGAAACTAAACAAGGAGAAGACTAGTGAGTCCAACTTTAAAGGTTTTTGTTTTTCAAAAATAAGTCATCACTGAAACTGGTTTGGCTCAGTGGCTAGAGTGTTGGCCTGCGGACTGAAGGGTCCCAGGTTCAATTCCGGTCAAGGGCATGTACCAGTAGGGGGCGTGCAAGAGGCAGCTGATCAATCTCTCATATGTGTTTCTATCCCTCTACCTCTCTGTAAAAAATTAATAAAATATATATATTTTAAAAAGTCATTAATGATCTGTCCATAACTTTCCAATCTGATAACTTTCTTTATTCCTATTATGTAGAACTGTTTGCTTGACTTAGTTGGTAACAATGGAATATTTTTTAAAAATCATTATCAGAATTTACTTTTTAAAAAAATATTTTTTATTGATTTCATAGAGAAAGAGAGAGAGATAGAAACATCAATGATGAGAGAGAATCATTGATCAGCTGCCTCCTTCAGGCCCCCTACTGGGGATCGAGCCCAGAATCAAACTGGGGACTCTTTAGTCTGAAGGCTGACATTCTATCCACTGAGCCAAACTAGCTAGGGCCAGAATTTACATTTTTGCTAGTTGTCTTCCACCCAATACTCTTCAATACTCTTCCACCCAATAAAAAGCAAGAGGTTACCTTTGGAAGGGCTTATGCTCCGGATTATGGGAGTAGCCATGGGGTCCCATGTAAACCCACAGTCACCTGAACATTTAGCAGGAATTCCATTAACATAGACTTCAACCTTCAAATAAATAAACGCAGAGATGAAAGAGAGGCAAAGAGGTTGCATGTTTCAGAAGAATATGCACAGAATTTAGAATGAATGACGAAACTTTGTTTCCTGGTTTCTTTATAAAAACTAGCCTCTTCTACTTGGATTTTTCTGCTTTGACACTTCATTCTTTCATTCATTTATTCATTCTTTCATTCAGCAAATGTAACCACTCTCTATCAGACACAGTTGTAAATGTTATGAATACAACATTGAACAAAACCTATGACATCCTTGTTGTACCAAATTTATAACCCCCTTGAGGTGAGAAAGATAGTTGCATAGGACCACAAAAATAATTATGAAAACTAAATGTATATTATGCCCCAGTTTTAAGTGCCATGAAGGAAAATAAAGATTACTCTAGGAAGAGTCACCTAAACTCCTTATATTCTAATTTTCTCATCATTAAAGTGGTAACATTAAAGATAGCTACACAAAATCTATGTAAAGATTAAATGAAAGCATATATCTTCAAATTCTAACAGGCAGTACTAGAGCTTAAAAATCCATTCTTTTATTATAAGGAAGACAACTTTCCCAAAGGTCATAAAATAATATTATTAAGTTGACCAACTGTTAACACTAATATTCACATGAAAATAAAGATATCATCTCTCCTGATTATCAGACCTTTACTGTATTACAAACTAGCTATACATTTAAAATTATACATGTATTAAACATCATGAGGAAAGTTCCAAAAATACCTGTGGTTGTTGGCTGGGTGTACGAAGTAGGTCTCCAAGTATGCGTTGTCTGAATAAGCCACCTTCCTTTACCTTCGTAACTGTCATATTAGCCTTTTCTCCAATAATGTTGGAATCATTAACCTATTTTTGGACAAAAATTATTTTAGTAGAAAGCTCTAATAACCACACTAATTTTTCTTTTAAAAATTTAGTATGGTTGAAAGTGAATAAAAGATAAAGGATGGGAAAAAAACATTCAAAACCATTTCAGTCAAATTTCTTGGAAAAGGAGCATAATTCACCCAAGGGAAAAAAATGCTAAAAATATTGCACAATCATATATTACATCAACTATAACTTGAATGAAATGACTGAAGTTAGCTTGCATTTTAGAATAAAATATGTCAAAGGAAAGTAGTTTACTAAATTTTATTTTCTCAAAATGTTCTATGCCAGTTTGACAGGTTTTTTTTTAGTAATCAAAAATTTAGTTCTCTTCCCACCTGAGGGCCAGCTTTTCCACTTCTAGCATTTTTCACTTCTGACTATCCTGGTTTGTTATCCACTCACAGAGTTTTATGTTCTCCAAAGATAAAAGTAAAACCAAATCAAAATGTACAACTTGCAAAACCCTCTACCAATATGGTAGCCTTGGGAAGTGTACACGGGCTAGCAATCAGATCAGCGTCTCCATGCTGAGAGCTTATGAAGTTGAAAAAGGTCACGTGTGAGCCAAAAGGATGAGTAGAAATGATAATATTGCTTATCTCAATTTTTTGGTTCTTCTAAGTGTATTTCTAGTATCATATGAGCTCACTCATCTGGGGGAAATGATGAACAACATAGACTGATGAACAAGAACAGCATCCATCAGACGGTCGGACCTCAGAGGGAAGGGAGGGGAGGGTGGGGATAAGGGAGAGAGATCAACCAAAGGTCTGTGTGCATGCATATGAGTCTAACCAGTGGTCATGGACAACAGGGGGGTGGGGGCATGTGAGGGGAGGGGCTTGGGGGGGAGATGAGGACAAATATGTGATACCTTAATCAATAAAGTAATTTTAAAAAATAAAATAAATGTCAAACAGAAAATAAAAAAAATGTCAGTTTGAGAAAAACAAAACAAAAAGAAATGATGAATAGGCAGAGGAGACTGGGCAGGAAGGAAAGAAGGCAGTAGCATCACGCACATCAGCAGAGATACCCCAGTCACTGGGGCTGTCTTAGTTGCAGAATTTTCTAATTCTACTTCCAGGCCATGTGTGTGTTTCCTAAATACCCTCCGCCTCTGAATGACGTCCATACATCCTCTGTATGGTACATGTATGCTGTATTTATATGCCTTTTTTGGTTTGTTTCCTTTTCCCCTCAACCTCCTCTTTTTCTTTTTTTTTCCTAAACAATTTCATAAGCAGAGCTCTATTTTTTCCACTTTATGTCATGGACACATGTGGGTCCACATATGGCTGCGTGGTAGTGAGGGTGTGTCAGTTTAACAACCACTCTTCCATTAACTGGGATTCAGGATTCTAGGCTTTCATTATAGGCACATTCTAGGCTTTGTGCCCATACATTTAATACTTGCATCCTTATTTCGGCAGACTAGAGTTATATAGCAAAGAGTGCTGAATCATAAGGTATCGATCAGTCTGATAACTACTAAATTATCCTCCAAAAAATGTACTAATTTCCTTTCTCACCAACGGAGCATGACGGAGACTGTTTCCTCACATTCTCAACCTCATAGAAAGCATGATCTTATTAATGTTTGACAATCTGAGTCCATTTCTCTTCTAGACATCTCTCCTTCACATATTCAGCCTGACTTCCCGCCCCTTCCACACCCTGCTCACAGGTAAGCAGATGAGAGTTTAAGCTGTGACTACCTTAGGAAGGTGAAAAGGCCATCTTTAAAACCACAAAAGTGTCCGAGGCCCTAGAACACAGCTCTCATGCACAGTGGCAGAATCATGGACAGTGAGGCTGGTTACCCCCGAACCCACCCTCTTAGGGTACAGACTTAGTTCTTTATATATATATAATTAAATTATTACCATTGTGTCCCCGCCTCCCATACATGCTCTTCCTCCCCAGAGTTTTGTGTCCATTGGTTGTACTTATATGCAGATTTAGTTCTGAGACTGGCCCTGCCTGGGCTCCTCCCACATATTCCTGGCCTTTTCCCAGAAGGAATAGGGAATAAAGTATGGGCAGATAATATCTGGTCAACTTAATTTTGAACAACCTACTCCTCAGTTTCCTTTCTTTAATGTTTAGTCTATAGTTGGCATTAAAAAAACAAACAAACAAACAACAACAACACAGTCTCCAACTGTTCTCAGACTGTGGCAGGGTGCAAACAAGCAGGCGTCACACAGAAGAAAACAGAATCCAAGCCAAACAAGGGCACCTGCAGCAGCTCCTGCTTCCCACAAGCGCTTCTCCACTTGATGGTCCATGAGTATCCGGCACAGGTTCCCTCTCGCGTAACGGAAACTTGGCCCGCTCCTTCCAGGCTCTGGAGAGCGAACTGCAGATCTGCCGCCGACACGGCAGCGGGGAGGCCTGCACTCACAGAGGGAGACAGAGTCACAGCCCTGTCTCATCCTTAGAATGCAGGAAACGTACCGCTCGGAAACCAACCGCCCTCCTCCAGTATAGTAAAAATGAACTTGCATCCTACCGATGTCAAGAATTTATATAATTCTTGGAAACAAAAATGACATGAGTAATGTATCTCATTACAGGCTTGACTTAAATACTTTTTTAATATCAGTTTACTGTATAGGCAACATATAAGCCATGGATATAAAAGAGAAACAAACTTTTAAAAAAAATCATCACCTGGGGATATGTTTGTTTTTTTTAATTGATTTTTAAAGAGTGATGGAGAGAAAGAGAAGAGAAACATTGATCAGTTGCCTCCCATAAGAGTCCCAAGGAGGGATCCAACCTGCCGCCTAGGTTTGTGTCCTGACCGGGAATAGAACCCAAAACCTCTTGGTGTATGGGGTGATGCTCCAACCAACTAAGCCACTCAGCCAGGGAAAAGAGAAACAAACTTTTAAGAATATGACCTGGTATATCTGGTGAAGCAATGAAAAAAATATGAGAATGTTTCCTTTCCATCTGTGGCGTGTTTCATGGGGAGTAAATATTTGCAAAACACATATAAATTAAAGACCCATATAAAAATATATACAAAAAGCTCTTAAGAACTCAAAAATAAGAAAACACAAACAACTCAATTTTAAAGTAGAGAAAATATGTGTGGACACCCTACCTAAGGATATATTAGATAAAAAATAAACATATAAAAAGATACTTAATATCATATCCTAATAGGATTGCAAATTAACAGTAATAAGATACCACTACACACCTATTAGAATGGCTAAAAGGAATAAAATAATAAAATAACTGATAGTACCACATATAACTAGGTCTACATGTAACAGCAACACGCATTCATTTCTGGTGTACTTGTAAATGCCAAGTGGTATATAGTAACTTTGGAAGGCAATTCGGCAGTTCCTTATAATCCTAATCTTACCATATGATCCAGCAATCGCACACCTAGGTAGTTAACCAATTGTGCTGGAAATATGACCAAACCAAAACCTTCATGTGAATGTTTATGGCAGCTTTTACTCATCATTGCTCCAAACTGAAAGCAATCAATATGTCCTTCAAGAGGTGAGTGGAGCCAAAACCAGTTTGGCTCAGTGGATAGAGCATCGGTCTGCGGACTGAAGGGTCCCGGGTTCGATTCCGGTCAAGGGCATGTACATTGGTTGCGGGTACATCCCCAGTAGGGGGTGTGCAAGAGGCAGCTGGTCCGTGTTTCTCTCTCATCGATGTTCCTGGCTCTCTGTCCCTCTACCTTCCTCTCTGTGAAAAATCAATAAAATATATATTTTTTTAAAGACATGAGTGGATACGCAGGTACATCCACACGGTGGATATTATTCAGGGATAAAAGGACATGAGCCATCAAACCATAAAAAAAATGAATACTGCTAAATGAAAAAAACTAAATTACAATCTGGAAAAGGCAAAACCACAGGTAGTAAAAAGACCAGGGTTTGCCAAAATTTCAGGGGGAGAGGGAAGAAATTAATAGGTAAAGCATAGAGGATTTTTAGGGAGGTCAACCTATCCTGTACGGTTCTGTAATGGTGGATGTATGGCACTATGCACCTGTCAAATCTATGAAACTTTACAATGTGAAGAACAAACCTCATGCTGCAAATTTTTTTTAAAAAATGTGAAAACGTAATTTGTTCTGGACCATTTACCTTTATCTCAGCAAGTTATGTAAATTGCATAGAGACACGATATTAGAAAGAAGTACACTAAGATGTCTAACTGACACATACACCACTGTTTTGGGCTTTTTTTATATATAAATATATATATACCTTTGAGAATATGTCCATAAGCCTGAATGTCAAAGCTGCCTCTGAGAGGTGGAGACGCCGCTTGAATCCTCTGAATGCGGATCCTTGACTCCCCTGGCCAATTGTTTCCTCTGTAAACAGACTCATCCTCTGTCTCATTTGTGATTATCTAATTTTCCAAAATAAATATTGATAAAATGATTAAACACAACAATGGCTCAGATGATTTCTATTTCACCGTGGTACAATCCTGTGACATGACATAAATGAGCCTCACAAACTCGGGATTATCCAGGACATTAAGGAGAGTCACATAAATCAACATAGCGCGTACCTAAAGAGCTGCAATAATGAGACCAAAGTCAACTCAGTCATCTGTGCAGCCGTCAGCTGGACCCACAGTAATTCCTCATTAATTCAGAGTGGACCCTCCATCACTCAAGACACAAATATTTATGGAGCAGGGATTCTATTCAAGATACAGTGCTAATCTCTGTGGGGAGGCAAAGGAACACGAGTCGTGGCCTTGGCTATCAAAAACCTAAAGACCCTTTTTGGAAAAATGCATATGGTGACTTGGAAACTTAACTAAAAATATGAGAAAGTGAATGATCAGTACAGTGAATGACTCAGACTTGGGAAATATGTGACTAGTGTTGAGTGCCAATCAATTAACAAAAGAATGCCGAAACCTGTTTGGCTCAGTAGATAAGAGTGTCCGCCTGTGGACTAAAGGGTCCCGGGTTCGATTCCCATCAAGGGCATGTACCTTGATTGGAGGCACAGCCCCAGTAGGGGATGTGCAGGAGGCAGCTGGTCGATGTTTCTCTCTCATCAATGTTTCTAGCTCTCTGTCCCTCTCCCTTCCTCTCTGTAAAAAATCAATAAAATATATTTTTAAAAGAAAAATCATGAGTAGAAGAGTTTAAACCTTTGAGTATAGCATTTATTTTTTTAAAATTAACAAAAGTAACACATGCTATAAAAATTCATAAATTGTAACTCTAATCATGAAAATGATATCTTCCTGCTTCTGATCCCTCATAGTGATCTGTTAATCTTATGGAATTTAGAACTATTATCCCCAATACCCACAGAGATGATTAAATATAAGTGTCATAAGACCTATGCAAGAATGTTCCTACCAACTTTATTCACAATAGGTCCAGACTAGAAGTAATGCAAAAGTCCATCAATAGGATAAATAAATTGTGGTATATTCACACCATGGAATGCAATCAAGCAATAAAGAAGAGTACACTTGAGCTACATGCAACACATGAATTTCTCTGTGTCAAATAAAAGAAGCTAGGTGCAAAGAGTACTTGCTGTATTACTCATTGATATGATAAAAATAAGCAAAACTAATTAATGTTGACAGAAGTCAAAATAGGGTTATCTAGGGGTGAAAAGTAAGTGATCCAATGACAAGAAGGCATAAGGAAATGTCTTGGGAACTAATGACTTCTTTATCTTGATCTGAGGAGTAATTACATGAGAGCATTTACATTGTAAAATTCATGGAGTTCAGCAAGGTTGCAGGATATAGAATTAACACACAAAAACCAATCACATACCTCTATACAAATAACAAGCATGTGGAGATAAAAATTAACGAAACAAGACCATTTACAAACACTTCAAAGAAAATGGAATACGTATAAATCTAACAGAACATATACTGGGTGGGACCTGAAAATTGCAAAATGATGATGAAAGTAATCAAAGAAGACCTAGATATGCTGATAAAAGAAAACAAGAAAGACCTAAATAAATGCAGACACATACTGTGTTCATGAATTGCAAGTCTCAATATAATAAGATTGTTAATTCTCTCCAAAACAATCTAGATTTAATGCAATTCTTATAAAAATACCAGCAAGATTTTTGTAGACATAAACAAGCTTACTCCAAACTTCATATAAAAAGACAAAGGACCTAGGATAGCTTAAAACATTTAAAAAATATATTTTTTATGGTTTTGTTTTTTTTTTACAGAGAGGAAGGGAGATGGAAATGAAAATTTATGTCACACGAAAACCTACAGATGAATGTTCATAGCAAGCTTTATTTATAATGATCAGAAACTGAAAACAACTTAAATGTCCTTCAGTGAAAAGGTGGTTAAAAAACTGTGGGGCATCCATATCATTAAATGCTACTCAGCCATAAAAATGCGCAAACTATTGATAGCCTCAGTAACTTTGGGGGATCTCAAGGGGATTATGCTGAGTGAATAAAAGCTAATTCTAAAAGGCTACTACTGGTCTGATTATGTAAAGTAGGTATGACTCCATTGACATAACATGGTTGAAATGATAAAACTATAGATGGGTTAGTGCTTACCAGGGATATAGGGAAGTAAAGGAAGAAGGCAGGTGGCTGTGGCTATAAAAGGGTAGCAGAGGGATCCTTGGGCTGGAATTGCTCTGTGTGATGACAGGAATCTACACATGTGATAACATTGTACTATTCCACTGCTGCCCCTCAGCTCCCCCTACTGCCCACCCACAATGAAAGCATGTAGAACTAAACAGGGTTGGTAGATTGTATCAATGTCCATTTCCTGGTTGTGCTATTATGATATAGTTATGAAATGGGTGAAGGGTATAGAAATATTTGGTGAAAATGGGTGAAGGATATAGAAATATTTCTGTAGTATTTCTTACAACTGCATATTAATCCATAATTATCACAAAGCTTCAGTTTTAAAAATAATTCATTGAGCTAACCCTTAAATATGTGTGTACATTCCTCCAAGTATCTTTTATTTGAATTTTTAAAAGTCATAAAAATATAAGTACACATTCACAATTTAGCCTTGGTTAATGGCTAATGCTAGAGGATACAATCGCCAATTTTAATGAGAAGTGAGAAATGGGAGATTATTGACACAGACACTTTGACTGAACAAAGCCCTGAGTTAGTTATCACATTTTGTTAAAAGAGCTAAGAGAAAAAGACTGAAATATCTCTACAAGACATTCACCTCTAAGATACTAAAACTGAAACATTGAGCCAGAACCAGCTAACGGCAATTTTCATGAAATACAGTTTTTCGGTATTTTTTTATTTTATCACAAATCGTTTAGTCAGCAAAACATTCTTTATGAGACTCTAGCACAATAATGAATCCTTAATCCTGAACTCATGTTTGTTTTTGGTTTGTTGCAGGAAATTATATTAACTTGTATATTTTTATAGGACATTGATTTTAAAATATTTATATTTGTAATATTTAATACTTATCATAAACAGCTCAAGCTGCACAGAAACTTGCTCAGGTCCTTTCGGAATTGTGGAAAACGCTCTCTTTCCTCCCTGTGTCAACTTTGATACAAGCCGAAGATAAATGGTGTTTGTCACAGAAACAATGGGAAAACTTGCAGAATCTGAAATTTTCTTTCAATAACCTCTGTTCAAGGATCTTTCTTGAAAAAGCCCACATTTTTTTCTTTTAAAGCAACAGAGAAAGCTCTACTTAAATCTATGTTCCGCTTAGATATATTTTTTGAAGTTTTTAATCTTTAAACTGAATTTTCATGCTCAAATTCGACAATCCTCTAAATCTTCATTTGTCCTTAGAATGACTGTCTTGTCCTATTAAAAGATATTCAATCTGTGTATCAGCTATTTGTAAAGATTAAAGAGAACGTTTACTAGGTCAAAGCTAATGCTTCAGAAATAGGAAGTAAGTGGTAACTTTGTAAAACTGTAGGCCTACCTGCCCAAAACTCACAGCCATCATGGGTATGTTATGACTGCAGTTGTATGAAGTCATGGTGACAGAATATCGGCTCGTCAGACTTGACCCATTACTGTTGGTCTGATCCACCTGGAAGTGCTTCAGGAATATCCCTCTGTTGGCTAATGCCGGGAGTCTTCTCCTTGGCATTTCTGAAGAACACGAAGGAAATGGGAAGTAAGATTGCAGCTCCTGCTGCTGGAAAGAAAACCACCACGCAATAATACCCACATGTCGCAGAATAAGCTGCTTAAAACCAAATGTTGGAAAAAGGCTCATAGCTTGTAGTGCTTGGTAAACGTTCACTCTTAGAATATAAAGCTTAAAGTCTTCTGACCTATGAGCCTTATCAGATTGGGGGGGGGGGAGTTTTAGATTATTACTTAAAAGCCACCACACCCTGGGGTCCATGTAGCCTTCTGGGGGCCACTTAGCTCTGCTCTGTTCCAGGTGCCCTGAGTGAGGCACTCACTGGGACAGTGGTCGGCAAACTCATTAGTCAACAGAGCCAAATATCAACAGCACAACAATTGAAATTTCTTTTGAGAGCCAACATTTTTAAACTTAAATTTCTTCTAACACCACTTCTTCAAAATAGACTCACCCAGGCCATGGTATTTTGTGGAAGAGCCACATTCAAGGGGCCAAAGAGCTACATGTGGCTCAAGAGCTGTAGTTTGCCGACCACGGCACTAGGACATGTGCCCCATGAGGGCAGGACCAGGATTGTCTTGTCCACTATTCTGTCTTTAGTGCAACACATCGCCTGCCACACGGTGGGCACTAAATAAATTCTATCTACAACATCTATCCCAGCACAAACCAGCTCTCTTATACATGTGTCCCACTAATTACAATGTAGATTTGAATACAGCGATTTCAAAAAGAGTCACTCTAAAGCAGTAAAGATTTCTTTCTTTTTTTGCCAATGGACTCATGCTCTTGCACTTGAAAACAGTCCCAAAAACTCTGAAAAACGTCTTAAGGTAATTGTTTGGAGTTAGGTTGATTTTTTTAAAATCACAGTTTAACTTTAATTATTTATATTTTATATTTATAATTATCATAGTTTATATATATGTGTCTACTAAAATGATTAGAAAAACAATACTAAGACTTTCAGAAATAAGGTTTTCACATCACATCATTCATTATGGCTATTAGGTCTATGAAAAGACTCAGCTCAATCATATTAAACAGATGTCAATATCAACATCAATAAACACCCATGTTAGCCTTTTAGGAATAGAACTCTTTCTTGGCAGTTTATTTCTCAAAAAAACAAACAAAAAATAAAAATGTTACAGTTTTTGTATCTATAAACAGAATCTAGGACTATAAAACCAAATTTTTACTATAATGACAGCTTACATTATTGTCTTTAGAGTAATCTTCTGGCACTATTAATTTAAAAATTATTTAAATAATATTATTTTGATAAAAGAATAACTCATAAAAATTTAGAGATTAATGATTTTATCTAAATTACCCAATATAATAGTTTTAATAGTAAGAGTTTACTACACGTTAGATTTGGATAGTTTAAGTAGATATGATGTGGCACAACATACCATCCCATAATGAAATCGTAGGTGTCTGTCCAATGTATACTGTATCCACATAAAAGGACTGTGATTTTGATGCTTTCTGCACACTAATCCTCTGGAGAGAAAAATTAGTCCCAGGGTATTTGGTTTGTATGAGGTCCAGAAGGTCGATGCAAGTGTATGTCCAGCTGAAATACGGTTCATTAGTTAGGCATACTGGTCAGTTATAAGGCTTACTGTAAGCAACTACACCATAAAAAGCATTACAATCTTAAAGAGTAAAAGGTGGTGTGTTTTTTTTTCTCACAAGAAGACATCAAGCATACTTCATTAGCATAGAAAAGCAACAGAAACTTACTTAACAAGGGACAGCAGACAGAAACTCCCGTTGCAGTAAAAGATTTAATATTGCATCCAAATATATTTCCTTTACTTGTAGCCTTGGCAGTAGCCAGAGGAATGTAAAATATTCTGTAGCAACAGGTAAGGAAACTAAGGAGCATGCACTTTGGTGTAGAATACATAAAACAGGACACAAGAATGAAGTAGGCTGGGAGGAAGAGGTAAAATGGGGGGAAACAGGAGAAGGATAGAGAGTGAGAAACAGGAGACAGAGAGTTAGCTGCCTCCTGCACACCCCCTACTGGGGATGTGCCTGCAACCAAGATACATGGCCTTGACCGAAATCGAACCTGGGACCCTTCAGTCCACAGGCCGATGCTTTATCCACTGAGCCAAACCACTTAGGGCTAATATATATATACATATATATATATACCGTATTTGCTGGCTTTTTGGCCCTGAAAAATATGCCTCCAAGTGGGGGGTAGTCTTATACGGCGAGTATATAACAAACTCTGTATTTTTAGTGGAAATGTTAGGGGGTCGTCTTATACGCCCAGTCGTCTTATATGCCAGCAAATACGTATTTTTCAGGGCCAAAAAATCGTCTTATACACCGGCAAATACGGTATATATAATAAATGGGTGGTTCTCTAAGTAAAAAAAAAAGAATGAAGTAAATTAAGTAAAAAATGTCAGAGATGGAAAAGTAAACTCAGTCCAATACTAAGAAGCAAAACTGGATCTTGATACTACTTTCAAAGAATTCACCGCAGTTGCATAGTCTACTGTTCAAAGTGACAAAAAAAAAGTGCTGAGCTATTTATAGTCAGTACCTTCCAAGTGTGTGATTTAGATTCAGGTTTTCTATTAAATACTAACTCCGTTAGAATCTCATAAACTGCAATTAAGCACTTCTGCTAAGAGAGTTTACAAGAAAGAGATAAATCCTGCCATCCAAATAACTAAGTATAGTTTTATAGATATCTTTATATCAGCTTCTACTGTAATTATTAACAGTCTATTTGCTTGGGCATTTTCTATTCTCATTTCCTTCATGGTTTCCAAATTCATCATGGGATCCACCTGTGATGCATCAAAGCTTAGAATTATATCAGATTTAGAAAATCATATGCAGAACTACATTAAGTTAAAGTGTCCTTTAAATTAATAAAAGTACTTAGGTCCTCTAAGTAGAATTCTACAAATTCTATGATTCCAAAGTTTAAAAAACAACTTAGAAAATTTGGTGTACTTAACAGTTTACCATTGTTTCATTATCTAAAGGGTCATGGGTAATGGTGCCACTAGACCAATTTTTATTTTCATAATCAATAAATTTAATTTTGGCACAACATTTCTGTTAGAAAGCAGCTAAAGAAGACAAGACAATTGCAGTTAGATACATGGTGTACACGTTATCTCAAAAAACAACAAACAAATAAGAAATGGGTTTATCTTAGTAGTATACACTGTAGTAAAATTTAAGTTTTCAAATTCATAATATAACTTACTTGTTTCCATAAGCAAAACTATATGTAAATTGTATTTCATTGCTTCTAGTAATCTTGCCTTTGTCTTGGTATTGAAATTTTAGGCCAATATAATTTGCCAGGAATCCTTTGTATGCTAAACATAGCTACATAGAAAATAAGAAAAAAAGAAAAATATCTTATCATTAGATTGTTTTGTAGCAATTCAAATTAAGTCAATCCAATCCAGTAAATATATATTGAGCATTTCCCATAAAAATTTATCAGAAGGAAAAATTAATTTGAGCCAATTAAGTGCAGAAGAATTGGGGAAGATTTTACAGAAGAGGAAATGAAGTTGAAATGACCTTAAAATTAATGAATAATTCTTTATATATATCTTTTGATATGGTTTCCTTAAAAAAAAAAAGAACGAATTCACTCCTCATAGTCACCGAGCTACATGAGAATTAGGTCCAGCTCTAACTGAACTCTTTAGTGAATTTAGAAGGCAGAAGGGAGAGAAACATTTGGAGGGATTGAAATGTGAATGCAACTGGGCATTTAGAGATGAAGTTGTCACTGCAAAATAGTGATTAAATACCAGCTTGAATGGCCTACAACACCTTAAAAATGCCAAATTTAGAACTAACAACTTCAGAACATGTGCTGCAATTTGAGAATTTTAAAACAAGAGAAAGGGTAAATCTACAATTGCTAGTATTTAATACTTATTCTAAAGTTGCCATTTCTTCTCAGAATCTTCTTTTACTTTTCCCTGATTGAATATCTGAGATCACTCTATGATGCCTATCCATTTTTGTTTTTTCTTAATTAATAAAGGAATATTGAAAATAACATGTATTTATTTGTTTTAGTATTTACATGAGTGCAAATAATTTTCTTTAAAATATGAGATAAAGAAGAATGTGTGTGCTCGGTACTGCATATTATTTTAATTTCTTGTTTTGAGAATCACAAGAAGAGGAAATCACAAGTGCCCAGAGAGTGAACCACAGAGCCTGTCCAATGTGACATGATTTCACATGACAAGCACTCTCCCTTGTCTTAAAATTTCATGAAATTTTATTACCAAGGGGCTTTACAAATTTAATTAGCATATCATTTTGTTGAGCTTACCTGATTATAAGGAAATAATGAAATGTCTCCATATGGTCGTCTGTTTGGTTTAACATCTGCTGAGTCAAAGAGAACAGCTGGGTTTTTCAGGGAGTAACGACCACAGTAAGCATCAGTTTCAGTTGTCTTCTGCCCTCTATTAATATGATCCTGCAGAAACAATAATATTTCAGATGAAAACATGATTGATGGTCCTGCTTTGTTCCCCAACATCTCCACCCAAGGCCTTCAAGCTCCGACTCAGAGCCCATTGCTTCCCAAATGACTATAACTTGAAATCTTCACTCATTGAAATTCCAAAGCCCTCACCCTGTATCACTCATTTGGACCCATAATCACATAATCCCCTGTCATTATATTTTTCAAATCCTATCTTTCCCCTATATTATGAACTCCTTAATGATATTTAATCCTCCCTTCCACTAATGTTTATTCAGTGTTCACTGTGGGCCAGGTCTTTGCTTGTTTATGAATATGTTTGTTTTTTGTTTAATCTTCGGGGTTCCAGTGGTGAACACTATCCCTAAACACAGAAGCTTATCCCAGTTTGGAAGAAGGAACCAAGGATTATAAAACCAAGGTTGAAGGGAGGCCTCTCACTCACATAAAAGCATCAAGAAAAATTGGCACATGAGGTGTCTTTAAAGACAAAAATGAGTTATTGAAGAGGAAAAGGGGGGCAAGGAGCTTCAGAAAAGGGTAGAATACACACAGAGAAGCAGGGATGTTAGAGATCAGTGCTGTGAAATTAAAATTGTCAAGGTAGGGTAGAGCAAAGAATGTGTGTTGTGATGAATGAAAGACGAAGGAAGGGAGTGTAATGTTAATTACTTGTGCAATTCCCATGGCTGCCAGTACTGCATCCGGGAGAGGAGACCCCAAATACATGTAAATTTGTTAAGTTAAGTTGAAAATGTAGCACATTGAGTGGATTTTCCCTTTCCCCCCAGTAATAAATCTCTCCATATAGGCATCGCATGCTATATATTTTAACAACTCACTTATTTCAAGGGTATTGATCAGAATTGAATAACTAGCATTTTTCTTCTTTTTTAAAAATATATCTTATTGATTTTAGAGAGGAAAGGAGAGGGAGATGGAGAAAGAAACATCAATGATGAGAGAGAATCATTGATTGGCTGCCTCCTGCACGTCGCCCACTGCGGATTGGGCCTGCAACCCAGGCATGTGCCCCTGACTAGAATCAAATCGGGGATCCCTCAGTCCACAGGCTGATGCTCCTTCCATCCAGGGCAACTGGCATATTTCTTACGTTGATGATATTTGAAAATGGTGACTATCTGGCTTCCTCAAGTCTTGAAAATAAGAATTGGGCAAATAGTGTATTTAATTTTTTTTACTGTGCATCAAAGAAAAATCTTTACATCTCACCAAGAAATAAGTAATCAGTAGGCATTGCACTCATAGAGCAGAGAGTGATATCGAAAAGCAAGGGAAGGGATGTGCTCTGCAGTGATGCCCTGCTCCAGACTGTATCCTCAGAAGCCCATTGAGTGGAGGAAAAGGGATATATTCTGCATCCAAGTGAAGAAAACCATCAAACACTCTATAGATCTTATATTTGCCTACATCCTATTGAGCCAGAAAATTCATGGGTAGGGGAAATACTGCCTTCACGAATAAATTGTTTTTATAATGCAAAGAGATGTTAGGATAGACCTTACTATAACATTATATTGGTAATTTGACTTTGAATGATAGGGAATTAATGCTATTTCAAAAAAAGAAAAGACAAAATCCTTAGACATTTACACGAATCCTTATTTGGTCAGTTTCAGAATTCATTAAACATTCCATACCCCGTTAAAATCGGTTTCATAATCTCTGAAGTATTTCACAACAAATCCTTCTTCCACATCAGCAATTTGCGGAGGGCACTTGGCGCTAACCATCTCTTCCACTGCTGCCTGAAACTAGATGGACAACAGGGACTTCAGGAATTTCTTTTTCATGAAGAGTTAGAACTTCATCAGAAATTCTACTGCTAATTCTACTGATTAGCTACAACATATTCATGTAATTCCCCTATTTTAGTCATAATTAAGAGATCCTTAACTAAATAATTAATATGTGATCATTTTAGGGTCCCATGCCGTTTTCAACAGTTCTAATTTAGAATGGCAATAGCCACAGCTAATTGGCTAATATTGGCTTACTTGGTTATTATTAAAGAAGACATATTTGTTTAATATTTTTTAAAGAGAACAATGAGGCAAACCTAAGTAAATTAGCACTCATTTTAAAAGACTCCAAATGAATAGTTTTCCCAAATTAACTCAAAATTAACTGGGGTGGAGGGAGAACACTGTATAATCCAATGCACTGTTTTTCAAAAGAAGAGCTACAGATACTCAAAGCCTGTATTTGTGACTATTTAAAGAATAATAAGTAATTCTGAGTATACAGGAATCAGTACACATTCATGAGGTCTCCTGTGATTTCCACGTTGTTTCTTTGGCAAGGCACAGATACAAATGCTATTCAGAGCTAAGGACTTGGGATGACAGATCATCTTTAATCTTCAAACAAATAATAACTTAAACTCATTGTACAGGCAGTTGTCAAAATTTAGTAACTCACAATCAACATCCTCTTTTCGTGAACAGTTGCCCCTATGGATACGTTGGATTCTGTTGGCACAGATCTGAGAAATGCCCTTTTGTCCCCTATCCTTGTGATATCCCCTCCCTTCTCTGCTCACTATTGGTGGCCTCCAACCCATCATGCCAAGTAGAAGGGTGTATTTCTAGTACTTAAAGTGTTGCTGTTTTTTAATAGAAATGTGATGCTTAAATGGTTTTATGTTTACAATATTAACACAAGAACATACTTCAGCTTCCGCTGACCACGGGGTAAGAGGCTTAGAAGAGATTCCATCCCAATTCAGTGTGAAAGTGTCCAAACTGGGTTTTCCTTTGGTTTGTTCTGTGATATCCAGGGTGACATTATATCCTTCAAATACTTCATAACCGAGCAGATCAAAGTCTCCTGCAGTCAAGCGCCAAACAGAATTTTCAGAAGTTAATTTTAAAAAATATCAATACAGCCCCGCTGGTGTTGCTCTGTGGTGGAGTATCGACCCAGGAACCAGGAGGTCATGGCTCGATTCCCAATCGAACATGCCTTAGCTGCAGGCTCAATCCTTAGTAGGGGGCCTGCAGGAGGCAGTTGATCAATGATTCTCTCCCACCATTGATGTTTCTATCTCTCTATCCTTCTCCCTTCCTTTCTGAAATCAATGAAAACACATATTTTAAAAATGATCAATACATCCAACTCAATAGTGGAACTCAAACTTTAAAAAATTGGTTTTATTTGGAGTTCCGGTATCACAAAATCAAAATGAACAAGGAAGATTCAGGCCCTTGAGTTTGATCTATACGTAAGTTCCTGGGAGAACAAGGATAATCATATTTTTGTGTATATAATGTTCTGGACATCTAACTTTGGGGGGATTTTTAGAACTTGAATTCCGGTTAAACAAAATTTCTCAACCTCCATCCAACAACCAAATTAACAATTTGACAAATGTTGAAGTAACAATCATTATTTCCCAATTCGTGTGAGTAAAATGAGACAAATGTTGAAGTACCATTTTACTTACATGAATTGAGAAATGATTGCCCAAAGAAAAGTAAACTCACACATATTCAGGGGCCTATTTCCTAAGCTAGATATCCCAAACCCAAATTTGTTGCTAGAATTGCCTGTAAGACTTGAAAATGTGAAACATTAATACGTTAACAGCTATTACTTGAAATAAAAAGCACAGAGAGATCAAATAATTTTGGGAAATGTTGCATTTTCCAACACAGGTGAACTGGTGTTTTGTTTGTTTGTTTCTTGATGCAAGATTCCTCAGAAATTTTCATATTTTTATAAATTCTGTCAATCTTCAAGGAGAAGCCATGGTAAGCAGCGTTTCCCACTTAGATTTAACCACAGAATTCATTCATCTTGAAAGATCTGGCCAGACCAGTAACTTCTAAGCCATATTGATTTAAATTTAATTTCCAGAATTAGTATCGTCACTCATGTTTTGCTAATTTATAAAAAAGTATTATACTGATACTCTGTTTATAGAATATATGGTGTATTTCTCATGCATTAGAGTTGTACATTTTTTGAAATACAATAGGAATTTAATTTACAATAGAAAGCAATTAACCATTTAATTTCTATTGTTTCTAAAATTGATCAAGGCTGTGAATTCAATTTTTTCCACTCTGTCATTTTGTGTCGCTTTTACCTTTTTTCAGTGGAGTTGCACAGGATATAAATTTGTTTCCTAGAAAAAAAACTTTAGAGACCTGCAAAATGAAATATATGCTTACCTCTGGTTGATATAAAGGTTACCATGTAAACATAACTTTGGGAGTTTTGTGTCCTTGTTACTTGAACTGCATCCGGTTTTAAAGACCAGAGGTCATTTAGGGCTGATTGTAGTATGAGGTCAGAAGCATCAGCAGGTAGCAAGGCTTGGATGTATTTAGAAGAAAAAAAAAACATAAAAAAGGAGAAGAATTGAAATTTTTCTGCACTACCAAAAGTAACTTTACTTTTTTTTTAAAGAAAGTCATTTAAAAATCACTCATAGTCTGCACCATCTGTCCTCACTTCATGAGACGGTGTTCTGAAATTGATTCGAGCTCAATAATATTGACTAATTAATTGGGTTGTGGTCTCTTGAGAATAGGGCTCATACTTTATTGTTTTAATATTCCCATAGCAATAAGCATTGTATTTGGCTTATTATATTTACTGATTGAAACAACAGAAAGAGCAAAATTTTATCTCCAAGGATTTATTACAAAACATAGAAATATAATGTTTTTATTAACAGATAATTAGGGTCTCGTGGGTCTGTCACTTAATTTGAAAAATTGAAAGCAGTGTGTTGCCTCCCTGCGGTGATGAATTTCATTCCTGTTCGCTTACACCTGTGAGTCACAGATATACACAGTCGTCGTGTGCACTTAGATGTGTATTTACCATGGTCCTTATAGGAGAAAAATGATAGTATGTACCATATTGTAAGTATTTTTATTGATGCCATTTTCTATCCCAGACTGAAGGCCTTTCTCTATATATATTTTTCTGCTTTTTTTTGTTTAGCATACTATTAAAACTGAATGGGACCATAGCAAATACCTCTCAATAATTACATGTACACATGAAGGAAAGAAAATCTCCCTTCCTATTTATCACTTACCTGTTTTTTCCATGTTGTAAGTTAATCTATATTGGTAAAGGGAGCAGGAATTGACTTCTATACATGGGCTGGTTACCGTGATCCTCTGAACTTCCTTGATGGCATTAGTTGTTTCCCAATTTTCCAATGTTATAACCTACTTTCCAATTTAAAAAATATATCTACTATAAAAACCATTTTAAGACATCATAATTAAGCTATGCAATGCCTTTTTATTGCTCTATTTTATTGCAATGATAACATTTTAAATTTTACTTCATTTAAAAAATGTTTTTTGTTAATCCTCACCCAAGGATATTTTTTCTATTGCTGTTTGGAGAGAGAGAGAGAGAGAGAGAGAGAGAGAGAGAGAGAGAGAGAGAGAGAGACTATCTCCAGCAGGATCCTCAACCAAGGCACTAGTCCTTGACTGGGAATCAAACCCATGACCCTCTTTTGCTTGGGCCAACACTCTAACCATTTAGTCACACTGGCCAGGGCTTAACATTTACATTTTATTAAATAACAGCCTCTTTAATTTATAATACAGATACTCCCAGTCACAATTCAATTATTTCCCAAAAATGCTTCCCCCAAAACAGTATCTTATCTAGTAAAATGAAGAACCAGATAGAGCTCCTGTCTGTGAACATTTTCTTTCTGGACAGCGGAGCTATAATCACAGCAAACCTGAATTTCCTGGACAATGTCTGACTGGGATTGAATAACTTGTTCCTCATTCACTGCATCTTCTGTTTGCTGCTCAGTGTAGACATTTCCATACTGGTACAGTCCGACATCAACAAAAGCACTCAGCCTATACTCCTGCAGCAAGATTTCAATGTAATATCTGGAAAATAGAGTAATTAGTAAATATAACATTTTTCTCTTCAGAGCACTTGTCATGAGTTCTCTTTTTAATGAATAAAATCTCAACACTACATAAAATATCTGCCTATTCATTCGTATATATTGCAGCATCCCTGATTTTAAATATTAAACTATCAAAACTACTTCATAGTAGTTTGCTAAAATAAAATGAATTGTGTAAGGCATCTGCATTAAAGAGTTGTTCCCATTCATACTAATTCATTCAGTTTTGTTAATGAATAATTATTTTTTTAAAACCTATTATTTCCTATCCTCAACTATCTTACAACGAAACTACACTGTGTCTTATAATATAAAGATCCTGGCATAAAGTATGGAGGACATGCAGAAGTTTAGCATTTTACTGTGCATAAGTAAATGGCAGGCAGACATAGAGATATCGTATATATTTATATCAGAGTGGTTGCATGTGTTGGGGGTGAAAGATCCTACTCTCATGTTCCTTAAATATTGGCTCTGCTTGTGACTTAGGAAATAAAACATTGCCTTGGGAAACCTTTATTAATTAGATTGACTATGCTCCGCCCTGCCCCCCCAAACAAACCAGATTCACAACATATGTGTGGAGTTCTTGATTGCTGAGGTGCCCACCATTCAAGTGCCTATCCAGGAAAAGGCCCTCATTGACCAGCTGTTATAGGTGAGTGCAAAGCTACTGCTTCCCCTACCTGAATCTCTACCCAAGCTCTCCTCACTCCCATCTTCGGAGAGGACTGCGGGGTGTTCCTCTGAACTGCCCCAGTCATTATACAGCTACTCTTATATATGGAGAAAGGTATGTACAGCTCATGGAAGACTGAATGAGGGGCATTTATCAGCTCTCATCTGTCTAATGATGGGGCTCTGGGCCACCCCCACTTAGAGAACTGATATCGGAGGATTGCATCAGGCTCTGGGCTGCCCTGAGGACCTGTGGGCCAGCTCTACCAAACTGATGTGGACAATGAGCAGGGCTCAACGAAGAACCATTAGATTCTATACCCTCACCTGGCAGCTTAAAAATATTGATTAGTCACTAATCTGAATACTTTACAGACATTAGTATATTCGATCTTCACAAGATCCTATAAAACATATATTCTTCTTATGCTCTGTTCATATGATGACAGAGACTAAGAGTTTTAAAAATGGAAAGGTTGGTTAAAAATTAGTAATGGATGCCGAAACCGGTTTGGCTCAGTGGTAGAGCGTCAGTCTGCGGACTAAAGGGTCCCAGGTTCGATTCCGGTCAAGGGCATGTACCTTGGCTGCAGGCACATCCCCGGTGGGGGGTGTGCAAGAGGCAGCTGGTCGGTGTTTCTCTCTCATCGACATTTCTAGCTCTCTATCTCTCTCCCTTCCTCTCTGTAAAATA